>CM038679.1:353584712-354184712 GCA_021605205.1 Aegilops longissima
CACACATGTGGGTGGCCTGATGTGCGTGCGTGTGTGTGTGCCTGTGTGTGAAAACAATGTGGTGTGATATTTAAATAATGAAATCACAAATTTGAGTGGCACGTGTTCATTGCAAATTAATGGGACATCCCTGACCCCACGAGCCCTCGAACTTAGGTCTCAAATCTCGCCATGATCGAGGTATGACTATACAGTAACACGAACCAACAGAAGAAGAATCCACACTCGTAACCTCTCTCGCGTTATTGGTCGAAGTGATGGGCGTCCATGCGGGCCCACTAATATATAGGTCGTCGATGATATATAACCAAGCGAGGGAGAGTGTCCAAAGATATCCACTGCATGTATGTGCCCTAAACACATGTATGGACATGCGTGATGCATGCATATATGTTTGAGTACCAAAAGCACGACATTTTGATGTGGCGCATGCATGCGTCGAAAATCGCACAGTCCCCACACAGATCTGGTTCATCACGCGTCGTGTGCTTGTCCCCCGACTTCGACCTGATGGGAGGGATTCGTGCTCACACATGTGCGCAAAGTATAGTTGCATGTACTGAACCGTATAAGATGAACCAAAATTTAATCCCCTCCTAATTATAAGTCAAAATAACCTCTATCATTGTTCTTCGAAGTGATCGGGCGCACAGAGATGGACGAAGCATCTCGCTGATAACCTCGTGAGTGAGTGCTAGAGGACAACCGCCATCGCTTGCTTGTGGGACAGACACATGCATGGAGATGTGTGGTTGTGATGTTTGAATACCTAATATATATATGTAGAACTTTGATGTGGCACCTGCCTCGGAAACCTTTAAGTCCCCCAAACGAACCGAGGTTCATGACACGTAGTATATATATGTTGGCCCCCTCCCCTCTTCTACGTGTAATATATACTCCTACGTACCGTAACACAACCTGGAAATAATCCACCTTGTTCATCAAATTACCTTTCTCGTTGTGTCATATATTAGATGAACGACGACCTCCCAGGCCCATGGAGGGAAGAGTCACAGGCGAATGAGTGACAACCATCGTCTGCACATGGCCCAATGTGTTGGTGATGTTTTTAATACCTAATATGCACAACTTGTTTGTGGCACCTGCCTCAGAAATCGAAAAGTCCCCACACGGAGCGAGATCGTTCATGATGTGTGTGTGGTATGTGCAGCCCCGACCCCCTCCTCCCCTCTTCGACGCGTACTATATACTCCTACCGCAACACAACCCAAAAAGAAACCTCCTTGTTGGGTCAAAGTGATGGGGGACAACCTCGCGGGCCCACGGATGGAAGCAACACACACAAGTGACTGTCCTATATAACACATAGTATTGCCCCTGGCCAACCTCTTCACGCGTACTATATATATACTCCTACAGTAAGTAACTAAAACCAAAAAATGACCATCCTTGTTGGTCAAATTAACCACTCTCATCGCATGTCATACTACTGGACGGCGACCTCGTGGGCCCACGCGAGTGAGTGTCCTAGGACCACCGCGTGCATGTGCCCCAAAGATGCATGTCAAACTTTTTCTGCAGCGAACATGCGACCAAAGGAGTTTAGTGTTGAAAGTTGAAAAAAAATAGATAACATTTGTCTGTTTTTTATACATTGATTGATTTCCCAGGGATTTAAATGTGCAAAATCAAATTTGATCTACATGAGACATGTGATAGTGCACGAAAATGGATTGCAAAATCATATGTGTATGTGTCCCTCGGTGCAAGTTTAGTCCCCATGCAAGAAATTTATAACATCGAGAATCTTGATTTTAAAACCCAGTAAATCCAAAACTAAGTTCAAATTCATGAAACTTATCGTCGTGTTATAAGGACACCAATTGACTGTGATATTATTTTTTCTCAAATTTGAGACAAGTTTTGATAAAATTTTCTTACATATAGGAAATAATAAATAATTATCAACCAGTATCGCAAACAGACTCTTCATTCGAACCGTGTGCGTTAGACCAACAATGTATGTGTCGTGCTTCGGTTAAGCAATAAAGCGGCAGAATTAATCGTCAAAAAGGAAATATCAATATAATGCGTGCCGCGCACGCGTCTCGTGTGCGATACGAGCATGCGTGAGTTGACGAGACGCATGCTAGCAGGCAGACCTAGAGGCCGAGGCATGCACGTGTTCGCTACGCACTCACCGTGGGACGTGCTAGTAGCTGTGTGAAATGACGATAGGCATGCCAGCAGTCCACTGCGCATGCTCACTGGGAGGTGAGCTAGCCCTTTGACCACCACCCACCTCGTTCCCACTGCTCCATATTAATGGCGCACCCGATCCACTAGTCATAATAAGCAGCCGCACACCCTGTCCCACAATTGTCATTGCTGCATGGAATGTATTAGGATTTTGCCGAAGCGCACCATCGGTGGGAGTGGCGACGCCGGGGCTAGTGAAGCACCCGCGCAATGCATGAAGCTGGGCGCAGAGGCTGCTGTCACCGCCGACGAGATCTCAGGTGGGCAGCAGCGTGACCTTGACTTCATCGCCGTCGTCGTGCCTCCCCAGCCGGAGCCGGAGGTCCACAGCTACTCCGGCAATGACTCCGACTCCGACGGAAAACCGGTTAGTCGCCCCCCCCCCCTCATTGTAGGGAACAAAAAACCTTGGTTATGTACACCTGGTCCATGAAAATCAAAGTAAGATTCATTATAACCGTATAGTGTATTCATTGTTTGAATGGTATCTATGGTTAGTGATTAATTGTTTGTTCTCTACAAATGATATTTTTGCTAATACTCCGACTAGGGTTAGCGCGCGTGCCAATAATTTGTAGCCAAATCTTGAGAATTGATTTTGAAATGACCTACATATATGTTTGTGCCCTTTTTTCTTCCAGATCTTGAGAAGTGATTTTGAATGTCCTACATGTATGTTTCTGCCTTTTTTCCAGATTGATATGTACACCGATGCGGCTCCGGCCAGCGGCGCCGCCGGCTATAGATCCTGCACCTAGCAGCGCGGGAAAAAGTGGCCACGCCCCTGGATCTAGGGAACCATTAGAATATCGAGTGCACGATCTCAACGCCATCCTTGGGGTGATCATCTTCCTTCTTCCCACCAAGGATGGATGCTGCACACAGGTCCTCGCATCTCAGTGGCGCACTCTATGGCGTGTCGCACCTCTTAATCTCGACTGTCGCCGGCTATCTGTCGTTCAGGTTTTTGAACTCCACGGAGCCATCATCTCCTCCCACCAGGGCTCCGTTCAATGCCTATGCATCCCGGCATGCTGCCTATTGCACATACCCTGCAAAGTGGATGCCTGGCAGACATCTCGTTAATTTGAAAAACTTCAGCATCTTGGTTTCTACCAGTACTATGCAAATAGCTGTCCACCAAGCGTTGTAGCTGTGCTCTCACCACCAATGTCCATCTCATGGTTTTCCTCCTCTCTCCCACACCACCACCCTGGCCCGGTGTCATCTACCAGACAATCTGGTACAAATGCTTCAACTCCCACTGCTAAAAAAACTCGCACTTGTGGTGGTCGATCATTCGGAGGCCTCACTGCACAATATCATCCACTCATGCTACCCAGCCCTGGAGCGCTTGCTGCTTGTTTTTGGAAAAGAAATCAATATCCGTTGTCTGCAAATAAAGTCGCCTCACCATGTAAGAATTGGAACTTGCTTTAAAGGAGAGGAGCTCATCATCAAATACGCCCCTTCACTCCAAAGGTTGCTCCTTGATTATCGTTATGCACCTTCGCAAATAACGGTGGTCTCTGCGCCTAAACTGCAGACCTTGGGTGTAATTCCTAATCTGTTTGAAGGTTAAAAGATGGTGGTTGGCTCCACACTTATTCAGGTACTGTATATTATCATCAACACTTTCCTAATCATAAGCTGCATTTTTCATTTGTGTGCGTAAGTTTTATATCATCAACACTTTTGTAATCATAAGCTACATTTTCATTTGTGCGCATAAGTTTCATATAATCTTGGAGTGCGCTTTCGGTACTAATATTATGTTCTATGCTCAATGAAGAGTTTGTCCATGGGTACCCTATCAATGGTGCTGGATTCTGTCAAGACATTACATATCAGTACGTGGTGTTTTGATCTAAACATGATTATCGGCTTGCTGCAATGCTTTCCATGTCTACAGAATTTGTATATAGGGGTGATGATATCAAACACATTGATATACTTTACTAGAACTAATCGTTCAGTTGTACTATTTTTTTAGAAATTAACTATTTTTATTCTTCATGTCTATTTAGGCTAAAGGACATGGACAAAAAGGTATAACCAATCAGTGCCATAAGAAACACCGGGATTTTCCCAGTTCTCATGGCATTCATTTGAGGACAATAACGCTGGGAGGATATGCATCCAACCATGCAAACACTAGCTTTGTCACATTCTTCATGTTGAATGCAAGAGTATTATTGTCCATGAGGATTAAGTTTTTTAACAAAAACTTTCTCACGGATGGACATGTTGAATAGCATATCCAGAAGTTTCAGGTGGACAAAAGGACTTCTGAACATGCTCGACTTCTATTTACAACAACTTGTCTTCATGTACCAGTAGATTTTCTGGTCCAGGGTCTTGATTTTATGGATCAGATCGATCCATTTGATTGTGACTGCCGAAAACTTTGGTTGAGTTACTTGTTATTGTCCTGTTCAATCTGGATTTTTTGTAAACTTGATGATCAATTAATCATCGTGCTTTTATACCTTCTGTAAGCTTCAACTAGGCTGCGAACCATATTTTCTTTCATACAAACCGGAGCTTCTATCAAGAAGCCTCATGGTTCCGAGAGGGAACTTGGTCACATGATCTGTGTGCGAAACGACATATGATGTATCTTCTGAAGGAAATATGCCCTAGAGGCAATAATAATGTTATTATTTATTTCCTTATATCATGATAAATGTTTATTATTCATGCTAGAATTGTATTAACCGGAAACATAATACATGTGTGAATACATAAACCTACAGAGTGTCACTAGTATGCCTCTACTTGACTAGCTCGTTAATCAAAGATGGTTATGTTTCCTAACCATGAACAAGGAGTTGTTATTTGATTAACGGGGTCACATCATTGGTTGAATGATCTGATTGACATGACCCATTCCATTAGCATAGCACCTGATCGTATAGTTTGTTGCTAGTGCTTTTCTTCATGACTTATACATGTTCCTATGACTATGAGATTATGCAACTCCCGTTTGCCCGAGGAACACTTTTGGTGCTACCAAACGTCACAACGTAATCGGGTGATTATAAAGGTACATTACAGGTGTCTCCGAAGGTACATGTTGGGTTGGCATATTTCGAGATTAGGATTTGTCACTCCGATTGTCGGAGAGGTATCTCTGGCCCTCTCGGTAATGCACATCACATAAGCCTTGCAAGCATTGCAACTAAATGTGTTAGTTGTGAGATGATGTATTACGGAACGAGAAAAGAGACTTGCCGAACTGAGATTGAACTAGGTATTGGATACCGACGATCGAATCTCGGGCAAGTAACATACCGATGACAAAGGGAACAACGTATGTTGTTATGCGGTCGACCGATAAAGATCTTCGAGAATATGTAGGAACCAATATGGGCATCCAGGTCCCGCTATTGGTTATTGACCGAGAGGTGTCTCGGTCATGTCTACATAGTTCTCGAACCCGTAGGGTCCGCACGCTTAACGCTTCGATGGCAGTTATTATGAGTTTATATGATATTGATGTACGAAGGTTGTTCGAGTCCCGGATGAGATCACGGACATGACGAGGAGTCTCGAAATGGTCGAGACATAAAGATTGATATATTGGAAGCCTATGTTTGACTCGGAATCACTCCGGGTGAAATTGGGAATTTTATCGAGTACCGGGTTACCGGAACCTCCCGGGGTCAATGGGCCTTGATGGGCATTAGTGGAAAGGAGGAAAGGGGCCCAAGTGCTGGCCGCACCTTCCCCCCTTCCCTAGTCCTATTAGGACTAGGAGAAGGGGTGGCGCCCCCTCTCTCCCTTCCCACTTGGCCAATCCTAGTTGGACTAGGATTGGGGAGGAATCCTACTCCCGGTGGGAGTAGGACTCCCAGCGCAGCCCTTGGTGGCCGCCAGCCCCTCCCTTCCCTCCTTTATATACAGGGCAGAGGGCACCCCATGACACACAAGTTGATCATTGAGATCGTTCCTCAGCCGTGTGCGGTGCCCCTTCCACCAAACTACACCTCGAATATACCGTTGCGGAGCTTAGGCGAAGCCTCGCGCCGGTGGAACATCATCATCGCCACCTGCCGCCGTCGGTCGTGAAACTCTCCTCAACACTCGGCTGGATCGGAGTTCGAGGGACGCCATCGAGCTGAACGTGTGCAGAACTCGGAGGTGCCGTCGCTCGGTACTTGGATCGGTTGGATCGGGAAGAAGTACGACTACTTCCTCTACGCTGCGTCAACGCTTCCGTTGCTGGTCTCACGAGGGTACGAGACAACACTCTCATCTCGTTGCTATGCATCACCATGGTCTTGCGTGATCGTAGGAAAATTTTTGAAATTACTACGTTCCCCAACAAAGTGGCATCCGAGCCTGGTTTTATGCGTTGATGTCATATGCACGAGTAGAACACAAGTGAGTTGTGGGCGATACAAGTCATACTACCTACCAGCATGTCATACTTTGGTTCAGCGGTATTGTGAGATGAAGCGCCGGACCGACATTACGCATACGCTTACGCGAGACTGGTTTCACCGCTGTGAGCACTCGTTGCTTAAAGGTGACTGGCGGGTGTCTGTCTCTCTCACTTTAGTTGAACCGAGTGTGGCTACGCCCGGTCCTTGAGAAGGTTAAAACGGAGTCTATTTGACGAAGTATCGTTGTGGTTTTGATGCGTAGGTAAGAACGGTTCTTGCTCAGCCCGTAGCAGCCACGTAAAACTTGCAACAACAAAGTAGAGGACGTCTAACTTGTTTTTGCAGGGCATGATATGATGTGATATGGTCAAGACGTGATGCTATATTTCATTGTATGAGATGATCATGTTTTGTAACCGAGTTATCGGCAACTGGCAGGAGCCATATGGTTGTCGCTTTATTGTATGAAATGCAAACGCCATGTAATTGCTTTACTTTATCACTAAGGAGTAGCGATAGTCGTAGAAGCAATAGTTGGCGAGACGACAACGATGCTACGATGGAGATCAAGGTGTCGCTACCGGTGACGATGGTGATCATGACGGTGCCGGAGATGGAGATCACAAGCACAAGATGATGATGGCCATATCATATCACTTATATTGATTGCATGTGATGTTAATCCTTTATGCATCTTATTTTGCTTTGATTGACGGTAGCATTATAAGATGATCCCTTACTAAATTATCAAGAAGTGTTCTCCCGAGTATGCACCGTTGCGAAAGTTCTTCGTCTTTGAGACACCACGTGATGATCGGGTGTGATAGGCTCTACGTTCAAATACAACGGGTGCAAAACAGTTGCACACGCGAATACTCAGGTTATACTTGACGAGCTATGCATATAAGATATGACCTCGGAACACGGAGACCGAAGGTCGAGCGTGAATCATATAGTAGATATGATCAACATATTGATGTTCACCATTGAAACTACTCCATCACACGTGATGATCGGTCATGGTGTAGTTTATATGGATCACGCAATCACTTAGAGAATTGGAGGATATTTTCTAAGTGGGAGTTCTTAAGTAATATGATTAATTGAACTTTAATTTATCATGAACTTAGTCCTGGTAGTATTTTGCAAATTATGTTGTAGATCAATAGCTCGCGTTGTTGCTTCCCTATGTTTTTATATGTGTTCCTAGAGAAAATTGTATTGAAAAATGTTAGTAGCAATGATGCGGATTGGATCCGTGATCTGAGGTTTATCCTCATTTGCTGCTTGAAGAATTATGTCCTTAATGCACCGCTAGGTGACAGACCTATTGCAGGAGCAGATCACGACGTTATGAACGTTTATTAGCTCAATATGAGCGATCTGACGTTATGAACGTTTGGCTAGCTCAATATGATGACTACTTGATAGTTTAGTGCACCATGCTTAACGGCTTAGAATCGGGACTTCAAAGACGTTTTGAACGTCATGGACCATATGAGATGTTCCAGAATTGAAGTTAATATTTTTAGCAAATACCGAGTTGAGAGATATGAAGTCTCCAACAAGTTCTATAGCTAAAAGATGGAGGAGAATCGCTCAACTAGTGAGCATGTGCTCAGATTGTCCGAGTACTTCAATCACTTGAATCAAGTGGGAGTTAATCTTCCGAGATAAGATAGTGATTGACAGAATTCTCTAGTCACCATCACTAAGTTAGTAGAACTTCGTGATGAACTATAGTATGCAAGGGATGACGAAAAAGATTCTCGAGCTCTTGGCGATGCTAAAATCGGAGAAGGTAGAAATCAAGAAAACATCAAGTGTTGATGGTTGACAAGACCACTAGTCTCAAGGAAAATGGCAAAGGGAAGAAGGGAACTTCAAAAGGAACGGCAAGCAAGTTGCTGCTCGAGTGAAGAAGCCCAAGTCTAGACCTAAGCACGAGACCGAGTACTTTTGCTGCAATGGAACTGGTCTTTGGAAGCGAACTACCCTGAATATTTGGTGGATAAGAAGGATGGCAAAGTGAACAAGGTTATATTTGATATACAGGTTATTGATGTGTGCCTTACTAGTGTTTATAGTGGCCCTGAGTATTTGATACTCGTTCGGTTGCTAAGATTAGTAACTCAAACAGGAGTTCTGAATAAACAGAGACTAGTTGAAGGGGAAGTGACGATGAGTGTTGGAAGTAGTTCCAAGATTGATATGATCATCATCGCACACTCCCTATACTTTCGGGATTAGTGTGGAACCTAAATAAATGTTATTTGGTGTTGAGCATAAATATGATTTGATCATGTTTATTGCAATACGGTTATTCATTTAAGTAAGAGAATAAATTGTTGTTCTGTTTACATGAATAAAACCTTATATGGTTACACACCCAATGAAAATGGTTCATTGGATCTCGATCATAGTGATACACATATTCATAACATTGAAACCAAAAGATGCAAAGTTAATAATGATAGTGCAACTTATTTGTGGCAATCGCCGCTTAGGTCATATTGGTGTAAAGCGATGAAGAAAAACTCCATCTGATGGACTTTTGGAATCACTTGATTATGAATCATTTGATGCTTGCGAACCGTGCCTTTTGGGCAAGATGACTAAAACTCCGTTCTCCGAACAATGGAACAAGCTACTTGACTTATTGGGAATAATACATACCGATGTATGCGATCCAATGAGTGTTGATGCTCGTGGCAAGTATCGTTATTTTCGACCTTCACAAGATGATTTGAGAAGATATGGGTATATCTACTTGATGAAACATAAGTCTGAAATAGTTGAAAGGTTCAAAGAATTTCAGAGTGAAGTGGAAAATCATCGCAACAAGAAAATAAAGTTTCGCGATCTGATCGTGGAGACGAATATTTGAGTTACGAGTTTGGTCTTCAATGAAAACAATGTGGAATAGTTTCACAGCTCACGCCACCGGAACACCACAACGTTATGGTGTGTCCGAACGTCAGAAACCGTACTTTATTTTGATATGGTGCGATCTATGACGTATCTTACCGATTTACCACTATCGCTTTTGGGGTTATGCATTAGAGACAGCTGCATTCACGCTTAATAGGGCAACCATCTAAACCGCTGAGATGACACCGTATGAACTATGGTTTAGCAAGAAACCTAAGCTGTCGTTTCTTAAAGTTTGAGTTGTGATGCTTATGTGAAAAGTTTTCACCGATAAGCTCGAACCCAAATCGGAGAATGCGTCTTCATAGAATACCCAAAGGCAACTATTGGGTACACCTTCTATCACAGATCCGAAGGCAAGTTTTTCGTTGTTAAGATGGATCCTTTCTAGAGAAGAAGTTTCTCTCGAAAGAAGTGAGTGGGAGGAAAGTAGAACTTGATGAGGTAATTGTACCTTCTCCCTTATTGGAAAGTAGTTCATCACAGAAATCAGTTCCAGTGATTCCTACACCAATTAGTGAGGAAGTTAATGATGATGATCATGAAACTTCAGATCAAGTTGCTACCAAACCTCGTGAGGTCTTCCAGAGTAAAATCCGCACTGCAGTGGTACGGTAATCCTATTCTAAAAGTCATGTTACTAGACCATGATGAACCTACGAACTATGAGGAAGCGATGATGAGCCCAGATTCCGCGAAATGGTTTGAGACCATGAAATCTGAGATGGGATCCATGTATGAGAACAAAGTATGGACTTTGGTTGACTTGCCCGATGATCGGCAAGCCATTGAGAATAAATGGATCTTCAAGAGGAAGACGGACACTGATAGTAGTGTTACTATCTACAAAGCTCGACTTGTCGCAAAAAGGTTTTGACAAGTTCAAGGTGTTGACTACAATGAGATTTTCTCAATTGTAGCGATGCTTAAGTCTGTCGAATCATGTTAGCAATTGCCACATTTTATGAAATCTGGCAAATGGATGTCAAAACTACATTCTTTAATGGATTTATTAAAGAAGAGTTGTATATGATGCAACCAGAAGGTTTTGTCAATCCTAAAGGAGCTAACAAAATGTGCAAGCTCCAATGATCCATCTATGGACTGGTGCAAGCATCTCGAGTTGGAATAAACGCTTTGATAGTGTGATCAAAGCATATGGTTTTATACAGACTTTTGGAGAAGCCTGTATTTACAAGAAAGTGAGTGGGAGCACTACAAAGATTTCGATAAGTATATGTGAATGACATATTGTTGATCGAAATAATGTAGAATTATTCGCAAAGCATAAAGGAGTGTTTGAAAGGAGTTTTCAAAGAAAGACCTCGGTGAAGCTGCTTATATATTGAGCATCAAGATCTATAGAGATAGATCAAGACGCTTGATAAAGTTTTTCAATAAATACATATCTTGACAAGATTTTGAAGTAGTTCAAAATGGAACAGTCAAAGAAAGAGTTCTTGCCTGTGTTACAAGGTGTGAGATTGAGTAAGACTCAAAACCCGACCACGGCAGAAGATAGAAAGAGAATGAAAGTCATTCCCTATGCATCAGCCATAGGTTCTATAAAGTATGTCATGCTGTGTACCAGATCATTGCATACCCTACCACTAAGATTGGCAAGGAGTGCAATAGAGATCTAGGAGTAGATCAATGGACAGCGGTCAAAATTATCCTTAGTAGAATAAGGATATGTTTCTCGATTATGGAAGTGAAAAAGGTTCGTCGTAAAAGGTTACGCCGATGCAAGTTTTAACACTAATCTAGATGACTCGAGTCTCAATCTAGATACATATTGAAAGTGGGAGCAATTAGCTAGAGTAGCTCCGTGCAGAGCATTGTAGACATAGAAATTTGCAAAATACTTACGGCTCGAATGTGACAGACCCGCTGACTAAAATTATCTCACAAGCAAAACATGATCACACCTTAGTACTCTTTGGGTGTTAATCACATAGCGATGTGAACTAGATTACTGACTCTAGTAAACCCTTTGGGTGTTGGTCACATGTCGATGTGAACTATGGGTGTTAACCACATATAGATGTGAACTATTGATGTTAAATCACATGGCGATGTGAACTAGATTATTGACTCTAGTGCAAGTGGGAGATGAAGGAAATATGCCCTAGAGGCAATAATAATGTTATTATTTATTTCCTTATATCATGATAAATGTTTATTATTCATGCTAGAATTGTATTAACCGGAAACATAATACATGTGTGAATACATAAACCTACAGAGTGTCACTAGTATGCCTCTACTTGACTAGCTCGTTAATCAAAGATGGTTATGTTTCCTAACCATGAACAAGGAGTTGTTATTTGATTAACGGGTCACATCATTGGTTGAATGATCTGATTGACATGACCCATTCCATTAGCATAGCACCTGATCGTATAGTTTGTTGCTAGTGCTTTTCTTCATGACTTATACATGTTCCTATGACTATGAGATTATGCAACTCCCGTTTGCCCGAGGAACACTTTGGTGCTACCAAACGTCACAACGAATCGGGTGATTATAAAGGTACATTACAGGTGTCTCCGAAGGTACATGTTGGGTTGGCATATTTCGAGATTAGGATTTGTCACTCCGATTGTCGGAGAGGTATCTCTGGGCCCTCTCGGTAATGCACATCACATAAGCCTTGCAAGCATTGCAACTAAATGTGTTAGTTGTGAGATGATGTATTACGGAACGAGAAAAGAGACTTGCCAAGAACGAGATTGAACTAGGTATTGGATACCGACGATCGAATCTCGGGCAAGTAACATACCGATGACAAAGGAACAACGTATGTTGTTATGCGGTCTCGACCGATAAAGATCTTCGTAGAATATGTAGGAACCAATATGGGCATCCAGGTCCCGCTATTGGTTATTGACCGAGAGGTGTCTCGGTCATGTCTACATAGTTCTCGAACCCGTAGGGTCCGTGACGCTTAACGCTTCGATGGCGGTTATTATGAGTTTATATGATATTGATGTACCGAAGGTTGTTCGAGTCCCGGATGAGATCACGGACATGACGAGGAGTCTCGAAATGGTCGAGACATAAAGATTGATATATTGGAAGCCTATGTTTGACTCGGAATCACTCCGGGTGAAATTGGGAATTTTACCGAGTACCGGGGTTACGGAACCTCCCGGGGTCAATGGGCCTTGATGGGCATTAGTGGAAAGGAGGAAAGGGGCCCAAGTGCTGGTCAGCACCTTCCCCTTCCCTAGTCCTATTAGGACTAGGAGAAGGGGTGGCGCCTCTCTCCCTTCCCACTTGGCCAATCCTAGTTGGACTAGGATTGGGGAGGAATCCTACTCCCGGTGGGAGTAGGACCCTGTGCGCAGCCCTTGGTGGCCGGCCAGCCCCTCCCTTCCCTCCTTTATATACAGAGGCAGAGGGCACCCCATGACACACAAGTTGATCATTGAGATCGTTCCTTAGCCGCAGCGGTGCCCCTTCCACCAAACTACACCTCGAATATACCGTTGCGGAGCTTAGGCGAAGCCCCGCGCCGGTGGAACATCATCATCGTCACCACGCCGTCGTCGACGAAACTCTCCTCAACACTCGGCTGGATCGGAGTTCGAGGGACGCCATCGAGCTGAACGTGTGCAGAACTCGGAGGTGCCGACGCTCGGTACTTGGATCGGTTGGATCGGGAAGAAGTACGACTACTTCCTCTACGTTGCGTCAACGCTTCCGTTGCTGGTCTACGAGGGTACGTAGACAACACTCTCATCTCGTTGCTATGCATCACCATGGTCTTGCGTGATCGTAGGAAAACTGTTGAAATTACTACGTTCCCCAACATCTTCCCGCCTTTATTTATTTTACACAGGCAACATGCAACTGTGCTAAACATATGAAATTATTCAGGGTTCGTTTTGTCTGTTTATACATTGATTTTTCCTAAGCATTTTTAACAAATAGCCACCACGTTATTATAGCAAACGGTCGTATTAGTCCAACCGTGGGCGTTCAACTAACCATTTACTACCGCGGGCAGCTGTTTGTTAGACGGGCCGACTGTGAGCCGTCCGCAGCGCACGCCGCGGGCGCTCTAATTTGATGCTGGTTTTGGAGTTTTGTTTCGGCCGCCTCGGGAAGGTACATATAACAGTCCTCCATTCTCATCTATAAGCACCGTCGTCGAGGATCGCCGCCTGCTGTGAGATGGTGGATGATCCGGCCAACAAGCAGGGGCAGGTCGAGCCAGAATCGCAAGAGCCTTCGGCGAACTTGGACTTCATCAGCAGCCTCCCGGACGAGATGCTGGTAACCATCATATCCCACCTCCCCGTCAAATATGGCATGCGGACCACCCTCCTCTCGCGGCGGTGGTGCCCCCTCTAGCACACTAGCCCCTAGACATCATCGTCGACCATGAGTTCTGCCGCGGGGAGAAGCAACACCTGGACGCATAATCCCATGTCCTCGCCACGCACCCTGGGCTGGTCAGACGCCTTGCTATCGGCAGGCTCAGTCCCCACAACAAGACCGAACCCAGGTTGCACTACTGGTTCCTATCCCCAACCCTAGATCGGCTCGAGGAGCTCAGCCTTCATGCTAGACGTTCCTGCTCGCTGCCGCTGTCCATGCTCCGCCTCGCGCCCATGCTGCATGCGCTACATTCAGGCGGTGCATTTACCCCAGATCAATGCCACGCGCACTCTTCATATCCCTAAAATTAAGCACCTCGAGCTCATTGGCGTCCGCATGTCGAAGGAGGATTTGGAGGTCCTGCTCGCCGCTGTACAACGCTCGAGTACCTTCGTATTCATGCAATGGATGGATTCAGTAGCCTCCACATCACCTCGACGAATGTCCGTGCGATTTATGTGCATTGTTGGCGCCGCCCAAGGCTGTCAATTGAGGTGTTTCACGATATTGTCATTGAGAATGCACATTTCCTCGAAAGATTGTATGTACTTGATAAATTAGGTCTAGCAAGAATCAGGGTCATTCACACATCGAAATTAACAGTATTGGGTTGTTCGTGTGATGAATTCAACGAACTTGTTACTGGATCATTATCCATTCAGGTACAATAGTCTTCTTATTCTCCTACTTATATATTACTAGACAACACATTTTATCTAATTGTTGTTGATCAATATGTTCACCTGTCATCTAGACAATGATTCCCATAATCTTGACCCAGCCTCTGCGCATAGTGAAGATCTTGGCACTACAATCTGTCGGCCCGATCTGGATGAAGTTGTTAGATTCCTTAGATGCTTTCCTTGCACGGAGAAGCTATAGATCGAGGTGATGCTCCTTTCCTGTTAATTGTTAACCACAACGGAGCTCAATTTTTTGGTACTTTTACCCATGATTACAATGACATAAGTAGAATGATTTCTAAAGGAAATTTGGAGGATTTCAATACATATATTTTTTGGGATATTTGTATTTATAACCTTAGTTGTGTCCCCCTCCACCAAATTGCCCCTAGTTTTTGAAAACACATAGTCTTGCCCGGCCCACTTTTTCATCTTGTGCTTTTGCCCTTTGACAGTTTGACCATCACTTTGAAAACTTCATAACTAATTCATACTAAATCAGAAAAATGCCAATAAGATACCAAAATGTTTGAAAAAACATCACCTGTATGTCAATGTCACTTGCATTCATGACAAAGTGTTGGTAAGTTTTGACTATTGACTGCTCTTATCATTGCCCATGACAGGAAAGTCTAAAAAATGTCATTGCCAAAAGAATGAAACTTAGGTGCTTGCATTTAAAACATTTACATTCTTGGCACCAAATTTTTCTTGAATTTTTTGAAGTTTTTTTAGACTTTCCTGTTCATGGTGGTATGATAAGAGCTAAAACTCGGATGGGCACTTACCAACACTTTTGTCATGAATGCAAGTGACATTGACATACAGGTGATGTTTTTCCAAACATTTTGGTATCTTATTTGCATTTTTCTGATTTAGTATGAATTAGTTATGAAGTTTTCAAAGTGACGGTCAAACGGTCAAAGGGCAAAAGCACAAGATGACAAAGTGGGTTGGGCAAGTCCACGTGTTTTCAAAAACTAGGGGCAATTCAGTTGAAGGGGACGCAACTAAGGGTATAAATAAAATTATCCCATATTTTTTAGATGTTAGTGTTGTACGCGTTTTATTCCTTCGCCTGACATGCTTTCATGATAAAAGTTTATCATGAAAGATTGAAGGTGGCATTTCACTCTTTTCGTGTATTTTAGAAATCCTGCAAATCAAAGAGGCCTGAAGTGTTCAAATCTGCAGCTAGGCACTAATATGTTGTTTTCGTTTGCAGATACTAGCAGGCCCGAAAGTAGAAAATGTTGGATAATATAACAATCCCATTGAATGCCTTGATCTTCATCTCACAGAAATTACTTTTAACAAGTACCGAGGCACCACACCAGAAATTAAATTCCCCAGGTTCTTTGTTGAGAAAGCAAGGTTGCTCAAGGTAATGAGGTTTGCCCTATATTTACTACGTAGAAGTGAATGGATTGCTAAAGAGCGCAAGCATCTACAGTTGAATGGAAAAGGCTCTGCATAAGCTGAATTTCAATTTGTGACCTCATATGATAGATTATTCAGAAGTGACTATATCGAGCCACTATATGACTTATCGGTGGCTGATCCTTTTGCAGAAATAATGTATGAAAAACATTCTAAAGAAGATGAATTTTATGAGTTTGAATAGTTTGAACCTTGTAATCTTTGAATTTGGGCCTTGTAATGCTGGAATTTGAACATTGCAATATTTATGGTATTTGTTATATAACTTAATTGGATATTTAATTTGGTTTTGCAATCATATATATATATATATATATATATATATATATATATATATATATATATATATATATATATATATATATATATATCACGGATCAGAATAATATTCGATCAAAACCGAATCTACTGAGTTGCGCTACCAACTTCCCTCTGATTTAACCCGACCTTCGGGCTATCTTTGCAACCGTGCCTTTCCCCGTGAATTATTCTAGTAGGTCATGTTGTTTGCGATGTAACTTTAATTTGTAAACGGTTTTTAGCAACTAAATGCCTGTTTTAAATAGGAAGTCCGGTCATTGGCGGATTTTCTCTCAGGGACGTGATGAACTTGCGTCTGTTACAAGTTTAATGCATGATGTGGATGTTGTTGAAGCTCTGACACGATGGGAATTAGGTTTTGGTACGAGTTTGGTGCACACATTCTTGTTATTTCAAACAAATTTGAAATCACCCGTGTTCTTCATCCGCCAGAGATGCAGCATGCACTTCTATTGATTTCTCGTTTTTCTGTAAAGTTTGGTGGCTGATTTGCGTACTTTAGTGAAATTTAAGGCTTACTAAGTCATCAATTTTAATCGGGAGGGTCCATACGGTTTGATTTCTAGCGATTTGATGTTGGCACTCCCGCAAGTTTTTGCACAGGTTATTTTTGCGGTTTTGAAATTTGCCCTCTGGTCATTTTAGTTGTCGAAAGGGAGTTGCCAGATCATTTCCAAGGGGGTGCGGACGTGTTGTAATCTTGCGCTGATGATTTCATGCTTCGGACGAATTTGTTCGTTCATTATTTCTAGATCATCTAATCGTCGTTGTACAAGCTGGACTTCTGCGTTGTCATACCTGAACTTCTGATTTTCCTTCGTTGGATACTGTCGGGGCTGGGGCGGCTCAGGATCGGGATCGGGGGATCAGGTGGATCCTGGCGGGGCGGCCTCAAGATTAGGTGGATCATGTGGGTCTGGCCGGGTTTCTGTGCTGGACTTCTACGTTGTCATACCTGAACTTCTTCTTTTCCTTTGTTGCAAGGTAATGCAGCAAGTTCTTTGTATTTCTTTCCTTTTTTTCTGTCATTTTTCATTCTTGCATTGTTTTGATTTTTTTTACTAAGCCCCATGAGTGACCATGGAATTAATTGGCCGATGGATATGCATATATTTTTCTGTTTTTTCTAGTTTGTTTTCGTACTTCTAATAGTTTGTTGGACTTCACTTAATATCTATCCTAAACTTATGTATGATAATTGTTTTGACATGTTAATTTGAGGTTTTACAAAACCCCAGACTTCTATAACATCACTATTTGAATTTCTTTTATTTTTAAATATGTTTCTTATTTTAATTACTTATTTTAATCTATCTTCGGGGATATTTTTTGGATCATCCAAGGTCTGTAGTAGAAGTTGGACTTCTATGGCACCGGTGATTGAACTTCTAGATTTCCACATTTCAATGCGGTGCAGCATTGTGCTCTATATTTTATATGTTTGGTTTTTTTTGTAATTTTCAAGTTTTGAATTTACTATTGAGTCTGTCCCGTGTGCAACCATGGGATTAGTCCCAAGTATGCATGCATAATTTTTTATTTTTTTGTAGCATGTTTGCATACTTCAAACAGTGGTAGAACTTCGATAGGTATTTAACCTGAACTTAGTAGAATTTTTGGTGCTGTATAATCTTCTTTTATTTTACATGTACATATCATGTTTTTACAAACCCCTGAACTTTTGGGTCTTTACAATTTGAACTTCATCAATATTTCTTGATAATTTTTTTTGGGTTTAAAATATTATGTCTTGTCAAAACCTAGCGCGCAGCAATGCGGTAGCGCTCGGCCTCGCAGGGGGGAGGAGGGTCGGGACCCCCCCTTCCCTCCCCATACGAGGCCGAGACAGGACCGAACCGGAGTAGGTGACGTATGCGGAGGCGAGTCCGTCACATCCGTGACCCAACTATCTATCTTAGGGGTGTGGCTCTGGGGTGTCTGTGGTGGGGGTGGAAATAGAATAACCGCATTGCATCCTGTCAAAACCTAGCGCGCAGCAATGCGGTAGCGCGAGGCCGAGCAGGGGGAGGGGGGTCGGGACCCCCCTCCCCTCCCTCTACGAGGCCGAGACAGGAACGAGCCGGAGCAGGCGGCGACGCGGCGTGTCATGTCGTCCCATGCGGAGGCGAGTCCGTCACATCCGTGACCCCACTATCTATCTTAGGGGTGTGGCTCTGGGGTGCGTGCGGTGGGGGTGGAAACATAATAACTGCATTGCGTCCTGTCAAAACCTAGCGCGCAGCAATGCGGTAGCGCGAGGCCGAGCCGCATGTGTACTTTGTGTGTATTTGAAATTTGAAATTCTATATTGTTTTTAAGTTGTGTCTTTTAGTTAAATATGGACTTCATCTATTTTTTGTATTTGAACTTCTTCTTTTGTTTCTTAGCGTTTATTTATTCATATGCCTTTAGTTCTCTGATTAGTGTACTTGACTTTTGTTCTTTATTTTTTGAACTTCTTTTTCTTGTTTGCAGCTGCTTATTTGTGTATGTATTTTATTCCCTTGGTAGAGTACTTGACCTTTCTGCTTGCAATCAATTTTTTGTTTTAAGGATACCAGCAGATTTCTTATGTGATCTTAACTTTTAAAAATAGATGCATTCATTTATCAATAGATGCATTTACTTTTTTAGTCATTGGGGGTAAACTATAATTAGCGCGGCGCTCCAACACCCCACTACAGGGAGGCATTAAGTGTCCGACTCCCTCGCCACCACGTGTCAGAAATCCCCTCCCCCTGTAGCTCGCTCTCTTCTCCCTCTCTGATGCTCCGCTGCTCTCGTCTCTTCCAACCTCCCCTGACTTCTCCACCGATGTTCCCTGCGCTCGTGTGTGGAGTAATCGCCGCGCGCCACACTCCTATTTCTCCCCCGCGCTCCGCTCTCCCTTGCCCAGTCCGTGCTCTTCTCCTCTGGAGCGAAGCCGCAACTGCCAGCGCGTTCCAAAGTGCGCGTGGCATCGTGGGGGTGGAAGAACCACCGCGGATTCGTGCATGCGGGGGTCATTTGGAGAGGTACAAATGCTGCCTCCCCCTAATGCTTGCTCTTAGTTTCGCCAGATCTGTCGAGGGCTTGCTATTTCTTCTGTGTGCTCTTGCATCCGCCTCCTACCCCTTCTTCTGATGGTTGGGTGAGAGATTAGGTAGGGTTCTTGTGCGTGTGGTGGGTGGATTCCATTCCCCCGTGGTCATATTTTCCTGTGAGATGCTTATGTGTGCTATTTCTCCCTTCAGACTTGAGTTGATTTCATTTCCCCTTTGCTGATTTCAGCAGTCAGATGCATGTAAGAGAGGGTGTGCTGTGATGGTTGATGTTGGATTTGATGTATCTAATTGTCTTAGTGTTCTTGATTTTGAAGTCTAGATTGTGTCTGTCACATGCTAGTTAGTTTATGAATACTTTTTTTGTTGTGCTTGCCTAGATGTGCTATTGTTCATCTTTTCATACTTGTTTATATGTTATAGTTTGTTTCATCCTAGGGTTTGATTTAGTTGCTTTTTGTATTTGTTGTATGATTTTCTACTTGCTTACTATATGCAATCTATCCCCTTTTTTTAGTAGGTTGTTCTAGGGTTTGGAGTTCCATTCATCAAGGGGTTGTGTTGTCATGGCTTCAAAACCTTCTCCAGGTATTTTATTGTAGTTGGATCTTGACTTTTAAATAGCAGTTTTCTTATATATGTCTGCCCATATCTTCACTTAGTTGTCTTGTTGGACTGCCCTTTCTTAAAAGAGTGAACTTCTATCAAAGGTCATGTGTATGCGTTTTACCCTTAGTTTAAGTTAGTAGAGTGTTGCTTAATTTTTATTTGATGAATTGCTGGTGAACTATGTCACCAAGTGTTGTTGGACTTCCTAAATGTTTTCATATTTGTTTTTCGTGTGATCATATTCATGGTATTGATATTTAGTTTGCCTGTGAAAATAGTATTTCTGCTCATGCTACATCTTTATGTGCTACTTGCTTGGGTCACATAGTTGAACTTCTGGTTTTAATTATTGTTTTTTTATAATGAAATTTGGTTGAACTTCTGTTCTATGCATTTGTTTTACTGCTTTGTTATATATTGTTGAACTTATGGACATTCATCTTATATGTAGTAGCCGCTCTGGTGTAGATTGTAGTATGTCTAGAGGGGGGGTGATTAGACTACTTGACCAATTAAAAACTTAGCCTTTTCCCAGTTTTAGAATTTGGCAGATTTTAGCTATCTTAGGACAAGTCAAGCAATCATCACACAATTCAAGCAAGCATGCAAAGAGTGTATGAGCAGCGGAAATTAAATCTTGCAACTTGCAAGAAAGTAAAGGGAAGGGTTTGGAGGATTCAAATGCACATGGAGACACGGATGTTTTGGCATGGTTCCTATAGGTGGTGCTATCGTACCTCCACTTGATGGAGACTTCAACCCACGAAGGGTAACGGTTGCGCGAGTCCACGGAGGGCTCCACCCACGAAGGGTCCACGAAGTAGCAACCTTGTCTATCCCACCATGGCCGTCGCCCACGAAGGACTTGCCTCACTAGCGATAGATCTTCACGAAGTAGGCGATCTCCTTGCCCTTACAAACTCCTTGGTTCAACTCCACAATTTCGTCGGAGGCTCCCAAGTGACAACTAGCCAATCTAGGAGACACCACTCTCCAAGAAGTAACAAATGGTGCGTTGATGATGAACTCCTTGCTCTTGTGCTTCAAATGATAGTCTCCCCAACACTCAACTCTCTCTCATAGGATTTGGATCTGGTGGAAAGAATATTTGAGTGGAAAGCAACTTGGGGAAGGCAAGAGATCAAGATTAATATGGTAGGAATGGAATATCTTGGTCTCAACACATGAGTAGGTGGTTCTCTCTCAGAAATGGTAAGTTGTAAGTGTAGGTTTGTTCCGATGGCTCTCTTCACGAATGAAGAGGAGGTGGAGGGGTATATATAGCCTCCACACAAAATCTAACCGTTACACACAATTTACCAATCTCGGTGGGACCGAATCAACAAAATCGGTCAGACCGATTTTAGTAAACCTAGTGACCGTTAGGATTTTCGTGGATCGACTTGCATCTCGGTAGGACCGATATGGTTAGGGTTAGGGCATAACGTAATCTCTGTGAGACCGATCACACAAACTCGGTGAGACCGATTTTGGTAATTAGCTAACCAGAGAGTTGGTCAAGTAAACTCGGTGGGACCGATTCGCTCTTTCGGTGAGACCGAAACGTTACGAAAGGGAAACAGAAAGTTTACATTGCAATCTCGGTGGGACCAATCCGCTCTTTCGGTGAGACCAAAAAGTTACGAAAAGGAAACAGAGAGATTACAATCCCATCTCGGTGAGACCGAGATCCCTATCGGTAGAACCGATTTGCCTAGGGTTTGTGGCAGTGGCTATGACATTTGAATCGGTGGCGCCGGATTGAAAGAATCGGTGTGACCGATTTTGGCTTTAGGTGTAGGTCATATGTGGATGTGAGAAAGTAGCTGAGGGTTTTGGAGCATATCACTAAGCACATGAAGCAAGAGGCTCATTAAGAAACACCTCATCCCTCCTTGATTGTATTGGCTTTTCCTATAGACTCAATGTGATCTTGAATCACTAAAATATAAAATGAAGAGTCTTGAGATTTTGAGCTTGAGCCAATCCTTTCTCATTAGCATTTTGAGGGATCCACTTTCATCATCCATGCCATGCCATTCATTGAGCTTTCCTGAAATGTTCATCTTGGAATAGCATTAGCTCAATGAGCTATATGTTGTTATGAATTACCAAAACCACCTAGGATAGTTGCACTTTCAATCTCCCCTTTTGGTAATTGATGACAACATATAGATCAAAGCTTCACAAAAGATAATAAGATTGAAAACATCGTCGCTTTGAGAAGTATGTGATAAGTAAGAGCTCCCCCTAAATTTGTGCATAGTTTACGATTTGCTTTGGACTGCAAATGCACAAGGAATTAGGCTCATGGGTTACTCTTCCATGTCACATACATCTTGGTGGAGCGCTAAAAAATGATACGGATTGAATACATGCACTCATCACCAAGCACAGTGAATGATCACATGGGATAGATAAGATAATATCATCAAACATGCATAAGTGTAGCTTATGATCAAACACATGATCATCAATGTCTCACAAACATAGTATCTCAAGCAATCAAAGCAAGCAAGTTTAAAAAACCACCAAATCAAGAGAGAACAAAAGCAACACTCTCTCTCTCTCTCTCGAAGCCTATGATCTATACATTTTTCTCCCCCTTTGGCAACAAGTTACCAAAAAGTTCATAGAAAATGCATAGTGCTAGATCGACTCTCAGGCTTGATCTTCAGGTTGTGGTGTCCGGATAACTTCAAGGACGAAAGCTTCAGTTGAAGTAGATGGAGCTGGACCTGGTGTAGGTGCTGGAGCTGGTGGCACTGAGGCTGTAGCTGGTGCAGATGAAGTGGCTCTGGTGTCAGGAACTGGCACAACAGATGACCTCTGGGCTCTAGGCACTCTCGCAAATGCATCTGTTGTTGTTTTGCCCTTCCTCTCCTGCATGTCATCCTGTAGTTGCTCCACAACAGATTGAATCTCAGTTACTTTCACATCTAAGTCATAGAACTTTTGTTCCATGATTCTTTCGAAGCTCTCCTGATTTTGAGTGAGGGTGGCCAATCCCTTCTCAATCCTCAGTGTTGATGCTATTAAGTATCCAAGCTGCTCCTTCTTGTTCTTCAAGAAATACTCAGATGCCTCCTCTTGAGTTGGCATCCTGGCAGCCTTCTCCTTCCTTGCCTTCTCCTTCTTCTCTTTTGCTTGAACTGACAATGGGTCATTCTCATTCATGACAACCTCATTGTCCTCAAAGTATGGATAAATTGGAAAATGTTCTTTATCCAATAGATATTTGCTGTGCCCATCTTTGAGTTAATCAACTCCCCGGATCCGAGGGGCATATCCACAACTTCTTTTCAGTCTGCTGCAGTCCTCTTAATGGTTTCAACCATAAGGCTCATGACTTTGAATTTCTGTGGCACATCAAACAAATGCAACATGTTGATTGCATGCCTCTAATCATGTTGTGGTCACCAGACTTAGGCGAAGAGAGTATGCCTTAAGCTGCAGTTGATAGTTGGCAGCCCCGATGAAGGAAGTGGACTGATCCAAACTTATGTGTCTCAATGGCTGTGTCTGGGATCTCCTTGTACATGTGTGCCATGGAATTGGTGGTCCATTTTCTTCTTGGCATATACATCCAGGTCATCTTCATTCTCCTTTGGGGCATTTATCAGCTTTGCCCACTCCTCAACAGTTGATCGGTACCTTGTACCTTCGACATCCACACTATCCTCGCCATCTGGATAAAAGTGTGTGGAGTAGAACTGCATGATAAGTTCATCGCTCCAGTTGGTGAGCTTTTGCCCAACGAAGTCTGCAACTCCAACAGCAACAAAACTGTCTTGCACTCCAGGATAGTGCTCTACATTTTCTTTCATGTAGGTCCAGTCGACCCACCTCATATCACACACTATGGGCTTCTTATCCAGCATAATAGTCTCATAAAAGTCCTGTTGTTCCTTGGTGTGCAACCTGTAGTCCACATCAGTTCTTCTCCTTGTGGCATACGGATCTGTCATCCTCCATAGCCTCAACCCATTGTCTCTTATTATCTTCATGTCCTCAGCCACAGGATGGGCATCATTGTGGTCTGGTATCTTGGGCTTGAGCTTCCTCAGAACTTGTCCTTCTTCATCTTCTTCATCAGCAACCTCAGGCACTGGGGCCTTGTTCTTCTTAGTAGCTGGAATACTCCTTGTATTCCTCTTTGGTGCAGACTTGGCCTTGGGGGCAGCTTTGGGTGCTTCCTTGGGCTTAGATGTGGCAGCCCCTGATCTTATAACATCACCCATAAGCTTTGGTGCATTGGGTGCTGGTGCATCAATCTCTTCTTCCTCTTCCATCATGGAAGGCTTCCCAATAACTCTGACTATGGTCTTCTTGACCCTTTCTTTCCTTTTCTTTCTTTCAGCAGCAGCTGGCTCTTTGGGATCAGGCTTTTCAGGAATTTGAGTTGATGCTCTGACCTTTGGCATAGGTGTCCTCTTGGCAGGAACCTTCCTATTGAGTCCGTGCTTTGTGCTATGTCGAGCCATACTCCTTTTGAGCACCTGCCTTCTTGGAGGTTGCCTCATCCTCTTCGCCCTATAATCCTCATCTTCGAATATGAGGTTTTCTTCTTCCTTTGCTGGTGGCAGCTTTAGGCAAATTGCTTGGGGTGCTCCTGCTGCCTTCATCTCAAGAGCTGGAGGGACTAGAGCCTCACTCATGTTCACCTGCTCCTCCGACCTGTTCGACCGTCACTTTGGTCCGACATGCTGCAAACACCGATCGCTGACCTCGTGAAGAGTTATAGATGAGGTAGAGTGGATGAGCATCACAAAATGCAGAGATTTTGCAAAGAATGACTCAAAAATCAGTTTTAGTTTTCCAGAAGCATTTCAGATCAACCGATTTTCAAACTCAGTGATACCGAAGCAGTTTTGGAACCTAAAATGATGAACTCGGTCCGACCGAGTCACAGTTAGGTGGCACCGAGACTGCTAGGGTTTCACTAAGTCCTAAAATCAGGCTCACCGATTAGCAATTCTCGGTCAGACCGAGTCTCACTAGTGCAATGGCATAAGCCAATCGGTGGGACCGAAGTTTTCAACTCGGTGGGTCCGAGATGGTTTCATGAAACCTAACCCTAAATTTTTCGAATCAAAACTATTCTAAGGATTGCATTGACTGGATAGGAGTGTTTCAATTGTGGCAAGAATCAATAAGAACACAATGTGCTGAGAATCGGACAAGGAAAGCACTGTGATCGAGTCCATACCCTAGTTCGGCGGAGACTCGCTACGGCGGCAACGGCGGGGTTGAATTCCGTTGACGGCGGCGGAGACCAGCGACAGGAGGCGGCTGGCGACGAGGAGACGATCCGGAGATCACGGAGGCAGAGCGAGCTATTGCGCGGGCGAAGAGGTTCGGAGAAATTTCCAAATTTTTGCTCGTGACTATATACAGCCCGACCCTGTCGGTGTGACCGAGTGGAACAACTCGGTGGCACCAAGATGCAAAACTGTGTACAGTTATTGCAACTTGGTGTGACCGAAGAGTTCAAATCGGTTGCACCGATATTGAAAACCTAGATCGACTTAGTGATCTCGGTAAGACCGAAATGGAAGAATCGGTCAGACCGAGAATCACAAAGAAGTTTTGGAAGTTTAAGTCTATGACGAATTGGGGACTCCGAGTGCTCCTCACACGAGTGGTTCGAATCTGACTTGATCAAATTTTTGATGTAGCATGAATAGAGTTTGAGACGAGAAAAGCATAGATAGCTAGAGAAGGTTCTTAGGCATTCTTGTCCATCCACTTGGCCAAAGAAAAAGAAGCCAATCAATCAAAATAACAAGTGGATGTCCTCGAATGAGTAAAGTATGCAACCAACATGCTCACACAATAAGATGGCAAATGAAATATGTGGCAAAGCATGCACAACCAATTCTAGCATCTATCAAACAATTGGCGATGACTAGGTCATCTATATATGAGTATATTGACTTAGGAGTCAAATGATAGACATTTGATCATAGGTCATACTCATCGTTTAAGCTCAAGTGGGGTTACCACTTTTACATAAAGCATTTATGTATTCACATCATTAGAGTTGCTTTGACTCAATTCTCAGAGTTAAGCTCCCCCTAGATGTGAGATCCCCCCTAAGAGGGATGAACTAACCTTGGGTTTTGTCGATGATGACTTCATGTAGGTGTTGAAGATGTGGAAGCTCAATGTTGATCTAGATCTTTTTGGAGCAATCCTTTGGAGTGAGTTGCACTTTCAATACCTACATGGGTTAGTCCCACAAGGAACAAACGAGTATATCCATAGACATAGAGTGATTCACACACAAAATGATGTCCATGAAATCATTAGGTTACCTTGTCCCTTGCCTTACCAACATGAGGGTTTGTGACTCCTTGAACTAGTGCAAGATATGGAAGTTGATTGCACTTGTCCTTTCCATAATGATATGAGTGAAATATGTCGATGGAGTCACCCTCAAGAACTCTCTAGTTCTTATTCTTCTGGATCCACATCATCTTGATGGGAATCCTTGGAGTTGTAGTTGTACTTGATGAGGTAGAACTTGACGTAGTCTTGGGAATCCACTGACCGAGACCTTAGGTGCCTCTTCATATGCATCAATCTCTTCTTGAAGCTTGTCCTTGCCTTTGTTCTTGTGGTCTTGTGGTGGAAGATCATCTTGTGCTTGTGTTCCCTTGAAGGAAGTAGGATCATACTCAACTCCATTGGCATTGAACTTTCGTTCAAAACCAACACCTTGATTCTTCCGGTGCCTTCCTTGCTTGCGTACAATTTCCTCGAATTGCTTACTCCCGGCAAGGCTCTTGTATACACCTTTCTCTATAATTCCCTTCAATAAGCTATTTTCTTGCTCAAGTGTAACTTGGCTAAGAGAATCATTAGTGTAATCAAGAGAACTACTAGAAGCAACAATATTGGATTTGACATTATTATTGTTACTACTAGAGGAAGAATCTTTCTTGATCTTGTTATTAGACTTGACTTGAGGCATGTAAGTGGATAAGAGTAAACGCTTGGCAATGTAAGAAGAATTTTTCTTACGGAGATCATCGTTGATTGCTTTTAAGAACTCATGCTCTTGCTCAAGATTGAGCTTTTCAAAGCGTAACTTCTCATGAGCCCTTAAAAGTTATCGATGATCTTCAAAGATAGTTTCATGAGCTAACTTAAGAGAGTTTAGTTCTTTAGTTAGACGCTCAATTTTCTCCTTATCATTGTCATTCGTTTCAACTTGATTAGCATGATTAATTGACGTTTCTCATAGTATTCATCACTAGAGTTGTCAACAAGTAAATCATCATCACCTAGCAACTCATCTTCATCACTATTAAAATCAACATACTCGGGGTGTGTTACCTTAGGACCTTTGGCCATGAAGCATCTTCCAATTCCTTCATTTGGTGACTCAAATATGTCGTAGGAGTTGGTTGACACAAGTGCTAGACCGGCAACACCTTCATCTTGAGTATGTTCGGAGTCGGAGTGATAGCTTCTCTCGGAGTGATTGTCGGAGTCGGAGCCGGATACCCATTCACCAACATGAGCTTGATGTCTTCATTTTATGTAGCTCTTTGATGACTTGTCCTTCCTTTCCGAATCCTTGCTTCTCCGTGAGGGTCTTCGTTCATAACGATCATCTCTACTCCTCTCTCTCTTGGTGGTGATTCTTCTCTTCTACTTCTTGTTTTTGGAGAGTCTTCTTCTTTTGTAGGGTGTCGTACACTCATTGAATAGTGTCCGGTCTCCCACAATTGTAGCAATTTCGCCTCGACTAGAAGATCTTTTTCATTGTAAGACCTTGACTTGGAGCTTCTTTCTTTGCTTCTACTCTTGTAGAATTTGTTGAAGTTCTTCACCATTAAGCTCAATTCTTCATTGAAGGTGTGTTTCTCACTTGATGATGTGGGGGCTTCACTTGTGGCTTTGTAAGCACCACTTGACTTGTTGTGAAGTTCCTCCTTATCCTTATGTGACATCTCATGAGCAACAATTCTTCCAATGACTTCCGTTGGCTTGAGATCTTTGTAGTTTAGCATCATTTGCATCAATGTGCACCCGATATCATACTTTCCATCCAATGCTCTTAGGATCTTCTTGATGATGAATCTGTCAGTAATCTCTTCACTCCCTAAGCCGGCAATCTCATTTGTGATAAGTGCAAGCCTAGAGTACATTTTAGCGACACCTTCACCATCCTTCATTTTGAACTTGTCAAGCTAACTTTGGAGCACATCCAACTTGGATTCCTTGACGGATTCGGTACCTTCATGCATATCAATCAAAGTATCCCAAATTTCCTTTGCATTCTCAAGACGGCTGATTTTGTTGAATTCTTCGGGGCACAATCCGTTGAAGATGATATCACAAGCTTGAGCGTTGTATTGCAACATCTTCAATTCTTCCGCATTAGCTTCTGGTTCGGCTCTCTCCCATCAAAGAATTCACCTTGCAAGCCAATACAAATAACTGCCCAAACGGCGGGGTTATGTCCGAGAATATGCATTTTCATCTTATGCTTCCAACTAGCAAAATTAGTACCATCAAAGTAAGGACCTCTACGGTGATAATTTGCCTCGCTAGACGCCATACTCTCCTAGGTTGTGAAACCAAGGCTATGACCACCAAAATCTATGGAAATCAAAGCAAATGGAGACCAAGCTCTGATACCACTTTTAGGACCTTGAAGTATGTCTAGAGGGGGGTGATTAGACTACTTGACCAATTAAAAACTTAGCCTTTTCCCAGTTTTAGAGTTTGGCAGATTTTAGCTATCTTAGGACAAGTCAAGCAATCATCACACAATTCAAGCAAGCATGCAAAGAGTGTATGAGCAGCGGAAATTAAAGCATGCAACTTGCAAGAAAGTAAAGGGAAGGGTTTGGAGGATTCAAACGCAATTGGAGACACGGATGTTTTGGCATGGTTTCGATAGGTGGTGCTATCGTGCCTCCACGTTGATGGAGACTTCAACCCACGAAGGGTAACGGTTGCGCGAGTCCACGGAGGGCTCCACCCACGAAGGGTCCACGAAGTAGCAACCTTGTCTATCCCAGCATGGCCGTCACCCACGAAGGACTTGCCTCACTAGCGGTAGATCTTCACGAAGTAGGCGATCTCCTTGCCCTTACAAACTCCTTGGTTCAACTCCACAATTTCGTCAGAGGCTCCCAAGTGACACCTAGCCAATCTAGGAGGCACCACTCTCCAAGAAGTAACAAATGGTGCGTTGATGATGAATTCGTTGCTCTTGTGCTTCAAATGATAGTCTCCCCAACACTCAACTCTCTCTCATAGGATTTGGATCTGGTGGAAAGAAGATTTGAGTGGAAAGGAACTTGGGGAAGGCTAGGGATCAAGATTCATATGGTAGGAATGGAATATCTTGTTCTCAACACATGAGTAGGTGGTTCTCTCTCAAAAATGGTAAGTTGGAAGTGTAGGTTCGTTCTGATGGCTCTCTCCACGAATGAAGAGGAGGTGGAGCGGTATATATGGCCTCCACACAAAATCTAACCGTTACACACAATTTACCAATCTCGGTGGGACCGAATCAACAAACTCGGTCAGACCGATTTTAGTAAACCTAGTGACCGTTAGGATTTTCGTGGATCGACTTGCATCTCGGTAGGACCGATATGGTTAGGTTAGGCATAACGTAATCTCGGTGAGACCGACATACAAACTCGGTGAGACCGATTTTGGTAATTAGCTAACCAGAGAGTTGGTCGTAAACTCGGTGGGACCGATTCGCTCTTTCGGTGAGACCAAACGTTACGAAGGGAAACAGAAAGTTTACATTGCAATCTCGGTGGGACCGATCCCTCTTTCGTGAGACCAAAAGTTACTTAAAAGGAAACAGAGATTATAATCCCATCTCGGTGAGACCGAGATCCCTATCGGTAGAACCGATTTGCCTAGGGTTTGTGGCAGTGGCTATGACATTTGGAATCGGTGGCGCCAGATTGGAAGAATCGGTGAGACCGATTTTGGCTTTAGGTGTAGGTCATATGTGGATGTGAGAAAGTAGCTGAGGGTTTTGGAGCATATCACTAAGCACATGAAGCAAGAAGCTCATTAAGCAACACCTCATCCCTCCTTGATAGTATTGGCTTTTCCTATAGACTCAGTGTGATCTTGAATCACTAAAATGTAAAATGAAGAGTCTTGAGCTTTTGAGCTTGAGCCAATCCTTTGTCATTAGCATTTTGAGGGATCCACTTTCATCATCCATGCCATGCCATTCATTGAGCTTTCCTGAAATGTTCATCTTGGAATAGCATTAGCTCAATGAGCTATATGTTGTTATGAATTACCAAAACCACCTAGGGATAGTTGCACTTTCAGTACTGTTGAACTTCTGGGTATTGGACATTGACGTAAAAGTAGAACTCCCTTTGGTGTAGGATTGCGGATTAGAACTCAACTGCCTTTTTACTTGAATTTTTTGTAGTTGGTGATGAATTAAATTGTTCTAGAAAAAATGCCTGCGATGAAGATGGAGCTTCAGAAGTTAATACTGATGCTCCAATATCTGATGCGGCTAAATCACCCATTATTCCTTTGACTTCGATTGCTGAGGTTGCTTCGAGCCTTGAGAATAATGCAAGCCTCAAGGATCTTGCTTCCGCAGCTCTTGGTTCACCTAGTATGTGCAACTCCTTTTCTTTTCATTTTAAATTCTCGAGCCATGTTTTTTAAACTTGTTCCTGTCGGGTGTTTTTGTTTTTGTTCCTAACTTTTTTTATTTTTTTGCTTTGCATTTTTGTGTTCTTGCAGATGTGTCCACAAATGAGGAAGCTGTGAACACCATCAACGATGTTCTATCTGAGTTGGATTTATCAGAAAACATTCTTGTTGCCGAGCAGGGGCTCCGTCAGTCGAAGGTTGTGTTGGGGAACGTAGTAATTTCAAAAAAATTCCTACGCACATGCAAGATCATGGTTATGCATAGCAACGAGAGGGGAGAGTGTAGTCCACGTACCCTCGTAGACCGAAAGCGGAAGCGTTATGACAACGCGGTTGATGTAGTTGTACGTCTTCACGATCCGACCGATCCATGCACCGAACGTACGGCACCTCTGTCAGGACCCCGATCCCAAGTCACATCGACCTAGCTGGTAACACCTCATATCACTTTGCGGCCTCACGCACGGTATTCCCACGGGTGTCGCCTTACCATGGCCCGGACCGCTTGGCGCCTTTTGGCTCACGATATGATAGTGTCGCTAGCATCCACATGACAAAGAACCCGGCCGACATGGCTAGTCGTGAACCCAAAGCGCACTAACCTATGGGGACAGGCATACATGAAACACCTCGAGCATGTCGGTCATCAACGATGAACTGGCTGTAGCACTGGCTAACAGACTCCGTATTCGGCTGTAGCAGAGCTAGGCAGACTCCAAGTATCACCGCTGACATTTCCGGGACGGATATAGGAACGAAATGAATCACATGCCGCCAGTCAAGTGTCCAAGCAGTAGTGCTGGGCTAGCAGGACTCGTGAACCGGGCTGTAGCGGACTACTATCGCCGTAAGCACAAGACTTACATTTCCCCATATGAGAGGCTGCCAAGGATAAACAACTAGATTGTCGGATCCCACTCATACCAAGCATTTCAATCATACACTAATATGCCCGATATGAGTAAATACAACATGGCATCACAACAAAACTCTACAACTCAAGTACTTTATTTAAGAGGCCCGAGGAGCCATACATAACATATTCATACAGGTAGGGGTCACATGACCCAACACTCAAGTCATACAATCATACAAGCACATGCGGAAGCAAAGTAGTCTGAGTACAGACTCTAGAAAGAAAGAAAGCTTGTTGGAGCCTTTCTATCTACAACGGCCCTTCACAAGTCTTAGATCGCCACCTGGGTGGCTAGCTTACTCGTATAGTCCTCTGAAAAATATTGATTAAGCAAACATGAGTACAAAAGTACTCAGCAAGTCTTACCACAGAATCCTATCATACATGCACATTCTCAAGGAAGGGAGTGGAGTTAAATGCAGCAAGCCAGCTTTGACTCTTGGCTGCTATCCCACGTGACACACTTTGTAAAGCATTTTGTCGCATACGAGTCCACTAATCACCATCACAATACTCCACCGTGGATCCTCTCTCGTCATCCCCGAGAGGGCCATCCACGATACTCACACTTATCTTGAGGCTTTTAGTAGTATCCATTTACTTGTCTATGAACTGATATAGGTAACCCGAAGTCCTTCTCCGTGGACACGGCTATTCAATAGATCATATTTAACCCTGCAGGGTATACTTCTTCACACACGCTCACCACTTATAAATCGTTTACGACATGTACTGCAACCTTCAAGCGGAAGCCCAACGTGGGTGTCGGCCACAGCCTACCTAAACACTCAAGTCCCTAGTCCAGTTATCGCCTATTCGGTTCCATCCGCAGGAGTCCGCCGAGGTTTCCCATACAGCCCGAACGATGTGTGTAGGGTTCCCGAGATACCAAACGGCACTCGGTACATCAGCCACGGTGCCTACCGCAACACAACCCACCCCTAAGGTCAGCTATATATGCCCCAAAGATGCTACAAACACCGTAAACTACTTGCAACTCCCGGACTATGAACAGGGGTGGTTAAGAAGCGAGAGGGTCCATTGGTTTCGGGCCCAATGTGTGGTAGTAGCTAGTTCATGGATCACAAACACAGATCTCAGTTCTAAGTTCGCTTCAATGAAACAACCCACCATGTACTCCTACATGGCCTCTCATCGATACCTTTACCAAATCGTGTTCAACACTTACACTCTCGAACCAACACAACCTTTCACTCCAGTTCATCACCCCGATGAGCCGACCGACACAACTCTAAGCATAGCAAGCATAGCATGGTAGGAATCACAAACATGGCTCAATCAACTCCTACACATACTAGTGGGTTTCATCTAGTTATCGTGGCAATGACAGTCATGCAAAGGAAGTGGGTTCAACTACCGCAGCACACAACAGTTGAATCGCGTTGTCTTAATGCAGTAAAATGAGAGCGAAGCGAGAACATGGGTTTGTATCGGAATGTTCAATGAATTGCTTGCTCGATGGAATTGGGGTAGAGAACTGCCCTTCGATGGGTTATCGAGATTATCTTGGGCAGAACCTATCATGAAAACACACCAAAATAAACATACAACCAATGTGCAATATTATGATGCATGCTATGACATGGCAAGATGAATGTGTGTTGGTCTAATGCAAATTGAGGGATAGGATGATCTCATTTGAACCAAAGGTTCAAATGATAGACCATGTGAGTTAGTCCTAATGGTGCAAAATCTTAATCTGGTTGTTCAGCATAGTTAACTTGTTTTAACATGCATGAAACCTGTACCAATGGATAGAGTGTATTTTTCTGATAAATTTTCATATATAAATCTTTGCATTTGGAGTTATAGAATAAAAGTTATAAGCATTTGAAATTTGAATTATATTCTGATTTTAGTATATAAAAATAATTCCAGAATTTGAATTAATGCGCCAAGATGAGGTCAAGATGACGCCGAGGGTCAACGGGGTCGTCCGGTCAAACTGACCAGTGGGACCCGCATGTCGTTAGTTTAACTGATTAGTTTTAATTAAAACTAATCCTAATTAGATTAGCCGGGGGGTCCACTGCCATCGACCCGAGGGTCAACAGGCCCACGGTGAGGTCAACTCACGGCGCCTAGCCGCCGGGCGAGGCCAGACGGGCGGAGCAAGTGCTTTTGCACGTTCCGGCTCCAAATGGAACGCGGAGAGCATCTACGGTAGCTAGAGGTGAGCCGCGGTGTCCGTGGGGTCGATTAGGTTAGGGGTGGCGGAGGGCGCGGCGACGAGTCGGGCGGCGACGAGGCTCGGCCACCGACGGGTTAGGGGTTAGCGGCCTCGGCGAGGCACGGGAGTGCAGTTAGCCTCGCTGGAGAGTGGTGAGTGTGATGGACATAGTGGTGCAGCCAAAGGTGACCGAGGCTCGTCGGGTGACGAGCGCCAAGGGCGGTGGGTTCAGCGATCGTCGGGTGCTCATTGTGGTGCAAGAAGGAGAGAACGGAGAGGATAGAGAGGTAGCTAGGCTCGTAGTGAACCTGCGGGAAGCTTCGTCGGGGTCGGGGGCGGACTGATGCGTCGGCGGCGATGATGGGGATCTCCGGCGGCCTTGGACTCGGTCGAGGTCGGAGTAGTGGTCTCGGGGGATCTTGGAGCGAGGGGGACTAGCTGGCTAGGGGTAACTGGGTGCGGCGGAGCGGCCGGACATGGCGGGGAGGTGCGTGGACGGCGGGGAGCACGGCGGCGACGGTGGCGTGTCGGCGATGGCGTCGGCCAGTCGAGAGCGAGCGAGAGAGAGAGGGGGGAGGCGGTGTCGGGGGTTCGGGGCGACGCGTGGGTCGCCCCGGTCGGCGAGGCGGCGAGGGCGAGGCGGCGGCGCAGCTGCGTGGCGCGCTGCACAAGACGCTGCCGGCATTAGCCTGCCTGCTGGCGAGCCAAGCAGCTACATGCATGGTTCTTTGGGCTGGGCAAGCAGTGGGCGAGTGTCATGATGTAAGGGTTTTCCCATTTTTTATCTTTTCTAATTTCTGCAATTCTGTTTAGGGTTTTAAAATACCAAAACCTTTTCAAAATTACCAAAATGCTCCTGGTCACTAGTTGAATATTCCCAACATGAAACATTTTAGTTTAACAATTTTGAACACTTAAAATATTTTCCATAATTTAAAATGCCCATTTCAGAAATTTGTGAATTAAATTTAGAACCCTTAGGTGACCTAGAAAATGTCCCACCTTCTTTGACATGGATCTTAAACCCAAACATAGAGGATGAGCATTTTGAAGGGCATTTTGATTCATTGAATTAAATTTTAGTAAACCCTAGTTATTTTAAGGGGGGTTCGGGTTTCGCTTTCCCCATTTCAAATTCAGATGAAATTTAAACATGATGCACACCCTAATGCATGGTCTATCTGGGATGTGACAACTCACCCCACTCAAAAGAATCTCGTCCCCAGATTTAGGATCTATGCGAAAAAGGTGGGGTACTCAAGTCAAGACGATCCTCCCTTTCCCAAGTTGCTTCTTGCTCGGAATGGTTTGACCATTGAACCTTTAGAAACTTGATATTCCGACGTCGAGTGGTACGCTCGGTTTGATCGAGGATACGAATGGGGTACTCTCGATAGGTGAGGTTATCTTGGAGATCAAGCGTTTCGTGGTCCACTCCACGGATAGGATCCGAGAAGCAACGCCTGAGTTGGGAAACGTGGAAGACATCATGGACCTTGGAAAGATGCGGAGGTAGTTCCAATTGGTAGGCAACTTCCCCTCGTTTGGCGAGAATGCGAAAGGGTCCAATGTAACGAGGAGCCAACTTGCCCTTGATGTCAATCGATGGGTTCCTTTAAAGGAGAAACCCGAAGGTAAGCTCTTCGCCAATTTCATAAGCCATAGGCTTATGCTTGCGGTCATATTGGCTCTTCCGACGAGATTGGGCTGTTTTCAAATTTCACGAACAACGCGAACTTGCTCTTTCGCTTCTGGATCATATCCGGCCAAAGAGTTGTCTCTCCCCGGTTTCACCAGTTAAGAGGCGCTCGACATTTTCGCCCATAAAGAACTTCGAAAGGGCTTTGCCCAGATCGCTTGATAACTGTTGTTATGTTTAACTCGGCGAATGGAAGGCATTTCTCCCAATTCATGCCAAGGAGATGAGAAGCTCAAGCATATCCTCTAAGATTTGATTGACTCGTTCTACTTGACCACTTGATTGGGGATGGAAAGCGGTGCTAAAGGAGAGGCGAGTCCCCATAGCGTTTGGAAACTTTCCCAAAATCGAGAGGTGAAGAGACTACCACGGTCTGAGTTAATTTCCAATGGAACACCATGAAGAGACACTATTAGGAGATGTACAAATCAGCTAGCTGGCTAGCGGTTATACTCTCACGAACAGGTAGGAAGTGGGCTACTTTGGAAAGACGATCAACAATGACGAAGATAGCGTTATTCCTCTCTTGGTCCTGGGAAACCCGGTAATGAAATCCATACCGATTTTATCCCATTTCCATTCAGGAATGTCCAAAGGTTGAAGGGTACCAAGAGGCCGTTGATGTTCGCTTAACTCGACGACAAACGCCGCAGCTTAGCAATGTATTGAGCGATTTCTCTTCATCCTAGTCCACCAAAACCTCTGGCGAGATCTTGATACATTTTAGTACTACCGGGATGAATGGTGAGAGGAGAGTCATGAGCTTCCTTAAGGATCAATCGCCTCAGTTGCGCACCTTGGGAACCACTAGACGGTCTCCAAAGAACACGACACCTTGTTCATCAATGGAGAAACAATCTGCACTCCTTTCTTGATGTTTCTCTTGATACGGGAGATTCCCGGATCTACCTTCTGTGCTTTGATGATCTGATCCGTAAGGGTAGGTTTCGCCACCAGGGTGGAAAGGAATCCTCGAGGAACAATGTGAAGGTTAAGCTTACGAAATTCCTCGTGGAGAATTGGTTGACCTTGTTGTAACAACCTCCGAGTTCAGCACACGTTCAGCTCGATGACGATCCCCGGACTCCGATCCAGCAGGGTGTCGGGGATAAGTTCCGTCAGCACGATGGCGTGGTGACGAAGATGATGTTCTACCGACGCAGGGCTTCGCCTAAGCACTACACGATATGACCGAGGTGGAATATGGTGGAGGGGGGCACCGCAGACGGCTAAGGAACGATCACGAAGATCAACTTCTATGTTCTAGGGTGCCCCCCTGACCCCGTATATAAAGGAGCAAGGGGGGAGGCCGGTCGGCCCTAGGGGGCGCGCCAAGGAGGGGGGAGTCCTCCTCCTAGTGGGAGTAGGACTCCCCTTTCCTTGTCGAACTAGGAAGGGAGAGGGGGAAGGAAAGAGAGGGAGAGGGATAGGGAAAGAGGGGCCGCGCCCCCCCCCTCCCTAGTCCAATTCGGACTCCTCATGGGGAGGGCACCTCCCGGCTGCAGCCCTTTCTCTCCCTCAGCCCACTAAGGCCCAATACTTCCCGGGGGTTCAAGAACCCCTCCCAAGACTCCGGTTTTCTCCAAATCACTGAACGCTTCCGTGTCCGAATATAGTCGTCCAATATATCGATCTTTATGTCTCGACCATTTCGAGACTCCTCGTCATGTCCGTGATCACATCCGGACTCAACAACCTTCGTACATCAAAACTTATAAACTCATAATAAAACTGTCATCGTAACGTTAAGCGTGCGGACCCTACGGGTTCGAGAACTATGTAGACATGACCTAGAACTGTCTCTGGTCAATAACCAGTAGTGGAACCCGGATGTTTATATTGGCTCCTAAATATTCTACGAAGATCTTTATCGGTCAAACCGCATAACAACATATGTTGTTCCCTTTGTCATCAGTATGTTACTTGCCCGAGATTCGATCGTCGGTATTCAATACCTAGTTGAATCTCGTTACCGGCAAGTCTCTTTACTCATTATGTAATGCATCATTCCGTAACTAACTCATTAGTTACATTGCTTGCAAGGCTTATAGTGATGTGCATTACCGAGAGGGCCCAGAGATACCTCTCCGACAATCGGAGTGACAAAACCTAATCTCGAAATACGCCAACTCAACATGTACCTACGGAGACACCTGAGAGCTCCTTTATAATCACCCGATTACGTGCTAGACGCTTGGTAGCACACAAAGTGTTCCTACGGTAAACGGAGTTGCATAATCTCATAGTTACAGGAACATGTATAAGTCATGAAGAAAGCAATAGCAACATACTAAACGATCAAGTGCTAGGCTAACGGGATGGGTCATGTCAATCACATCATTCTCCTAATGATGTGATCCCTTTAAGCAAATGACAACACATGTCTATGGTTAGGAAACACAACCATCTTTGATTAATGAGCTAGTCAAGTAGAGGCATACTAGTGACGTTATGTTTTTCTATGTATTCACACATGTATCATGTTTCCGGTTAATACAATTCTAGCATGAATAATAAACATTTATCATGATATGAGGAAATAAATAATAACTTTATTATTGCCTATAGGGCATATTTCCTTCAGTCTCCCACTTGCACTAGAGTCAATAATCTAGATTACACAGTAATGATTCTAACACCCATGGAGTCTTGGTGCTGATCATGTTTTGCTCGTGGAAGAGGCTTAGTCAACGGGTCTGCAAATTCAGATCCGTATGTATCTTACAAATCTCTATGTCTCCCACCTGGACTTGGTCCCGGATGGAATTGAAGCGTCTCTTGATGTGCTTGGTCTTCTTGTGATATCTGGATTCCTTCGCCAAGGAAATTGCACCAGTATTGTCACATAAGATCTTCATTGGTCCCGATGCACTAGGTATGACACCTAGATCGGAAATGAACTCTTTCATCCAGACTCCTTCATTTGCTGCTTCTGAAGTAGCTATGTACTCTGCTTCACATGTAGATCCCGCCACGACGCTTTGTTTAGAACTACACCAACTTACAGCTCCACCGTTTAATAAAAACACGTATCCAGTTTGCGATTTAGAATCGTCTGGATCAGTATCAAAGCTTGCATCAACGTAACCATTTGCGACTAGCTCTTTGTCACCTCCATACATGAGAAACATATCCTTAGTCCTTTTTAGGTATTTCAGGATGTTCTTGACCGCTGTCCAATGATCCACTCCTAGATTAATTTGGTACCTTCCTGCCAGGCTTATTTCTAAGCATACGTCAGGTCTGGTACACAGCATTGCATACATGATAGAGCCTATGGCTGAAGCATATGGAATTCCTTTCATTTTCTCTCTATCTTCTGCAGAGGTCGGGCATTGAGTCTGACTCAACTTCACACCTTGTAATACAGGCAAGAACCCTTTCTTTGCCTGATCCATATTGAACTTTTTCAACACTTTATCAAGGTATGTGCATTGTGAAAGTCCAATCAAGCGTCTTGATCTATCTCTATAGATCTTGATGCCCAATATGTAAGCAGCTTCACCGAGGTCTTTCATTGAAAAACTTTTATTCAAGTATCCTTTATGCTATCTAGAAATTCTATATCATTTCCAATCAACAATATGTCGTCCACATATAATATCGTAAATGCTACAGAGCTCCCACTCACTTTCTTGTAAATACAAGCTTCTCCAAAAGTCTCAGATAAAACCATATGCTTTGATCACACTATCAAAGCGTTTATTTCAACTCCGAGAGGCTTGCACTGCACCATAAATTGATCGCTGGAGCTTGCACACTTTGTTAGCACCTTTGGATCGACAAAACCTTCTGGTTGCATCATATACAACTCTTCTTCCAGAAATCCATTCAAGAATGCAGTTTTGACATCCATTTGCCAAATTTCATAATCATAAAATGCAGCAATTGCTAACCTGATTCGGACAGACTTAAGCTTCGCTACGGCTGAGAAAGTCTCATCGTAGTCAACCCCTTGAACTAGTCATAGAAAATTACATTACCATCAGCGTCAGTCTTCTTCTTAAAGATCCATTTATTCTCAATGGCTCAACGATCATCGGGAAAGTCAACCAAAGTCCATACTTTGTTTTCATACATGGATATCATCTCAAATTTCATGGCTTCTAGCCATTTTGTGGAATCTGGGCTCATCATCGCTTCCTCATAGTTCGTAGGTTCGCCATGGTCAAGTAACATGACTTCCAGAATAAGATTACCGTACCACTCTAGTGCGGATCTTACTCTGGTAGACCTACGAAGTTTAGTAGAAACTTGATTTGAAGTTTCATGATCAATATCATTAGCTTCCTCACTAATTGGTGTAGTTGTCACATGAACCGATTCTTGTGATGGACTATTTTCCAATAAGGGAGCAGGTACAGTTACCTCATCAAGTTCTACTTTCCTCCCACTCACTTCTTTCGAGAAAAACTCCTTCTATAGAAAGGATCCGAATTTAGCAACGAAAATCTTGCCCTCAGATCTGTGATAGAAGGTGTACCCAACAGTCTCTTTTGGGTATCCTATGAAGACACATTTCTCCGATTTGGGTTCGAGCTTATCTGGTTGAAGTTTCTTCACATAAGCATCACAACCCCAAACTTTAAGAAACGACAACTTTGGTTTCTTGCCAAACCACGCTCATGAGGCGCCCTCTCAACGGATTTTGATGGTGCCCTATTTAACGTGAATGCGCCGCCTCTAAAGCATAACCCCAAAACAATAGCGTAAATCAGTAAGAGACATCATAGATCGCACCATATCTAGTAAAGTACGATTACGACGCTCGACACACCATTTCGTTGTGGTGTTCCGGTGGCGGAGTTGCGAAACTATTCCGCAATTTTTCAAATGTAAACCAAACTCGTAACTCAAATATTCTCCTCCATGATCAGATCATAGAAATTTTATTTTCTTGTTACGATGATTTTCTACTTCACTCTGAAATTCTTTGAACTTTTCAAATGTTTCAGACTTGTGTTTCATTAAGTAGATATACCCATATCTGCTCAAATCATCTGTGAAGGTGAGAAAATAACGATACCGCCATGAGCCTCAATATTCATTGACCACAAACATCAAGATGTATGATTTCCAACAAATCAGTTGCTCGCCCATAGTTCCGAGAACGGCGTTTTAGTCATCTTGCCCATGAGGCACGGTTCATAAGTACCAAGTGATTCATAATCAAGTGATTCCAAAAGTCCATCAGTATGGAGTTTCTTCATGCGCTTTATACCGATATGACCTAAACGGCAGTGCCACAAATAAGTTGCACTATCGTTATCAACTCTGCATCTTTTGGTTTCAACACTATGAATATGTGTATTACTACTATCGAGATTCAATAAAAATAGACCACTCTTCAAGGGTGCATGACCATAAAAGATATTACTCATATAAATAGAACAACCATTATTCTCGATTTAAATGAATAACCGCCTCGCATCAAACAAGATCCAGATATAATGTTCATGCTTAACACCGCACCAAATAACAATTATTTAGGTCTAAAACTAATCCCGATGGTAGATGTAGAGGTAGCGTGTCGACCGCGATCACATCGACTTTGGAACCATTTCCCACGCGGATCGCCACCTCGCCCTTAGCCAATCTTCTCTTAATCCGTAGTTCCTGTTTCGAGTTGCAAATATTAGCAATGTAACCAAGATCAAATACCGAGGTACTCTGCGAGTATTAGTAAGGTACAGATCAATAACATGTATATCACATATACCTTTGTTCACTTTGCCATCCTTCTTATCCGCCAAATACTTGGGGCAGTTCCGCTCAGATGTCCAGTCTTCTTGCAAGAGAAGCACTCGGCCTCGTGCTTAGGTCCAGACTTGGGTTTCTTCTCTTGAGCAGCAACTTGTTTGCTGTTCTTCTTGAAGTTCCCTTCTTCTTCCCTTTGCCCTTTTCTTGAAACTGGTGGTCTTGTTGACCATCAACACTTGATGCTCCTTCTTGATTTCTACCTCCGCTGCTTTTAGCATTGCGTAAGAGCTCGGAATAGTCTTGTCCATCCCTTGCATATTATAGTTCATCACGAAGCTCTTGTAGCTTGGTCACGTGATTGAAGAATTTGTCAAGGACACTATCATCGTGAAGATTAACTCCCGGTTGAATCAAGTGATTATTATACCTGCATAATTTGAGTATGTGTTCACTAACGTAACTATTCTCCTCCATCTTGCAGCTATAGAACTTATTGGAGACTTCATATCTCTCAATCCAGGCATTTGCTTGAAATATTAACTTCAACTCCTGAAACATCTCATATGCTCCATGACGCTCAAAACGTTGTTGAAGACCCGTTCTAAGCCGTAAAGCATGGCACATCGAACTATCGAGTAGTCATCATCTTTGCTCGCCAGACGCTCTTAACGCCGTCGGCCAGCATCAAGAAAGAACTGGCACCCAGCGGTGCTTCCAGGACGTAATTTTTCATGCAGCAATGAGGATAATCCTCGTGTTACGGACCCGAATCCGTAATTGCTACCATCATCTTTCAACTTTGCTTTCTCAAGGAACACATTAAAATTCAACGGAACAATAGCACGAGCCATCTATATACAACAAATATAGACATGCAAAATACTATCCGGTACTAAGTTCATGATAAATTTAAGTTCAATTAATCATATTACTTAAGAACTCCCACTTAGACAGACATCTCTCTAGTCATCTAAGTGATCACGTCATCCAAATCAACTAAACCATGTCCGATCATCACGTGAGATGGAGTAGTTTCAATGGTGAACATCACTATGTTGATCATATCTACTATATGATTCACGTTCGACCTTTCGGTCTCCGTGTTCTGAGGCCATATCTGTTATATGCTAGGCTCGTCAAGTTTAACTCGAGTATTCTGCGTGTGCAACTGTTTTGCACCCGCTGTATTTGAACGTAGAGCCTATCACACCCGATCATCACGTGGTGTCTCAAAGACGAAGAACTTTCATAACGGTGCATACTGTGGAGAACACTTCTTGATAATTTTAGTGAGAGATTATCTTAAAATGCTACCGCCAATCAAAGCAAGATAAGATGCATAAAGGATAAACATCACATGAAATCAATATAAGTGATATGATATGGCCATCATCATCTTGTGCTTGTGATTCCATCTCCGAAGCACCGTCGTGATCACCATCGCCATCGCCCGACACCTTGATCTCCATCGTAGCATCGTTGTCGTTACACCATCTATTGCTTCTACGACTATCGCTACCGCTTAGTGATAAAGTAAAGCAATTACAGTATGCTTGCATTTCATACAATAAAGCGACAACCATATGGCTCCTTCCAGCTTGCCGATAACCCGGTTACAAAAATGATCATCTCGAACAATAAAATATAGCATCACGCCTTGACCATATCACATCACAACATGCCCTGCAAAAACAAGTTAGACGTCCTCTACTTTGTTGTTGCAAGTTTTACGTGGCTGCTACGGGCTGAGCAAGAACCGTTTTACCTACGCATCAAAACCACAACGATAGTTCGTCAAGTTAGTGTTGTTTTAACCTTCGCAAGGGCCAGGTGTAGCCACACCGGTTCAACTAAAGTTGGAGAAACAGACACCCACCAGCCACCGTGTGCAAAGCACGCCGGTAGAACCAGTCTCGCAGAAGCAAGACGCAGTAATGTCGGTTCGGGCCGCTTCATCCAACAATACCGCCAACCAAAGTATGACATGCTGGTAAGCAAGATGACTTGTATCGCCCACAACTCACTTGTGTTCTACTCGTGCATATAACATCAACGATAAAACCTGGCTCGATATCATCATGGGGAACGAGTAATTTCAAAAATTCCTACGCACACCCAAGATCATGGTGATACATAGCAACGAGAGGGGAGAGTGTAGTCCACGTACCCTCGTAGACCGAAAGCGGAAGCGTTATGACAACGCGGTTGATGTAGTTGTACGTCTTCACGATCCGACCGATCCAAGTACTGAACATACGGCACCTCCGAGTTCAGCACACATTCAGCTCGATGACGATCCCCGGACTCCGATCCACCAGGGTGTCGGGGATGAGTTCCGTCAGCACGACGGCGTGGTGACGATGATGATGTTCTACCAACGCAGGGCTTCGCCTAAGCACTGCAACAAAATGACCGAAGTGGAATATGGTGGAGGGGGGCACCGCACACGGCTAAGGAACGATCACGAAGATCAACTTCTGTGTTCTAGGGTGCCCCCCTGCCCCCGTATATATAGGAGTAAGGGGGAGGCCGGCCGGCCCTAGGGGACGCGCCAAGGAGGGGGGGAGTCCTCCTCCTAGTGGTAGTACGACTCCCCTTTCCTAGTCCAACTAGGAAGAGAGAGGGGGAAGGAAAGAGAGGGAGAAGGAGAGGAAGAGGGCCGCCTCCCTAGTCCAATTCGGACTCCTCATGGGGCGCCACCTCCGGGCTGCAGCCTCTCTCTCCTCTCGGGCCCACTAAGGCCCAATACTGCCATGGGGGTTCCAGAACCCTCCGCACTCTGGTTTTCTCCGAAATCACTCAGAACGCTTCCGGTGTCTGAATATAGTCGTCCAATATATCGATCTTTATGTCTTGACCATTCCGAGACTCCTCGTCATGTCTGTGATCACATCTGGGACTCCGAACAACCTTCGGTACATCAAAACTTATAAACTCATAATAAAACGGTCATCGTAACGTTAAGCGTGCGGACCCTACGGGTTCGAGAACTATGTAGACATGACCTAGAACTGTCTCTGGTCAATAACCAATAGTGGAACCTGGATGTTCATATTGGCTCCTACATATTCTATGAAGATCTTTATCGGTCAAACCGCATAACAACATACGTTCTTCCCTTTGTCATCGGTATGTTACTTGCCCGAGATTCGATCGTTAGTATTCAATACCTAGTTCAATCTCATTACCGGCAAGTCTCTTTACTCGTTACGTAATGCATCGTTCCGTAACTAACTCATTAGTTACATTGCTTGCAAGGCTTATAGTGATGTGCATTACAGAGAGGGCCCAGAGATACCTCTCCGACAATCGGAGTGACAAAACCTAATCTTGAAATACGCCAACTCAACATGTACCTTCAGAGACACCTGTAGAGCTCCTTTATAATCACCCAGTTACGTTGTGACGTTTGGTAGCACACAAAGTGTTCCTCCGGTAAACAGGAGTTGCATAATCTCATAGTTACAGGAACATGTATAAGTCATGAAGAAAGCAATAGCAACATACTAAACGATCAAGTGCTAGGCTAACGGAATGGGTCATGTCAATCACATCATTCTCCTAATGATGTGACCCCTTTAATCAAATGACAACACATGTCTATGGTTAGGAAACACAACCATCTTTGATTAATGAGCTAGTCAAGTAGAGGCATACTAGTGACGTTATGTTTGTCTATGTATTCACACATGTTTCATGTTTCCGGTTAATACAATTCTAGCATGAATAATAAACATTTATCATGATATGAGGAAATAAATAATAACTTTATTATTGCCTCTAGGGCATATTTCCTTCAGGTTGTGATTTTGTTCCGGATCCTTTGTGCTCTCTTCAGATGTTAGAGACGCAGTCGCAGACTGTTGATGGCACTGAACCTGTCGCACAACCTCAGGATGTGCCTCTTCAGCTTCTTCTGGAGAACCAACGCAAGAGGAAGAAGCAAGAAGATTTTGACAAGAACAGGGCAGCCCGCCTTCAGAAAGGTTCTGATGTTCCTGAATTTGTTGATGTTGCTGAGCCCATGGTTGGGCATTCCTCTTTTGCTGAGGAAGACGTGTCGTGTGGCACTGATGGCATGGTTGTCCCTATTAAGAAGAAAATCAAGAAGACCACTGCGAGGAAGCATTTAGTTGGTGAAGTTACTCCTCAGAGGAGCCCACATGTTTCAAGGCCTGCAGAACATGCTGAAGATGAAGGGCTAGGCCTCGGCGGTACGCCACACCGTAGTCCTCATGTGCTTGCCGCTGCCGCGCCTACACCATCTCCGCTTGGTGCTGGTGCATCTGGTAAGGGGAAGAAATGTGGTGTCAAGCACAAGGTTGCACCTGCAAGGGTCAACAAGGGTGACAAGAAGCGTTCTCATGTTAATCCAGAGGACAAGGATGATGCTGATTTCAATGCTGATGACGAGGACGACGACGATGATGATGATGGTGCTAATCAGGTATGAATGTCTCTTGTTAACCGCTTTTAGAGCATTTGTCGCTATTTTTTGTAGTTTTTGTGTTTTTAGCACTGCCTTGGCGTACATAGCTGACCTTCTACTTCATATATACGAATAAATTAGCTAAACTGCTTTGCTTATATGGTATTACTGCCTTTGTGCACACAGTTGGACTTCTGGATATATACACGAAGAAATTAGCTTAACTTGTTGGTATACATGTTTTATTACTGCCTTGGTGTACATGGTTAAACTTCTGCTATGTAAGTTTCTAACATTTTGAAAGCATGTTAATTTCTAGTCATACATGGTTGTACTGCATTTGTGTACATAGTTGGACTTCTGAAATACATGTTTTATTACAGCCTTGGTGTACATGGTTGAACTTCTGCTATGTAAATTCCCAACATTTTGAAAGCAACTTTACTTCTGGTCATACATGTTTGTACTGCCTTTGTGTACATAGTTGGACTTCTGAAATACATGTTTGTACTGCGTATGTAGGCATTAGTGGAATTTTGGTGTGGCTTGTGTACTCATTGTTCTGCCTTTTTTCCTTGTCATTGTATTTTTTCTGTATCATCTTGTGGAGCGGCCTAAGAGGAGGAAGAGAGGAGGCAAAGTGCCCGAATAAGGTGGCCAAGGAGGAGATGAGGCGAAACGTTTTAACAAGACGGTTCATTGCACACCGAAAGAGGTCAAGACGTGTGCGTAAATGCTACACCTTAGGCACAAGACGAGGGTTATCAAGGCTGGTTTTGGTTGTGTGTTTGACTTGAAGGTTGATTCCAACATTTCTCGTCCTTTGATGGGCAACATCTACACGAGGATTGACCCTACAACCATTATTCTGGACATGGGTGAGGCGAACAAGGTTATGCGTATTACAAGTGATGCTATTCACCATCTGTTTGGATTCCCTCAAGGTAATCGTACCCCTCCTAGGCCCTCAAATGATGGGTTTGATGATGTTGTTATGAGGCTCAAGGGCAAGCTTGGGTACGCTAGGAATGACGACTTCAAGACAAAGGATCTGCGGAATATCCTCGCAGAACTTGTGAAGGATGAGACGAAGGGTGATCTTTCTCTGTAGGTGTTTTACCCGATTGTTTCCATGAAGGTGGTTATTCCTGGAACGTCTACACGAGTGTCCAGGGAGGCAACAATGGCTAAGAATCTTGTGTTTGAGGATATGGCAGATATGGACTACTGCCAGTTGGTTGTTGATGATATTCGAAATGCTGTTGTTAGGTATCAGCAAGGTACTAGCAGAGGAAAAGCTGTCACAGGCTATGCCATCGCGCCGCTTCTTATGTATCTGGACTGCCTTATCATTGGCAAGAAGTCTAATTCTTACTTGAGGACCCTTCGCATCAATTTCATGTATCAGGCCAAGCTTCTTGAGCTTGCTGCGGCTGACTTGGTCAAGAAGGGTGATGATGACCCAGCCACTGGGTGTTTGGGAAACTGCCTGTGAGTGTTTATATGCATCATTGTTTCATGAATAGTTTAACTTGAACTTCTGATATTGTCTTCTATATTTTTTGTTTCCATGTTCCTTCATTTGTTTTCTGATGCGTTGACTTTTGTTTTTGTATGCAGTGAAAGACACATGCTGAGGTTGTGTTCTTTAGGCGTATCGAATGTCCTGTTCTTACTATGCCTCGTGCCGCCGGCCTAGGGAGTGGAACTTCTCCAAGATTTGAATTCTCCCGGGATTTTAATACTGGTGCCCCCTGTAGAAATAGGAGGTTCTTCTGCCCGTGTGAGTGTTGCAGGCGGTGTGGCTTCCAAGAGTTTGTTTGAAGCTACCAATGTTTCCCTGGTTAGGATTGATGGTCTTCTTGAAACTATTTGTGGGGAGTTGGCCCGTGTTGCATCAACTGTTGAGCGTCTTAGTCGTGTTGATGGGATTCTTCCTCCCGGCCACGGTTTTGATGCTGAGTCTTCGAAGGAGGTTTTGTCAATTGAAGCTAGATTTCTTGAAGAGCTTTGTCAGAGCACTTCCCACCCCCGGGCTAGCTTTGGGTTGTTCAAGGAAATCCAGGATGCTTGTGGCAAGCCTTTTGAAGATGAGGTATGTGTTGTTGTGAGATAGATTCAGAGGCAGGATTCTGTTTGTTTGGGTCGTGAAGGAGGCCACGTGGAGCATACCAAAGAGGTTTTTTTATGTTGGCTTTTTGATATTTATTTGCACTAATGTTCATTGTTAGCTTTCGGTTATTACTGTTTTTAGTCATAGGCGACCCTTATTGATTTCATGTGTCCTAAACTTTTTCTTTTTAGTACTAGTTTTTCCTAGTTGACCCTCTCTGTTTATAGTACCTGAACTTCAAGTGCTACAACACCTAAACTTCTATGACTTCGATAACTGGACCTTTTGGTTCCCTTTTGTATTAGAGTAGTTTGATATCTAACCTGCTATGTTTACTGTATTTGGACTTCCATTATGTGCCAGTTGTCATAGTGTAACATCCCAAAATTTCAAATTTTGGAATGTTATATTAAATAAAAAACTATGCTTGTTGTGTGATTGTTTGTTTGATTGATTGAGTGAAATTGAGTGGAATTTGAAACTTTTGAAAGTTGAATGAGAGGGAATGAAATGACTTTCCACTTTGCCTTTTTGGATCCCAATGAACTCAAGTTCATTGCAACACCAAACCCTAGAGTGAAGTTGACATGACTTCTTCCATGTTGAAATGAAAAGGGTTTTGGAAAAAAGATTTAAATTTCATTTGGGAATATTTCAAATTCAAAGCTTTATGCAACTCAATGATTTTCATGAGGGAAGATAAAATGACTTCTTCAATTATATGAAATATGAGTTGGAAGTTAAAAAAATATCAATTTGGAAGTCATTTGAAAGTGCCTTGAAACCCTCTTTCAAATTTGAGTTTTGAATTTGAATTCAAACTTTGGCAAGTGGGAATCATATCAAAAACTATGCCCGATAAATACTTGAGCAAAAGTATGAGAGGAGTAAACATGACACTCCAAAAATATCGAGGAAAACAATGCCAAAAGTTTTGAATTCAAATTTGAGTTTTAATTGAATTTGAAAAAATGAATTTTATAAAGTTTGGATTTTGCCTTTTGAAAATGTTCAAATGATAGGAATATTCCTGATCATTTTGGTATATATATGTCCTATATAAAATATTTATATTTTAAAAGATATCTCTGTTTTTGTTTTATTTAAAATAAAAAATTTAAAAGGAAACCCCCCGCCTCAAAGCGCCACCAAAGCACCAGCCCAGCCAGCTACTGGTTGCCCACCGATCGAGCCCACCAGCGCCAGCCAAAGGCCCAGCAGCGCCAAGCGCCAGCAGCCAGCCGAGCCCTCCTCGCCTGAAACCCTTGGACGGTCGCCCACCCGTCCCCCGCCCCCTCTCCCGACAGTGCCCCCGTCTTCCCCTCACAAGACGCCACCCGCCACACGCCACGGAAACCCGCGATCCCCGGATCTCCCGATCCTCCCCGATTCGCTCTCCGCGCACCGACGCCCCGCCCTATAAAAACCCTCCCCTCACCCCATTCCCCCTCATGGGACCTCTCCTCTCCCGCAAGGCTCGCTGAGCCCGAGGCCGCCGCCGCCATTGCCGCCACCCGACCCACCCCGAGCTCGCTTGAGACCACCTCCGGACTCCTCGCCGACCACACCTCCCGTGCCCTCACCCATCCCCAAAACCCACCGGAGCGCCACCACCGCCGACGCCGAACGCCACCGCCGCCTCGACCTCGCCCGTCCTCTCCTTCCACCTCGGACGCCACTCGCCCACCGGCTGGACTTCGCTGTCGAACGCCTGGCCCGCCTGTGTTCTCGCGGAGCCCGCCGACGATCGGGAGCTGCCGCCACCGACGTCCCGAGCCGCTCGCGTCGACCTTCCCACGGTGAGCTCTCTCTCCTCCTCTGGTCCGATCCCCATCTACGGCCGAGATTAGATCCTCAAGGGGTATGTTTTTTATATAAAACCGGTTCGGTCCGGTTTAGTTTGTCCGGTTTATTTTAAGTTAGGTTTTTATTTTAAATCGGCCGATTAATTTAAAACCCTAGGCCCGCTTAGTTTATATTACGCTCTATGTAGTTTAGGCCCATTAGGCCCTTTTTCATTTATTTTCATTTTCTGTTTTAATGAATAGTTCCTGTTTTGAAGAATTCATATCTTTTATTCTGTTTAATATTTTTAGGTGATTCTTTTTTTGCTGGTTTGCAAATTTTCTATAGTTTCTGTAGAAAATATATTTAGCTATGTTAAAATTAATTAAAATTGCTTTATTTTAGTTTTAGTCAGAATAGTAAATCTGTTATAACATGAGCTAGGAAAATTATTTTGGATGATTCTTTTGCCCCAACTTTATTTTGACATTTGCCAAACCATAGAAATTAATTTGGGTATTTTAGGATTAATAAAAAATAGTTTTAAGCAGAATCTTGTTAATCCTAATTAATTAAATAGCTACTGTTTTCCTATTATTTTAATTAGTAAATAAATTTATTTTTAACATGTGATTGATTATTCTAGGATAGTTTCTGTCACTTTATAGGGTGAACTTTTATTTATATTAAATAAAACTTTTATTTTATTTTTCTTAATATAAATTGGATTAGGCCTAATAGGAGTTTTATAATAGATTTTAAATTGATTCTTTTTGCTCCTAGTTGCTTAATGCATTCCTTTATGTTAAGTTAACATAAACCCATGGTTAGGTTATGTTGAGAAAATTTCTGTTATATAAAACTATTTTTTTGTTGTTGCTTGAAGTAGGAAAAACTTGAGTTGGTTTTTCTTTGAGTTTTCCCTTTGGGTTTTGAATTGTTTGTTTGGTGTGTTATGTTACTATGTTGCTATGTTAGGTGATCTCATGCTATATGCTTATTATAGTTATTGTTTGCCTCGGTAGAATTTCCGGAGTGCGGAGCTTGCTACTACGAATCCCTAGTTTTCGAAGATCGTCAATAAGGCAAGTTCACTTTGACCATGCTTTCATACCTATGATTTATTGCATTTAGTGACATCTTTGCAACCACCCCTCAGTAGTGTTAGTGAATCCTTGTAGTTGAGTAGTATGCATGAGGTAGGAACCCATCACCCTGTTACCAAGCCCGGGACGTTATTTATTTAAATGCTACGCTATAGCAGACGGGGTTGGTATGAGTACTCGGGAGTGGTGTGAGAATGGAGGATTCTACGTCAATGACGACAACTCCAAGATGGAATCTGCAAGGACTGCATGTTCAAGGCCTCAAGACTTCAAGACTCGAGACAGGAATTCAATACACACTACTGGGTGAAGGGCGGTTGACGGCACCTGGAGAAACCAGTGGTTGGCGGGATGCATGGAGAAGCGCCATGACATCTTGCGGAAAGCTTCACCCAGACTCAAAGAGACGGAAGAATACTTCATGCCGGAAGCTTACCTGCAACCGCAAGTCATTATGGGCTCGCTTGGTTGACCTTAGTAGTGACTCTGGCTGGGACGGTACTAGCAGATGTAGAACTACGGTAGGATGGGATGAGTCTGGGGACGGTGGTCGAGGAACTCTTCGAAAGACCATGTTTCGTCATCTTGTTCTCAAACACCTCAAGTGCGAGAACGTAAATAGAGGGATCGAATCTTGCGGGTAAAGTGTACAAACCTCTGCAGAGGGTTTAAACCTAATCGATTAGCCGTGTCCCGATTCACGGACAATTTGAGCATCTGGACTTGGATCTATCTCGAACTCTCAACACCGGATTGATAACTTAATTGTGGGCAACATATGATGATTTTGGGCTATGAGACATCGGTTGGCGGAACCATGTCATGATAGAAAAATCCATAGTACAGACTTCATTTATTCCTTTGATGTAGGGAAAATAAAATCAGCTTTTACGCAAGCAAAACTCGATACAGAGCCACAAAGCCAAATTGCATATAGTATAGTTTTACCATCTGTTTATTCATGTTGTGATCTTGCCGGTACATTCAATGTATCGACCTACACGGCTGCAACGTATCATGTTGCAGGATTTTCTTCGACGAGTAAGAGTTACGATACTGGGTTACGGTCTACACTCAACCTGCCGATGGCGTTGATGGGACTCCACACCCGCTTGATTGTTTCGCTGAGTATTATGAGGTATATATCATTTTACGTTATTTATACATGTGATTGCACTTTGATATATACATTGATGTACTGTGTGCCAAAGATACTGATCCGTGGATGGCACAGATACACGAGAGGCTTGACCGTCTCGAGGTCGGGTCGCTCTGATATGGTATCGAGCACATGTTGGTATAGGACGTGACCCTAGAAATAGGAAAGCCCCTAGGACAGGATGTCTCAAAAAAAACTTTATTTTCAAAAGGATCCTTTACTTCTCGTCTTTTCTGATTTTATCAAGTAGTCCCTCTCACCTCAAATAGTTAGAATATACCCCTTTTCCCTTTTGACCACATGAAGGATCAACTGAAGCCGCTCCAAGAAAGATATCGGACAGCTGATGACCCCTTCAAAGTAACCAGGATTTCACCATGCATTAGAAGAGTTGAAGCTACAACAATTGAAGACTCCGAGAACTAGAAGAATTTGAAGTTCCTGAAGAATTTGACCTTTAGAGACCAAATCCTGTTATACACCTACATTAGATGCGATTTATTAAGTGAGCTGTCATTTGTTTGATGTTTTCCGACAGCCACAAAGTAAATACTTGTTTCTTCAAAACTATTGTTTGTATTGTGTATATCCTCCCCACCTCTCTCTTATCTCATCCCAAAACTTTTGAACCCCATAGATGATGAATGAAGTTGTACTGATATTCTACGGATCAAGACTCAGCCCGAGGCGAGCTATGGATGCGAACATGGAAAATCACTTGGGAAAAATTTGGTTTCAAGGAAGTATGAGGTTCCATATGCTCTTCAAGATTTTACGTAAAGTGCTGCAACCTGGTGGAGAATGCATCAAGCCATACAAGGATTTAAAGGAGCAAGAACTTGGGAGGAATTCAAGAAGACCACGATGAGATCACCTCTTATCCGGAAGCACCATGATAACCCAAGAAGAAACCTTGTGCTGCAAGATTTGCGGAGAAATAGGACACACCCGGGAGGAACACAAGGAGGATGCTCTCATTGTGAGGAGAAACACCCAGTGAGGAATGCCCAACTAGTCGGGTGACTTGTTTCTTGTCGAAGGAACCACCCACTACCCGACTCAGTGTCACATTTACCCCATGGTGCAACAAACTATTCAGGAGCAGGAAGGAGGAATGAAAGAAGCTCTCCGAGAAGTTATGAAAGAACCAGTGATGAATGAAAGTGTTGAAGACCTTGATGGAGAAGGCCTCAACATATTTTACTCCAATGCCTGCTATTCATGTGGAGAAGAAGGACATTTTTCACAGTATTTCCCCAAGGGAAGAAAAGAGTATCTGGATATTTCCGACAATGAAGTGAAGTTTGACCCTCGGAGATAGAAACTCGATCATTACAGAGAAATCCAGGAAGAGAAAAGAAGGCAACCCGAGAACAACGCAATTTTGCCGAGAAGGACCTAAGTCATATCACTTGTTACAGGTGCAAGGATTTAGGTCATTACGCTAGTAAATGTCCAGAAAAGAAGCCAAGAATCCAAGGAGCCTACATAATCACAAAGAAGCCCCGAGACATGTCGGAAGTCATTTGTTTTCGCTGCAAGGAAGCAGGACATTATGCTATAAAATGTCCCAAGAAGACGAAAGCTGGAGTTGAGTAGATGGAATTTTGATATGGATAATAAGAGTAGTAGAAAGCAATTTCATTTTCATGAGTTCGATGAGTTGAGTTATGTAATAGATTACTCTGAGATTGTAATAGTTCATGACTCAATAAAGTTGTAATGTCACATGTTGAAAGACTTTAAGGAGTTGCCATATTTCATCTTGGAAATTAATATTCTGGATGAACATGGAAGAAAGTGAGTTGTGATGCATAAACGGGAAATTGGAAATTGAGTTTGAAGTTTTGTTTGGATGATATGAATGTGTGCCCCAGGAGATATGTACCTTATTCTGAGCACCATTCTTGTTATACAACTGCAGATGACGACCCTTTACGAGTCTTTCCTTAAAGGTCCGGAAACAATCATGACCCTGACAAGTGATCATGATTACCCGAAGATCCTGAAGGACATGATGAAGCATATTCACCTTGAAGGAGATGCAGTCTACAAAGGCTACCCCTTCATGCAAAAGGGAGTGGAACTTTGGTATGTGGAGGTACACCTCCACCATGTGAAAGGAGTTTGCCCAAAGATGATGGGGCGGTACTTTTTCATTTCACGTGTGCCACAAGAAACTTTCTTCGATGCTGTTCGTGAAGCAGCCATGGAAGCCATACGCCGATCGAGAAATACTTGAAGCAAGACTGCTATACTCAGGAATACCTAAGCGAAGTGCATACAGAGATGATGGAGGTGAAGCTCAAGGCCACCACGATGAAACAGAAGATTGAAGATTTCAAGGCGCATGTCGCACAATTCCAGTGGGACTGAAGAATCCTCAAGGAGGAAAAAAATGAATAAAGTTGGAAGTAATGTCTGACCATACCGAACCATGTGGGTGGCAGCATTTGTAATAAACTTTTGGAATCATGAAGAGTGGTTAAGGATGTGATAAAAGATTGAGATGATAACAAAGAGATTTATGGATAAACTAGTGCATTTTTCTTTGGTGTCGTAGTACTCCGTAAAGCCACAGGATCAATGAAGAAAGAAATGTGTTATTCATGACGGTCCATAGAAGGAAGCTGGACAAAATAAGTTGGAGTTTGGTATGATCGTCACCAAAAGAGTATGAAGGAAGAAGTACTATTGATTTACAGGAGATGTAACGTTGGAATATGGAATCCTAGGAAGGATGAATTAAGCTTGTACAAGTGTTGAAGTGGGCCATAACCCGCTGTAAAGCATGCCGCACTGAACGAGGGAGTAATCATCAACACGCGACTGCCAAGCGTTCATAACGCCTTGGTTCATCAAGGGTGCATCACCTAGCAATGCTTCTAGGACATATGCTTTCCGGCAGCTATGAGGATGATCTCAAGTTCGGACCCAGTCCGATAGTTGCTACCATCGTCTTTCAGCTTGGTTTTCTCTAGGAACGCGTTGAAGTTGAGGTTGACATTAGCGTTGGCCATTTGATCTACAAGACATATTTGCAAAAGTTTTAGACTAAGTTCATGACAATTAAGTTCATCTAATCAAATTATTTAATGAACTCCCACTCAGACAGACATCCCTCTAGTCATCTAAGTGATACATGATCCGAGTCAACTAGGCCGTGTCCGATCATCACGTGAGACGGACTAGTCATCATCGATGAACATCTTCATGTTGATCGTATCTTCTATACGACTCATGTTCGACCTTTCAGTCTCTTGTGTTTCGAGGCCATGTCTATACATTCTAGGCTCGTCAAGTCAACCTAAGTGTTTTGCATGTGTAAATCTGGCTTACACCCGTTGTATGTGAACGTTAGAATCTATCACACCCGATCATCACGTGGTGCTTCGAGACAACAAACTTTCGCAAAGGCGCACAGTTAGGAAGAACACTTTCTTGAAATTATTACGAGGGATCATCTTATTTATGCTACCGTCGTTCTAAGCAAATAAGATGCAAAAACGTGATAAACATCACATGCAATCAAATAGTGACATGATATGGCCAATATCATTTTGCTCCTTTTGATCTCCACCTTCGGGGCGCCATGATCATCATCGTCACCGGCATGACACCATGATCTCCATCATCGTGTCTTCACGAAGTTTTCTCGCCAACTATTACTTCTACTACTATGGCTAACGGTTTAGCAATAAAGTAAAGTAATTACATGGCATTATTCATTGACACGCGGGTCATACAATAAATTAAGACAACTCCTATGGCTCCTGTCGGTTGTCATACTCATCGACATGCAAGTCGTGATTCCTATTATAAGAACATAATCAATCTCATACATCACATATATATCATTTATCACATCCTTTTGGCCATATCACATCACACGGCATATGCTGCAAAAACAAGTTAGACATCCTCTAATTGTTGTTGCAACTTTTTTACGTGGCTGCTATAGGTTTCTAGCAAGAACGTTTCTTACCTACGCCAAAACCACAACGTGATATGCCAATTTTTATTTACCCTTCATAAGGACCCTTTTCATCGAATCCTATCCGACTAAAGTGGGAGAGACAGACACCCGCTATCCACCTTATGCAACTAGTGCATGTCAGTCGGTGGAACCTGTCTCACATAAGTGTACGTGTAAGGTCGGTCCGGGCCGCTTCATCCCATGATGCCGCCGAATCAAGATAAGACTAGTAACGACAAGTAAATTGACAAAATCAACGCCCACAACAACTTGTGTTCTACTCGTGCATAGAAACTACGCATAAACCTGGCTCTGATACCACTGTTGGGGATCGTAGCAGAAATTTAAAATTTTCTACGCATCACCAAGATCAATCTATGGAGTCATCTAGCAACGAGAGAGAGAGGAGTGCATCTACATACCCTTGTAGATCGCGAGCGGAAGCGTTCAAGGGAACGGGGTTGATGGAGTCGTACTCGTCGTGATCCAAATCACCGATGATCCTAGCACCAAACGGACGGCACCTCCGCGTTCAACACACGTACGGAGCGGAGACGTCTCCCACTCCTTGATCCAGCAAGGAGGAGGGAGAGGTTGAGGAAGAGAGCTCCAACAGCAGCACGACGGCGTGGTGGTGATGGAGTGGCAGTACTATGGCAGGGCTTCGCCAAGCTTTTAACGAAGGAGGAGAGGTGTTGGGGAGGGGAGGGGCTGCGCCTTGGATGTTGTGCTGCAGCCCTCCCCTCGCCCCTCTATTTATAGGGAGAAGGGGGAAGGGGGCCGGCCCCTCTAGATGGGATCTAGAGGGGGGCGGCGGCCAAGGGGGAGGGGGCTTGCCCCCCAAGCAAGGGGGGGCCTTTAGGGTTCCCCCCAACCCTAGGCGCATGGGCCCTAGGGGGGATGGCACCTAGCCCACTTACGGGCTGATTCCCTTCCACCTACAGCCCATAAGGCCCTCCGGGGCAGGTGGACCCTCCCGGTGGACCCCAGGAACCCCTCCGGTGGCCTTGGTACAATACTGGTATGCCCCCAAACTTTTCCGGTGACCGTATGACAACTTCCCATATATAAATCTTCACCTCCGGACCATTCTGGAACTCCTCATGACGTCCGGGATCTCATAAGGGACTCCGAACAACATTAGGTAATCACATACATATCTTCCTTATAACCCTAGCGTCGTCGAACCTTAAGTCTGTAGACCCTACGGGTTCAGGAATCATGCAGACATGACCGAGACAACTCTTCGGCCAATATCCAACAGCGGGATCTGGATACCCATGTTGGCTCCCACATGTTCCACGATGATCTCATCGGATGAACCACGATGTCAAGGATTCAAGTAACCCCGTATACAATTCCCTTTGTCAATCGGTACGTTACTTCCCGAGATCCGATCGTCGGTATCCCAATACCTCCTTCAATCTCGTTGCCGGCAAGTCACTTTACTCGTTCCATAATGCATGATCCCGTGACCAACCACTTGGTCACATTGAGATCATTATGATGATGCATTACCGAGTGGGCCCAGAGATACCTCTCCGTCATACGGAGTGACAAATCCCAGTCTCGATCCGTGCCAACCCAATAGACACTTTCGGAGATACCTGTAGTGTACCTTTATAACCACCCAGTTATGTTGTGATGTTTGGTACACCCAAAGCACTCCTACGGTATCCAGGAGTTGCACGATCTCATGGTCTAAGGAAATTATACTTGACATTAGAAAAGCTCTAGCAAACGAACTACACGATCTTATGCTATGCTTAGGATTGGGTCTTGTCCATCACATCATTCTCCCAATGATGTGATCCCGTTATCAATGACATCAAATGTCCATGGTCAGGAAACCGTAACCATCTATTGATCAACGAGCTATTCAACTAGAGGCTTACTAGGGACATGTTGTGGTCTATGTATTCACACATGTATTACGATTTCCGGATAACACAATTATAGCATGAACAATTATCATGAACAAGGAAATATAATAATCATTTTATTATTGTCTCTAGGGCATATTTCCAACATGAATATCAATCAAATCAAGAAACTCAGAAAGATTGTTAGGATAAAGAAATTAGAGACAAAAAACGACAAGAGCTTTGTCTGCACAATGAAGAAGACATCAGTTCACTACAAGATGGTACTAACTTTTATACCTTGCCTTTTTTTATTCCTTTGCCCCATTTCCAATATAGAGAAGATATTTATTCACATCCTTTTTTTCAAGCCTTTCCAAAGCAGTTCACTGATGATTACCTCTCAAACCACCTCTATGGTCAGGAGGCAAGGAAGGTTTTCATACAAAACCCACGGTTCAATATTGAAGTGTTCCTGAAGAGGACGAAGGACGGACGGTCAATCATCCACAGGCACTGGCCTAAAGTTGCAAAGACCTTCAACATGAATGAAGGCTCAATATTTGCCTTCCGCTTCAGCAGTTTTCCAGAGGAGATGCATCTGTCTATATACCATCTATGATGCTAATTTCGAAAGGTTCTTCATGTTGCATGTGGAACTTGCTGTTGGTGTAGTTGTGTAATGGGGTAGCTGAGTGCTGAAGCTATATCATGTTGTACTCTGATGTATTTCAATTATGAAGTTCTGCTTCCTTAATATGGAAATGAAATATATTGTGTGCTTAATATGAAATGTCAATTAGATTAATAATTGGATTATGAATAATCGGATAGTTAGCCTGCTAATGGATAATTAGCCTGCTAATTGGGTTTTGCTATTGCAAACGGTTGTTGAAAAAATACCATGGGCGATGACCTCAGGCAACGCACACAGTTTCTAGGAATAAACCGTGTTGGATCAAATTAACAATCACACATGACTTTCTCTTGAAAATTGTTTGGGTTAGGCCACCTTGTGCAAAATTTTACCACATAAAACATGTGTGTGATGGACAACCCTTGCCACACAGTTTCTTCTACGGACCGTGTGTGATACATTCAATAACGCAAACGATTTAACGAGAAAAATTGTGTGTGATGTACCTGTGAATGAAAAGGTTTTCCTTGGAGCGACTGTGTGGGATGTACATACGAACGAAAACATTTAGCGGGGACTGACTATGTGGGATGTACTTGCGACCAGAAATAATTTCGCCGTATAATTGTTTTTTTAGCTCTACTATACGTATTTTTGTATTTGAGCGCTAGCCGGTCGCACACGACCTCATTTTGCTGAGCGTGTGTGCCAGGAGGGCATATCCCCGACGGTTTCTGGATTGTGTGGGAAGGACCCCCCCTATCGCCCACACTCACTTGGCGATGGTTCCAAATGCCATCGCGGAAAAGGGTTAAAAACCGTTTGTTTAGGACCGACGCGCACCAGTGCATGCTGGTGCCTTGCATGGCTTCTGTAGAGATCAAGCAAAGAAGGATCGGTTGTATCCATGCATGTTGCTTAGGCAAGGAAACAAATCAGTACAAGACTCGTATGCGTACAAATATTTTGGAGGTCTCAGTTTGCATTTTATTGGTGCATGGGAAGATTCCTATTTTCTAGGAGATGCTCATGGAGACGCAAGTAAAATTCAAACAGATTTCATGTTTATATTTTTACCAGAGAAGGTACATCATCGTAGCAAATTCTGGAGGAGGTTACGTGAGTTATTCTCATTAAAAAACATGGGTTGGGGTCCATTGCCAGTATTATTTGGTTTGTTAGTATGATATATACATGCCAAGATGTAAAAGCAATATCGAGTATACAGAGTCGAGATAAGTTTATTTCCATTACTTGATTTCCAAGTTAGCGTATGGTGTCCAGCCACACTATAAGGTAACTACATATGTCATGCAATAGGTTAGTTTATTTTATGTTATGATGAATTAGACACGGCGTGTGTTTCAGCCGTCGGCCATTATCGAGTTTAGAGAAATCTTGTCAAAAATCTCTACTGGCGTATGAGTTCCTGCGACGTGACGCGTAGGAGATTACAAGTCGAGCCTATACGGTTTGTACACATTATTCCTTCGGATCGAGGGGTTGGCGTGTTGTTTTCATGGGATTGTCGAACATCTCCGTAAACCTGCGACTAGTTCTTGTTGTGATGGAGGCTTGTGTCGTGAAAGATCAGGCCAACAGCAGGCCGACCCTTGTCTCGAGGTTCGCTCCACATCACTTGTGCACTACCATATCATCATATCATATAATTAACATAATATCCCAGTTAAAGTAATCAATGTTAAAACATGGCATGAGACGGACTCTTCAACCCTATGCATGATACTAAGCAAGGTTGAGCAAGCGGTAACATAGTCATCACAAGGTTTTCTAGGAGGTGAAAGTCAAGGTTGTATGTTGGCAACATGATAGGCCTAAGTATCTAGAAGGTAACGAGACATATGATAGCGTCGTGTAACTAGCAAGAAAAGCTAGTAATAGTTTCGATGGTAATGATCATCCTAGCCTGAAATTAACAGTTGGTAGAAGATTAGCCCTTGCTCAAATCTCACGTCATCTCTGAGTCCTATAAGCGAAGAAGCAAATCAACACTAGAAAGAACAATGAATGCACACTTACTACTATGACAAACATGGTATGGCAAGGGCAAGACACGCAATTACTACACATGAAATCAAGCTCAATATGCAACTAGTTGCATATCGACAGAACTCCACATTTAACTAATAGGTTCAATCCGGTTTAGTTACGCATAATGGTTAAATGTTATTTAACATGGCAATGGGTGAAGATACTATCTAGTCATTTTGAAGGAGGTGGAAAACATATACTCTGTATGTTCCATAATGTAGCACATATAGATTTTTTTGAAAAGTCAAACCTCACAAAGTTTGACCAAGTTTGTGGAGAAAAACAGTTACATCTAGAATGTCAAACATATATCATTAGATGTAGTTTCATTTTTTGGTATTGTGGATATGAATGGTTTTCTCTCTAAACTTTGTCATGGTATGCAAAGTTCGTATTTTTTAATACACACTACATTATGAAATTGAGTGGGTATATAGCATTTGTAATCTACCCCATAGCAATTAATTAGTTATTTAAGGTTCTACACTAAACAATATTTTAGGAGTTGTTAACAGCAAAAGTAATAGCACCATTGCAATCTACACATTTTTTGGTTTGAAACCATATATAAAGTTTGGTGATCCGAAGAATGGTTATTTAGTTATAGAGCATGCAAAATTATGCCATTTTCTGTAATTAGATAAAGTGTAGCAATGGAAAATAGATGTTGGTCTGAAAAGAGTGCTACAGGCCGAATCTGGAAAATTGGGCTAAACATTAGCGAGCGTCGGTTATCTAAACGACACCCATGCATTGGATGGCATACTAGCGCTTCATGGGCCAAGCCCACAAGCACATAGAGAGGAGGAGCTGAAGCTAACCTTAGGCTGGGCTGACGTGGTTGGTGGTGGGGCTTGGGGTATTTCTATGCAAAGGTGAAAAGATTGATATGGTTGACTAGAGGGGGATGAATAGGTAACTACCAAATTTTGACTTTTCTTAACAACAATAGCTTGCACAAAGTAAAGGTGAGAGATAGCCACAAGTGGAGCCGGTGGAGACGAGGATGTGTTACCGAAGTTCCTTCCCTTTGAGGGAAAGTACGTCTCCGTTGGAGCGGTGTGGAGACACAATGCTCCCCAAGAAGCCACTAGGGCCACCATATTCTCCTCACGCCCTCACACAATGCGAGATGTCGTGATTCCACTAGTGGTGTCCTTGAAGGTGGCAACCGGACATTTACAAAGAAGTTTGGGCTCTCTCCACAACCGAATTGGAGGCTCCCAACGAACCACGGAGCTTCACCACAATGGAATGTGGCTCCGGGGTGACCTCAACCATCTAGGGTGCTCAAACACCCAGGAGTAACAAGATCCGCAAGGGATTAGTGGGGGGAATCAGATTTCTCTTAGTGGAAGTGTAGATCGGGCCTTCTCAACCAATCCCTAGAAAATCAACAAGTTTGATTGGCTAGGGAGAGAGATTGGGTTAAAATGAGATTTGGAGCAACAATGGAGCTTGGGGGGGAAGAGGTAGGTCTTCTTGGGGAAGAAGACCCCCTTATATAGTGGGGGGAACAATCCAACCGTTATCCCCTCATTCAGCCCGCAGTGAGCGGTACTACCGCTGGCGGCAGCGGTACTTCCGCTTGGCCCAGCGGTACTACCATCGTGCACAGCGCCTAAGTGAGAAGGGACAGAGGGGAGGGCCACTGAGCGGCACTAGTAGCGGTAGTAGGCACGGTACTACCGCTCCTACTGCCGCTGCTACTATCGCTGAACCCGACACGAGACATGCAGGTCTCGAGTCGACACGGTACAAGCGCGGAACCGGAGCCGTACTACGGCCTGTGGCCGTGAGCGGTACTACCGCTGTGAAACACCGCTTGTGGCTTTCAGCGATACTTCCGCTCCGGACTGCGGTACTACTGTTGGCACCTTCCTTATGCCACTTCCACGATAACTAGTATACTCCAAGGATGAGGGAAGGAGCTGGGGGTGCGCAAGAGATGTATACGTGTTGATTCCGCCCTAGCCTTTCCGATACGAACCCCCGCTTGATAGTACGGTATCTCTTACGACTCAAGTCCACCAAAACCGAAATGATAGAGAACTACATCGTCTTCACTTTGAGCTATGAGGGGAATAAATCGTCTTGTGCCAATGAATGAATATATGAAATGCTGAACACACACGATTAGTCCGCAAATGCATTGTCATCAAACACAAAAACCACTTAGAGAGAGATATGCCCTAACAATCTCCCCCTTTTTGGTGGAATGATGACAACAGGGATTTGCATAAAGATATAACAAGAGAATAAGCAAACCCCAGAGTCTACAAAATAAAGACGGGCTCCCCCTAGATGTGTGCACTTAATTAGGAGTGCCTTTGGAATGCAAAGTACATACATTAGGATCAACACTCCCCCTAGATTTTATGGATTGGCAACACTTGCATCTACAATAAGGGAAATATATGCTAGGATGCAAGGAGTAGAAAGTGAGCATAAGAGAAACATAAGTTAAGCATGCATCTCACATACTACCAAAGTACTAGACACACATAAGTTAATAATAAGATAGGACAGCATATGTCTCACACCATATGACAGGGTAACCAAGTCTCACAAGCACAAACCAAACCAAAGCTAACAATCGATAAAAGAGTTTGCGAGAGAGAAAGACAAGCAACTCGTCAAATCCCTAAACTCTCTCTCCCTCTTTGGCATAGGGACACCAAAAGGGCAAAGAGTGCTCCTACGATCACAGGTGATAGCAAAGCCGAAGATCTCCATCATCACATCCCCGCGTGGCCGCTCGCGCCTCCGTCATTGGCAGTAGGCTGCTCAATCTCTGAATCCATCCAGGGACAGTTCTAAGAAATCCACTCCTCCTCATCTGTGATCTTGTCCTCGGACCCACTGTTAACTTCAGCTCCAAGCTGACGCATAAGCACCTTGTGATGGCTACATGACTTCTTCTCAGACACATGTGCCATATACTGCCCATGAGACTCCATGCAGAACAGCTTCTTCATCTTGCGCTTGAGCTTCTTAGCCCACGAAGGCTCCACTCTGAAGGGCTCATAATATTTATCATCATCGGCCTCAGCCTCATCAGCTCCAGAAGGAATCTCAGTCTCCGGAATAGGAGTGCCCCAGTACTCCTTTTGTCTCAGTCACTTAATATCATGAGAGACCAAGTCCCCGTTCTCCAGCCTGACACCAGGATAAGAGTGTGCCCATGCCTTCTCAGTGAGCAACATCATGTAAGGGGCATAGATGGGACATTTGCGCTCAGTGATGGCAGAGAGGAGCTCTGAACACATGACATGAGAAATATCCAAGGAGTCTCCTGTGTTGTTCTCCTTCTCATGCTGGCAAAACAGTAACATATCCACGAGGTAAGAATGAACCTGATCCAAGTTCCCAATACGAGGAAAAAGGGTGTTCCTGAAGATGCGGTGAAGAATATCCAGAAAAGGAAACAACTCATATGTCTTCTTCTGTGTGTCGGGTGAATCTTCACTATGTTGTATGGCCAAAGAGCTGACTTGTGAGTAGAATTAACATTCTTGTGAGGACGAAAGCCAACTGGGTTGTCAAGCCCCTGATCTTCAACACCCAACAGTTCCATGAACACCTTCCATTTGACTGAGAGAAGTCTGCCATTGGCCATCCAAGTCAAGGTCCTTTCCTCATCAGTGCCAAGGTGAACCGTGGCATAAAACTGAGCCACCATATCCGCATCAAAGTCTTTGTTGAACTCCATGAGCATGAGGATGTTTAACTGAGCACACATATCAAGTGCCTCGCCAAAATAGGCACGATCCTTCTCCAAATAAGGAATGCCGCTGGAGCGGACATCAACAATGAGATTCTTCTTTGCTTTGAGCACATCAAAGTAGATAGACCACTATTGCCAGTTCCAGAAGGGGCGGTTGACAAGAGCTAGATCTTGATCTTGAGAATACGGGTTGCAGCGACGAGCCACACAGAACTCCTTAGCAGTCATCTCTGACACGGACTTGGCCTTCGGCTTGGGCTTGTTTGCGACTTGTTTGGAAGGTGGCTTGGGATGCGATGGTTGACCACTTGATGACACAGCAGCAGCCTTAGAAGTGTGGTAGCGCTTTGACCCCCCTGGACGCTCGGGGTTGATACGATGGACAGGGTGCTCCGAAGTGCCATCACCTAGAACCACACACACCAACAAAGAATGCAACAGGAAATCAAGCATAAGCCAGCGGAAAAAGGTAACAAGAATCAACAGTTGGTAAGAGAAAAATGGAGGCCGGCATCCGAGCGGTAGTACCGGTCCAGGGGAGCGGTAGTATCACTCGAGGCGGAGGACAGTGGTCAGACCACTGCCGCTGCTAGATCCGGTACTACCGGGGGTGCCCAATTCAAAAATACTCCTACCAATCATCATTCCAGCTAGTCTAGCAGACTTCTACGCCCTACTCAAGTCTTGATTTAGCCAAAAATCGATGAATGCCAACAATATTGCCCTAAATCATAGATTCAACAAGGAGAACCAAGGGAGGCAATACCGGCATCCATGGCAAGAGGAGACGGTGCGAAACGATCCGACCGGACGGAAATGCAGAAGACGGTCCGGAGACGGCGGCCCGGCCGCGGCCCCCCGCGGCGAGTTTGTCGCTAGAGAGAGGAACGGACGAGGGGGACAAAGAAAATGGGTATGGGGGAGTAAAACTCCCCCTGCCTGATTCATAACCCCAGCCCCGCCCGACAGTGGTAGTACCGCTCGGACGGGGCGGTAGTACTGCTTGATGCTATTCAGCAGTAGTACCGCCCTTCCACAGCTGTAGTGTCGCCCAGCGACAACACAATGGGACAAGACAAAACCAAAGGCTTGGCTATAAAAAAAAACACTGACAAACCGAGGGAGCAACTCCAAGAGAAAAATACAACAAAAAGCAAGAGAAGCACCCTTGGAGAGACTTAAAGCAAAGCAAAACAAACACACATACTAATCCGACTAGAGGAAAAAGAAAACAAAACACCTCTCAAGGAGAGGGTGGCTGAGGCCACCTATGTTTGAGTCAATTGATATGGCACTACGAAGATTTTAACCTTGGGCCCATGAACAAAACTCATCTTTGAAGCACAAGTACCATAAAAAATGGCTAATGTGAAAGACGTGATCGATTTATGCATAATGGGGGAGGAAGAGTTCATTGAGAGAACAACACTCCCCCTATGTCCATGCCTACATCTAGAACAAGATATGATGATGAGTGAGGAGGGGTGTGCCTAGATTCAAGCCACATTGCTCAAATCAATGATATTTAGCTCATGCCTTAACTCACGGAATCTTGCTTCATCTAGAGGCTTGGTGAAAATGTCCGCTAGTTGCTCTTGAGTGTTGATGTAGATGATCTCAATATCTCCATGCTTGATATGTTCCTGAATGAAATGACGTCGGGTCTCAATATGCTTCTTCTTGCTATGTTGCACCGGATTGAGAGAAATCTTGATAGCACTTTCATTTCTTATTACGAACTGACAGTAGGCCTCGCCTACTGACTTTATATTATCACCAAAATGTATACAAGGTTTTTACATGGTAGTTTACAAGTTGGTGTCTCCTAGTCCCTAAGCCACCCAGGAGGTCGGCAAGAGTCCACGAGACACAGGGAGGGTAAGCTAATTCCTAGGTTGCAGAGTTGGAGAAGCTCTCCACAAAATGGACTAGAGAGGGTTTAACCCTGTGAGCTAGTAAGGCAAAGTCCTTCTTGAATCTTTCTCTCCATGCTTCATGGGTGGGGGTATCCTTTTAAATATTTTCCCATTGCGCTCTTTTCGGATGCTCCATGTCGATGTTATAAATAATTCCATGAACATTGGGGCAGTCAACCCCCTTTTCCCCATGGGAAGTAGGTATAGCCGTGAAATATTCAGATTGGGCGAGCCAAACCGAACAACCAGTTTTTTCTAGCATCTTTTACTAAAGGCGCAAGTGAAGAATAAGTGTTCTACTGTTTCCTCATCTCCACTCCCACACAGTAGACAACAAGCATCGCTGTTTATGTTGAAATGTCTTCGGCGGGGCATGTTTTTGGTAATGATCCTATCCGCAAGCAGCAACCATGCGAAGACCATTAATTCCTGGTGCACCTCGATTTCCAGATCATCGGGAACACCTCATACACCTCAACATTCTGTAAATATAGTTTGTACTATCTACAGACGTATACCGAGGGCCCCATGTGCACGTCCACACATCACTCATGTGTCCACCCAGTCCCAGATGTGTTGATAATGCTTGCAGATTTTTCACCTCCGTCCTAGCTTGAGGAGATAGCGGCAGTTGGAACCCATAATTTAAATTGGCGATCCTTAGGAATTCAGCTATGGAAGCAGCAGGCATTTGTGTATAGGAGAAACCTCGAGGGTGTCAGTCCATCAGCAGTTGATCGGTCCACAAGTCCTTCTAGAAGAGAGCGGTGTTGCCATTATGGACTTCAGTCTTGGTGATTCCAGGGTAGGTGTCCCTAAGGCTCATGATGTCGCACCACCAGAACGACCCACAAGGGTCTTGTGCATGGGGCACGAACCCCTCATAGTATGTAGTCCAGATTAGCTTGACCTAGGGCACGTCATTTTTATTATAGAAATTGTGAAGGAATTTGAGCAGTAGGCCAGTGTTTTGAATCTAAATATCAAGGATGCCAAGCCCGCCCTTGTTTTTGGGCCGACACACTAAGTTCCAGGCCGCTAGGGAGTTATTACTTTCTCCATGTTCTGTTTTTTCCTCCACAAGTAGTGTCTCCTGATTTTGTCCAAGTGATCAATCAGTTTTGGAGGCAGTCTAATTGTGCACATCGGGTATATCATGATCGAGGTGAGCAGGGTCAGTTTGCTTCCATGATTTAGCATGCAGAGGGATGAAGAGAGCTTGCTCTCAACTGGTGGACGACGGGCATGAGACCATTGACTGTAGGTCTTGTCGTCCCCATCAGGAATCCAAGATAGGTGAACGGCATCGACCCAATGGAGCACAGGAGTATATCACCCAATTTTCTCATTAGAGATGAATTAACATTCAGGGGGACCAGCGTAGATTGTTGAAAATTGATTTTGAATCCAATTGATTGCGCATATTCCGTCAACAGCTGTTCCATGTATTGGATTTGTCGGCTACATGCTGGCACGACAAGTATAGTATCATCGGCATATTGGATGATCGGATACTCCTCGGCACCATGGGACAGAATGGGTAGTTCGGTCATTTGTCTTCTATGTACGTCATTGATGGCTGCTTGCAACAAATCCGTCGTGAGCACAAAGATGAGGGGGACAGGGGGTCCCTGTCGGTGTCAAAACCGGCGGATCTCGGGTAGGGGGTCCGGAACTGTGCGTCTGAGGATCGAAGGTAACAGGAGACAGGGACACAATGTTTACCCAGGTTCGGGCCCTCTTGATGGAGGTAATACCCTACTTCCTGCTTGATTATCTTGGATGAATATGGGGTTTACAAGAGTTGATCTACCTCGAGATCGTAATGTCTAAACCCTAGCTGTCTAGCATGTATGATTGTGATCGCCTCTAAGGACTAAACCCTCCGGTTTATATAGACACCGGTGGGACCTAGGGTTGTACAAAGTCGGTTTACAGAGGAAGGAATATTCATATCCGAACATCAAGCTTGCCTTCCATGCAAAGGAGAGTCCCATCCGAACACGGGAGGAAGTCTTTTGTCTTGTGTCTTCACGGCCCATTAGTCCAGCCCATGTCACATAGCCCGGACGCCCGAGGACCCCTTAATCCAGGACTCCATCAGTAGCCTCTGAACCAGGCTTCAATGACGATGTGTGATAACCCACAAGTATAGGGCATTGCAACAGTTTTCGAGGGTAGAGTATTCAACCCAAATTTATTGATTCGACACAAGGGGAGCCAAAGAATATTCTCAAGTATTAGTAGTTGAGTTGTCAGTTCAACCACACCTGGATAAGTTAGTATCTGCAGCAAAGTATTTAGTAGCAAAGTAATATGGAAAAGTGTGATAACGGTAGCAAAAGTAATATTTTTGGGTTTTGTAGTGATTGTAACAGTAGAAACGGAAAAGTAAATAAGCAAAGAACAATATGTGAAAAGCTCGTAGGCATTGGATCGGTGATGGAGAATTACGCCGGATGCGGTTCATCATGTAACAGTCATAACATAGGGTGACACAGAACTAACTCCAATTCATCAATATAATGTAGGCATGTATTCCGAATATAGTCATACGTGCTTATGGAAAAAAACTTGCATGACATCTTTTGTCCTACCCTCCCGTGGCAGCAGGGTCCTAATGGAAACTAAGGGATATTAAGGCCTCCTTTTAATAGAGTACCAGAACAAAGCATTAGCACATAGTGAATACATGAACTCCTCAAACTATCGTCATCACCGGGAGTGGTCCCGATTGTTGTCACTTCGGGGTTGCCGGATCATAACACATAGTAGGTGACTATAGACTTGCAAGATAGTTTCAACAACTCACATATATTCATGAAAACATAATAGGTTCAGATCTGAAATCATGGCATGCGGGCCCTAGTGACAAGCATTAAGCATAGCAAAGTCATAGCAACATCAATCTCAGAACATAGTGGATACTAGGGATCAAACCCTAACAAAACTAACTCGATTACATGATAGTTCTCATCCAACCCATCACCGTCCAGCAAGCCTACGATGGAATTACTCAAGCACGGCGGTGAGCATCATGAAATTGGTGATGGAGGATGGTAAATGATGATGACGGCGACGAATCCCCCTCTCCGGAGCCCCGAACGGACTCCAGGTCAGCCCTCCCAAGAGGTTTTAGGGCTTGGCGGCGGCTCCGTATCGTAAAACGCGATGAATCCTTCTCTCTGATTTTTTTTCTCCCCGAACACGAATATATGGAGTTGGAGTTGATGTCGGTGGAGCATCAGGGGGCCCACGAGGCAGGGGGCGCGCCCAGGGGGGCAGGCGTGCCCCCCTCCCTTGTGGACAGGGTGTGGGCCCCCTGACGTGGATTCTTCTTCCAGTATTTTTAATATTTTCCAAAAATATGTTCCGTGGAGTTTCAGGTCATTCTGAGAACTTTTGTTTCTGCACATAAATAACACCATGGCAATTCTCTTTGAAAGCGATGTCGATCCGGTTAGTTCCATTCAAATCATGCAAGTTAGAGTCCAAAACAAGGGCAAAAGTGTTTGGAAAACTAGATACGACGGAGACGTATCAATGTGTCCGGCGCGCAGATTGTCTTCGGCATTGCAAGGCGGGTTCCTCCTCTAAATACTTCAAAGTAGTCCTCGAACACAGAAAACGTGTCCGGCTCTGCGAAACAGACACCACATACAACCATAACAGGATACAATTTTTAACAAGTCCCATCTACTGACAACTCTGCTGGCGAGACGTTACATCCCTTGCTCGGTTATTATTTCGAACCGTCTTTCAGCCTCTCGCTTCATGTTACGACACGAGGTTTTTATTGGCACTGCCCCCTTATCATGGGATTCCTATTAATAGGGGCGTGGGTAATCCAACTGTGTCGTTTGCACGATCCCTTGGGTATAGGCAAACTTTAAGGCCTGTGAGGAGGCGTTCGATATTCCTCGTCTTTATACAGGGGTACGACCCGTCTTTCTCCCCACGCCTTTCTCTTCCTCAGCCTTTCTGGCCCTAAGCTCCAGCGCCCAGGTCTCGATTTCTTTCATTGCTACCAAGCCTTCTAGTTATGTCCGGATCCAGCTCCCAAGGCAGCTGGATGGCCTCCTCGGTCACCGAGGAAGATATCATGAAGCTCCGGGAGGCGAGGTACTGTTGTAGAAATCCCCACAGGCTCCCGCCAAAGTGAGTTATCCCGCACCAAAATCCCGCGAGAGGGTTGTATTCATCTCTCACCTCCTCCGCGGGCTAGGGTTTGCTCTCCACCCCTTCATTCGTGGCCTTATGTTCTTTTATGGGCTAGATTTTCACTATCTAGCTCCGGACTCCTTTCTATCTCGGCGTTTATCATCGTGTGTGAGGCTTTTCTCCGCATCCCCCCACACTTCAGCCTATGGCACAAGACCTTTAATGTGAAGCTGAAGATAGTCGGCGGGGAGCAGGCAAAGTGCGGTGGTGCTATGGTGAGCAAGCTCGCCAACACTATCTGGCCAAAAGGCACCTTCACGGAAACCTCCAACTTATGGCAGCGGGAGTGATTCTATATCACCGAACCCCGCGGCACCAAATGGGCGGCCACACCGCGTTCCGATCCGGTCCTCCACCGCAACTCGCATCATGGATTAATAAAGGGCTAGATTGGGGATCAACTGACGACATGCAGACACTGCATAGTCGTATCCATAGCATCCTCGACAAGGACACCGGCCTCATTAACGTGATCCAGGTGATGCTAGTCCGCCGGATCCTCCCGTGCCAGCGACGGCCTCTCCGCATGTGGGAGTTCAATCTGGAAGGACCGCGGACCCTTCAGCAATTCTTCGGCACAATGCACAGAGCAATGTGGAAACTATTCTTCAAGACTCGAAAGCAGTGGCCGGACACATCCGAGGACATTGGCATCGACTGCAACCATCCGGATACCCGGGTAAGCACCCAACTTCTGAATGCAACTTGGTTGATTATCCCACATCGATGTACTGAGAAACCTACCTTCGACCAGGGCTGGATAAAGAAGGCGGAACGAATTAGGTGTTCGTCTCCACTTCCCGAAGACTCAGCTAATCCTGTGTTAATTAGGATGCTGGCCCCGGCGCCGTATCAAATGCCCGCGAAGGAGGACAAAAAGAAGAACAAAAGGGTTGAAGGTGGCCTCCGCTCAAAAGGTGTACTGGACGCTATGTCTGGGGAGACTTAAGCTCCCTCTTCTGAAGATGAAGATGAAGGGAAGGAGAAGGTGATATCCTTCTCCCCACGGGAAGAAAAGGATCGCCTCCGAAGACTTGGAGGTGGAGGCACCCAAGAGAGGGAAGATGTCCCTGTCAGATGGTTTGTGTTCGGAAGCTAATGTTGACGCAGAGCTCTTCTCTAGGGACAAGCCCTTTGCAGAATCATAAGTGAACAAGGATGCTCTAGACATGTCCCGTTCTTTTTCGGTTTGCCATGGTAAAATTTAAGCTATATGTTTGCAGTCCTGCCCGCTATCTGCCTCAACAATCCTCATCATCAGGGGACTTGCCTCCGGAGATGATGGAAAGCGAGACGCCTCCACCAGCTTCCTCATCGCTAAGGGCAGACGACTCCGAGGTGTCGTCTCGAAGGATCTCCCCTGACCATCCAGCGGCACGGGGGACAATGAAGACAACGCCCGAAGGTGATACTTTGACCGTCAAGGGTCCAGGGGAGGCAAGCCCCACGGGGACCAACAATGAGGGCCCCAAACTACCCGTTTTACAGCCTAAGACGACTCTAGGGTTGAGTAAGCGTACCCTTTTGAAGGGAGTCCGTACTCTCGCAGCAGCCTTCGGAAATCCGAAGGTGCCGGATACACTGATGGGCGCATTGCAAAGTGCATCCATCTTAGAGGAACACCGTACCTTAATGGGTACGGTAGTTGAGCGGATTCCGTCCGCAAGAAGCGAATTGAATGAAGCCTTCGCGGGCCTGCTGAGAGGCTTCGAGGTATGTAATGTAATATCTTTTAACCGCTCTTTGCATGCAAAATGCGCCTGTTATATAGATAGTAGCCCTTGAGACTCTGGTCGATTTCCTTAGGGAGGCGATCAGAGGATCAAAAAGATATGCTCATGAAGTAACATAATTAATTTGAAAACAGGTTGTTATGTCAATGGCGACTGCCCAAGCTGCGGAAATTGCAGATCAAAAGCATAAACTTGAGTTAGCTGATGAGGACATTACGCTTATTAACAGGCGGCTCGACGAGGCACAAGGTATGTTTTGGGACAGCCCGCTTATGCATGTGTGATAGTATGAGCACGAAGCTGAAAATTATACACTGAACATGCATAACTATAGATGGTGCTACCGCGGTTGAGAACCTTCGAGCCGAGCTTGCCCGGGCCAAGGAGTAAGCCAGAGTGAACAATGCAGCTGCCAAGAAGGCGGCTGCTGATTTCAAGGCCAAACAGGCCACTCCGCGCCAGTGCGAGGAGAGAATATCTACCCTGGAGCGAGAGCTAAAGGATGCCACTATCAGATGCAAATCACTCGAGGAGGATAACAAAGCCAAGGCAGCCAAACTCGACAAGGCCTTACAAGAGGCGAGAGAAGCACGGTCCGAGTCTAGAGCGGCTCGGGAGGAGATCTGACAAGTTGGGGAGATAGCGGCCGGTAAGCCCTTTCTCTTACATACTATATTCGACGACCCGAAGTGTGCTCTGCTTAATCAATTGTGGAGTTCTCCAGACGCGTTCTTGGACCTGCCGAAGAGTTTCTCCGATGCGGCACAGTTCTTCCAAGCACAGGAAGGACGTGCTTCAGAGAAGCTTTTCTGGTCACAATTCAATGGGACACGGCGTCTGGCGTTGCTGAATGAACAGATGGCCCACTCGGCCGAGCTCCACAAGATGTCCGGAGCTGCCATGAAGGACGTCGTGGTCTGGCTATGGCCGGCTGAACCCCTTTCGAACAGCTATTTTGGTTTGGTGCAGCGACTTGTCGATGCAGTGCCGCGTATTGACGCCGTCAAGCGGTCGGCGTGCATAGAAGGTGCCCGGATGGCCTTCACCCGTATCAAGATGTACTGGGCAAAGATGAAGACCACCGATGTGGCAGCTGAGGGTCCGCCCGGAGGCAAGGACCATCGCACACCGGAGCATTATTTTCAGGACATCCTAGAGGGCGCCCGCTTCATAGAGGGTCAGTGCTCGAAGGATATAATGTTCGAATAAGTGTACCGGAATTGTGAGAACAATATTATGATACATTAAGGTTGTGTTATTTTTATGCCTTTGTCTAAAAGTCATTTCCTCCTGTGCGGCCGTTTTTATAATCTGAAAGCTTGCCAGTCGTCGGCTTCGGCCCCCTCGCATATAATACGGGGGTTTTCGGAATAGCACTTGATCACTCTTGACCCAACGTCTTGGTCCGTAACGGAGGTGTTAGTGTGGCGAACTAGGCAATCGGACTATAGGGCTTTAACACTTTCACTTAGCCATAGGAGTTTTACGGTGAGTCTACGATGTAGCCCCTTGTATGTACACGGTTATCCGAATACGGTTGCGTTACATAGGTGACCAAAAATAAAGAATGGTCCTTCATATAATACAGAAGAAATCGCAAAAGATTATGATAAGTCACCGAGTGGTTGACCATCTCTCGCCGCATCATGACAGTCAGTTTTTGGCTTTCTCAACTGAGGTGTTTAACTAGGTGAACCGGAAACACAATCGTAGTAGTTCTCCCTTTACTACCCTAGCCGATAAGACGAAACGTAACATAGTAAGCACAGGAGCCGGGCAACCCAAGTGTTGACCAAAGACATGATTCGGAGCTGATGCATATAATGCCAAACTCGTGACGCCGAAGTATGATGTAGAGCTGTTCGGACTTTTCAGCAACCAATATGTTGCTGTATTGAGCCCTGGCGATTAGTGCCGAGGTGTGTGTGTGTGTGAAACCACTGAAGAAGCATAACACAGTTCTATTGGAAAAAGCAAGTACTGAAGACGGATTATGTTCACTGGAATCTGATTGATACATCGAACGCAATCTTACAGATTATAACACCACCACCCAAGCCATTTTACAAGCCAGGGGTCGAAGGCTAATTAAAAAGGCTATATACAGGTTTTAAATAGAGTGCGTGGTCTAAAAAAATCTTTTGGACCTCCTGTCGCACGTCTGCGCTACCTTGGCGTCAACAAAAAGGATTCCTTAAAAGGAGCCATCTTTGTTTTTTTATTAGATGAACCCAGACTCTGAGAGAATCCTTGTAGGTCCATAGGATGAATAGGTTTTGATTCACCTGTGGAAAAAGGTAGGAAATAGATAGAAAAGAAAAGAGAAAAAGGATGTAGGAGGGCGAACCGTATTGTAGGCCTGTCCGTATTGTGCCTCCGCCGATGACCAAGGTATTTTAAGTGCATAATTATGCATGCGCGATACAAAATTCGCGGGTATATGTGGCGAACGACGGAGGCAGAACTGCTAATCCAGCTCTAGGATTGAACGGTCCTGCGTAATAGAGGCCGGCGGCTTAATGGCCGATGAGATGTGCGGCTTGACAGGGCCGCTTTGTATTTCGGCTGTGATGGCCGCGGTATGCTCCTCGGTAGGGAGGGAGCGTTCTGTGTTTCCGTTGATCATGATGACGCCGCGTGGACTAGGCATCTTAAGCTTTAGATAAGCATAGTGTGGGACCGCATTGAAACGAGAAGAAGTGGTCCGTCTGAGTAGTGCATGGTAACCACTGCGGAACGGAACAATATTGAAGATCAAGTCTTTGATTCGAAAGTTTTCCGGCGAACCGAAGACGACTTCCAATGTGATAGAGCCCGTGCAATGAGCGTCGACACTGGGTATTACTCCCTTGAAGGTAGTGGTGGTGGGCTTGATCCTTGAGGATCGATGCCCATCTTGTGGACAGTGTCTTGGTAGAGTAAATTAAGACTACCGCCGTCGTCCATAAGGACTTGCATGAGATGGAATCCATTGATAATTGGATTGAGGACCAGAGCTGCCGAACCTACATGACGGATGTTGGTTGGGTGGTCCTTGCGATCAAAAGTGATCGAGCAGGCCGCCCATGTGTTAAATTTTGGGGTGACCGGCTTTATGGCATAGACGTCTCCTAGTGCGCCCTTTCGCTCCCTTGTAGGGATATGCATCACATATATCATGTTTACTGTTTTTACTTCGGGGGGGAATTGCTTCTGTCCCCCTGTGTTCTGTTGGCGAGTCTCTTCGTCTTCGCTGTCACTAGGCAGCCCCTTCCCTTTGTGTTCGGCATTGAGCTTGCCTGCTTGGTTGAAAACCCAGCAATTTCTGTTGGTATGGTTGGCAAGTTTGTCGGGGCTGCCATGAATCTGTCAGGGTCGATCCAGTATCTTGTCTAAACTAGATGGACTATCTCTGTTTGCCTTGAATGGCTTCTTCCATTGACCGGATTTGGGGCTGCTGAATCCGGCGTTGACCACTGTGTCTTCGGTTCCTGCGTTATTGTTTCCACACTTGTTTTGATTGCGTCATGGCTTGCCATTGTCGCCCCTGGCTTCAGAGGTGCCAGGATCGCTGGTGCTACTGCTTCTACGAGCAAGCCAGCTATCTTCTCCCATGCAAAAGCGGGTCATCAGCGCAGTAAGAGCCGCCATGGACTTAGGTTTTTCTTGGCCGAGGTGACGGGCAAGCCACTCATCTCGGACGCTATGTTTAAAGGCCGCGAGGGCTTCGACGTCCGGATAGTCGACAATTTGGTTCTTTTTAGTTAGGAACCTAGTCTAGAGTTTCCTGGCTGACTCCCCTGGCTGCTGGATGATGTGACTTAGGTCATCGTCGTCCGGAGGCCGGACATATGTATGTACCTTGGAAGTTGTCACGAAAGGCGTCTTCCAGGTCTTCCCGGTTGCCAATGGAGTTCTTTGGGAGGCTGTTGAGCCAGTGTTAGGCTGGTCCCTTTAATTTTAGTGGGAGGTATTTGATGGCATGGAGGTCATCACCGCGGGCCATGTGGATATGGAGAAGAAAATCCTCAATCCATACTGCAGGGTCGGTTGTTCCATCATATGACTCGATATTCATAGGTTCAATCCCTTCTGGGAATTCATGCTCCATTACTTCCTCGGTGAAGCATAGGGGGTGTGCGGCGCCTCTATAGTGGGCAACGTCACGACGGAGTTCGGCGGATGTCCCTATGCGGTTTTAGCCCTGAGTGAGTTTGTGTTGATCACGCCGGGCCTGATAGCCATCCTCTTGTGTTGAGGCACGTCCCCTTGACCCGTAGATTGATCTGGCTAAGCCAGCCCTGGTGTCCAGGTCCTGCCGTAGGTCGTAGGTGTAATCCCGGGCCGATGTCTCCCTGCCTTTACGGTGGGGTAAAGTGGGCTGGTGTTCGGCTTGGGTAGCCATTCTATCTCGGCCATGCGGTGGCCGTTCTAGTTTATCGGTTGCATTACACGCTGATGTTATGGGCTCCCGCACCTCAATGTCAAATTGGGGTAACAACTTGCGCTTCGGGTAGCTTTGGTTGGTCGTGCGAGGCCGTATTCCTTAGCTGCCAGGACAGTAGTCCATCTGTCGTTGAGTGTATCCTGTTCGGCTTGAAGCCGTTGCTGCTTCTTTTTCAGGCTCCTCACGGTTGCGATGAGCTATTGCGTAAAGCGTTCTAGATCGAGGGGTTCCTCTGGTACGATGAAATCTTCATCGCCGAGGCTTATTTCGTCTTCGAAGGGTGGCATATAGTTGCTGTCCTCCGAGTCCTTGCTCCTGACTGGCTCATCAGGGTTACCCTGCCCTTCCTCCCTATCATCTTGTTTGGATGTTGGTTCGACGAGGGCGTCTGGGTCTTCGGCGTTCTCCGAAGTGTTATCGTCGCCATTGACGGTATTGCCTTCTTTGTCGCAGTGTGATTTTGAACGGCGCCGCTGATGCCGTCATTTTGGTGGTTTATCAGTGTTATTGTCCTTTATTGGATTCTCACGGCCTTCGTCGCCATCCTATTTTGGCATATCCACCATGTATACGTCGTATGTTGAGGTGGCCGCCTAGCGGCGGGTTTTGGCTTTGTTCGTCTTCGGCATCGTCGTCCGTACCGTCGATGTCTTCGGAGTTGTAATCGAGCCTGTCGGTTAAGTCCTCGACAATGGCTATGAAGTGGGTGGTGGGTGGGACGTAAAATTCCCCGCTCTCAGCCCCTAGCCCGGGCTGGGCGTTGCTCGGACGTTGCTCCTCTGTAATGACGAGTGATCGCATTAGGTCCAGAGCCTCGCTTAAAGGCGAGGTTTGGCCAGGGAGAAGAAAGTCTGTGAAGTACGGCGGGAATGAAACTCTTCGGCCGAACTCCCACGATGCTGACTTTGAGGGTTCGGAGCCAGTGTTATTGCTAGTGACGCTATTTCTTCCGGCTCTCCCATACTAGGCTCAATAGCCGCAGAGATTCCGACAGGCCTACAAATCCCGTCTTCGGACATGGTGATGCGCTCCGGCTCTAAGGCCAGAGTGGAGGTTGGGGTCACGAACCCTTGGAAGATCAAGTCTCCACGAATATCGGCGACATAATCCAGATTTCCAAAACTAATCTGGTGACCTGGGGCGTAGCTGTCGATCTGCTCTAGATGGCCAAGCGAGTTGGCCTGCAGTGCGAAGCCGCCGAACACAAAGATCTAGCCGGGGAGAAAGATCTCCCTCAGGGCAGCATTGCTATAGATGACAGATGGAGCCATCGAACCTTCTGGCGATGACACAGTGGAACTCTCAATAAAAGCACCAATGTCGGTGTCAAAACCGACGGATCTCGGGTAGGGGGTCCCGAACTGTGCGTCTGAGGATCGAAGGTAACAGGAGACAGGGACACAATGTTTACCCAGGTTCGGGCCCTCTTGATGGAGGTAATGCCCTACTTCCTGCTTGATTTTCTTGGATGAATATGGGGTTTACAAGAGTTGATCTACCTCGAGATCGTAATGGCTAAACCCTAGCTGTCTAACCTGCATGATTGTGATCTCCTCTAAGGACTAAACCCCCCGGTTTATACAGACATCGGTGTGACCTAGGGTTGTACAAAGTCGGTTTACAGAGGAAGGAATCTTCATATCCGAACGCCAAGCTTGCCTTCCACGCAAAGGAGAGTCCCATCCGGACACGGGAGGAAGTCTTTTGTCTTGTGTCTTCACGGCCCATTAGTCCGGCCCACGTCACATAGCCCGGACGCCCGAGGACCCGTTAATCTAGGACTCCCTCAGTCCCCTTGTCTTATGCCGCCACGACAAAGATATTGCTGGCCGGGGACGCCGTTCAGCAGGACCGAGGATGTGCCAGATCCGACAAGGCAGTTTATCCATCCCAACCATCGTTCATCAAAGCCCATTTGCTTCATGGTCTTCATCATAGATGAATGTTCTATCGTGTCGAAAGCTTTGGGGAAATCTAGCTTGAGTAGCACTATTTCCCTCCCCGATGATTGACAGTGATATATGTACTCAAAGGCCCATGCGAGACAATCTTGGATTGTTCGGGAGCGGAGGAAGCCGTATTGGTTTTTATGCACGAACCGGAGCACTAGATGTTGCAGTCTATTTGCTAGGATTTTAGTGATTATCTTCAAACAGTAGTTCAAGAGTGTGATGGTGTGACGCCCCGAGACCGACGCTCCAGAAGCCTTCCAGTTATTTCGGTTTCGCCGTGTGTTTTATTTGTTTGCTGCACTCATCATGGCATCATGCGCATTGCATCATCATGTTTTCACAAAGCTTGCATCCGTTCGTAGTTGTCGCGTCCCCCCTTTCCTTCGTTGACCGTTCCAAGACCAACTGGGTGTTTTGAGTCCCTCTTGTCTGGCCGCTTAATCTCTCTGTACAGTGCACAATCCCCCTCGCGCGCATCCGAAAGCTTTCCCGAACCCGAACCGAGCTGCCGTTACGGATGGGTCTGGATTATCCCCAAACATCCCTAAAATATCTTCGGTTTCTTATTTAAACTCCCTAGCCTATATTTTTCTTCGTCCATCTGATTTAGATCAAAGGCTTCCATTAATTTGCATTTAGATCCACCTGCTATATAAACCAACCTATCCTAACCCTAGTCTACCCAGTCCCATCCGTGCCGCTGCCGCTCTCTTTCTTCCCCTCGAGATCTCCCCTTCCCAAATCTCGGCCCGACCACCTTCCTTGTTTTCCGCCGCCGCCCAACCACAGCAAGCCACAGCTCCTCCTTGTTGATCCACTACTACACCGCAGCCAGCCACCTCCCGCAGCCTCCCGCGGCGCTCGATCCATTCTGGATCGAGGCAACACCCACGATCGAGCCCCACTGCCCGAGTTTTCTCCTCTGCTCCCAGACCCAGGCCGCCGTCCGACCTCGCCGGCCGGTCGCCGGAGCAGTCCATCCAGGCCCATGCACCACTTCTGCTGCTAGCCGCTCGGAGCTCGAGTGCCTTGCCTCTGCACCCGCGCCGATGGCCTCCTCTACCCTAGGCTCTTCTCCCATGGCGCGCTCCTCCTCCTCGAGGAGATGCTCCTCGCCTCACACACCAGCGCTCCAAGGCCGGCATTCTGCTATTCGTCGTCGCCGGAGCTCACCAACACCGGCAAGCCATCGCTGCCCGGATCCGTATCCCGAGCGCCCAAGGACCCCACCGCCGGACTAGCAGGTCCCCTTGCCCCATGCCCTTTTCGTTTTCCCCTAGTTCTCCTTCTCCTCTAACCGTCTTTCTCTTGGACGCAGCTTCGGTGCCTTAAAGGCACCTGCCTTTGGGTCACTGACATGTGGGTCAGCCACCTGTTGGGCCCACATGTCATAGACACAAAGGTAGGTGCCTTAAGGCACCGAAGCATCATCCCTTTCTCTTCTGCTCATGAACGATCGTCATTTGCTGCCGTCTCGTTCGTCTTCCAGTGGGACGCCGCGCCAAGTTCCACCGCCCCGTCCTCGCCTTGCCGGAGAGGCTCCGCCTTCGCGAAGTCCTGCTTCCGCGTATCCCATGTTCGTCTCCTGCCGCTTGCCGGAGTCCCACCTACATCCGCCTCGCCCGGCTGTGCTCTCTGCTTCGAGCGACAGGACGAGCAACGCTCGCGTTGACCGCTCCAAGTCCCGTCGCCGTCACCGGTCGTCCCCGACATCTGCCTCCCCCGCCTCGGATCCGGCTATTCCCGCGCCAAGTTCGCCGTCGCCACTCCCCTGCTTCGCCATGACCTGCTGCTGCTGCCTCTGTTGGTAACGAGCAGCAGGAGCTCGCTCGTCCCGAGAGTTGACCGCGCGTGGGCCTCCTCTTGCCTCGCCAAGGGCGAGCGCCCACCTCTGCCTCCCCTTCAACCAGCCAGTTTTGGCCCAGTGTGAGCAACCCAGTTCCATTAGTTTAGGCCCGCGTATGTTTTTCCTGCTGCTGCAAATTTCGCCAATTATCCAGAAACTGCGTATTTACAGATTGGACCCTAAACATCATGCATTAATAATTCACAAACCGTGCATAGGATTAAAATGTCTTAAATATGTAAAATGCTCAGAAATTTGTGTAGTTTAATAATATGCCACTTTCATCTATGTTAAAAATGTTTAAACTTGTTGTTTGTTTAATTTGTATAAATGCCATGTTAAAATGCTTTATTTCATAAATAATTAACCGTAGCTCCGAATTTAATAAACTTTATATGTAAATGGGGTATAAAAATGCATAGATTAACTTGATGCACTTTGCTTTACTGTTTAACAACATTAAAATATGCATGTGAGGTTTTTCCGGAATTGTTGTTTGTTGTTTCCGGCCTCATTTAAACTTGCCTAAATAGTTAGTTTAATTATGCTTCACCTATTGTCATGTTTAACAACGTTTAATATTGTTAGGTACATAAATAAGAGAGAACTAAATATTTGATGTGGTGTTTCGTCAATATGCAACTCGTTGCATATTGAGCTCCACTTAACTTGTAGTATTGTTTGTTGCACTTTGCCATGCCATGCCTCATTAAACCGGACATGCATCATACTTGATTTTGCATCATGCCATGCTTATGTGATGGTTGTTTACCATGATGTTTCCTTCTTTCCGGTTGTGCTTCTTCTCGATAGTTCTCGGTATCATTGCGATTGTGAGGATTCGTTCGACTATGTTGGTTCGTCTACTTCATTGACTCGTTCTTCTTCCTTGCGGGATCTCAGGCAAGATGGCCATACCCTCGAGATCACTTCTATCTTTGCTTGCTAGTTGTTCGCTCTATTGCTATGCCGCGCTACCTATCACATGCTATATCATGCCTCTCATATTACCATGTCAAGCCTCTAACCCACCTTCCTAGCAAACCATTGTTTGGCTATGTTACCGCTTTTGCTTAGCCCCTCTTATAGCGTTGTTAGTTGCAGGTGAAGTTGAAGTTTGCTCCTTGTTGGAACATGTTTATGTTGGGATATCACATATCTCTTATTTAATTAATGCATCTATATACTTGGCAAAGGGTGGAAGGCTCGGCCTTATTCCTGGTGTTTTGTTCCACTCTTGCCGCCCTAGTTTCCGTCATACCGGTGTTATGTTCCTTGATTTTGCGTTCCTTACGCGGTTGGGTGTTATGGGAACCCCTTGAAAGTTTGCTTTGAATAAAACTCCCCCAGCAAGGCCCAACCTTGGTTTTAACATTTGCCACCTAAGCCTTTTTCCCTTGGGTTCTGCAGACTCAAGGGTCATCTTTATTTTAACCCCCCCGGGCCAGTGCTCGTCGTGAGTGTTGGTCCAACCTGTCAACCGCCGGTGGCCACCAAGGGCAACTCTGGGCTCGCCTACCGGGAGTTTGGACAATCGGGTGTGCCCTGAGAACGAGATATGTGCAGCTCCTATCAGGATTTGTCGGCACATCGGGCGGCTTTGCTGGTCTTGTTTTACCATTGCGAAATGTCTTGTAACCGGGACTCTGAGTCTGATCGGGTCTTCCTGGGAGAAGGAATATCCTTCGTTGACCGTGAGAGCTTGTGATGGGCTAAGTTGGGACAACCCTGCAGGGTATTATCTTTCGAAAGCCGTGCCCGCGGTTATGTGGCAGATGGGAATTTGTTAATATCCGGTTGTAGAGAACTTGACACTTGACTTAACTAAAATACATCAACCGCGTGTGTAGCCATGATGGTCTCTTTTCGGCTGAGTCCGGGAAGGGAACACAGTTTGGGTTATGTATGAACGTAAGTAGTTTCAGGATCACTTCTTGATCACTTCTAGCTTCTCGACCGTTGCGTTGCTTCTCTTCTCGCTCTTATTTGCGTATGTTAGCCACCATATATGCTTAGTGCTTGCTGCAGCTGCACCCCATTACCCCTTTCCTACCCATAAGCTTAAATAGTCTTGATCTCGTGGGTTTTGAGATTGTTGAGTCCTCGTGACTCACAGATTCTACCAAAACAGTTGCAGGTGCCGATGAGACCAGTGCAGGTGATGCCACTGAGCTCAAGTGGGAGTTCGATGAAGACCTTGTTCGTTACTATGTTTCATTTTCAGATGATCAGTAGTGGAGCCTAGTTCGGACGATCGGGGATCTAGCATTTGGGGTTGTCTTCTTTTCTTTTGGTTCCGTAGTCGGACCTTGATTGTACTCTGATGATGTATGTTTAATTCATGTGTTGTGTGAAGTGGCGATTGTAAGCCAACTCTTTATCCCTTTCTTATTCAGTACATGAGATTGTGTGAAGATGACCCTTCTTGCGACAAAACCACCATGCGGTTATGCCTCCAAATCGTGCCTCGACACGTGGGAGATATAGCCGCATCGTGGGTGTTACAGATGGGCCTATAGCCATTCACTGTCTCGGGCGATCTTATGTTCGGGTTCAAGGTGATGTATCCAGAGTTGATGCTATACATTTCTAGCTTGCCATGGTAGAAGTCATCACATAGTTTATAAAATACGTTTTGATAATTTGCCAACATGATTTTAAAAAGGCCCCGTTAAATCCGTCAGGCCCCAGCGCACGGTCTCTTGGCATCGTTCTGACCACATCATCTATTTCCTTGTGTGTAAATGGAGTAGAGAGAGTCTCCAAGCCATCAACCCTCTTGATTATTTTAGGTAGGTTAAACTTCATATCAGGGGGCGATGATTCGCCAAGGAGGAAAGAATCAAACAAAATTGCTTCATTAGCCTTATGATCATGGACAACAGTGTCATCATCACCTTTGAGTGAGGCGATGGAATTCCGTCTATATCTTTCTATTGCCAACACTTGAAAAGCCTTTGTATTTTCTTCGCCGAATTTAATGTATCATATTGTGCACCTCTTTCTCCAGTATTGGTTTTGATAGTCCAGTAGTTTTAGTAAATGAGGCTTGACAATTCTTCTGAAGTTGATTTCTGGCGTTATGAGCGGTCTGTTATCTTCCAACCCATCAAGTTCTGCTAGAGCCAAGTTGCAGTCTTGGATGAATACAGTGAGGCGAGAGATCCCCTTGCTCCATTTTTTAAGATCATATCTAAGGATTTTCATTTTTCTGCATAGTAGGGCAGCACTGTTCTTGGCATAACAATGTTTGTTCCAGGAGGCATTCACCACATCCAGGAAGCCTGGGTGGTTTATCCTATAGTTTTCAAACCAAAAAATGTTGCTTCTAGGTATAGTTGTCTGAATGTTGAGCACATAAGGCGAGTGATCAGACACGGGTTTGCCAAGTGATGTAACCTGGGTGTTGGGGAACGTCTGTGTTCAGTGGCTTGAGGTGAATACCCAGTCAAGTTGTTCGAGCAACGGATCTTCCTGCATGTTGCTCTAGGTGTAGGAGTGACCCTTCAAAGTGATTTCTAAGAGAGTCTAAGACCTTATTATATCATTAAATAGTAGGATGTCATTATTGTCGCCACCCAGTTTGTTGCGGTTTTGTATTGAACGGATGAAGCTAAACTCTCCTACCAGGGCAGAATCATCACTGTCAAGAATGTCCAAGTCGTACATCCAGTTTGTGAATGTCTCTCTGTCTTCACCACGATAGGGGACATAAATGTTATATAAACATCACGAGTGCCCGGATAGTTTAGAGTGAAATGAAATCCCCAAAGCAAATATGTCCTAGAAAACCACATTACCATCAAAGACAACACTGGACCAAATGGTGGCAATACCAGCGGATGCACCACATGAAGGAACATATTCAATTTTATCAAATCGTTTGGGCAAAAGGAGTGAATAAAGGTCTGATCAAAATGCATGCGCTTAGTTTCTTGTAGGAAGATCACCGTACAACCAGATAAATCGATAGCATTTCTAATGGCTAAGAGTTTTTTGTCTGAATTTATTCCGCGCATATTCCAAACTAACACCTTCCACTGTTTCTTCAGTGACATAGGTGGTCGATCTAAGTGGTTTGATAGCACTTTCATTGTCACGTATGTCGGGGAAACTGATCCACGAACACCTATGGGACCGGCGGACCGAACCCCTTCGGTTGGCGAAGCGAAGATCGCACGAGGAGGCGGATCGGTGAAGCACCACGAGCAGTTACCCAACCGGAGCTCTCGGAGAGATAACTCCTCTTGCTGCATGTGCGAGTGTATTGAGTTCTTGCTCGGAGTCTTGAATGCTACTGATACACACTAGCTGCTACTTGAGACCGGCGTGAGTGTTTTTCGCCTTGAACCCTCCTCTCGTTGCGCATGGGCGTCCTTTTATATGCCAAAGGGGTCTCCAATAGGTGGCAACGTAGACAAGGGTAAAAATGGAAAAGGAATTGCGGTTGGTACAACTACCTGTACAGTGTACCATACCTAACCCTGACGACAGGGGACAAAGGCATTAAATGCCGTCTCGTCGCCCAAATAGTGCAAAAAGGACGTCGGGGGCGCCACGCTGCCATGATGGCAATCTTGTCGGCGTCGCTTGCCACCGCGCACCGCTGGCCACGAGCCTCTTGCCAGCGGCGCTGGAAAGGTCGAGGCGACACGTTGGTGGATGTCTTTGGAGCTTGGTCTGAGTGGTAGTTTGTCGCGGCAAGCACCTTGCCACGGTCGTTGTCTTGTCGCGTCCGGAAGCTTGTCGCTCACAGGGCCTCGCCGGGCCGCGTGGCGCGTCGCGGCAAGTTCCTTGAGATGCCTTGGTTGGCCTTCCCGGCAAGCTCCTCTTGCCGGGGCCTTATCTCCTTGGCTTGAATACTTTGCTCTTGAATGGCTCCAAAGGAACCACGGAGGACCTTGGCGGCACCCGGCAAGCTTTGCCGCGGGGTGCTACAACTGCCCATGCACAAGTTCGATATACTAGGGTACCCCTACTCTAGTACACGGCAGAGCCCGGGACTGGGCCACACTGCGGTGCCGCGGCTGTTGGGCCAGGCCCAAAAGCGAGAACGCAGACGCAGCGGCTGGGTTCGCCGTATCTCACTTTGTATCCACCGCACCCTCCTTTAGCAGCGCAGCGTCGAATGCGGCGTCGTGGGAGAGATCGTGGGTGGTTTCTTTATTCGGAGAAGCGGGCGTCTGCCCCTCCCTCTTTATAAGCAGGGGAAGCAGGGGCAGTTCGCCCATCTCGCCGGTTGCTATTCAATCTCAAAAACCTCCGCGCTCCCCTTCTTCCCAAAGCTGAAAAAGAGCAGCGCTCCGCCCCATCGCCACCGGCACCACCACGCCGTCAATCTCTCCCACCACCTCCGCCATGGCTCCAGCCGGGAAGGTTGTGAAGTCGGCGGCGCAGCGGCTTGCGGCGCTGCGAAAGGCGGCAACCTTCCCCTCAGCTCTCGCGAAGGATCGAGGATTATTACTACCTCTTACGGTCGGCGGAGCGGCGCATCCAGCGCGCGAATGTACTCCCAGCTGCCGCTTGGGAACGGCTCGAATGGATATCCCTTCTTCGCGTTGTTACGCGCGGTTTTTCTTTGCGGGGCAGCCTCCTCCTATCGAGATCCTCCACCTTACGTATTCTCTCCGGGAGTTTCCTCCCTTCCTCGGCGCGTGCACACTTGTCGGCGGGGCATATAGCTCGCGGCGTCTCGATCTTGCACATCGCTATCTCCTCTCACATCCTGCGGTTTATGCGTTACGATGGAGCAGCGCTGATTACCCGGCGGGGGTGGACATCACGGGATGTTGTCTTGTCTGCGGCTGAATCTCTGAATGTACTTGCGGGGCTCTCCTTCCTTACAGGCGAGCAGATGAAGGTCGCTCTCTTGGCCATGAGGCTTGTGGCCGCTGTAAAGCGCCGACAAACTGATGGCATAGGTCTGCCAGGAGGATATGGAGTTGTCCGGCAAGTGCATGAGCCAGGATCTGACATTGGGCTTGAGCACCAGCGGGAAGTAGTTGGCCAGGATCTTGTCGTCCCGCCGCCCGGCAGCTTGCACCGCGATGGTGTAGATGCTTAGGAACTCCGACGGATGCGACTTGCCGTCGTACTTCTCTGTTACGTCGGCAGAAATTCTTCGTCTTTGGGCCTTTGGACTTGCCGCAGCTCACGAGTGAACACAGGGCAACCTACCGCGTACGGCAAGTCGCCTGGTTCCCCTGGTGCATGCATGTCGACAGAGGGCCCAGCGCGCTGGTCCGATTGACGCCGCGCTTCTCTTCGGCGCTCGATGCGAGTTCGAGCGTCTTCTTGCTGTCGTTCGTGAAGAACTTGGCGCTGATCGCGACGAGCTCGTGGATCTGATGATGCGGTAGAGCCACTGTCGAGGTGGATTCGGCGAGTCGGCGATCTTGGCCTTCGGGGTGGAGAGTGCATGGTGGTTGCACCCCACGGTTTCGTCGCCATCGGCTCGTGCACAGCAGTCCTGCGCGGCAGCGATGTACTTAGCTGCGCGGTGTCGCCGTTAAGCGAAGCCGATGAGACTCTGAATGGTGGCCCTCCATTCATCGATCTTGTCTGCCGTTGGAGGGTAATCCAGGAGCAGTTGAGCTCGCGCCAAAGCTTCTGCTGGAGTGGTGGGCGGCAGTGGCGAACGGCGCGAGGAGCGGGATTTGCTCGGACTTCTAACTATGTTAGAAGGAGCACTATCCCGTCCAGGCGACCGTGCCTTGCTCGTGCCAGCATGTTGGCGTGCATGCTGGTCTTGAGCACCCCGAAATCCACCAGCTCGATCTTGGTCTAACGAACGTATGGCATTGTGAATACCATGGCGCTGTCGGTCGCGCCTCTGAGATGGGCGCGGTGCATGTCTGAGCGCCGAGGTGCATGCAGCCTTGTCCTTGGATTTGGCAGCACCGTGGGATCCCTCGTCGATGTCCGTTCTTCCGCCGGCGTCTACCCCGCCACCCGTTTGCTCCGGTGGTGGTGGGATCGGCGATGGGCGGAACAGGCGGCGTCGAAGCCTTCTTCTTCGGTGGCATGTCGATGAAGAAGATGAAGATCTAGCTTCGTGTGACGCGGATCAGGTTCACACAACCTCGGCGCCCTACGGCGCGCCAAAGATGTCGAAGCTGATCAGCGAACACCTATGGGACGGCGGACCGAGCCCCTTCGGTTGGCGGGGCGGAGATCGCCGCGAAGAAGCGGATCGAGGCGAAGCACACGTGTGGTTACCCAGCCGGAGCTCTCCGGAGATAACACTCCTCTGCTGCATATGCGAGTGTATTGAGTTCTTTCTCGGGGCGCTGAATGCTACGATACATACTAGCTGCTAACGAGACCGGCGTGAGTGTTTTACGCCTTGAACCCTCCTCTCGTTGCGCATGGGCCTCCTTTTATATGCTAAAGGGTCTCCGGCAGGTGGCAAGCGTAGACAAGGGTAAAATGGAAAAGGAATTGCGGTTGGTACAACTACTCACGATGTACCATACCTAACCCTGATGGCGGGGACAAAGGCATTAAATGCCCGTCTCGTCGCCCAAATAGTGCAAAAAGGACCGTCGGGGCGCCATCGCTGCCATGATGGCAATCTTGTCGGCGTCGCTTGCCACGCGCACCGCAGCGCACTGACCTCTTGCCGCGCGCTGGAAAGGTCGAGGCGACACGTTGGTGGATGTCTTTGGAAGCTGAGTCTGAGTGGTAGTTTGTCGCGGCAAGCACCTTGCATGATCGTTGTCTTGTCGCGTCCGGAAGCTTGTCGCTCCACGGGGCCTCGCCGAGCAGCGTGGCGCGTCGCGGCAAGTTCCTTGAGATGCCTTAGTTGGCCTTCGGCAAGCTCCTCTTGCGGGGCCTTGTCTCCTTGGCTTGAATACTTTGCTCCTGAATGGCTCCAAAGGAACCACGAAGGACCTTGGCGGTCACCCGGCAAGCCTTGCCGCGGGGTGCTGCAACTGCCCGTGCACAAGTTCGGGATACTAGGGTACCCCTACTCTAGTACACCGACAACGTAGAAGAGGCACTTTGTCACAAGTGACACCGTAATCCTTTAAAGTTTGCCTCATCCATAGTAATTGTGCACAACAACTTGTGACGGCTACATATTCAGCCTCGATCGACGAGAGAGACACACAATTTTGCTTCTTAGAAGACCAACACACCAAAGAGCCACCAAGGAATTGGCAGCCTCCAAAAGTTGACTTCCTCTCCACACAATCTCCCGCCCAATCCAAGTCCGAGTAACCCATGAGATCGAAGCTTTCTCCTTTGGGGTACCATGAGCCAAAGTTTGGGGTATGAGCCAAATATCAAAAGATTTGTTTGACCACCACATAGTGGCTTTCCTTAGGTGCGGCTTGAAACCGTACACAAACTCCCACACTCAACATGATATCCGGTCTAGATGCACAAAGGTAAAGCAAAAGCAAGGATCCAATCATGGAGCGATATACCTTTTGATCCACCGCTTTATCATTGGGATCACTGTCAAGCTTGCATTTGGTGGGCATGGGAAACTTGACCGGCTTGACATCATCGAGCTTGAATCTCTTGAGCATGTATTTGGTATACTTGGCTTGGTTGATCAAAGTTCCTTCTCTTCTTTGCTTCACTTACAACCCAAGAAAGAACTTCAACTCTCCCATCATAGCCATCTCAAACTTCTCGGTCATTAGTGCGACAAACTCATCATTGAAATATTTGTTAGGAGAACCAAAAATAATATTATCAACATATATTGGCATATGAACAAATCCCCTTTGACCCTCTTAGTAAAAAGAGTGCGATCGATTTTCCCAATTTCAAACCAACGATCTTGTAAAAACTCGGTAAGGTACTCATATCACGCATGTGGGGCTTGTTTAAGGCCATAGAACGCCTTCTTGAGTTTGTATACATGATTGGGGAGCTTGGGATCCTCGAATCCCGGAGGTTGTTTGGCATACACTAACTCATTCAAAGGACCATTTAGAAATGCACTTTTCACATCCATTTGTTGCAATTTAAAGTCATGATGAGATGCATATGCAAGCAACATGCGAATAGATTCAAGACGTGCAATGGGGCCAAGGGTTTCACCATAATCGATACCCTCGACTTGGGAGTAGCCTTGTGCCGCCAATCTTGCCTTGTTTCGAACAACCACACCCTTCGCATCTTTCTTGTTCTTGTAGATCCATTTGGTCCCGATGACATTATGTTCCTTTGTTGGCCTTGGCACTAATTCCCAAACTTGATTGCACTCAAAGTTGTTGAGTTGATCATGCATGGCTTCAAGCCAATCCTCATCATCGAGCGCCTCATGTACCTTTTGGGGTTCAACACATGAAACAAACATGTGATTCTCATAAAAGTTTGACAATTGTTTACGAGTAGTTGCCCCTTTTCTCAAGCTTCCAACACATTCTCCAAGACATGTTGTTGACGCTCGAGCTTGGAAGCCACCTTGGCGGCACGGCGCTCCGAAAGTTCCTCGATTGGCATTTGAGGATCATCTTGCTCATCTTGAGCACCGTCTTGAGTTTGGCCTTAATCTTGAGCACCGTGTTGATCTTGCTCTTGATCTTGAGCGAGGTCGGAGGCATGAACTTGATCTTGGGCATCATTTGGTGCATCACCATCTCCACGGGGTTGATCTTGCCCTTGATCTTGCTCATAGGGTTGAGGTCCTTCACGTTGTTCTTTGGAAGCATGTGGGTCTAGCGTAGGTGATGGCTCCATTTGAGTAGAGCATTGTCCATCTCCTTCGGCCACAAGGGGTTCCTCAATGGGGAGTATTTGACCAATCCCCATTCTTATTAGTGCTTGGGGAGGAATTTAATCACCTACATCACAAATACCACTTTGCTTCACTTGGGAGCCGTTATTTTCATCGAACTCCACGTTACATGTCTCCTCAATGAGTCCGGTGGACTTGTTGAGGACACAGTAAGCATGAGAGTTTGTAGCATAACCAACAAATATGCCCTCTTGAGCTCTAGGTTCAAATTTAGACAAACGAACACCTTTCTTGAGAATGAAACACTAACAACCAAACACCCGGAAGTACTTGAGGTTGGGCTTGTTGCTGGTAAGTATCTCATATGGAGTCTTGTTCAAGCCTTTGCGGAGGTGGAGCCTATTGGATGCATGACATGTAGTGTTGATGGCTTCGTCCCAAAAGTTTTACGGAGATTTGAACTCCGCCATCATGGTCTTTGCCGCACCCATCAACGTCTGGTTTTTCCTCTCCGCCACACCATTTTGTTGAGGGTTATAGGGTGTGGCATATTGGTTCCAGATCCCCTCATCACTAAGAAACTCATCCAAGGTGTAGTTATTGAACTCGGTGCCGTTGTCACTTCTAATCATCAAAGTTGATGACGGTTTGTTGAGTCTCACTCTTCCTCTTGAAGAAGTATACCCATGTGTATCTTGAGTAGTCATCCACAATTACCAAGCAATACTTCCTTCCACCAAGACTATAAAAGGATGGAGGACCAAAGAGATCCATGTGAAGGAGCTCCAAGGCCTCTTCGAGTAGATGATAGTCGAGGGGTGGTGAGCCATTTCATGAAGCTTTCCTTCGATACAAGCACGGCAAGCACGGTCTTTGGCAAAACTCACATTTGTCAGACCACAGACGTGGTACCCTTGGAGGAGACTTTGCAAAGATCTCATAATTACATAGGCTAGTCGGCGATGCCAAAGCCAACCCACATCAACTTTAGCCATTAGGAAAGTTACGGTCTTAGTGGGTCGCTCTGAAAAGTTTACCACATAGAGACCGTTCTCGACATGCCCAACAAAGGCTACCTTAAGAGTCTTGATCCACAAAAGGGCCACGGTATCAAGATCAAAGAATGTTGCAAAGCCCATAAGAGCAAGTTGACGAACGGAAAGTAATTATATGCAAGGGACTCAACAAGCATGACCATCTTAATAGATAAATCTTGAGAGATGAACACCTTGCCAAGTCCCAATACCTTAGAAGTTGAAGCATCACCAAATTGGACATGGGTGGGCATAGATGGAATTGGGTGCACGTCCACCACCAAGTCCTTGCTCCCGGTGATATGATTTTTCACTCCACTATCGAGCAACCATGACACCCCACGGAAGCAAACTCCTACAAGAGATCAATGCCTGGGTTTAGGTACCCATTCTTGAATGGGTCCTTTGACATTGGTAACAAGGGTCTTAGGAACCCAAATAGACCGTTCAATGTACTCATAATAAGAACCAACAAATTTAGCATAAACATGCCCATCACTAGCACGGCATAAACATACGAGGGTTTAAAGTCGTCGGCTTTGTTGATAGGAGCGGTTTTTCCCTTCTTGGCATTACCACCCACTTCCTTGTTCTTCTTCTTCTCATGAGTACCCTCACTCGCCTTGACAAAGGTTTCCTTGAGCAGGAGAGGTTGCTTGGTCTTGTTCTTCTTCTTCTTCTTCTTTGACTTGGGTACAAACCCAATTCCTTCCTTTCCCACACCTTCCTTTTGATTACTCAAAAGGTCATTGAGGTTCTTTTCACCTTGTATGCAAGTCACAAGACCCTTCTCAAGTTGCTCTTTCAACTTGGCATTTTCCTCCACAAGATGCACATGCTCACAACAAGGATTAGTAGCATGGGCATTATCAATTAGAACAAAGGGAGGACACGTGGAAATCTCCTTGGTTAGCCTCACTTGGAGTTGATCATGAGACTCTTTGAGAAAAGCATGAACACCCTTCAAGACCTTGTGAGCCTTGTCAATTGTATCAAATTCTTCGTTGAGTCTATCATGGCCAACCCCATGTGAAACTCACTCGGAATTAAGCACATGAGTAAGAACAATAGAATGATTAAGATCTTTTTGTAATTTAGCATGATCCGTGTTGTGTGACTCCTCAAGAGTCAAACGAAGATCTCTCTCTTGCTCTAGAGTAATGGAAAGATCCGCAATCTCATCGGCATAGTCACGACTATGCCCCTCCAACTTGGACATAGCATCCTCATGCGACTCAATGATATCATTGTCCTCACCAAGTTGTTCCAAGAGAGCAACAAAGTGCTTCTTGGATTCACCCTTGAGCTTGCTCACAAACTTTGTGAACTCATTCTCATCAACTTTTACCACCTCACTACATCAACACAATCTAACAATGAAGGAGTAGTAATGATGGTGGTTTTGATGTTAGCAATTACCTTATTGATACCTTTAGCCATGAGACACTTGGCAATGATGTTTTCGCTTGGGGCGCCGAAGGGAGACACCTTGGAGGGGGAAGAAGTAGAAATGGCAATGGTTGCCGTTGCCATTCCCTCTCCACTTGTATTTTCCTCATCATCATCGGAGGGGTACTCTTCATGTGCCACCAAGCCCTTTAGAGGAGTCTTTTTGATGAAGTTGTTCTTGCTAGGGAATGACTTGGCTTTGTCTTTCCGAATGAGTTTGACACCATTGTCTTCCCTCTTCTCATACAGACACTCCACCACAAAGTGACTCACATTGCCACAATTGTAGCAAGTCCTTACTTGTTGCTTGTTCTTTGACCCAATTGAGTTGTTCTTGGTGAAGTTGGGCCTTGATTTCCTCTTGGTGCTCCAAAATTTCCTTGACGCAAGAACCATGTGCTCATGGTAAGCATATTTGGTGTCCTCGGGGCAACACTCCTCTTCTCCCTCCTCTTCCTCTTTCGGAAGGGCCTTGGACTTCAAAGCAAGGGTGGTTGAGCTTTTCTTTGACCGGACACGAGCAAGAGCATTGTCGGCGGTCTTGTTAATGATGTTCATGGCAATAAACTCATCCAACACTTCACTTGAGGTTAAGGTGTGAAAGTCCGGCCTAGGACGAATCACGGAAGACATGGCCTTGTTGAATGGCATGATGGCCTTGAGAAACTTGCGCTTGATCCAAGTGTCATCTGTATCCTTGCTCCCATGGTCTTGGAGAGCAACCGTAAGAGTTATCACCCTCCAATAGAGATCACACGGATCCTCATCTTCTAGCATCACAAATTCATCGGTCTCATCAAGGACCACTTCAAAGTTGGACTGTTGGATGCTTGAGCTCCCCTTGTACATAGATACAATGTGTTCCCAACAATAATTTGCACACGTGAAGGGACGCAAGTGGGATAGATCTTCAGGTGGAACCGCATCTTGAAGGATGAACAAAGCGGAGTGATTGTATTGATTGTCCACTTCTTCTCTTGGGGTAAAGTTGTTTGGATCATGCAAGTAGAAGACGTGCTCAATGATTCTCCAAAGGTTTGTTGAGCTGTGATTCAAATGATACTTGATGCGAAAGACCCAATTAGCAAAATCACCTTTAACAAGCTTGGGAGGAGGACCATGATTATTAATGCGAGGTGTAGGGACCGGTCCTCCATAGACCGAGGGAGGGGGAGCCGAGGCAAAGGTTCCCATCCCATTCTTGTCATGAGGGGAAGGAACAATGTACCTTTAGTCGCTTCCTTGGCGGAATTGGCCTTCGACTCCGATGTCATGGGATTAACCACAAGCAAGGTATCGGGAGTGGATTTCATCCCCTCAAGCAATTCTTTGAGCATGGACTTGACTTCGGTCGTCATAGATGTCTTAAGTGAAGCCATAGCTTTATTTAAGTCATCTTGTGTGATCGAAGTCAACTCCACGGCCTCAGGCACTTCCTCCTTGGTGTCAACCATACTCTTCGGGTGGTTAAACCCTTAATAAAGAGACAAGGCTAAGATACCAATTGAAAGAATCGATATGGTTGACTAGAGGGGGGGGTGAATAGGAAACTACCAAATTTTAACTTTCTTAACAAATTAGGGTTAGCAACAAAGGTTATCTATATGTGCAACTAGGTGGGCAACCTATATGATGCTAACAACAACAACAACAACAACAACAACAACAACAACAACAACAACAACAACAACAACAACAACAACAACAACAACAACAACAACAAGGATGTGTTACCCAGTAAAGGTGAGAGATAACCACAAGAGGAACCGGTGGAGACGAGGATGTGTTACCGAAGTTCCTTCCCTTTGAGGTGAAGTTCGTCTCCGTTGGAGCAGTGTGGAGGCACAATGCTCCTCAAGAAGCCACTAGGGCCACCGTATTCTCCTTACGCCCTCACACAATGCAAGATGTCGTGATTCCACTATTGGTGCCCTTGAAGGCGGCAACCGGACCTTTACAAATAGGGTTGGGGCTCTCTCCGCAATCGATTGGAGGCTCCCAATGAACCATAAAGCTTCACCACAATGGAATGTGGCTCCGGGGTGACCTCAACCGTCAAGGGTGCTCAAACACCCAAGAGTAACAATATCCACAAGGGATTACTGGGAGGAGTCAAATTTCTCTTGGTGGACGTGTAGATAGGGGCCTTCTCAACCAATTCCTAGAAAATCAACAAGTTTGATTGGCTAAGGAGAGAGATTAGGAGAAAATGAGCTTTGGAGCAAAAATGGAGCTTGTGGGGAAAGAGGTAGGTCTTCTTGGGGGAAAATACTCCCTTATATAGTGGGGGGGACAATCCAACTGGTGTCCCCTCATTCAGCCCGCAGCAAGCAGTACTACCGCTCTAGGGAGCAGTACTACCGCTGGCGGCAGCGGTACTGCCGCTCGGCCCAGCGGTACTACCACCGGGACCGTGCACAGCGCCTAAGGGAGAAGGGACAGAGGGGAGGGCCACTGAGAAGCACTAGTAGTGGTAGTAGGCACGGTACTACCACTCCTACTGCCACTGCTACTGTCGTGAACCCGACATGAGACACGCAGGTCTCAAGTCGAGGATGTACTAGCGCGGAACCGGAGCTGTACTACCGCCTGTGGCCATGGGCGGTACTACCGCTGTGAAATAGTGGTACTGCCGCTCCGGGTCGCGGTACTACCACTGGCGCCTCCCTTATGCCACTTCCACGATAACAATTATACTCCAAGGATGAGGGAAGAAGTTGGGGTGCGAAAGAGATGTGTACATGTTGATTCCACCCTAGCCTTTCCGATACGGACACCCTCTTGATAGTACGGTATCTCTTACGACTCAAGTCCACCAAAACCGAAACGAAAGAGAACTACACCGTCTTCACTTTGAGCTCCGAGGGGAATAAATCGTCTCGTGCCAATGAATGAATATCTGAAATGCTCAACGCACACGATTAGTCCGCAAATGTATTGTCATCAAACGCCAAAACCACTTAGAGAGAGATATGCCCTAGCAGAAGGGGTGTTGGGCCGGACCACTACTATAGGACGACGGCCCATGTGTGTGGTCGACATGGATCAAAGCGAGGTGGGGCGCACCGCTTGGCAAGGTACCTGGAGACGATGATGCGAGGTGCTGGATCCTCGGACAGTCGGCAAAGGCGAGTTCCATGGCGAGGCGACGTGGGATGTTGATGGCGACGCACAGCGGTGCTAGATCCGAAGGCAGAGACGGGAGGTTGTAGCAGTGTAACACCCCTGTTTCAATGAGCTACATTAAACTCAGTGATTATGCTAATCGTTTAGCTAAACAGTGATTGATCACCTCTAATTCCATATCTCATTTTGAATTCCATCTGAATTCAAATTCAAATTTTAAGTGAATTATAGGAATTCTCAAACATGAAAACTAAAATGTTCAAATTGTGGCAAATAAGCATTTGTTAATATTGGTGGTGAACCAACATTTTTTAAGCAGACAAAAGCCCTTAAATAAAGAAAACAAGGGCTAACACAATAATTTATATACTTTTTAAAATATAATAATTGCAAAGTATTGTATTTAAATACTAAATCTACTGTGGCAGTGGCATGAATTTATTAACAGGTGCAAGTTTTATATTTTATAAAACTATTTTGTTTTAAAAAGAATTGGAAAACATAATTGAAATAGAAACACAAGAAAGAAAAGAAGAAGCCCCCCGCCCCTGCTGGGCCTAGACAACCGAACCAGCCCAGCTAGCCCGGCCCACTTACCCCCCGCGCCCCGATCGTCTTCCTGTTTCAGCCGACCGGCTGCATGCCCGAACCGTGGTCGTCCCCGGCCACCTCACCGGCGACGCCCCGCGATAAGGCCGCCATGCCCCCCTCCCCCCTCATCGGGTATCTCTCCCACTCCCCCACTTCCCCCTCGCCTCTCAGACCCGGTCGCTCCCTCTCTCTTCTCCGCCCCATTCGCCAGGCGCCGAGGCCGCCGCACATGATGCGGTCGCCGTCGTCGTCGCTGTCCCGCTCCACCACCGGCCTCCCCGAGCCTCCCCGCCCCTCTCCCCTACAACGCCAGTGAGGCTCGACCTTCCTTTCTCCTCTTCCCCTCTGTCCCGACGCCGCGCCGCCCCACACTCGAGCTTGCGGTGAGCACGCGCTCAAACGTCGTAGGTCGCGCCCACACGTGCGCCCTGGGCCGCCCGCAGCCGCACCTCGTCGTTCGCCTTCCCACACCTTTCACGACGCCGTGCCCTGCTGCCGCTCGCGCTCCACTGCTGTCGCTGACAACGCGCCGCCCGTAGCCTCGTCGATCCCTGCTGCTCATGGCCGAGCCCCCGCTCCCCCCTCGTGCGTGCCCACTCGTCCCCCGGCCATGGCCTGCGCGTATGCCTCCTCCCGCGATCCATGCTTGCTCCCTCGCCCGCTACAGCATCGTCCCCGTCGAGCTCGCGAAGTGGCTCCGCCTCCACTCTTCGTCGGCGGCCTTTCCGGCCACCCCGGCCTGGCCACCACCACAGTTCGACGCGGCTTGACACCCGCGTCCGAATGCACACGCGCACATGCCCCTTAGCACCCCGTAGCCCGATCCCCGTCGTCGCCCGAACGCCGCTGCCCACACTCAATGCCGGCGCTGATTCTGGTCACACCGCCGCCACCACTCGACGCGGCGCACTATGCCCAATCGAACACGGCTGGCCCCATGCCAAATGGAGGCCCGTAGTCGTTGTCCGGCGAGATCTCGAGCCGCGCCGCCACAGAAGTGGCTCGCTAGATCCCTCTCCGGTGTTCGTCGACGTGGCCGACGTGGGGCCACCCCCTGGGTCATTGACCAGTGGGCCCTAGGGGCCCAGCTAACCAATTGACTTCAGCCAACTGCTGACTGGACCGGCCCCAACCACTAACAGATGGGGCCCACCCCTAATTAACTAAAAATGTTTTAGAATTAATTAATTAACTTAATTAGTGACTGGCAGGTGGACCCAGTGCTTAATTAGTTAGTTAGTTTAATTTTAAACTCTGTTGACCCTCCTTTGCCTATGACAGGTGGGACCCAGATGTTAGTTTGACCAGTCAAATGGCCGGGTTGACTGCTGACATCAGGCTAGCATCATGCTGACGCAATAATTATATTTTGAGTTAATTTAAGTAATAGTAATTCAGAAAATGTTTAAAACTTTGAAAATTAATATAAAATAATCTATGAGTCAGATGAAAATAATTTATATATGAAAATTTCTCAGAAAAGTCCAACGAATCTGGATATGGAATCCGTTCATGTGTCACATGCCTCTAGCATGATGAACATGGAACCCCCCCTCTCTTTCATTTGTCCAAAAATGCCAAACTCCGAGAAAATTCCCAGATGTTTTCCCACTTCACCTATAACGTGTAGTACTGTGTTAAGTCACCCCTAGCACTACATAGTGTCATGTCATGCATAGTGATGCATCTGCTTGCTCTATATTTATTGTTTCTTCCTTGTCTTCTCTCTAGTAGACAACAAGACTGACGCTGCTCCTGTCGTTGACTACACCCCTGACAATCAGACCTTTTCAATAGAGCTCCCAGGCAAGCAAACCCCATTGGTCATTCCTATATCGCCTATCCTTCTCTCTCATGCTTGCATTAGATTTTGCTACTATAATTGACTGATCCTATCCTGAAGCATAGCCTGCTTTTGTACCTTGCCTACTTATACTAAACTTCTTAGTATAGGTTGGTTAGTGATCCATCGGTGACCCCTCAACTTGTCCCTGTTGCCCCCGCTTTATGATCGATGACTCGATCAACATGATCGATGACCAGGCCCCGACTCAGCACATCACACCCCATTTGTTATACGACACTGCAGGGTCACTATCAAGTGCCGAGGGTGATACCTCATATAGCACTTATGATGAGATCTCTATAGTGTAGATAATCAGTCGTAGTCTACGGAGGGTCATTCCTCCTTCACCACTATCCGATAACGACTCTGTCATGCAACTCTTCAAGAGTGAACCATCGAGGGTGATTCCTCCTTCGTTCATCTTGACGGTTGTCGGTGTCAAAACCGGTGGATCTCGGGTAGGGGGTCCCGAACTGTGCGTCTAGGCGGATGGTAACATGAGACAAGGGACACGATGTTTTTACCCAGGTTCGGGCCCTCTCGATGGAGGTAAAACCCTACTCCTGCTTGATTAATATTGATGATATGGGTAGTACAAGAGTGGATCTACCACGAGATCAGTGAGGCTAAACCCTAGAAGCTAGCCTATGGTATGATTGTTGTCCGTCCTATGGACTAAAACCCTCCGGTTTATATAGACCTTTGGATAGGGTTAGGGTTACAGAGTCGGTTACAATGGTAGGAGATCTACATATCTGTATCGTAAGCTTGCCTTCCACGCCAAGGAAAGTCCCATCCGGACACGGGACGAAGTCTTCAATCTTGTATCTTCATAGTCGAGTCCGGCCACGGTGATAGTTCGGCTATCCGGACACCCCTAATCGAGGACTCCCTCAGTAGCCTCTGAACCAGGCTTCAATGGCGGCCAGTGCGGCGCGCATATTGTCTTGACATTGCAAGGCGGGTTCCTCCTCGAATACTTCATAGAAGATTTTGAACACAAGGATTGTGTCCGACTCTGCAAAACAAGTTCCACATACCACCGTAGAAAGAATAACCTTTGCACAGATCTGCGGCGTATTCAGCGGCGTGACATCACACCGCAGCTGAGGCCTTTATACAAATCGTTTTTCTTGTTCCACCTCGGTAGCGTTTAGCGGCGGATTCCTTGCACGTCTTATCGGGCGGAGATTGTGCCGCTTATTCGGATTCCCATCAATACGGACGTGGGTAACCCAACGCGCCATTGATTACGGCGCTTGGGAGATAGCGAGTTTTACCAGGTGGCGGGGGCGCATAACCGTCCTTCCATATAAGGGATAAGGATCCACTTTTCACCTCGCCTTCTTCCTCCTTTGCTCATCCATTTCCCGCTTTTCGAGCTCCAAAGCCCAAGTCCGCACATCCCTCCTCAACCTCCTCCAGCCATGTCCGGAGTGGGAGGCAAGGGATGGTCTCCTCCGTCACGGAGGGACAAGTCAAAAAGCTGCGGAAGGCGGATACTTGTCCAGCGACATGGCGCACCGGCTCCCGAAGAGGACAGCTCATTCCACCCCAGGCCCCATGAGAGGTGGTGTTCCTCAACCACTTCCTCCCGGACTAGGTTTTCCACTTCACCCATTTGTCAGGGGCTCATGTTCTACTACGGCTGGACTTCCACGATCTGGCCTCAAATTTCATCCTCAACATCTCGGCGTTCATCGTCGTGTGCGAACCTTCCTCTACATCCAGCCCCCCCGACTTATGGCTGAAGACCTTCAATGTCAAGCGAAGGTAGTGGGCGGCCGCCAAGCCAGAGTCGGAGGTGCCTTGGTTGGCAAGATGGCCAAAGTCCTATGGCTCGAGGGCTCCTTTGTGGAGACCATAAAGGGGTAACAATCGGGGTGGTTCTACATCACCGAGCAGCATGACCCTCAATGGTGGCGGCCCCAATTCGATCCGGCTTCCCCACGGCTCACATCATGGAAAGAGCGGGCCTGGCGTGGGGTGATTGAAAGAGCTGTCCGGACTCCAAACCTGCGTCCGAACCACGGTGGACAAGAATCTCGGGCTTGTCAATGTAGTCAGTTATGCTCATCCTTTGGATCCTCCCATGCCAACACGGGCCTTCAAATTGTGGGAGTTCGATCTGGCACAGCACCAAACTCTGAAAAGGCTCTTGACACTATATGCGAAGATGCGGAAGAGTCTTGTTCAAGGCGCGAGCTCCCACATCCGCTATCGAAGATCATGATTCAGCTTCATAGCGCCAAGCTACCGAGTAAGCTATTTTGCCCTTTACGGGACTCTTGTTTTCATAGTTTGACTCTATGTGGGATCTAAACTCCCTTACCTTTGGCAGGGGGTGGCGTAACTGCGTCCGGGCAGGTTAAGCTGTCCGGCTCCTTGCCGAAGACCAGCGGACGCCCGCTTGCAGGGCTGCTGGCTCCGGCACCTCACGTGGTGCGGAGAAAACCCGAGGACTCGAAGGCGCCCGGCGCCAGTGTTGTCGGACTCATCGTCCAGCGACTCGGCGGAATCCTCCCACGAAGGGCGGGGCGAGGAAAGAAGCCTCTCCCCAGCAGGGGAGAGAAAAAAGGAAGGCCGCCCGGCGGGGAGGCGGAGGAATCAAAGGAAGGACCCTTCCTCCGGACTTCTCCACCAACAAACAACAGCGAGGAGGAGTGACCACCAAGGCCAAGCCCTGGCTAGATCGTGGTGTCCGGACTCGGAATAGCTCATGACTTTTTATTTGTCGCATCGTGTCTTCTAACACGAATATAACCATGTAGCCCGCCCAGGGGCAGGCTCGCCCGCCGTCGGCGGCTCCTGGATTCGTCGGATGTGAATAGCACTTCACTTCCGACCGCCTCCTCTCCTCGTGGCCTTGAGCGGCACAGTGGTGGTGTCCCAAAGGGGCCTAGCCAGGAGGAGGTGGTCTGGAGGCGCCGCGAGGCGACCTCCCGGATTCTGGCATAAAGGCGAGACCCGGATGGCTCTAAGTCCGGCCTGTGCGGACTCCGTCACGAGAACCTTCAGTGGTTCGAAGTCAGCAAGTGGCCCCTTCATAAGAAGGGCAAGAATGCGACGCGGTGACCTCCGTCCATCCGGAGGCACCGGATAGCTTCTTTGAGGCGCGCAGGCGCCTCCATCGACGAGGAGCACCGCCTTGTTATGAGTGTGGTGATCCGAGAAAGTTCGATCCGCCAAGGCGGGCTGGTGAAACTTATACCAGCCTTCTAACGGGCTTTGAGGTAAGTTTAGAATATGTAAAAATATTACCGCATAGACAGTAGCCCACGATGCTTAGTTCGGTGTTGGAAGAAAAATCGGATGAGGATCTAAAAGATATCGCAGGAGTCTAACATAAGTATGTCAATATGGGAATGCAGGCTGCGCTGCTGACCTCTGCCGCCTTGGCTGCGGAGGTCGATGCATTGAAGCGATGCCTCGGCGGTCAGAAGCGAGCTCGGCCTTGCCAAGCAGCTCGAGGACAAGGAAGGTAAGTAATACCTTATTAAAGTAATACCTTATAGAAAGGATTTGGTTGCAAAATGACAGGACTAACGTGGGTATTGTAGGGGCCACGAGCGAGGTGGCGACCACGAAGGAAGCGGTGTCCACGGCCGAAAGCATGACATGGCGGCTGCCAGCGAGAGAAGCAGGGAGGCGGGTGGCGGAGGTGCGGCAAGAGCTCCGGGCTCGTGGAAAAACACGAGTTTGGAGCATGACTCGAAGAGTCGAGTCGAGCTCGCCTTGGCTCTTGAGAGTGCCAAAGCCGCTAAGGCGAAGCCCAAAAAGCCCTCCATGAAATTGAATCATTAAAGAAGATAGCGGCGGGTAAGGCATTCTTTATGCAAAGCAAGCATGTGAAAGTGGATTATCTATTACTTACCCGAATCCGGAGCTCTCCGGGAGCATTCGCAGATCTGCCCGTAGTGTATACGATCTTTGTCGCGTTCTACGCGCCAAGGAGGAGCTCGACGGAAAAGGTGTTCTAGTCTCGATATCTTTGAGGCGGACATCCGGTGCCCTGGCGACCAGTGAAGCGGCTGGTCGAGCTCCACAAGGTCGTCGAACAGGCCATGAAGGGCCTCATAATTAATTGTGGCCATTGGAAGCCATGCACAGGAGCTACCGGGCTAGTCGGTGGTGGTGGGCCTTTGTCCATGGATTGAAGTCATCAAGCGCTCCGTATGCATTGAAGGTGCCCGTCGGGCCTTGCCCGTGCTAAAGTGCCTTTGGGGCAAGCTGGATCTTGAAGCTTGTGACGGACGGGCCACCGAAGGGCAAGGAGCATCATAAGCCGAAATGTACTATGAGGCGTCTGAAGGTGCCGCCTTATAGCGGTGAATGCTCCAAAGATGTAATTTTTAATAGACTCGTATTTGTTATCACATCGCTGAAAACTTGTTCATATCGCTAAGCAACGCTTGTGAATTTAAAATATTACCTTACATGCGGCGTTTATCAAATTTGAGAGATGGCAAGTCGTTGGCTTCAGCCCCCATGCCATGAGTGCTAGGGTGTTGGGATAAACTTGGCGCTCTTGTTCCCATTCTTGGGTCCTTCAAGGGGGCGCTCAATGCAGCGAACAAGGCAACGGACTATAGTGCTTGAACACTCTCCTTAGCCATAGAATTCTATAATTTTAAATTTGGTGAAGGCCTAGTATTCGGAAGACCGAGTTCGGGGCTCTATCCACGCCTTGGCCAGACAATGCCGACTCCTCCTCTAAGCGGCGTAAGTCTTTAGGGACCCGAAAAAACCTCTCGAACAGCAACCGGCTCTCGCCCTATCATGACGGTCAGTTTAGCTTTCTCCTTTGAGGTGCTCAACCCAGCTCAAGCGGGCACAATCGCGGTGGTTCTCCCAGCGCTACCTTAGCCGATATAGCGGGCGTAAGGTACCAAAACATGGGAGCAGGCAAACCCAACTATTGACCCAAGACATGATTTGGAGCCAATGCATATAATGCTATAAGTTGAGGTGCCGCACTTGTGTAAGTGTTAGGACTTATCACACCATACTTTTGGGGTACTTAAGCCCCTGGTGTATTGGCCGTACCAAAGTGTACAGTGCAACATGTCATGAATGAACATATATATAGATAAAGAAAGGAGTGCAATAGGCAAAAGCTATGTATTGTTTATTCAAAAGGTACTGCAATGAAAGCGAGCGATATAAATAGTCACGATAAGCAAGGGATGGGACTATTTAACATGTCCCCTCGAGGGTAAGCTGCGGGATGGTATGTAAAACAGGTATAATGCTCGTAGTAGAGACCACGGACGCTCGGCGTAGCTTTCATTTCCCTGGCTGTTGCATCGTGAGTTCGGCAATTCTAGTGCGGACGGGACTTCTGAAGCGGAGTCTGAAAGTAAGAGAAAGAAGAAAGAAAAGAATGACACAATTGGGGCCCACAGTGCGGTTGAGCCGCGTGCAGGCGTGCCGTGGTCGTGCCCTCCCTTATGCCCATGGTATCTCGGGCGTAGTTATGTGCTGGCGTAATCTGGCCATAATTTCGCGAGGGCTGGGGTTGGGGCGGATTACTCGCGATGCTCGATCGTGCGAGCGGTCTTGTTGTAGGTTACTCGGGCGCTTGATGATGTCGGACGTTTAATAGCGGACTCGAGAATTGATGTGAGAGGCTGCTTTGCACCTCCGCGCGAGGGACGCCGTGTGCTCCTCCGTTTGGAGAGTGTTCGGTGTTTCCATTGACCGTGATTACTCCTCGAGGCCTGGCATCTTGAGCTTGAGGTGCAGCGTGTGCGGCACCGCATTGAACTTTACCGTCACGGTTCGTCCAAGCGATCTTGCGATAGCCGCTGCGGAACAGGACTATGTCGAAGATTAACTCTTCGCTTTGGAAGTTATCTGGGGATCGAAGACCACTTGAGTGTGGCGAGCACTGTACAATTGGCCTCTACACCTGGTATGATGCCTTTAAAGGTCGTCTTTGTGGGTTTAATCCTTGAGGGGTCTATGCCCATTTTGCGCATTGTATCCTGATGGAGCAGGTTCAGGCTGCTACCTCCGTCCATCAGGACTCTAGTGAGGTGGAATTCGTCGATGATTGGGTCAAGAACCAATGCGGGAATCCGCCGTGACGGATGCTAGTGGGGTGGTCCCTTCGATCAAAGTGATCGGGCAGGAGGACCATGGGTTGAACTTTGGGGCGACTGGCTCCATCGCATATACGTCCCTTAGTGCACGCTTCCGCTCCCTTTTGGGTATGTGGGTTGTGTATATCATGTTCACCGTCCGCACTTGTGGGGAAGCCCTTACATCCTCTATTGTTTGGCGGCGGGCTCCTCCTCGTCATCGCTATGCAGCCCCTTGTCATTGAGGTCGGCATTTAACTTGCCTGCCTGTTTGAAGACCCAACAATCCCTGTTGGTGTGGTTGGCTGGTTTTCGAGGTGCCATGTATTTGTACGAGCGATCAGTATTCGGTCCAGATTGGGCCGAGCCACAGTATTTCTTTTGAGCGGCTTTTTCCGCTGAAAGGGTTTAGAGCCTCTGAATCCGGCATTGGTGTCGTATCTTCAGCATTATCGCCGTTAATGCGGCGCTTGTGCTTATTGCGGCGCAACCTGCCATTACTGTCCTTGGTATCCGAACTACCGGGGTTTTGGTCAAGTTGTTACTCTGAGCTAGCCAGCTGTCCTCTCCGTGTGGCAGGTCATGGCGTTGTGAGGGTTGCCATGGATTTTGGCTTTTCCTGTCCTAGGTGCCGGGCAAGCCACTCGTCGTGGATGTTATGTTTGAAGGCTGCAAGGGCCTCTGCATCCGGACAGTCAACAATTTGATTTTTCTTGGTTAGGAACCGTGTCCAGAATTGTCTGGCCGATTCTTCTAGCTGCTGAATTATGTGGCTGAGGTCATAGGCGTCGGTGGTGCGCGTATGTGCCTGGAAGTTATCAAGAATGCGGCTTCAGGTCCTCCCAACAACCAATTGATTCTGCTGGCAAGCTGTTAAGCCAATGCCGAGCTGGTCCTTTAAGCTTGAGTGGGAGGTATTTCATGGCGTGTAGATCATCGCCGCGGGCCATGTGGATATGGAGGAGGTAGTCCTCGATCCAAACCGCATGATCTGTTGTGCCATCGTATGATTCGATGTTTACGGGTTTGAAACCCTCGGGGATTTGATGATCCTTCACTTCGTCTGTGAAGCATAGTGGGTGTGCAGCACCTCTGTATTGTGCTATATCACGACGCAGCTCAAATGAGCTTCGTCTACTATGTTTGGCCCGGCCGGAATTGCTGTATCCGGCGTGACGGTTATCATCACGTGTCGTGGGGCGCCCACGCGATCCGTAGATCGATCTTGTTTGCCTTGCCTTGTCCTCCATCATGTATCGCAGGTCTCGCGCGTTTCCCCGTGCCTTGGTACTTTTCGGCGGGCGGGTGCGGCTTGAATGGAGGGTCTAGAAACCTCTCTGTCGCGACCATGGGGTGGCGGTCGGCGCATCATCTTGTTGGTGATTTGGGTGCTGCTTCCTCTAATTGGGGTAGCAGCCTGCGTTCAGGTATCTATTGGAGGCGTTCGAGTTCGTCTTGTTCGGCTGCAAGGACTTGATCCATCTGTCGACTAGCAGGTCTTAGTCAGCTCTAAGCTGCTGCAGCTTTTCTTGAGCCTGCTTGCCGTGGCCATAATCCTGCGTTTGAAATGCTCTGTTGGCGGGATCCTCGAGGCACGACAAATTCGTCGTCGTCGAGGCTTGCCTCATCTTGGAGGAGGCATATAATTATCGTCCTCCACCTCCACATGCGCGCTCTATCATGAGGGCTGGCTTCTCCCTCCTCTGTGCTGAATCCTCTTTGGAGGGTTGTCTTCAACTTGTCGGGGTGTTATTATCTCCGTGCGGAATCACCATTTTTCTTTGTGGCGGGATTTAGGCGGCGCCCGGCCCGCCTTGGCGCTTGGGCTGTTTCTTGGAGGGTCATCCTCCGCTGTTCCATCGCCGTTCCCATCTTTTGGGATGTCCACCATGTATATGTCGTATGGTGAGGTGGACTTCGATTGCCTATGGCGCTAGTTCTTGGTCGTCTCGGCATATCGTCGTCCATACCGTCGATGTCTTGGTCAAGTCGAGCATGTCGGTTAAATCATCGGCGGTGGCTACAAAGTGGGTGGTGGGTGGGCGTTGAATTTCTTCGTCGTCCGCATCCCAACCTTCTGACCGTAGTCCGGCCAGGGCTCTCTGATAAAGAGAGACTTTAGTGAATTCAGGATGTCGCCAAAGGCGAGTGCTAAAAGATGTCATGGCGGTGAACTCCATGACCGCGCCCAATCGGATTCGATTGGCGAGCGCGGAGGTTCGAGTCGGAGAGGGCCGGCACCTTGGAGTCACGGTCTTCGCAAAGGACAGGGATGGTGTTAGGTTCAATCACCGTGAGACCGTATCCCCGGCGGTGTCAACCACTCGTCCTTGATTGGTAGTCGGCTCGAGCTAAGGGTCGGAGTGGATCTGGTGCAGCCTCGAGGCACCGTTCGGTGGCGAGCTAGATCGTGCCCATCGAGACAGCGGTGGCGCTTGGCTGTGGCTCGAATCCGTCGAAGATCAAATCTCCGCGGATGTCGGCCGTGTAGTTCAAACTCCCAAATCTGACCTGATGGCCAGGGGTGTAGCTTTCGATCTGCTCCAGATGGCCAAGTGAATTGGCCCGCAGTGCAAAGCCGCCGAATACGAAGATCTGTCCGGGGAGAAAAGTCTCACCCTGGACCGCGTCGTTGTTGATGATCGAAGGAGCCATCGGGCCTAAGGATGACGACAGAGAGGAACTCTAAATGAAAGCACCAATGTCGGTGTCAAAACCGGCGGATCTCGGGTAGGGGGTCCCGAACTATGCGTCTAGGCGGATGGTAACAGGAGACAAGGGACACGATGTTTTTACCCAGGTTCGGGCCCTCTCGATGGAGGTAAAACCCTACTCCTGCTTGATTAATATTGATGATATGGGTAGTACAAGAGTGGATCTACCACGAGATCAGAGAGGCTAAACCCTAGAAGCTAGCCTATGGTATGATTGTTGTCCGTCCTACGGACTAAAACCCTCCGGTTTATATAGACACCGGATAGGTTTAGGGTTACACAAAGTCGGTTACAATGGTAGGAGATCTACATATCCGTATCGCCAAGCTTGCCTTCCACGCCAAGGAAAGTCACATCCGGACACGGGAGTCTTCAATCTTGTATCTTCATAGTCCAGGAGTCCGGCCACCGGTGATAGTTCGGCTATCCGGACACCCCCTAATCCAGGACTCCCTCAACGGTTACATCAAGTGGAACCCATCGAGGGTGATTCCTCGTATTACCCTTTGGTGTTTTGGACACACATTTACTTTGACTTTACCATATAACCATGATGATATCAAGTCGGCCCCGAGGGGTACCCATGAGTGATGTGAAGTCGGGTTGACTTGGAGGGTACCCACGAGATAACTATGCGGCACGGCCGAGCATTCTTAGCTCTTGACGTAAGTCCATGAGACGGGGCGACAAGACCACATATCATGGATCATGGATCGTTACCGCGTGCTCCCAAGACATTAATTGTTTGGAGATGTGATCCGAGTAGGCCTCTAGCCTTTTCGCATTGACCACCACGCGGGAATTAGTATGGGCACTCTGCGTCGTATGTTTCTCCTGAAAGCTCTTCAGACGTCAGCGATTGAGCAGCACGCGCCCGGGTAGTCCGCGTAAGAACCTGCCTTGTGTACGGAGGTAGCCAGGACTGATACTGGCCGTCCATGCAATGTGCAGGAATGCAAAGGGCAATGGGCCCAAGACCCCTACGCGCTTAGGATGTATACCGGCGTGCTGGCCTCTCTATTGAGCCTAGGTAGGACTATGGTGTGTCGAGACGAGGCCAGGTATGATTTGATGGTGTGCCCGACCAGAGTTAATCGAGCATGTTGGGTAAGTTTGTGCACCCCTACAAGAAAGTTTAATCTGTTCGAATAGGCGTGTCCACGGTAACGGATGCTCGGAGTTGTATCCCGATCGATACAACTAGAACTAGATGTTGCGGCATGAAATGGATATGATGGCTCCTGGATTCACCACTAGGGAAAACCTTATACGTGGAGGCATATCAGTAGCGCGGCTAAAAATTAGGCGCTACTGCTAACTATCAATAGCTCGTGATAAGAGATCACGCTACAGGTAAGAGATAGTAGTAACGCTGGCCCACGGCCCAGGCGCTGCTGCTAAGTGGGCCACACGACCACCCCCAGGTCTAGCGCTACTGCTAACATTAGGTTCTCGTGATCACATCCACCTGGAGAGCTGGATTATCTGCAATTTCCTTTTAAAGTATATTGAATGATACACACACTGTATTTTGACATCTTTTGAACTCATTGTTTCAGATGCGTCCCGCGACGCAGGCCGTACGCCCTACCATGGCTATAGAGGCTACTGGTTTCCCGACCATTCTGGTTAACCTCCTAACCAGTCTGGGTTACCACTGGTACCCCCAGTACTTTGTGTACAAGGACTACCGTGAGTTCAACCAGGAGCAGTACCGCATTGTGGTCGATATCTACGATCGACGGGATCGATCCATCACTGAGTTGCACACCTTTGAGGGTGTTGGAGTGATTGTTGAGATGGAAATCCATGATACTGCCTTTGTTGCTATCACCCGTCTTCTAGGACAATACCCTTGCTTGGAGGAGACTGGGTTCAGATACATCCCATATGTCCTAGAAGGGGATATGACTAGATTCTACCCTGCTGTCTACACCCCCTACTTGAGTCATCGTTATGACCCACAGGTGATGGTTCAGTACATTGAGGCTCTGGATCGCACTGTTTCAACTTATGTTGTCGAGATGTACGCCACTCGTACTCGTCTCTATGATGCTTTGACCCTGTTGCTGCCAGCAGTCAGCGCGATGATACATCTAGAGTTCATCCTTTACCCGCGAAGGACAGAGCTGGCACCAGGACTTGAGTGGCCTGCTGTTGGAGGTAGTGCCCCTGCACGTGGACCTCTTCTTCCATATCGGGACAAGATCCTGCACCAGAGTCTTCACTGAGCGAAAGCGTCTCATATTGAGTGGCAGATGCAGCTTCGTCAGCTTCAGCTACCTGGCTTCAGAGGTTTAATCTGATATTGATGTAGCATATCGTTGTGTCTGTCAGGACCCCGATTCCAAGTCACATCGATCTAGCCGGTAACACCTCATATAACTTTGCGGCCTCACGCACGGTATTCCCACGGGTGTCGCCTTACCATGGCCCGGGACCGTTTAGCCTTTTGGCTCACGTATATGATAGTGGCACTAGCATCCATATGATGAAGAACCGGGCGAGGCGTGGATGATCGTGAACCCAAAGCAGCACTAACCCATGGGGACAGGCATACATGAATCAACTTGAGCATGTCGATTGACGCGTGTGAATCTAGTCTGTAGCAGGGCTAACAGGACTCCGGGAACCGGGCTGTAGCAAGCTAAGCAGGACTCCGGATGTCACCGCATGACATTTCCCGAAAGGACAGACAAAGGAACGAAGTGAAACACATGCCGGCAGATCAAGTGTCTGGCAGTAGTCTTTGGGCTAGCGAGGACTCGGTGAACCGGGCTATAGCGGACTACTATGGCTCAAGGAAGCACTAGACTACATTTCCCCATAAGAGAGGCTGCCAAGGATAAACAACTAGATTGTCTGATCCCACACATACCAAGCATTTCAAACATACACACAATATGCTCGATATGTGTAAATACAACATGGCATCACAACATAACTCTATGACCCAAGTATTTATTCATTAGGATCCGAGGAGCGATATATTACAAACATGGGTCTCATGACCCAACATTCAGAGCATACAAGTCAAAGCACACGCGGAAGCTTAACATGTCGGAGTACAAACATCTACAAATGAAACAGGCTGGGAAGCCTGACTATCTACCAGATCCTGCCGAGGGCACAAGATCGTAGCTGAGGTAACAAGCTAAACGTCGAAGTCCACGCGGAACTACTAGCGAGACTGACATCTCTCTTCAAAACATAAAATAGGCAAACGTGAGTACAAATGTACCCAGCAAGACTTACATCAGAACTAGCTACATATGCATCAGTATCAACAAAGGGGGGTGGTGGAGTTTAACTGCAGCAAGCCAGCTTTTACTCAATGGCTATCCTAAACTACGACTGCAAGTAACTCTTTTGAGGTGGCGCACACGAGTCCACATATTCACCATATCAATACACCACTATGGATCCGCTCCGTCTCCTTACGAAGAACGCCATCCATAGCACTCACGCTTATCTTGCGCATTTTAGAGTATCCACTTTCACTTGTCTATGAACTGTACAGGCAACCCAGAAGTCCTTTACCGTGGACACGGCTATTCGAATAGATGATGATAACCCTGCAGGGGTGTACTTCTTCACACACGGTCTCACCACTTATCGCTGTTTACACGACATGTAATCGGCAACCTTCAAGCGGAAGCCCAGCGAGGGTGTCGGCCACGACCTACCTAAACACTCAAGTCTCTAGTCCAGGTTATCGCCTATTCAGGTTCCATCCGCAGGGAGTCGGCTGAGGTTTCCACATACGCCCCCGAACGATGTGTACAGGGTTCCGCGACACCAAACGGGCGCCCGGCATACCCGGCCACGTGCCTACCGCATCACAGCCCACCCCTTGGGTCAGCACTGCCCACGGCCTCCAGCATACTACAAACACCAGAAACTACTTGCAACTCCTGGACAGAGGACAAGGGTGGTTAAGAAGTCGAGAGGGGCACTTAAGCATTCCAATGCGTAGTAGTAACTGGTCATGGATCACAAACACAGAACTCAGTTCCTGAGGACGGCTTCAATGAGACAACCCACCATGTACTCCTACATGGCCTCTCACCGATACCTTTACCAAATCGTGTTCACACACTTAGCTCTCAACGATAGGACATGTTCACACACATCCGATTCATCCCTGATGAATCAGACCTGACTCAACTCTAAGCAGTAGCAGGCATGACAAACAAGCATGAATGAGTAGGCACATCAGGGCTCAAACAACTCCTACTCATGCTAGTAGGTTTCATCTATTTACTGTGGCAATGACAGGTCATGCAAAGGATAAAGGGGTTCAGCTACCGCAGCAAACAACAGATGAATCGTTGTTGTCCTAATGTAGTAAAAGAGAGCAGGAGTGAGAGAGTGGGATTGTATCGGAATGAACAAGGGGGTTTTGCTTGCCTGGCACTTGTGAAGATAGCATTGAGTCTTCATCAGTGTCAACGATCACAACGTCGGAACATCATCTACCGAGAGGGGAAAGATATCGGCAACAGAGAAGAAATACGATCAATGCAATGCGCAATATGATGCATGATCATGACATGCCAATATGTTGTGTTTTGAGCTAATGCAACTAGTAACATGTTAAATGCAGTTGGTTTGAATCCAAGATTCAAATTCAAACTCCATATGTGATGTTTTAAATGCCCTTCATATGTTTTGTACTAAACGGTAGTCATAATTTGTTCTATCATGCATGAAACTAGTTCAGATGGATAGATTGGATTTTTCTGATCATTTTTCATATATAACTTGTTTCATTTGGAGCTATAGATTAATTTCTATGATTTTTTGAAGTTTATAGCATTTTCTGGAATTTCCTGGATTATATTAAATCCAAAAAAAATTAACTACGTCATCCTAGCGTCATGCTAACCTCAGCAGGTCAACGGACCCGGTCCAGGTCAAACCTGACTAGTGGGGCCCTTGGTCGGTGACTCACTAAACAAACCTGTCAAATCCAGTACGGCCCAGGTTTGACCGATGGTGAACCCAGCTGTCGATGGCGATGAGGTGGCTAATTAGGTGGGGTTACTCCTAATGACGCGCCACGTCGGCACCTGCCGGAACACGGCCGGCAACGACCATATCACGCGGCGGAGGCTCACCGGAGTGGCTCGGGACGGTGCTATAGAGGGTAGTTTGTGACGGGGTTAGGCTCTACGGGGAGCTCGAGGAGTGGCGCATCCACCGTGGTGGCGGCCGAGGCTGGGGTGGCTCAGCGGCGGTGGCGGCAGTAGAGGCGGCGGCGGAGTTCGACCAGTGCCTTGAGGTGCTGCGGGGCACGGCAGGAGCTGTGGGCGGCGGCGTTGGTCTTCTGGGAGGTTGCTGAGTGCGATGACGTGCGCGGGTATGAGCTGCGGTGGCCCTGGCCACGGCGCTGACATGGCCGGCGGCGTTGCGCTTGCAGGTTCGACGGCTAGCAGGGCTACAGCACGAAATCGGGCAAGGGGAAGGAGGGGAAACGGAGGAGAGCTCACAGCGGTCTCGACGGCGTCGACGACGAGCTCGGGGAAGGCTGGAGCTGAGCGGGGCGGCGAGGCGGATCTCCGACGTCGGGAGGTTGAAGACGAGTGTCCGTGTCAAAACCGGCAGATCTCGGGTAGGGGGTCCCGAACTGTGCGTCTAGGTGATGGTAACAGGAGACAAGGGACACGATGTTTTTACCCAGGTTCGGGCCCTCTCGATGGAGGTAATACCCTACTCCTGCTTGATTAATATTGATGATATGGGTAGTACAAGAGTAGATCTACCACGAGATCAGAGAGGCTAAACCCTAGAAGCTAGCCTACAGTATGATTGTTGTTCGTCCTAGGGACTAAAACCCTCCGGTTTATATAGACACCGGATATGGTTAGGGTTACACAGAGTCGGTTACAATGGTAGGAGATCTACATATCCGTATCGCCAAGCTTGCCTTCCACGCCAAGGAAAGTCCCATCCGGACACGGGACGAAGTCTTCAATCTTGTATCTTCATGGTCTAGGAGTCCGGCCAACGGTGATAGTTCGGCTATCCGGACACCCCCTAATCCAGGACTCCCTCAGTAGCCTCCGAACCAGGCTTCAAATGGCGATGAGTCCGGCGCGTAGATTGTCTTCGGCATTGCAAGGCGGGTTTTTCTCCAAATTCCATATACTTGTCGAATAGTGTCCGGCTTCTGATAAATGCTGCGCTCCTTGGCTTCTACGCCCGATAATGGCCATCTTCCATGTGTTTGAATGAATGCGAAAAGCCAAGGTATTTTTACACTTACCCCCCTAGCCGCGCAAATGAGCCGCTTATAAAAGGGACAAGGATCTAGATCTGAGTCACACCATCCCCCCTCCGGGAGCTTTCATCGGAGCGTCTCTGACAAAAACCCATTCCATCATGGACAGCCGACGTGGCTCCTCCTCTCGCGCTCCCAGCCCTCAGCCTGGAAATTGGGAGAGATGCTCAGTCCCGCATAGCGAGCTAGTTATACTCCAGACCAAGGGATTTCTTCCCCCGGCCTTCATGGTTCCGGTTCGAGCCGGACTTGCCACCTACAAGGGTGGAAAGCAAGCGGAGGTGTCCCCGATCCCTCTAAAGGAGGGTGGGTATGCTTTATCTCTTATCTAGTAAGAGGACTCGGATTTCCAATCCATCCATTTCTCCGGGGGCTCTTGGAGTTCTACGGCATCCAGTTGCACCACCTTACGCTGCCTCTATTTTGCACATCGGGCTTCGTGGCCTGTCTGTGCGAACTGTTCTTGGGCATCGAGGCTCATTTTGCGCTGTGGAAGAGATTATTCTGCCTAGTACCCGTTCTCATGAGGGTCAATATATCAAGTGGGCGGGCGAACTATAGCGCATCGCCGGGACCGGATATCTATCCGGAACCCCGAAGAAGGCGTCCCCAAGACTGGCCTTGAATGGTTTTACATGGAGGGCGACCCGCTGCGGATCCTGTTGGATCGGCCTTCGAGTTTTTAACGCTCCCTTGAAGAAGCGCCTAGCTGGCGCCCGGAGCCGCAGAGAGAAAATGACGGGGCGTCCTTTACTTGATGAGTCGAATAAGATTCTGGCTCATGCGGATTGACCATGTTGGAGTCATGGCAATCAACGCATTATGAAAGTGCAACCGCTCCAATATAGGGGCCACCCATGTGGGACTTCAGCGGGAGGGCGATGCCACCGCCATGGCATAAAGGGCGAGATCGGTCACCGACCTGGTGAAGACCTTGTCCGCCATGTACAAAGGGAAGAGGAGGATTTTCTCGCGTCAATCCTTGGCGGGTTTTCTTTGAATAATCCTCGAAGTTGGGTAAGCAAATATCTTTGTGGCATGTCCGATCCATGTTCTCGTGGTTAAACATCTCATTTCATGGTTTCTCTGCGAGGAACTGCGCCGGGCCGTGGAGAAGATACACAGCCCGCCCCACAACCCGAGGATCCGGGCGGTCCCTCGATCCGGCCTCGAAGAGGATCCGGATATAAAGGTGGAGTTGATCGGCGGGTGTTCCACCAACTTAGCATCGACAATGCTTTGGTTGCCATTCGGCCGATTACCGGAATACTTCCAGCCTCACGATGGCGAGATCGAGGTCCCAATACTCGATAATGACCCATCCGTGCTTATTTCTTGATCACCGTATACCAATGGTGTTTCGTGAGGGTGCCTTGAGGCGGGAGCCGAGCCAGCGGCTGGCCAACAAGGGGTAATCTGTTGTGAACTAAAAAGAAGTGCGGTCGGATCGAAACTCCGCCCATAGCGGTATGGCGTGTCACCATATTCCAGATTGATTCACGGAAGTACTAACGCTGGTGCTCTTTTCGGAAAAAGCGCTCGTCGGACGAGTCCGGAGAGGTTGCTAATCGAACCCCGCCCGGCCAGGCTCCAAAGTCGGGTCGAGCGGAGGCGAGCATGAGGCATCGTCGGATGCTCCTCCGACAGAGGATGCCGACAGATTGTCCGCCACCAACTCCGAGGTGGAGAGCGCCATGAATCACAGGCGCCGTCGGACAGTTCTTCGTGACGCATGTCTCTCCCAAGAGGCCATGAATGCCTTCAATTCGGGAGATGCGCACCTCCATGCCGCTCAAGATGGTCTAGCCAGAGCCACGGAGTAGTATGTAAAGGACATATGGGTGAGGAAATTTGACAGTTATATATGCCAGTAGCCCCCAAGACTTAAAATAGTTAGAATAACTGATTTAAGGATCATTTGTTATGCAGGATCTTACAAAAAAGAATACCCGACTGTCCCAGGAGCTTGAAGAATGCAAGGCCCAACTTGAGGCTGCACTAGCCGCTACAGGGGGAGCCACGGAGACCCCCTCTGGTAATATATGCCTCAAAAGATAAATAGTTTATGAAGTGCGGCGTGTGTGTAAATCAGACAATAATATTGCAGATGGCGCCGGACTAGATCCGGACAAGCAACAGCTCTGCGCCAGCTAAAGGCGGCGAGGCGTGCTTACGAGGGTGCGGCGGGAGACAAATAACCTCCAAGATGCCAACACCCAACTGGGTGAGGAACTAAAGGATGTTCGTGCCCAGTTGTCTAACTCCGTAAAGGAGAATCGGCGGCTTCGTCGTGGCATTTTCGATAAGTGCTTGGCGAACTTTGAAAGAGTTCGCGAGGAAGGCGACTAACATAAACATGTATGTAGGTTTGCTCACAGGTCGTCCCGAGGAGGAGATGCCCATTCTTGGTGATCTTCTTCCCGAACTCGTCAGTGCACGAGCGAGTTCGGCAGGTGATGAAAGGCGTCGGCCAGGCCTTGTGGCCATCTATCTCCCTGCCGAAGGCATTGGGGAGCTGGCAGAGGCGGCTTCAAGGAGCACGGCGGCGCTTCCGACTATGGAAGATATCGGCCTGCCGTCAAAGCGCCGAGGAGGCATGGGCCATGGTAAAGGCAGTACACGAAGGCTGACCCAAACCACATGGCGAGTCGGACTGTGGGGCTGATGGGAAGGAGATCCTGTAAGCTTAGTGTATGGCCAAGTAGGATTGGCCGCCAAGTATTCCAACAAGATTGTAAATTAGATAGCCTATTAGATGGCATTGAGGAGGAATACAATGAGTCGAGTTGACTATGTAATTGAATATGACATGAAAAATGTCTTCTAGCGGATTGTAGATCGTTTGTCATAGCGGACCTTTTAAGCCCGACCTCGGGACCCAATAGTCCGGAGTGTGTCCGAATACCCTCGCGGTTATATAAGAACCGGGGCATGCATGGAGAAAAGGCGTGGGGTCATTATTGCTGTATCGGACAAGTGCCCAACTAGTTATGTTATATTACATGGATAGTAAGAAACATCTTCGGGGAGAATAGTTCCGTTAAGGGTTCCTTCATTTGGGAGGCATGCCCTAAAGTGCATGTCAAAACTGCTAAGAAAGCAGAAAATCATCCGGGGCAGATGGATAAATAGTTAAAATCATCTTTCAGTTCACCGACCGAATATTCCCTTAAAACGCTAGCTTTGGCTTCACCTAGTCGAGGTACACATCCGTCGACCCGGCAAGTAACAATCGCAGAGGTGCTCCTTTACCACCTAGCCGAACAATCGGGAGCGTAGGGGTAAGCACAGGAGCCGAGCAACCCAGCTTGGCCAAAACTTAAGTCATATCGATGCATATAATGGTGAATAAAAGGTACATGCGGAAGTTTGACACATCGTTGGGCATGAAGCCCGTATAAATAAGCTTACATTAAAGAAGCCCCGAGTATAATAATAGCGGATGGCGCGTCAAATATGTCTTGAACAAAGCGCAAACAAGCCTCTAAAGGCTTCAAGAAGAAGAAGGAGGAAGGAGAGAAACAAAGACAGCAAAAATAGAAAATGTGGGCGGAGGAAGGAGGCGAACTTGGTGTCCGGCGCTTAGGCGTAGAATCTTCGTGAGCGGGCTGCGTTCCATGGGTTTGGCTTGAGTCGGTTATCCGATCGTTTCACGAGACGGTATGCTCCGCCCGGTCGGGACCTGGTCGATGATGAAGGACCTTCCCATTTGGGCTTGAGTTTGTCCTTTTCTTGTCCGTGAGGCGTAGAACTAGTTCACCAACGTTATAAGCTTTGGCCCGTACTTCCCTGCTTTGATATCTTCGAGCCTGCTGTTGATAAAATGTGGAACGAGCTTTTGCCACGTCGCGCTCCTCCTCCAATGCGTCCAAACTGTCCTGCCGATCTAGCTCGGCTTCTCTTTCTTCATACATGCGCACGGGAGGTGAGTCATGTATTATGTCGCAGGGCAAGACTGCCTCTGCGCCGTACACCATAAAAAATTGTGTGAATCCGGTAGTACGAATCGGCGTGGTCCGCAGTCCCCCAGAGTACGGAGTCGAGCTCCTCAACCCAGTGCGTGTTAGATTCCTTAAGGGACCGCACTAGTGCGGGTTTAATGCTGCTCATGATTAGACCGTTTGCTCGCTCGACTTGACCGTTGGTTTGGGGGTGATAGGCGAGGCGTGTCGAGCTTGATGCCCATGTTTTTGCACCATAATTTGACCTCATCGGCCGTGAAGTTGGTGCCGTTATCCGTGATGATATTGTGGGGACGCCGTAGCGGTGCACTACCCACGATATGAAGTCTATCACCGGCCCGGATTGGCCGTTTTAACGAGCTTGGCCTCTATCCATTTGGTGAATTTATCCACCATGACCAATCGGTATTTTTGCTTGTGGGTTCCTCCTTAAGGGGTCCAACCATGTCAAGCCCCAGGACCATGACGGCCGGTGATGGGTATAGTTTTGAGGCGGTGGGTGGCATGTGGTTGTTTACCAAAAGGCGGCAACCAGCGCATCGTTGGACTAAATCCTCTTGCATCTGCCGGGCCTCGGCCAATGAAATCATGTCACGGAAGGCCTTGCCTACAAGGGCCGGGCTGCGGCGTGGTGCCCACCCAGTCCGGCATGAATTTCAGCCGGAGGTTTCGCCCTTCCTCTTGGAGATACACCTTTGAAGGACTCTGTTGTGCTTTTCTTATATAGCTCTCCCTCATGGACTTTATAGGCTTTGGATCGCCGTACTATGCAGCGAGCCTCATTTTGGTCTTCGGGAGTTCCTGCCTAGTTAGGTAGGCTAGGAATGGTTTAAATCCGCAGGCGATAACCGCCATTATTTCGTGGGCGATGGGCGTTATCTCGTTGGCGAGCCTCCGATTGTGTCGAGTGTTGATTGTCGGCGGTGCGGTTGGGTTCGGATTGTTATTTCGGACTCCCTTCCCATAATACGGATGGCTTGAATAGCCGTTCGGGAAGATGTTGGCGGGACAGCATCGCGTTTTGCGCGATGTGTGCCAATCGTCCGCCGCTGGTTGTTATCCGGGCTATATGATGAAATTGAGCCCTTCAAACCGTCTTGACATTTTAGGACCGCATTGCGATCGCTGCCATTTTGGATCTTTGGCATCAAAGTCTCCGTTTATTTGAGATATCGCGAGGTTGAATCCAGCGCACCTCTAGGCGTTTAATGCCCATAGAGGCGCCATCCGGAGGCGTGCGAAGGGCCTCGTATTCGGCTGCGTTGTTGGAGTCCGTATACATTATCTAAGGGCGTATTGGTGTGTCCCTGGTTGGGGACGTCGGAGACGACCTTGACCCCGAGGCCGGCCAACATTTTGGAGCCGTCAAAGTGCATGATCCAATTGGAGTATGCGCCGTACTCTTTAGGGAGTTCGGCTTCAGCCCATTCGGCCACGAAGTCGGCCAAAACCTGCGACTTAATAGCTCGTCGTGGCTTCTAGGTTATGTCGAATGGAAGGAGCTCTATGGCCCATTTAGCAATCCGGCCCGTCGCGTCGCGGTTGTTTATAATGTCGTTAAGAGGTACTTCTGAGGCTACCGCTATCGAACACTCTCGAAAGTAGTGTCGTAGCTTCCGGGATGCCATGAACACCGGGTATGCTATCTTTTGATAATGTGGGTACCGGTACTTGCATGGAGTTAGGACAGTGGACACATAGTAAACCGGTTTTTGAAGAGGGCGGGTGTCCGTCCGTTTCTCGTTCGACGGCGAAACGCTTGCTGACAACTTGATGTGTTGTGGCGATATATAATAGCATTGGTTCACCACGTTGGTAGCGGCCAGGACGGTTGTTGCCAATATGGCTTTTATTTCTTGAGTCCGGCCGTGGCGCATCAAATCCACTCGAAGTGTTGGTGCGCGGAGGAGGTGGTAAAAGTGCGCCTTTTCTCCCAAGCGGAAATAAAGCGGCTTAGAGCCGCTCGCATCGATCAATTTTGTATTTGTTTGAGGTCTTTTGGAATATCCAATTGTGTGAGCTCGGGTCTTGGCTGGGTTTGCTTCAATTCCTCTACGGACACAATGAAGCCAGGAGCTTTCGGTGGAGCATGAAGAGCGCATTTTCGGATTGAGCTTAATGTCATATTTTGGAGATTATCGAATGTGAGCCTCAAGTCGTCTACTAGAGTTTCGACATGCTTGGATTTGTGACCACGTCATCTACATATGCTTCCTTTGTTTTGTCGATCTGGTTTGCGGACATATACGAATCATCTTGATATATTGCTTGGCGTTTTGAGCCGAAGGGCATTGTGTTGAAGCGAGAATGGGCGTATGGAGTGATGAATCTTTGTTGAAGCTTTATGCGGCTCCGCCATCTTGATTTGGGGTAGCAGATGCAGCGTCGAGAAGCACAATGAGTCGTGTCCTGCTGTAGCGTCGATAATTTGATCAATGCGAGGGAGGAAGGGATCCTTTGGGCAAGCCTTATTGCGTCTTTGAAATCAACACATAGGCGCCAGGATTTATCCTTCTTTGGTACCATCACCAGGTTTGCTAGCCAGCCGGATGTTTTATATCTCGATGAATCGGCTTCCGAAGTTTTGCTAGCTCTTCTCCCATGGCTGTCTCTTGGGTTCGGAAAAGCGCCGAAGAAACTGTTTGGCGGCTTGAATCCTTTTAGGATTTTTAGGCTGTGCTCGGCCAGCCGACGTGGGATTCCTGGCATGTCTGAAGGGTGCCAGGCAAAAATGTCCCAGTTTTCTCGTAGAAATTCTCAAGAGGTGGACTTGGATCCTTTGGGTGGACTTGCAATTTGACTATTTCATCCGCTGGTTTAAAAGAGGTGGACTTGGATCTTTTATCAAGTATCACATCGTCCCTGTTCACCGTGGAGCACATTGCAGTGAGTTCCTCGGCCGCTAAGGCTTCGGATAGTGCCTCGAGGGCTAGTGCGGCTGTCTTGTTTGGTAGCGGAGTGCTATGTTGGATCTGGCGAGTGATGATTCCGTTAGGTCGGGCATTTTAAGCTTTATGTACCCATAATGGGGTATAGCTTGAAAAATTGTGAATGCCTCTCGCCCTAATAAGCGTGATATCTGCTGCTGAGCAGGGCCACTTGAAATGTGACCTCCTCGGACCTGTAATTGTCCGTGAGCGAACACTCGTCCGGTGTGATTTTTCTGTGCAGCATGCTTCCGGCTAGGGATTATTCCTCTAAAGGTTGTCTTTGCTTCGCTCAATGCAGTTCCGATCTATTTCCATTTTTGGAGGGTTTCCTCATAGATGAGGTTTAGTCGTTGCCGCCATCCATGAGTACCTTAGTAAAGCGAAAGCCGTCCACTATTGGGTGAGGACCAATGCGGTGGTGCTCGGGCTGTTCGAATTTGGGTTAAATCACTTTGGCATTAAAGGTAATAGCCGTGTCCTCCATGGATTTATTTGTGCTACTTGGTAGACTTGGCAAGGTTTTGGAGTGTTCGTTTCCGCATGTTATTTGATCGAAAGTCTCGAAGACTATTAACACCGTCTTGGTGTTGTTGGGCTGGGATTCGAAGCTAGAAGCTCTTCGCCACTTTTGGCCACCTGCCGTAGTATCCAACATGCTCGAAGGCTATGAGTTGGAGTGGCGCCCTACGTGTTATGAATTTTGCGGGTCCATTTAGCCAACCCTCGATCAGATTCCATTACCCTTTAGGGGTTTTGGTTTTTGGTGTTTAACCCAGGTGCTTGGTAATGATGCACCCTTTTATTTCGGACTAGGAATGTATTCGGGGCCGGATTATCCCAAAATTTACTTTTGGTTTTCCAAGCACTCTCCATCGCACAGTACTTTTGTACTATGGTCACCAAGTCAGCAAAGCGTGTAATTTCGTGATGACTTATGGCGTTTAGGATTCCCTTGTCCATGCAATTATTGCAGAAAAGTGGGATTGTGTCCTCCTCTCGGCAGTCCTTTATCCTGTCCATAAGCAGGAGGAATCGGCCCGATAATAATGTCTTGTTTCAGCGGGCTCTTGCGAATTCGGGATAGATCGCTAATGTTTGGGTGGGCGGGTGGAACTAGATCCGGAACCCCATCCAATTTAAGACTCAGGGGCGAGAAGTTTCGAACTTAGAAGTTTGGATTTTGAATGCTATCAATGAATCAACCCGCCGCTGACTTTAAGTTCAGGGCTTGATCGACATCCGTCCCTCTGCGGGAATCCGGCATGGAGGGATCGGGAATCCGGACGTAGCTAGTCCTTAAGATAGAAGAAGAATCACCATGTTGCTCCTCTATCACAGCAACATGATGGGTAGCCTGGGGAGAGTTGATCTCTCTCGGATCGGTTTAGGCCCGATTCGGTGCGTAGTCATGGCGACTCGAGGCGGCGATGCGATCCAAGAGCTCGTCTACGGAGGAGAGCTCGATCGGATCCAACTGTTCGGCAAGTTCCGAATTAACGTGAAGATTGGTTTCGATGACTCGAGAAGTCATCATCGGCGCGGTGGCCGAACTGGCGGTCATAAGAAAACCACCTAGCCGAAGAGTCTGAACAGTGGCCAAGGCTTCTTTGGCGATAGTATCATCTTGAAAGACGGGATGAGGCATCCTTCCTGACGGCGACGACACAGAGGAACTCTCAATGAAAGCACCAATGTCGGTGTCAAAACCGGCGGATCTCGGGTAGGCGTCCCGAGCGTGCGTCTAAGCGATGGTAACGAGAGACAAGGGACACGATGTTTTTACCCAGGTTCGGGCCCTCTCGATTTAGGTAATACTCTACTCCTGCTTGATTAATATTGATGATATGGGTAGTACAAGAGTAGATCTACCACGAGATCAGAGAGGCTAAACCCTAGAAGCTAGCCTACGGTATGATTGTTGTTCGTCCTACGGACTAAAACCCTCCGGTTTATATAGACACCGGATAGGGTTAGGGTTACACAGAGTCGGTTACAATGGTAGGAGATCTACATATCCGCATCGCCAAGCTTGCCTTCCACGCCAAGGAAAGTCCCATCTGGACACGGGACGAAGTCTTCAATCTTGTATCTTCATGGTCTAGGAGTCCGGCCAATGGTGATAGTTCGGCTATACGGACACCCCTTAATCCAGGACACCCTCAACGAGCTTGGTGAGGTCGTTCGGGGGCTTCCGGTGCCGCGTGGCTCGGCGGAGAGGGCTAGAGCGACGAGGCGGATCTTCTGGGCGCAGCGGCAGGGCGAGGAGTGGCCGGTGGTGACGGTTCGCTCGGCCGTGAGAGAGAAAGCGAGGGAGAGGAGAGGAGAGGACTGGGCAGAGTGAGAGGGTTCCGGGCGGCGGCGTGGCGTCGTCTGGAGTCGCCAGGCGTTAAATGAAGAAGGAGGTGGCGAGGCGCGTGCTTTCATGTGTGTGACGCCTGCTTGTCCTCTGGCGGGAGGGAGGCAGACGGGGAGGGGGGGGACAGTGGGCTGGGCTGGGCCTAGCAGGCCGGCTGTCTCTTGGGCAGCTAGTGGGCTGCTAGGTAAGTTGCATAGGTAACCTCTCTCTCTCTCCTTTTATTTCATTTTCTATTTTACATCTTTGTTTCTTTTTGTATTTAGTAAAATACTAAACCACTTTATAAAATCCTGAAATAAATTGTGAGCCTTTGCTGAAATGTTTTCAACAGCCCTCAACCATTTTCAGAATTATTTGGGCAATTAAAATATTTATAGTAATTAAATGCCCAAATGCAAATACTTATGGATTAATTCAAAAATCCAGAATGGCCTAGAAAATGTGCACCATTTTTGGCGGGAGGTTGGACCAATTCAAAAATGATGAACTTTTAAGAAGGCATTTTGGGTTCATTGAAAATATTTTGAGGTTGAACCTATTTGGTTTATTCTGGTGCTAGGGTTTATCATCCCCATTTCATATTTCTTTCAAACTTTAAACATGATGCACACAAGAAGGGCTAGCCTATTGCATACTAGAACAAGGGATGTGACAACTCACCCCTACTAAACAAGAATCTCGTCCCGAGATTCAAGTCGTGAGGTAAGAAGACAGAGGGGTCACAAGCTAACACGATCTTCATGATCCAATTTGCCCTTCTCGACGATGGTGATTCATTTCTCCAATTGATCTTGGCGTCTTTGCTTTGAAATCTTCTTGCAACTATGATGATGGAAGAGAGGAAACTCGACAGAATTCGATCTTCACAAAGATCAAGCGATACACGATCAACTCATGGAATGAGGCGATAGAAACGTCTCTTAAGCGGGACACAATACACACATCAAGGCGGATGGAGAAAGCGATAACAAAGGTTCAATTTGGTAGGCAACATTTCCACACTTAAGAAGATGGTGGATGCGTTTCAAGTAGCGAGGAGTTAAGTTGCCCTTCATGTCAAGCAGGGCACCTTAGGAGGTGACTCGTGAGCTATTCCTTAATGGCAAAAAGAATTACTTTTGATTCAGAGATCATTGAAACTCTTTCTACCAGCCTAAGGCAATTCACAACAATCATTTGGTGGAGTACAAAGGGATGGCATACCGGACTAGAATGGATGATGTGCACTACCTTGTTGAAGACAAGCATAAAGGATGATTTGCTTATCATCGGAGGTGGAGGGACCCATGGTAAGTCCACTTTTGAAGATGATCTGGACAACAACTCTTGAGGTGCAAGTTGGGAACAAAATGCAAATGTTGGGAATGACTACGTAGCTGGGAAAAAACTCAGCAGATCGAGAGTGTTTCCAATGTTCCAATGGTTATAGAATCATCGAAGGCGAGAGCACAAGGATCCCTAAGGAACAACTTCAAGAATAGGTCATCTGAAATCCTCATGGGAGGTGACCAAGCGGCTTAATCAAGATACTACAACAATAGTGCTTCTAGCTGAGTCGTCCACTTCACTAGAACCTATATCATAGTTCTCGGAAGAAGTTCCAACCATCATATCTGCTGAGATTCAGATCTGGTTGGTAAAGGATATTTCGAGACAGCATATACGGAAAGAAAGTTTGCAACACAAACCGGCGAGATGACGTTGCGAGATTCTCGGGAAATGAGCTACGATAGCAAGCTCCAAAACATGAGTTGGTTCTGGTACATACATGTGAACACAATGTCCAAGACAAGCATGACCATGTAGAAGTCTTATAATAAAACACTATCGAGCTCAGGTGGGGAACCATCATCAAGGATATTGAAGTCTCCATGCGTGGAAGTCCAAAGGATTAACCTTAAAACAGACTCTGTGTTTCTTGAACAAGTCAATCAGTGGCTTGGTGTACTAGGAGATACATATGAAATGAAGGTAGCGAGCCTGTCAAACCATAGCATACTTCGTACATGCATGACTGATTTGGGATGATTCCCGAGGAACAAAAACAATATTTCTCTAACTCACGGCGGCATCTTGCACCAAATGCATATGAATTCGAGGAAGTCACTCCTTTCATACAAACATGTACTTCACGAATGGGTCATGAAGAAAATTCTTACACATGTTTCCAATGCTAACTTAGATGTTCAACATGAATCATGGAGAGGACAAAATGCTGCTGATGAGCTCAACAACAAGTCATCGAAATTCCCATGGAGATGGAATTCCAAAACTATGTGAACAAGGTGATAGCATTGGTCAGACCCAAAAGATATAATGGTGTATGCTCGAGGGATCACCCACGAGTAAGACAGCATTACGAACATCGTTGGTTCTGATTTGACTTGACGATAGCCCATACTCAAATCAAGTTTTGACAAGGTAGTAGATTCAACAACTGATCACGGGGATCAGTCGATGAAGATATCATCTTTCTTCAGCACACACGCACACTCAAGGATATCCCTTAGTGATGAACTAAGTAAGACAAGCTTTTATCTTCCAACTCTCCAAGTTGTTGTTTAGCTCAACCAACTAGCTCAGGGGTATCCAACACAGATTCTTGGAGAAAGGGTGGTTTGTAAGAAAACCAACTTGATCACGAACTCAACATAGTGGTCAGGTGACAACCTAGTAATACTTCCGAGAAGATATTCGGAACATCACGAACCACCGATATGTTACTAAGCTCAAGAACAATCTTGCTTTTCAGAGCAATATGATACGATCAAATAAGCAAGGATTGAATAATCCTAACTTATTAATCGAGGAGTGCACCAGAAATAAGGACTAGGTAGCACAACCTATCTTACAATGATGATTCAATAACCAACACACTAAGAATGAGAATATTGTCCATTTACTACCAAGCAACGAGGTTGCTAGGAGTATCGATTTCACACATCACAGTTCACTTGTCGGCATTCCGGTTACAACAACACGGGACCAAGGAATGAATAATGATAGCGAGAAGTATCACTACGTCAAGAATTCATGAGAAATGGTGCAATTCTCATGACAATCCTAACATAAAGGGGGTAATACTCCGTGGTAGAACAGAATCAAAAGCTGGATTGGCATTTGATTTGTGGATTACAACTGCTTTGACCCAATCCTGGATATGGATGAGGTTCTGGAGTTTGTTTCTCCTAGTCATTCCAGAATAGAATGGCTTGACGGACCACAAGAATAATAGGCATTGATGAACGAATGCATGCATACTCTTGATTATCGATTGATAGATATAGGTCAGAAAACAACTAAAGAGGGACAACTCAAAGGAACATATGTTTTTTTCTGAGTTGTGGATGCATAGATTAGTATGTCGAGCGAAGCTCAACATTTCTTCTGGATAGCCCATGCGGAAAGGGTAGAACTGGCAGATTCACAATTATGAATGGCGAACTCCTCAAGAGCACTCGTATTGTGATCTTTGGTTCAAAGGAACTCCTGCCAAGGATGGTTCATGGTATTTGGAAGAATGATATACCACGGACCTCGGAGACTATCACAAAGGTTACTAGTATCCTAAAGGTACGAGCAACACTATCAACACGAGGTAAGTAGAGTGAATCTTGGGTCAAGAACCCAGGAATAGAATACCTACTACTAAATGGCATCACAGGATGCTTTCGAGAATAATGTCCAGAATCATCACACTGGGAACACAAAATATGGCTAGATTACTAGATGGTTTCATAAGACACCTAGGGTCATAATAATAGCTCCAACATATATGTCGAGGCAACAAAGTATCTCAACTCATCGATTAGTGTGGTTAATTTGGCCCAAAGGGACATCAAAATGGGAGGAAGGGATTTTGCAAATGCTTCAGATTGTTTTAGAAACCTGGGATGACTCGGACAGCATAACAGCTATAAATGCTCAAAATGATTTGAGACATCCTGCAAAATAGTGTCATGACCACTCAACATCACAATATTAAGGTTCTGAGACCAGCTATGAACATACGAAAGTAGTAAAAACTGAACTGAGATTTGAAACTATCAATTCTATAAGTCTATGGATTAGTAACACGTCATCCTGATAGATAGATGAGAACGCCTAGTTCTTAATCCCGTAGAAGAAGAGGATGATTTCGGATCAGAAGGCCATGAGGTATAAAGAGTAAAAAGAGCCTTCGTTCCTTCACAATCAATTCCTTACATAACTAAAGCATTTCTAGACACAACTTGACCGGTTTGGCTTGGTAATCCTCTGAGGCAGTTAGGCTCGATACCAAAGCTGTCGGGACCGCGATTCAAGTCACATCGATCTAGCGGTAACACCTCATATCACTTTGCGGCCTCACGCACGGTATTCCCCAGGTGTCGCCTTACCATGGCCGGGACCGTTTAGCCTTTTGGCTCACGTATATGATAGTGTCGCTAGCATCCATATGACGAAGAACCGGGCCGACATGGCTAGTCGTGAACCCAAAGCGGCACTAACCCATGGGGACGAGCATACATGAATAAACTTGAGCATGTCGATTGACAGCGTGTGAATCCGGGCTGTAGCTTTGGGCTAACAGGACTCAGGAACCGGGCTATAGCGAGCTAAGCAGGACTCGGATGTCACGCATGACATTTCCCCGAAAAGATAGACACATGAACGAAGTGAAACACATGCCGGCCAGTCAAGCGTCCTGAGCAGTAGAGCTGGGCTAGCAGGACTGCGGTGAACCGGGCTGTAGCGGACTACTATGGCTCAAGGAAGCACTAGACTACATTTCCCCATAAGAGAGGCTGCCTGTAACACCCTGGATGTAAACTTCCCCTTTTGGGCAATATATCAATTTGACCTCATCCAAGTCTTGTGGGTTTTTGTCATGCTTGGCTTCATGTTGTTTGGTTATGTGGGTTTTGCTCTTTTCTTTGTTTTGCTCTTTTACCATATTGCATTTGTGTCTCTTGTCATCTTGCATTCCATTCCTATCATGTGGTTGTGTTGTTCTCTTACATGTCATGTGGTTGCATGTTTCATTCTCAACTTGCATTACCATCTCCTCTTTCCCTCTCCTTCTTTCCTTTTCAAGGGCTTTATATAATTCCCTCTCTCAATTAATGTTCATCTTCTCCCTAAAAATCTTGCTCTTTGCACTAAACCTCTCTGCCCTAATATCTTCTCATTTGAAGTTGTTATGGTCAGGTTCAAAAATGGCACAAGTTTGAAGTATTTCCAAACTTGCATTATTTTTCTACCTCTAAAAATGTCCATTACAATTTATTTAAATAGTGGTGAATTCCAGGAGTGTGGGGATATTTTCCTTTCACTCAAACTCTTTTCTTTTCTTTCTGTACTTTCTTTTCTCTCCCTTTTGAATTTTAAAAGGAAAAAAAGGAGGCAGCAGCAGCAGGGCAGCCAGCGATTTCCCTCTCCACAGGGCCCGGCCACTCCGAGCCGGCCCAGCTTCCTCAGCCCGCAGCCCGAGGAGCGCGCCAGCCGCCCGCTCTCTCCTCCTGTCTTCGCGCACCGCGCTCCCTTACCCCGCTAGCTTCCGCCCACGTGGCAGGCCGGTCCCTTTGGCAGCGACCGCCTTGTGTTTTTCACCGCCTTTTCCCTCTCCTCTCGCCATCGCCATGGGGACCCGAGCCACGAGGGCGTGAGCTCGCCTCGTCGCCCTAACCCTACTTATCCCTCTCGCGTGGCCAACCGCACCTAGGGTTCCCTCTCCCTCTCGCCGCCGCCGCGCGTAAGAAAACCACCAAGTTCGCCGCCCGCTTTCGTTCCGGCGCATCACAGGCGTGGCCTCGTCGCCCGGCGCTCTCCGGCCACCACGACCAGCGGCCCTTGTCCATCTCCTTCCTCGTCGTCGTCTTCGTCCCACGGCGTCGACTCTGAGGGCGGGCGCCAAGTTCGTCGGCGCCCTGCCGGTCTTCTTCTCGGACAGGTTCAGCGAAATTCAGAGCTCGATCTCGCCGCCGTCGGCCCGTCTCCGTCGCCGATCTCGTGTCCTAGGGTAAGGAGGTATACCCTATTTCCTCCTGCTCCTCCTGTCGCGTTAGTTCACCATAGCGTAGGGTCGGTCCTTGTTAAGTGTCGCGCCCGGCGTGCTCGGCGTGTTGTAGTTGTTGGGTTCAGTTTGTTTTGGCGTGCGTGTATGCGTGACCCCCGCTTCGGGCTTGCCCTTCACGGTCATGGTGCCCTTCCACGCGCACCCTAGTTTGCTTTCGAGAGCACGAGCCACCGTAAGCGCGATTGGCCTCGCCCGGTCGGCGTCCGTTTCTGTTTTGGGTCCGGCCTGGTAGTTTAGGTCAAGTGGGCAGCTTCACGGATCCTACCGACTCCCTAGCCTAGCGAGCTGGTTGACCCCGCTCTCTCTCTGCATGGCGACTGGGTTCGAACCCAGTAGCGCCTCCCCCTTTGTATTTCTGTTTTCGTTTTCTCGGTGCGTTCACTCTGCAGCAGCGATAGATAAGGGCGAGGCCCTTCTCTGTCGATCGCCGCCGCCCAGCCCAGTGGTAGCGAGGCTGGATTCCATGAGGGAGACCGGGTTGAATCCCCATGAGGCTGTTTCTTTCCCCTTTTAGAACCCATTTCACCCTGTCTCTATGGCGGTGGGGCCATCTGTCGACCTCTCAGCGCCTCCCCCTATGCATAATTTTTTCTTTTACCCCCACGTTTCCATTTTCAGCGTTGATTCCTTTCTGTTTTAGGCAAGTCCAAATCTGGACATTTCCAAATCTGAAATTGCCATTTCATCAACTTCCTTTTAGGCAGGTTTTAACTTGATGCTTTTGGGATGATTTCTCTCTGCAACCCTAACATATTATATATGTTTTGGGGTGAAAATCCCACCAACTTAGTGGTGGCAATAGTTTTTGCATTTGAGCAAGTTTGTGATCATGTCTTTTTGCATCATGGTTATGTGTTGTTTTCATTGGGCATATTTCATTGCTTTGTGCTATGATGTAGTTTGCACACATGCATGGCTTTGTTCATCATGCTGTTATCGTAGGTTTCTCACCATTCTTGTTTTGCCGTCATATCCAACCCGTGCATCCGTTTCGGTGATCTCTATATCGATTTCTACGAAATCATCTCATCTTTCGATGGCATGCTTGGTTAGCCAAGATGATGCCTGTTTTCCATTCACCCTCGGGCCTTTATCGCTTTGCATATCACTTCCGCATATCATGTTATGTTGCATCATGTTGATTGTGCATTGCCGTGATTTATTGTGGCTCCTTGTTTGTGTTGTTGCTTTGGGTAGAGCAGGAGGCGAGTGCGTGAGCGAGGACCTGTTGAGAACGCTTTCGAGGATCAAGCTTTTGACAACTCTGAGAACATTGCAGGCAAGATGACCATACCCTCGAAATCATTTCTATCTTTGCTATGCTAGTTGCTCGCTCTTTTGCTATGCCTATGCTGCGATGCCTACCACTTGCTATATCATGCCACCCATATTGCCATGTCAGCCCTAACCATCCTTTTCCTAGCAAACCGTTGATTGGCTATGTTACGCTTCTGCTCAGCCCTCTTATAGCGTTGTTAGTTGCGGTGAAGCTGAAGTTTGTTCCTTGTTGGAACATGGAGATGTTGTTCCTTTTTGGAACATGTTTACTTGTTGGGGATATCACATTATATAAATATATATCTGCTATGTTTAACACATCTATATACTTGGTAAAGGGTGGAAGGCTCGGCCTTATGCAGTGTTTTGTTCCACTCTTGCCACCTAGTTTCCGTCATACGGTGTTATGTTCCTTGATTTTGCGTTCCTTACGGTTGGGTGATTTATGGGACCCCCTTGACAGTTCGCTTTGAATAAGACTCGTCCGGCAAGGCCCAACATTGGTTTTACCATTTGCCACCTAAGCCTTTTCCCGGGTTTCGCGAGCCGAGGGTCATCTTATTTTAAACCCCGGGCGGTGCTCCTCCGGCGTTGGTCCAAACTAAACACCGTCAGGACCATTCCTTGGCAACATGGATTCGTCGGTTCTGTCACGCTTAGCTTATCCGGTGTGCCACGAGCGAGATATGTGCAGCTCCTATCGGGATTTGTCGGCCTGGTCGGGTGGTCTTCTGGTCTTGTTTTATTCTTTGTCGAAATGTCTTGTAGTCCGGGATTCGAGATTGATCGGGTCTTCGGTAGAAGGAATATCCTTCGTTGACCGTGAGAGCTTATAATGGGCTAAGTTGGGACACCCTGCGGGGTAATATCTTTGAAAGTCGTGCCCAGCGGTTATGAGGCAGATGGGAATTTGTTAATGTCGGTTGTAGAAAACCCAAAGTTGATCTCAATAAAATACACATCAACGCGTGTGTTACCGTGATGGTCTCTTCTCGGCTGAGTCCGGGAAGTGAACACGGTGTTGGAGTTATGTCTGACGTAAGTAGTTCAGGATCACTTATTGATCACTACTAGTTCACGATCGTGTTTTGCTTCTCTTCTCGCTCTCTTTTGCGATGTAGCCACCATATATGCTAGTCGCTTGCTGCAGCTCCACTTTACTACTATATCCTTCCTAAAGCTTAAATAGTCTTGATCTCATGGTGTGAGATTGCTGAGTCCCGTGACTCACGAGATACTTCAAAACAGTTGCAGGTTCCGATGAGGCCGGTCACGGATGATTCCACCGAGCTCAAGTGGGAGTTCGACGAGGCGTGGTCGTTACTATGTGTCGTTTCAGATGATCGATAGTGGTGCCCAGTTGGGACGATTCGGGGATCTGTGTTAGCATTTGGGGTATCTTCTTTTATTTTGGTTCCGTAGTCGGACCTTGAGTGTACTACGGATGATGTATGTTTAATTATGTCTTGTGTGAAGTGGCGATTGTAAGCCAACTATGTATCTTTCCTTGATTATTACATGGGTTGTGTGAAGATTACCTCACTTGCGACATTGCTTTCAATGCGGTTATGCCTCTAAGTCGTGCCTCGACCACGGGAGATATAGCCGCATCGAAGCGTTACAAGTTGGTAATCGAGCCTTCCCGACTTAGGAGCCCCTACTTGATTGTTTCTTGGCGTTGTTGAGTCTAGAATGGAAAATGTTTTGAGTCTTAGGATTATATATATCGGAGTAGGATTCTTTTTACTTCCCGGTCCTTCATCGCTCTGTGAGGTATCTGACGTAGAGTTTTGACTCTTCTCTCCTCAAATTTCACTAAAAATTTTAGGATCACGTGGGTATCTTGGAATCGTTCCGATGGTTTTGTGACAAGAACATTGTTCTTGGTGCCTCGACATTTAGGGGTTGTGGCGGTGTCCGGGAGTTGAGCTCCGAGGTGTTGTCGTCACAATTTTATCGTTGCGATTACGGAATACGAGTTTTGCCGACATGAAATCTCTTTTGTGCGATTGTTGGTGAGATAACCTGATAGCCCGATCTTGTGGCGAAAAGGAATATTGCCATGACTTGCATAACGGATGTTTTTGAAGGTCGAGGTACACGATTTCGAGGATTTCTTGGTTATGTGTTGACGGATGGATCTGGTGGATCTAGGTATTGTTAGTTTGGGTGATATATTTTGTGTCCTGTATCCCCAACACCAGATTGCATAACGAGAAAGTTTGGGAGTTTATAGGTGGGAATTCTAGTAGCTTACGGGATATTCTTTCCGACGGATGTATGATTTGAGATTGGGGTTCAACTTCTAGTGGTCCGCCCATTCACGGTCGATTTCTGATGGTCGCGAGGCGTCTTAAAGAATCCTTGGCTATGCTGATTCGGGGCGTCTTGTTAGTCATTCGTGACGTCCGCTATCGTCGTGTCGTGTGGGCCCCACCACGAACACTTTGGCGAAATCTCTATCATGTGTTTGTTCGGCTCATTCTAAAGCCAACCTTGTGTTTTCGATTATGATATTGATTTGTTTCTCAGTCAATTGTTGTTTCCATATTCTTTATCCAAGTGGCTTCTCACCTTATTGGACGTGTGATGATTAACTTTGGAATTCATTCGTTCATTCTTGTTCGAATGTTTATTGTGAAGACTATATGTTGCAATTTCTATCCGTTGATTCTACTTATCTATTTGTCTATCAAAGGGCTAACGGATGTCACCCTCTCCAGGATGGCTCCGCCAACGCGGCTGAATCCGGATCGCAATGATGGGGATCAGTCGAATCCTCCACCTCCACCTCCGCCTCCAGAGGCCTGGCAAGCTATTATGGCAGCCACCAATGCCAATGCTCAGATGATTTTGCAGCTCTTGCAAGAACGTACTCAGGGGCAAGGCAATCAAGGCAATCAAGGTCAAGGCAACAATCAGCCACACTTTGCTACTCTCGATCGGTTTCTCGCTAATCGGCGAAGTCTTTCGGTTTACGTGTTGAGGCAGCAGACGGCGATGATTGGTTAGTGGATATCTGCAAGCACTTTGGTATGTAGCAATGTCGGACACGAGGACTTTGTCAAGTTTGCATCGTTTCAACTCAAGGATCAAGCTGCTGAGTGGTTCCGACAATACAAAGATTCGAGAGGAGGTCGTGTCATTACAGGATGAGTTCGCCGTGATTTCGAGCTCATCACATCCGAAGAGTGTTGTTGAGAGCAAGCGTGAGGAGTTCCGCAATCTCAAGCAAGGCACCTTGTCTGTCTATCAATACAATATCCAGTTCGAAGCTCTCGTTTTGCTAAGCAAGGCGTACACGATGAAAGGAGTATGATCTATCGATTCGGAGGTGGTGCGAGAGAAGATCTGCAATTACCTCTTGTCTTTGTTTGAGCGAGATAAGTATGATGATTTCTACAACATGGCTCTCAAGCAAGAAGCGGCTCAGCTCAAATCGAGGCTTCTAAGAAGAGAATCGGGGATGCGATTCAGTCCTCCTCGTCCTCTCAAGTGGCAGCCAAGCAGCGAAGTTTTATCTGCCCCTCCTCCGTTCCGTCGGCCTTACCAGTGAGAAGAACTCAGGTGGCCGTGGATCTTCCCACCCACCCAACCCAAGCTATCGAACAAGTCTAATTCTCAAGCTCCAAGGTCAAGTGCTCCTTACCACCGTCCGCTCTCGAGGTCACTTGCAACAAGTGTCGGCGAAGGGTCACTATCTGAACAAGTGCTTCAACAGGCGCCTTCCGCCTCCTCCTCTGTGAAATCTTCCAGCAATGCGGTGGTCAAGCATAATCCCAAGTATGCAAGGTGAACATGATGAATGCAGCTCAAGCGGAGGATTCTTGATGTGATCATGGGTAATCTTCGATTAATGATATTCCTGCAAAAGTCTTATTTGATCTTGGTGCATCGCATTGTTTCATGTCTAGATCTTTTGTTGCAAAGCATGATTTCATTTCGGAAATGTTGGAAAAACCCATGGGAGTTGTTTCTCCAGCCTCTTCTATGAGGGCTACCACAAGGATTCGGATGTTTCTATCAAGATGGGTGATTATAGATTTCTGGCTAAACCATTTGTTCTTGGTGACTCGGATATTGATCTTATTCTCGGAATGGGTGGCTTTATCGGCACAAAGCTCAGCTTGATTGTGCTACCGGGGAAATTCAATTGACTCACTCTTCTAATGATGTGATCATCTATGCCTCTCGTGATGAAACCATTGGTTGTTTTCTCTCAATGAGAAGGGCGAATTGAATGCCATCTCTCGATTCGATCGTTTGTGAGTACCAAGATGTCTTTCGGAAGAGCTTCGGGTATGCCTCCTCATCGGCCGATTGAGTTCGTTATCGATCTTGAGCACGGCCTTTGAACCCGTTGCTAGCGTCCATACAAGCTTGGACCTGATGAGCTGAGGAGTTGAAGAAGCAGCTCGATGAACAAGAGCGTCTGGGTTTGATCAGACCGAGTTCATCTCCTTGGGGTTGTGGTGTTCTTTTTGTCCGGAAGAAGGATGGCTCGGACCGACTTTGTGTCGATTACCGTCCATTGAATAAGAAGACAATCAAGAACAAGTATCCACTTCCCAACATCAATGAGCTTTTCGAGCAACTCAAAGGTGCTACAATGTTCTCTAAGCTTGACCTTCGTATGGGGTATCATCAGATTCGCATTCGTGAACAAGATATTCCCAAGACAGCATTCAGAACAAGCTTTGGTTCTTATGAATATACTGTCATGTCTTTCGGCCTCGTCAATGCTCCTCCAACTTTCTCTCGGATGATGAACTTCATATTCAACCCTTACACCAATGAATTCGTCTTGGTCTATCTTGATGATATTTTGGTCTTCTCCAAGAATAAGAAGGATCATGCCAAACATTTGCGATTGGTGCTAGACAAGCTCGAGAGTATCAATTCTATGCTAAGTTCTCCAAATGTGAATTCGGCTTGATGAAGTGCTTTATCTTGGTCATATCATCTCGCCAAGGGCATCGCTGTTGATCCGAGAAGGTGTCCGCAATTGTGAATTGGGAACCTCCTCGGAATGTCAAGCAGCTCCATGACTTTCTTGGTCTTGCAAGCTATTGCGAAGATTCGTTGAGAACTTCTCCAAGATTGCAAAGCCTCTTTCCAACCTTCTCCGAAGCATGTGAAGTATATACGGTCTCCGAGTGTGGCGTTGCTTTCGATACCCTCAAAGAGAAACTTCGTCACAGCTCTGTTCGACTCCTCTGATGAATCCAAGCCTTATGAAGTTTTCGTGATGCTTCTCTTCAAGGTCTTGGTGCTGTGTTAATGCAAGAGAAGAGAGTTGTGGCTTATACATCTCGCCTTGATTGAAGCCCAACGAGAAGAACTACCCCACTCATGATCTTGAGTTGGCGGCAGTTGTCCATGCATTGATTACGTGGAGACATCTCTTGTTGGGAAGGAAAGTGGACATTTTCACGATCACAAGAGTCTCAAGTACATCTTCACTCAGCCTAACCTCAACCTCGAGGCAGACTCGATGGGTGAAATGATTCAAGAGTACAACCCAAGTATTGAGTATACTCCGGGCAAAGCCAATGTCATTCTGAGGCGCTTTGAGCAGGAAAGCTTACTGTGATCTAATCCTCAAGCCCTTTCGGCCGGATCTCTGTGAATCTTTCCATAAGCTGAATCTTCAAGTTGTTCCTCAAGGCTTTCTTGCCAACCTCATAGTCTCTCCTACTTTGGAAGATCAGATTCGTGAGGCTCAACTTGGATACCATGGTGAAGAAAGTGAAGCGTGGTATCGACAAGGGCATTTCAAGTACAAGTGCTTCGCGTTGATGACAAAGACACTCTGTTCTTTGAGGACGGATTGTGGTTCCTAAGGGTGATCTGAGAAAAGTCATTATGAGCAGGCTCACAATTCGCTTCTATCCATTCATCACGGAAATGCGAAGATGTACCATGATCTCAAGCAGTCATATTGGTGGACTCGAATGAAGGCGAGAATTGCTCAATTCGTGAATGAGTGTGATGTCTGCGGAAGAGTGAAAGCAGAACACCAAAGACCAGCTGGTCTCCTTCAACCTCTTGCTATTCTGAATGGAAGTTTGATCACATTGAAATGGACTTAGTGGTGGCTTTCCAAAGTCCAAGCGTGGAAATGATGCTATCTTTGTTGTCATTGACAAGCTTACTAAAGTGGCTCATTTTCTTCCTATCAAAGAATCCATCACAGCAGCTCGGTTGGCGAGCTATACACCTCGAGATTGTCTCCTTGCGGTATTCCTCAAGTGATCTCTTGGACCGTGGCAGCATCTTTACCTCCAAGTTCGGGATTCTTTTGAAGGCCATGGGCACCAACATTCGCTTGACACAGCTTTCCATCCTCAAACAAGTGGCCAAGTCGGCGAGTTAATCAAATTCTTGAAGATATGCTCGGGGCTTGTGTCATTTCCTTGGTATGAAGTGGGAAGATTGTCTTCCATATGCGAGTTCTCTTACAACAACAGCTTCAAGCGAGTTGGGCAAGGCCCCATTCGAAATTCTCTATGGCGAAAGTGCGTACTCCTCTCAATTAGTGCGAGGGCAGGTGAGCGCCAACTTCTTGGCAATGACTTGATCACGAAGCGGAAGAAATGTGCCAAGTCATTCGTGAGAATCTCAAAGCAGCATAATCGCGCGGAAAAGCTATTATGATGATAAGCACCGTGATGTGACTTTTGAAATTGGAGATCATGTCTACCTCCGCGTCTCTCAATGAAAGGCACTCGTCGCCCGGTATCAAAGGGAAGCTTGCCCCTAGATCGTGGGTCCTTTCAAGATCATTGGGAAAAGAAGCGATCTAGCCTATCAACGAGCTTCCATCCAACTTTGCAAATGTGCGCGATGTGTTTCACGTGTCACGACGCCATAAGTGCTTCAAGACTCTGAACGCACTATCAACGAAGAGATTGACCTTCAAGAAGATCTCTCTTATCATGAGCACCCCGTTGCTATTCTTGAAGAAACCGAGCGCAAGACTCGCAACAAGTCAATCAAATTCCTGAAAGTGAAGTGGTCACACCATTCCGACCGAGAAGCTACCTGGGGGCTGAGGATCACCTCCGTTCGAGTATCCGGAGTTCTTTCGGTCCTAGATCTGGGGCGAGATCCTCTTGTAGTGGTGGAGTGTTGTAACACCCTGGATGTAAACTTCCCCTTTTGGGCAATATATCAATTTGACCTCATCCAAGTCTTGTGGGTTTTTGTCATGCTTGGCTTCATGTTGTTTGGTTATGTGGGTTTTGCTCTTTTCTTTGTTTTGCTCTTTTACCATATTGCATTTGTGTCTCTTGTCATCTTGCATTCCATTCCTATCATGTGGTTGTGTTGTTCTCTTACATGTCATGTGGTTGCATGTTTCATTCTCAACTTGCATTACCATCTCCTCTTTCCCTCTCCTTCTTTCCTTTTCAAGGGCTTTATATAATTCCCTCTCTCAATTAATGTTCATCTTCTCCCTAAAAATCTTGCTCTTTGCACTAAACCTCTCTGCCCTAATATCTTCTCATTTGAAGTTGTTATGGTCAGGTTCAAAAATGGCACAAGTTTGAAGTATTTCCAAACTTGCATTATTTTTCTACCTCTAAAAATGTCCATTACAATTTATTTAAATAGTGGTGAATTCCAGGAGTGTGGGGATATTTTCCTTTCACTCAAACTCTTTTCTTTTCTTTCTGTACTTTCTTTTCTCTCCCTTTTGAATTTTTAAAAGGAAAAGAAAAGGAGGCAGCAGCAGCAGGGCAGCCCAGCGATTTCCCTCTCCACTGGGCCCCGCCACTCCGAGCAGCCCAGCTTCCTCAGCCCGCAGCCCGAGAGAGCAGGCGCGCCAGCCCGCCCGCTCTCTCCTCCTGTCTTCGCGCACCCGCAGCTCCCCTTACCCCCGCTAGCTTCCGCCCACGTGGCAGCGCCGGTCCCGCCTGGCAGCGACCGCACTGTGTTTTTCACCCGCCTTTTCCCTCTCCTCTCGCCATCGCCATGGGGACCCCGGAGCACGAGGGAGCGTGAGCTCGCCTCGTCGCCCTAGCCCTACTTATCCCCTCTCGCGTGGCCAACCGCACCCTAGGTTCCCTCTCCCTCTACGCCGCCCGCCAGTAAGAAAACCACCAAGTTCGCCGCCCGCTTTCGTTCCAGCGCATCAGAGGCGTGGCCTCGTCGCCGCGCGCTCTCCGGCCACCACGACCAGCGGCCCTTGTCCATCTCCTTCCTCGTCGTCGTCTTCGTCCACGGCGTCGACTCTGAGGCCGGGCGCCAAGTTAAATCGGCGCCTGCCGGTCTTCTTCTCGGACAGGTTCGGCGAAAATTCAGAGCTCGATCTCGCCGCCGTCGGCCCGTCTCCGTCGCCGATCTCGTGTCCTAGGGTAAGAGGTATACCCTATTTCCTCCTGCTCCTCCACATCGCCGTTAGTTCACCATAGCGTAGGGTCGGTCCTTGTTAGTGTCGCGCCCGGCGTGCTCCGGCGTGTTGTAGTTGTTGGGTTCAGTTTGTTTTGGCGTGCGTGTATGCCGTGACCCCCCCGCTCGGGCTTGCCCCTTCACGGTCCCGATGCCCTTCGCGCGCACCTAGTTTGCTCGAGGCACGAGCCACCGTGGCGCGATTGGCCTCGCGCGGTCGGCGTCCGTTTCTGTTTTGGGTCGGCCTGGTAGTTTAGGTCAAGTGGGCAGCTTCCGGATCCTACCGACTCCCTAGCCTAGCCGAGCTGGTTGACCCCGCTCTCTCACATGGCGACACAGGTTCGAACCCGGTAGCGCCTCCCCCTTTTGTATTTCTGTTTTCGTTTTTCTCCGGTCGTTCACTCTGCAGCAGCGATGAATAAGGGCGAGGCCCTTCCTCTGTCGATCGCCGCCGCCCAGCCCGGTGGTAGCGGGGCTGGATTCCAACGGGAGACGGGTTGAATCCCCATGAGGCTGTTTTCTTTCCCCTTTTAGAACCCATTTCACCCCTGTCTCTATGTGGTGGGGCCATCTGTCGACCTCTCGGCGCCTCCCCTATGCATAATTTTTCTTTTACCCCCGTTTCCATTTTCAGCGTTGATTCCTTTCTGTTTTAGGCAAGTCCAAATCTGGACATTTCCAAATCTGAAATTGCCAATTCTATCAACTTCCTTTTTAGGCAGGTTTTAACTTGATGCTTTTGGGATGATTTCTCTACTGCAACCCTAACATATTATATATGTTTTTGGGGTAGAAAAATCCCACCAACTCAGTGGTGGCAATAGTTTTTGCATTTGAGCAAGTTTGTGATCATGTCTTTTTGCATCATGGTTATGTGTTGTTTTCATTGGGCATATTTCATTGCTTTGTGCTATGATGTAGTTTGCACACATGCATGGCTTTGTTCATCATCTTTGTTATCGTAGGTTTCTCACCATTCTTGTTTTTCCGTCATATCCAACCCGTGCATCCGTTTCGGTGATCTCTATATCGATTTCTACGAAATCATCTCATCTTTCGATGGCATGCTTGGTTAGCCAAGATGATGCCAGTTTTCCATTCACCCTCGGGCCTTTATCGCTTTGCATATCACTTCCGCATATCATGTTATGTTGCATCATGTTGATTGTGCATTGCACCGTGATTTATTGTGGCTCCTTGTTTGTGTTGTTGCTTTGGGTAGAGCCGGAGGCGAGTGCGTGAGCGAGCCTGTTGAGAACGCTTTCGAGGATCAAGCTTTTGACAACTCTGAGAACATTGCAGGCAAGATGACCATACCCTCGAAATCATTTCTATCTTTGCTATGCTAGTTGCTCGCTCTTTTGCTATGCCTATGCTGCGATGCCTACCACTTGCTATATCATGCCACCCATATTGCCATGTCAGCCCCTAACCATCCTTTTCCTAGCAAACCGTTGATTGGCTATGTTACCGCTCTGCTCAGCCCTCTTATAGCGTTGTTAGTTGCAGGTGAAGCTGAAGTTTGTTCCTTGTTGGAACATGGAGATGTTGTTCCTTTTTGGAACATGTTTACTTGTTGGGGATATCACATTATATAAATATATATCTGCTATGTTTAACACATCTATATACTTGGTAAAGGGTGGAAGGCTCGGCCTTATGCAGTGTTTTGTTCCACTCTTGCCACCTAGTTTCCGTCATACCGGTGTTATGTTCCTTGATTTTGCGTTCCTTACGGTTGGGTGATTTATGGGACCCCTTGACGATTCGCTTTGAATAAGACTCGTCCGCAAGGCCCAACATTGGTTTTACCATTTGCCACCTAAGCCTTTTCCCGGGTTTTCGCGAGCCGAGGGTCATCTTATTTTAAACCCCGGGCGGTGCTCCTCCGGCGTTGGTCCAAACTAGAACACCGTGCAGGACCATTCCTTGGCAACATGGATTACGTCGGTTCTGACGCTTAGCTTATCCGGTGTGCCACGAGAGCGAGATATGTGCAGCTCCTATCGGGATTTGTCGGCGCAGTCGGGTGGTCTTGCTGGTCTTGTTTTATTGCTGTCGAAATGTCTTGTAGTCCGGGATTCGAGATTGATCGGGTCTTCCGGTAGAAGAATATCCTTCGTTGACCGTGAGAGCTTATAATGGGCTAAGTTGGGACACCCTGCAGGTAATATCTTTGAAAGCCGTGCCCGCGGTTATGAGGCAGATGGGAATTTGTTAATGTCGGTTGTAGAAAACCCAAAGTTGATCTCAATAAAATACACATCAACGCGTGTGTTACCGTGATGGTCTCTTCTCGTGGTCGGGAAGTGAACACGATGTTGGAGTTATGTCGGCGTAAGTAGTTCGGGATCACTTATTGATCACTACTAGTTCACGATCGTGTTTTGCTTCTCTTCTCGCTCTCTTTTGCGATGTAGCCACCATATATGCTAGTCGCTTGCTGCAGCTCCACTTTACTACTATATCCTTCCTAAAGCTTAAATAGTCTTGATCTCGGGTGTGAGATTGCTGAGTCCCGTGACTCACAGATACTTCAAAACAGTTGCGAGGTTCCGATGAGGCGGTCGAGATGATTCCACGAGCTCAAGTGGGAGTTCGACGAGGCGTGGTTGTTACTATGTGTCGTTTCAGATGATCAGTAGTGGTGCCCAGTTGGGACGATTCGGGGATCTGTGTTAGCATTTGGGGTATCTTCTTTTATTTTGGTTCCGTAGTCGGACCTTGAGTGTACTCTGGATGATGTATGTTTAATTATGTACTGTGTGAAGTGGCGATTGTAAGCCAACTATGTATCTTTCCCTTGATTATTACATGGGTTGTGTGAAGATTACCTCACTTGCGACATTGCTTTCAATGCGGTTATGCCTCTAAGTCGTGCCTCGACACGTGGGAGATATAGCCGCATCGGGGGCGTTACACTGCCAAGGATAAACAACTAGATTGTCGGATCCCACACATACCAAGCATTTCAAACATACACACAATATGCTCGATATGTGTAAATACAACATGGCATCACAACATAACTCTCGACTCAAGTATTTATTCATTAGGCCCAGGGGCGAGATATTACAAACATGGGTCTCATGACCCAACATTGAAACATACAAGTCAAAGCACCGCGGAAGCTTAACATGTGCGAGTACAGACATCTACAAATGAAAAAGGCTGGGAAGCCTGACTATCTACCAGATCCTACCGAGGGCACAAGATCGTAGCTGAGGTAACAAGCTAAACATCGAAGTCCACGCGGAACTACTAGCGAGACTGACGTCTCTCTTCAAAACATAAAATAGGCAAACATGAGTACAAATGTACCCAGCAAGACTTACATCAGAACTAGATACATATGCATCAGTATCAACAAAGGGGGGTGGTGGAGTTTAACTGCAGCAAGCCAACTTTTACTCGGTGGCTATCCTAAACTACGACTGCAAGTAACTCTTTTGAGGTGGCGCACACGAGTCCACATATTCACCATATCAATACACCACTATGGATCCGCTCCGTCTCCCTACGAGCGCCATCCATAGCACTCACGCTATCTTGCGCATTTTAGAGTATCCACTTTCACTTGTCTATGAATGCACAGCAACCCGAAGTCCTTTACGCGGACACGGCTATTGAATAGATGATGATAACCCTGCAGTTGTGTACTTCTTCACACGGTCTCACCACTTATTGCCGTTTACGACATGTACTCGGCAACCTTCAAGCGGAAGCCCAGCGAGGGTGTCGGCCACGACCTACCTAAACACTCAAGTCTCTAGTCCAGGTTATCGCCTATTCAGGTTCCATCCATGAGGAGTCCGCCGAGGTTTCCACTCGCCCCGAGCGATGTGTACAGGGTTCATGACGACAAGCAGGCGCCCGGCATACCCGCCACGTGCCTACCGCATCACAGCCCACCCTCGGGTCAGCACGCCCGGCCTCAGCATACTACAAACACGAAACTACTTGCAACTCACTGGACGGAGGACAAGGGTGGTTAAGAAGTCGAGAGGGCATAAGCATTCCAATGCGTGGTAGTAACTGGTCATGGATCACAAACACGAACTCAGTTCGAGGGCGGCTTCAATGAGACAACCCACCATGTACTCCTACATGGCCTCTCACGATATCTTTACCAAATCGTGTTCACACACTTAGCTCTCAACGGTAGGACATGTTCACACACATCCGATTCATCCCGATGAATCGGACACGACTCAACTCTAAGCGTAGCAGGCATGACAAACAAGCATGAATGAGTAGGCACATCCGGGCTCAAACAACTCCTACTCATGCTAGTGGGTTTCATCTATTCTTGTGGCAATGACAGGTCATCACGAGAGGATAAAGGGGTTCAGCTACCGCAGCAAACAACAGATGAATCGTTGTTGTCCTAATGCAGTAAAAGAGAGCAGGAGCGAGACAGTGGGATTGTATCGGAATGAACAAGGGGGTTTTGCGTGCCTCGCACGTCTGAAGATAGCATTGAGTCTTCATCAGTGTCAATGATCACAACATCGGAACATCATCTACCGAGAGGGGATAGATATCGGCAATAGAGAAGAAATACAATCAATGCAATGGACAATATGATGCATGATCATGACATTTCAATATGTTGTGTTTTGAGCTAATGCAACTAGCAACATGTTAAATGGAGTTGGTTTGAATCCAAGATTCAAATTCAAACTCCATATGTGATGTTTTAAATTCCCTTCATATGTTTTGTACTAAACAGTAGTCATAATTTGTTCTATCATGCATGAAACTAGTTCAGATGGATAGATTGGATTTTTCTGATCATTTTTCATATATAACTTGTTTCATTTGGAGCTATAGATTAATTTCTATGATTTTTTGAAGTTTATAGCATTTTCTAGAATTTCCTGGATTATATTAAATCCAGAAAATGATTAACTGCGTCATTCTAGCGTCATGCTGACCTCAGCAGGTCAACAGACCCGGTCCAGGTCAACCCTGACTAGTGGGGCCCTTGGTGGTGACTCACTAAACAAACCGGTCAAATCCAGTGGCCCAGGTTTGACCGTGGTGGGGAACTTCTTGTCGATGGCGATGAGGTGGCCAATTAGGTGGGGTTAGTCCTAATGAGGCGCCACGTCGGCACCCGCCGGAGCACGGCCGGTGACGACCATATCACGCGGCGGAGGCTCACCGGAGTGGCTCGGGGACGGCCTTCTGAGGCGGTAGTTTGCGACGGGGTTTGGCTCTATGGGGAGCTGGAGGAGTGGCGCATCCACTGGTGGCAGCGGCCGAGGCTGAGGCGGCTGTGGCGGCGGCTGGCGAAGTTAGGCGGCGGCGGAGTTCGCCAGTCTTGGCGTGGGGTGCTGCGGGGCACGGCAGGAGCTGTGGGCGGCGGCATTGGTCTTCTGGGAGGTTGCTGAGTGCGATGACATGCGTGGGTATGAGCTGCGGTGGCCCTTGCCACGGCGGCAACATGGCCGGCGGCGTTGCGCTCGCGGGTTAGACGGCTAGCAGGGCTACATCACGAAATCGGGCACGGGGAAGGAGGGGAAACGGAGGAGAGCTCACAGCAGTCTCGACGGCGTCGACGACGAGCTCGGGGAAGGCTGGAGCTAAGCGGGGCGGCGAGGCGGATCTCCAACGTCGGGAGGTTGAAGACGAGCTTGGTGAGGTCGTTCGGGGGTGTAACGCCCCGGATTCGATGCGCCAGGTGTCTGCCAGTTATTTGCCGTCGTTGCCATGTCATTTGCTTGCGTTTTGCACTTTGCCATGTCATCATCTGCATTTCATATCATGTCGTCATGTGCATTTCATTTTGCATACGTGTTCGTCTCATGTATTCGAGCATTTTCCCCGTTGTCCGTTTTGCAATCCGGCACTCCTATGCTCCCCGGCGCCCCCTTTTGCCTCTTTTCGTGTGCGGGTGTTAAACTTTCTCGGAATGGCCCGAGGTTTGCTAAGCGGCCTTGGTATAGCACCGGTAGACCGCCTGTCAAGTTTCGTGCCATTTGGAGGTCGTTTGGTACTTCAACGGTTAACCGGGTAACCGCAAAAGCCTCTTTTGTGTTGCGGCCCAACGCCCCTTTCAAAGTGGCCCAAAACCCATCTAACTCCCATCCATGCTCTCGGTCGTTCGATCACGATCGCGTGGCCGAAAACCGCACCTCATTTGGAGTGTCCTAGCTCCCTTATCTATAAATAGGTGCCCTCCCCCGAAATTCGCGGATGAATTCCCTAACCCTAGTCTCCTTCCACCTTCCGCCGCCAGACATGTCCGTCCCGAGTCGGACGTGTCGCGCCCGCGCCAGCCCGCGAGTCCCAGCCGCGCCACGTGGCCGCCCGCCACAATCCGCTGCCAGCTGACTGCCCGGCCCGCGGCTAGCCCTTGAGGCCAGCGCGCCATGGGCGCCAGCGCCCAGCGCCAGCGAAGCGCCCGCCGGGCGCCCTCCGGCCCGCGCCTCCGCCGCCCGGCCCGATGCCGCGCCGGCCTCCTCCGCCGCCTGCGCCTCGCCGCTTTGTCCTCCTCCTCCGGTTGCCGCCGGCCAGCGCGCCTCCAGCGCCCTCGGCCGCTGCGCCGCCGCCCATGGCCGCCTGCCGCCCTCGCGCGCCGCCAGCCCTTGCCCGCCGCCCGTCGCTGGCTCCCCTCCGCCGCCTCCCTCCGCCCCGGTGCCAGCTCCGCGAGGCTTCGGCCGACCTCGATCTAGATCTCGGAGCGGTTGACTTCTCCTCCCCCCCGTTTTCCTCTAAGTCATTATTCTATAGATATTTGTTGCATTTTCGTCATGTCGTAACTCTGCATCCGTCGCTCCGTTTCGTGCATGTAATATGTCAAATTGTTTGACTCGATGAGTAGATCATTTTATCTCATTGCATCATTTTCATTTGAGCTCATCTTGATGCCCGAAATGCTGTTGGAAGAGTGCTATGTGATGTTAATCTGCTGAAACTGGTATAACTTGGTGATTTGTCATTTTTGCCATGATTGACGTGTGCATCCTATGAACTTGAGTCCTACATGTGTTTTGTAATATGCCATGCCATCTTTACAGGGGTATATGCCATGTATTTTTGTGATCTCTGTGGTGACTAGCACAAGCATGCAAACGAGGCTTCATGATGTTGCTGATTTCAGCCCCTGTTCTGCTGATATTTTTATGCCATGTAAACTTGATGCTACCGAGAGTTTCATGCTTATTTTGAGATACTTCAGTAAGGATGTTTTGAACATATGGTTATTCTCTATCCATCCATGCCCATTTTTGCAATTATGGAGTGCCATAGCTTGAGTCAATCAAGCTCTACTTTTGCTATAAAATGTTTCCTGGCAGATTGTTTACATGTTATTCAATTTTGCCAAGGTTTTTGTAGTTGACCCGTGTATGCTATGATGTTGTTCTTGCCATGTATAGCTTCTATGCCATGTCTTCTTACTGTGAGTTTCCTTGCCATGCCATGTATTGCTCTGTGGTGAGTGGTTCAAGCTCACCAACATGCCTACTTATTGTTGTTCCTGCCATGTTTAAATCTGTAATATAACTTGCCATGTTTATATGGGTGCTATCGTATTTTCTGATCCTTTTTGGCTCATGGTCAGTAAGAGACTTTTGTTCTATGCATTTATTAATATCATGCCATGACTTTGTTTGCCATGATAAGTTCCTGTAGCATGTTGTTTGATAGCTCTAAACATTGCAACCTGATGTTATTTCTGCAAAGTCTGAAACTGTTATTATTTGCAATCTAGCCATGTCATTTTGAGCATGTTCTAGTGATTTCTGGAGATAGCTTAGTGTTCATGTTTTGTCATGCTTTACCTGTAGATCATTTCCATGCCTTTTGTTCTCATGTTAAGATGCTGTAGCTTGTTGTTTTGATGCTTGCAATATGCCTAGTTGCTGTTTTGGACAGCTTGTCCTTTAAACTTGTTTCATGTGTATGTGTTGAACCGTTGCTCCGTTTTGAGTGTGCTCTATATGAAACTTGCTTAGAATTGCATGTAGCTTCATATTATCATGTTGCATCCTTGTTTTGAGGTGTTTTCTTGATGTTGGTATGCATTTTGCATCAATGCCATGTTTAACTTGTTTTGCTCATATCTTCTAGGCCGTAGCTCCGAATCTAATGAACTTTATATGTAACTTGACTAGAATTTCGTGTAGATCATCTTGGTGCATCTTAACTTGCTGTTTAACAACTTGAACATAAGGTTTATTCAGATCTGGACCAATTTCGAAATTTGCATATGAGGACTTACCGGAATAGTTATATGTTGTTTCCGGCCTCATTTAAACTTGCCTTGATGCGTTGCTCTTGTTTGCATCATCTCTTGCCATGAGTAGCTTCATGTAGCTTTGTCATGCATCATTCTTGGTTGTGCATCATGTCTTGTTCATTTGTGGTGTGTTTACTATGTTGTGTGCTTCTTCTTGTTAGTTCCTGTTTCGTTGCGATCGTGAGGATTCGTTCGTCTACGCTTGGTTCGGCTTCATCCGTTCATCTTCTTCATGGACTCGTTCTTCTTCCTTGCGGGATTTTAGGCAAGATGACCGCTACCCTGGATCTCACTACTATCATTGCTATGCTAGTTGTTTCGTTCTATCGCTATGATGCGCTACCTATTACTTGTTCCTCAAGCCTCCCAAATTGCCATGTCAGCCTCTAACCTTTTGCACCCTTCCTAGCAAACCATTGTTTGGCTATGTTACCGCTTTTTCTCAGCCCCTCTTATAGCGTTGTTAGTTGCAGGTGAAGATGAAGTTTGTTCCTTGTTGGAACATGGAGATGTTGTTCCTTGTTGGAACATGTTTACTTGTTGGGATATCACAATATACCTTATTTAATTAATGCATCTATATACTTGGTAAAGGGTGGAAGTCTCGGCCTTATGCCTGGTGTTTTGTTCCACTCTTGCCGGCCTAGTTTCCGTCATATCGGTATTATGTTCCTGGATTTTGCGTCCCTAACGCGGTCGGGTGATTTATCGGACCCCCTTGACAGTTCGCTTTGAATAAGACTCCTCCAGCAAGGCCCAACCTTGGTTTTACCATTTGCCTCACCACCACCTACCTTTCCCTTGGGAGTAATTAACCCAAGGGTCATCTTTATTAGCCCCGGGCCAATGCTTGTCTAAGTGTTGGCCCGAACCGAGTAGACTGCGGGGCCCCCTCGGGGAAACTCGGGGTTTGGTTTTACTCGTAGGATGTCTCATCCGGTGTTGCCCTGAGAACGAGATATGTGCAGCTCCTATCGGGATTGTCGGCGCATCGGGCGGTCTTGCTGGCCTTGTTTTATTGCTGTCGAAATGTCTTGTAGCCGGGATTCCGAGACTGATCGGGTCTTCCCGGGGAGAAGGAATATCCTTCGTTGATCGCGAGAGCTTATCATGGGCTAAGTTGGGACACCCCTGCAGGGTATAAACTTTCGAGAGCCGTGCCCGCGGTTATGTGGCAGATGGGAATTTGTTAATATCCGGTTGTAGTAAACTTGAAGCAAATTCTTCTAAAATACACCAACCGTGTGCGTAACCGTGAGTGTCTCTTTTCGGGGTTGATCGAGAGGAGAACACGGTTTCTGGGTTATGTCTGGCGTAAGTAGGAGTTCAGGATCACTTCTTGATCATTACTAGTTGGCGACCGTTCCTTTGTTTCTCTTCTCGCTCTCATTTGCGTATGTTAGCCACCATATATGCTTAGTCGCTGCTGCAGCCTCACCACTTTACCCCTTCCTTTCCCTTTAAGCTTTGCTAGTCTTGATACCCATGGTAATGGGATTGCTGAGTCCTCGTGGCTCACAGATTACTACAACACCGTTGCAGTACAGGTTATGTGATGATCATGGCCGAGAGCGATGTTTGCTTGTTTTGGAGTTCTTCTTACGCTTCTTGATCGGGGATAGGTTCAGGTCGGCAGCCTGGGCTAGCAGGGTGGATGTCGTTTGAGCTTCTGTTTGTGATTCATCCGTAGTCGGATGTTGATCTTGTATGATGTATTGTTGTATTCATGTGACATTGTATGTATTGGATGTATCCCCATCTATTATGTAATGTTGATGTAATGATATCCACCTTGCAAAAGCGTTTCAATATCTTGGTCTATCCTTGGTGGGACCTTGAGTTCCTTTTGGATAGGGTCGCATATTGGGCGTAACGAGGCTTCCGGTGCAGCGTGGCTCGGCGGAGAGGGCTAAGCGACGAGGCGGATCTTCAGGCGCTTGGCGAGGCGAGGGGTGGCGGTGGCGACGGTTCGCTCGCACGTGAGAGAGAAAGCGAGGGAGAGGAGAGGAGAGGACTGGGCAGAGTGAAAGGGGTTCCGAGGCGGCGCGTGGCATCGTCTGGAGTCATCCAGGCGTCCGCAGAAGCAGGAGGTGGAGAGGCTCGTGCTCATGGCCTTGCGACCACAGCGCTATCCTCTGGCGGGAGGAAGGCAGCGGGGAGGGGGGACAGGTGGGCTGGGCTGGGCCTAGCAGGCCGGCTGTCTACTGGGCCGCTAGTGGGCTGCTAGGTAAGTTGCATACGTAACCTCTCTCTCTCCTTTTATTTCTGTTTTCTATTTTCTGTCTTTGTTTTTTTTTTGGATTTAGTAAAATACTAAACCACTTTATAAAATCCTGAAATAAATTGTGGGCACTGTTGAAATGTTTTTCAACAGCCCTCAACCATTTTCAGAATTATTTGGGCAATTAAAATATTTATAGTAATTAAATGCACAAATGCAAATACTTTATGGATTAATTCAAAAATCCAGAATGGCCTAGAAAATGTGCACCATTTTTGGCAGAGGTTCTGGACCAATTCAAAAATGATGAACTTTTCCAAAGGCATTTTGGGTTCATTGAAAATATTTTGAGGTTGAACCTATTTGGTTTATTCTGGTGCTAGGGTTTATCATCCCCATTTCATATTTCTTTCAAACTTTAAACATGATGCACACAAGAAAGGCTAGCCTAGTGCATACTAGAACTAGGGATGTGACAGTGTCTCATTGTTGTATTCCTCCACCGCATGCCTGCACGATGCCTAGTTGGTCTAGACTACCTTTCCTTTCCAAACTTGTACTTTTAGCTTGTAAAAGAACTTATGTATGGATTTGTATGTTGTGTTTGCCTACTATGTTGTATCCATCGTATTTATTTCATTGTGCATGTTACATCATGAATGATTCTTTGTCTCTGCAATTGCTCAATGCCCTACCCCTGTTGCATTTAAGCAGGATGGTTAGACCTGTTGGTCGTGGCCGTGGTGCCCATGCTCCACCACCACCCGAATACATGGCCGGAATGATACAACAGTTTGAGCTGAATCGCCAGTACATGGAAGGAGTCATGGCTTAGTTCCCACGCCCCAATATGAATCGGCAGCCAACCCCAGTAACTCTGCAGGATTTCATGCGCCTCAACCCGGCAATCTACCGTAGCTCAACTCAGTCCCTTGATGATGATGACCGGCTCCGCGACATCACTTATGAGATGGAGTCTGCTGATGTAGCCCCTGCCAGCTATATAACCTTTGCATCCTTCTACCTCAAGGGCCCCGTTGCTCAATGGTGGGACAGCCACAGGCGTACTCAACCCGCTGGAACAGTCATCACTTGGTCGGATTTCCAAGCTGCTTTCTGTGCCCGCTTCATTCCTCAGGGAATCATGGACATGAAGAAGTGAGAGTTACGCAACCTCACCCAGGGCAACAAGATTGTTGATGCTTAACAGCGGGAGTTTCTTGACTTGTCCCGTTATGTTGAAGAAGATATTGCTACTGATGCTTGTAGGCAGGAAAAGTTCCATGACGGACTTCAAGCTGACATCAAGCTCTCGCTCCTTGTGCATGACTTTGCTGACTTCGCCACTTTGTTGAACAAGGCCATCCAGGTCGAGATTGGTCTGCAGGAACACCAAGGATCTATCAGGTGCAACCGTGATGCTGGTTCATCTTCGGGCCCATCATTGCAGAAGCATAAGATATGGATTCCCCACAACATGTACCGCCCGACTTCACCTTCTCAAAGACAGTCCTATGTTGCACCACGCCTACCTCCTCCACCATCGAGCTAGCCTCTTCGAGCTACACCACCCCGAGCTCCTATTTCCAACCCAATGATGGTATATGCTTGAAGTGTGGCCGACCAGGTCACCGTGCCAGAGAGTGCTATCGGAATCAGAATCAGCTGGCTCTACCTTCAACTGGCCGCAACAATGCATGTGGCAACAACCAGCCCCGCAACGACAATGCCAGACCTTATGGTCGTGGTCAGGCCAATAACATTGATATGAATGAAGCTCAAGACTAGCCAGCTACTATGATCAGTACTCTCCTTGTTAATTCAGTACCAGCATCTGTTTTATTTGATTCCGGAGCATCGCATTCATTCATGTCAAAAAAATTTGCATACGCACACGACATTAGATGTGAGCACATGAACACTCCGCTAGTGGTAGGCACCCCTGTAGGCCATTGTCGAACTACCATGATTGGTCGCGAAGTCCCCCTTGAAATTGAAGAGTTAGAGTTCCATGTTTCTCCCATTAATTTGGAGTCTTCCAATATTGACCTCATTCTGGGAATGGAATGGTTGAAATCGCATACTACTTTTATCGTTTGTGCCACCAAAATTGTTCATCTCCTACAACCATGAAATGACATAGTAAGCTACCATGCTCATCTTATTCAAAATGTCGAGGAATGGTGTCGTGGGAAACCACGGCCACCTATGGGACCAAGAGCCCCTTTCTGGTTCGACGGGGGATAGCACGTTGCACAAAGAGCGGAGAAGCGTGGAACAGCATGGCTGAGATCACACGGGCAGTTTTTACCCAGGTTCGGGTCGCCATGAGGCGGTAAAACCTTACTCCTGCTTTGGTGGATTGATGGTGGAAAATATGGTGGTGAGTGCAGCATGTTTGCCCAGCAGGGTTGCCTCGTGGCGAGAATGGCTACGCGCGTACGAGTGTGTGAGGGTCCGAGTCAGCCAACCCTTTCTCAATTTGCCATGGGCCTCCTTTTATAGATCAAGGGGACCACGGTGGAAAATCAGTCATTACGGACTGATTAGGTAACAAACAGTGCTATAATACCTAACTCTGCAGGCCGACAGGGCGCATTAAATGCGCCGCTCAATGTCACATCACAGCTTGCCTGGCAGGCCCTGCCGAACTGTTTTGCCAGCTTCGCGCCTGCTTGCTTAACATGTCTAAGGACATGTGTCGCTTGGAGGTATCTTCTGTAGGAACTGGCTGCCATGTGGCAAATAGCAGCCACTTATTCACTTTGGAGCTTGAAACCGCACTGATCGACGATGTGCGTCATGATGAGGTGGTGCGGGGGTGTGGTTTGCCTCCATAAGCCCCAGCAGGCCTGTCGGGACGATCCAAAAGCTTGCTTTCGGGGGTAACCCCATCTTTGCCTGGCTCGCCTGCCCGGCAAGGGAGGTTTTTCCCTTAGCGATATCTTGCTTCCCTGGCTAGTCTTGGTCCTCTTGATCTGCATGTTGGTCCTTCAAAGAACTGATCCCTTGTGCTCCAATATAATCTTGGTGATGTAATCTTGTTCTTGTGCCTGTTGGCTTACCGCCCGTGCATGAGTCAGGGTAAAACATACACCCTAGTTTGTGTTCCCCGACATAAGCCCCCGGGCTTGAGCCATACGTGTCGCGAGGTATATTGGGTTAGGCCCCAAATAGTGCACGGACATATGGCAGGAGAAGGCTGCGCGCACGGCGGTTTGTCATGATGACCAGTCAATCTAACGTCCACTTCGCGTGATTACCATGAGGTGTGGGGGCGTGGGACTGTAGCAGTTAATGTAAAAATGGTAACTTTTCTGAAGAGTCACGTCATCTCCCACGTCGTTCCCCTTAAGAGGGGGAAACGCGAAAAGGTACTAGTCATCCATCGTCTGCCTCGCCTCCCTATCATCTTCCTCCGCAAGCCAAGCAACCACCTGTTCTTTTCGCCCACATCGTCGGTCCCCTTCTGATTCCTTTCCCGCTCTCCCACCTTCGGAGACATGGGGAAGAAAATCGCCGCTAGGGGGCAACGGACGACCGTCGTGAGGCGGAGTCCATCAAGGGGAGCAAGAGGGCGACCGAGTTGGACAAGAAGCAAAGGGGAGATGTCATCCTCTCCCCTACGAACCTCGACGGAAACATGATGCAGGTAAGGTATGGATATCTGTGGGGGAGGGAGGTCCTGAAGGGGCATGGCGCTCACAATGTCCTGATGAAGGGAGAGGAAGATCCGCCAAATTCATACAAGTTCTTCTGCACATATTTCATCTGCGGCCTCTGCCCTCCCTTCTCAGACTTTTTTGAGGTGATGATGGAAACTATGGATTCCACCTCCTGGATTTCACGCCAAACGCAATGGCGTGCATGGCGATCTTCGCCCATCTGTGCGAGAATTTTGTTGGGTTTTCCCCCAATGTAGATCTTTTCAGGCACTACTTCATCCCGCGGGTGGAGAACAAGAGCCACCGCTCCAACAATATAAGCTGGATGCCATGGGTGCTGCCAAGGGAGAACTGGGATTACATCCCCGGCCAACAGCGCAACAGATGGGAGGAGTGGTGGGGAGACTGGTGCTGGATCCAAGATGACAAGGCCCTAGAGTTCTGCTCGGAATGGATGGAATGCCTCGAGTGCGACAACGTTTGGAGCGCATTCGGCCTTACCGAGGATAGGCTCCAACGGGCCATAAACAGGATTACCCGTCTAAAGGCTGTTAGGCTGACCGTTGAGCATGTAGGGGCAGACCTCCTCCTCCGTCGCATTGCTCCTCTGCAGAAGAGGGATAGATTTGTCTGGGAGTATGGGGATGCTGGGGACAGGATGAGGTTGCTCCCTGGCCTGGCCAATAACCTGACAGTTTATGGCCATGCCTGGTTATGCGATCAGCTGTTTGGCCGCTTCAGGTTGTTCAAGCTGCCGGCAAACATCATCCTGCTGAACATCAACACTGCCAAAGATCAAATTCTGATGTGGATGCCAGATTGCAATGCCCATGGAGTTTAGAGCGATTGGCAATTTGCACACGTTTGATGAAGAGCTGGCATGGTCATCCACCTTAGTAGAAAGGGCCATTAAGGTGGAATCTAAGATGTAGAAACGCACCTCCACAGTGGAGGTGGCGTGCATTAAGAAGCGGCTCGAGGAAGACAGGGCGGCCCAGGCTGCAGCAGTGACGAAGGCCGAGAAGGTAGGAAAGGAAAGAGGAAAAGCTGAGAGCTCTTCCCGCGGCAAGGGCGGGACACAAGTCTTGGAAGAGGCTGCCAGGGAGGTGCTTGCCGGGGGAGAGCCTGCCAGGGACGGGCCTTCCAGGATCGAGGCTCTATATATTGCAGCATCAGAGGCTCTAGAGGAAGAAGAGGTGGAGGAGGTGATCGAACCTGGAAAGGAGTGGCTCGCAGAAGGCCCTCAAGCCCCCGAGCCAGTCTTGGACCCACGCCCTCGCAAACGGGCGGCCAGTCGGGGAGTGGCAGCCCCTGATCCTGCACCCGTTGCAAAGAGGGCGAAGGAGACCATCTCCAAGATCAACATCCCCGAAGCTGTGCGCCGGCAATCTCTTGAGCACTCCGGGGCCAGGCCCCTTCCCGCCAAGCAGTCGGAAGGCATGGAGGGCGACCAAAGCGCTCAATCGAGTTCGATCTCTTCGCAGAGCTCGTCTTCGTCAGAGCACCCTACATCCCGGCAGGAAGCGAAGCTGTCGGAGAGTTCTGCTCCCTCACCCCAAAAGAGGAGCAGAGCGCCCACGCCACCCATGGAGTTTGAGCTAAACTCCATGCTTCTCGAGGAAGAGTATGGTAGATTGTTCCCTTCTTCTCCTCTTTTCCTGTATTACCTTCAATGTGCTTGCTTGTATCTATCAACTGATCTTGTTTGCTGTCGCTGACAGGGAGGAGGAGGAGGAGACGAAGACCCCCGTTCACTGGTCTAGGTGGCTCAAACGCATAGAGCCCCCGACTGTGGCGGAAGGGACACGCCCGACAAGGAGTAGCCCGAGCGACACGGCACCAAGCCCCCAGCCCACCCCCGGCCCGAAGGCACAAAGGAGATTCCTCCTGCCGGGGATGACAGTGGAGAGCTCCCCTCCATCATGGACAAAAGAGGGGAGGGGACCACCTAAGGTAAGCCCCTCCAGGAGGGACCCATCCCGCCCGTCGATGGGGTCGATGGATCCCTGCCAAGGGTTCCTACAGACGAGCCCCCACAGGGCGACGTCATGGTCACCGAAGGAGGGAGTGGCAATCCTGGTCTGGCAGCTGACGTTGCCAGGGAAACAGAGGCTTCCGCCCGGCAAACTCCTCCTGGTAACTTATCTGCTTTTCCTTTCACCCTTTCTCTCATCAAATTGCTCCGCATTCTTGGTTTTGTACCCTTGTCATTAATTGTTGGATCTGCTCGCAACCCCTTTGAACGAAGAGCCAGATTTGCTGGAGGAGGTTGCCATCATAGGGAAGGACGCTGCGGATGAAGCTACCAAGATCGCTGTCGCAGAGGGGCAGGAACAGGCTGTCGGAGGTGCCCTGGTCCCCTGAAGGAGCCCGAGGTATTCCCAGGCAGTGTGTTCGGATTAGGAGTCGTGGTTAAGGAAAGGATACCCCTCCAAACCTTGGCTCCCCTCCCCTCATTTGGCATCCCAATGGAGGTCTTGCCACCATCCTCGAGCAACTTAACGCTAGTGCTTGCCCAGCCCGGGCTCGGAGCCCCGGCTCATCAATGGCAACGAGCACAGATCTTGACGAAGAACTCTAGCGCATCTTGATGTCGTTGTATTAAGGAGTTGAAGAGGTGGAAGATTCTGTCACCATCGCCATGGACTTGTCCTTCATGGAGTCTGTGGCGACAGGCATAAAAGAAATGCGGGAGCGGCATAGCCGGAAGTGGCAGGAGCTCAAAGAGCAACCCCAGTCCGCCAACAAGTTCGATCAGAAGCTGAAGGACAAGGGGGTTGAGCCACATGACTGGTACGGCAAGCAGTTTCAGGTCCTCCTGAGGCAGCAAGAAACACTTTCGATGACGAGGGAGGATGTCATCGCTCAAGAGGCGCGCCTGATGGAGCACAAAGCACTCCTGGACGCCAAGGAGCAGAACACTGCTCTTCGGGAGGAGAAACTTGAAGCCACCCTCCGTGCCAAGGATGATGACCTGGAGGCCCTTGTCCAGCAGCGCACTAACTGGAGGACGGGCACAAGGCAGCCTTGGACGCCCTTGCTGTTGACTCTGCTTCCCAGTTAAAGAAGCTTGCCGATGACCTCGCTACTGCCTTTGCCGCCAAGATGGACCTTGACCAGCAAGTGGCTGATCTGACGGAGAAGCTTACCGGGAGTGCCAAGGAGGTTTTGTCCCTCAAGGAGGAGACGTAGAAGGTAGAGTCCCTTCTAAAGGATTCACAATCGGAGCTCTCCTCCAAGAGCCAAGGCCTCGAGGCTGCCAACGGCACAATTGAAGATCTGAAGTCTGGGATCAGATCCTTGGAGGGCTCAATGGAATCCATCGAGGCCCGCGAGCAGCAGCTCTCGAAGGATCTGGACACCGCAAGGCGCTTCCGGAAGGATGCAGAGGACAAGCTGAAGAACCACTCTGATCAAGTTGACCTCTGGATCAAAAGCTTGGTCGACATCGCCAATCGCCTTACTGCTCAGACTGCAGTGATGGGCATGGAGGGGCCGATCTATTCGGCCAGCAAGCAGGAGGCCCCTAGCGTTAAGCTGGGGGTCTTCTTCAATGAGCTAATTGCCAAGTTGAACACGCACGAGGAGGGAAGAGCTGGTCGTTTTGAGGTTGAATCCCGGAGGCTTGCCCGCAACTCCCTCTTCGTGGTCCTGAGCAACATCGCTTGCCGCCATATGATCCATCTCCTGTAGCATGTTTTTGGTTGTTCTGCGTGTAGGAAAATTTTATTTGCAGTCTACGCACCCTACCATAGAACCCAACACTACAACTGAAGAAATAGAGACTCAACACACTGTAGAAGCTTCAATTCCTCAGGCAGCAGCTCTAGAGATTTTGAAGCAAGAGGCTGTAACTATCAACTGCTAATCTTCAGCCCAAGCAGCAAAATCCTCATGCTAAAAGGCCGAAATTCAAGGCCGATGATTTCTTCGCTGAGCACAATTTCTTCACGGATTTCAATCCATATGACTCAGCAAGACTTCGACACAAGCGGTTTTGGATTGCAAGTCATATGAACTTCTATTCTTCACTCCTGTTTGATAAGGACAAGGTATTTGAGCACCTTCAAATTCCTCATGTTGACATGGAATCCATACCTTGCTTCCAACCAGTCTTGGATGTTCTTCACGAAGCAGGGCTCCTGAATTTCTGCACTAACATCTTCAATTGGAATGAAGAGCTAATTCTTCAATTCTATGCCACTCTACACCTCACTGGAAATGTGGCTGATGTGAATTCATTGGTGCTTGATTGGATGACTGAGAATACTCATTGCAAAGCCCCGGCCTCTGAATTACTTATCAGTCAGTCCACCTGTTGAAGGCGCAAGGCTCATGTATGAGGAACCTGAGCTTCAAGATCAACTGATGCAAGTACTGATGACGCCTTTGTAGGATGGCCAAGCTCCAAGAACCACCTTCCCTAGTGAAGGATTTGCTTTATGTGCCAATAACAGTCTACCGCATTCTGACCAAAACCCTCAGTCCGATCAAAGGCCACAACTCTGAAGAAGAGGAAGTTGTTGGCATCATTAAGAATCTGTTGTTCAACATCATTCGTGGGATTCCCATTAACTATCATGATTTCTTCATGAGGACTTTGGCAAATGTTGCACTATCACCGTTTGAATTGAGGCCTTATGCACCATGGATTATGAAATTCATCAGAACCAGGTCTTCAATTCACTACAAGGCAGATTGTCAGAATCACCTCAGCTTGCCGCCTCCCATTGAAGTCCCCAAGCGGACCATTTCTTCACTTGATGAAAAAGGTAAAGCTGCTGTTATTGATGAAGGCACTCGTACATTGGATGGTCAGTTTCACAAAGATGCATCTTACTCCACCAATGATGACTCTACAACTCAAGATTCTTCCACAAAAGCTTAAAAGCCTATCCCTCAAGCCACTCCTGCACAAGTTATGACTGATTGTGAGCTTCTTCTAAGTCTTCATCAGAAGGTTGATCGCAATCACAAGTGGGTCAAGCGTCAATTTATCTCAATTCTTCAGAATATGACAGTCATGCAAAACACCGTGAAGAAGAATCACTACTATGCGCATGAAATCTTCGATCGCACTTGGGCCATATTGTCTCATGTTTACGGTGACGAAGACCTCAAGCAGATGGGATTTCAACAGGACTTTGACTAGTCTCAGCCTCCTTCGAAGAAATTCAAGAAGGTCAAAGTTCCTTAGCTCGTCACAAGTTCATATTCTTCATCGTGCGAGACGGATGAAGCTGACGATTTGAACGACACTGCGGCAAGCCCTACTTCAACGGACGACCCCAACAACAATGGCGCTGCTCCATCGACATCTTGCCGATATTCTTCAGGGGCGTTAGTCCTCATTTTTCATCCCTTTTGGTCACTCGATGAAAAAGGGGGAGAAATTTGAGTTAGTCTTCAAGCGGGTATTTTATATGGGCTTTTTTTCTTTTGTTAAGTTACAACTCTTGCTCTTGTGAGGTGTTTGCTCTGATGAGTTGTAAACTTAAGTCCTATGGTGGTCTGATACTTTTGAACTGCTTTCTGCATGCTTATTTCCTCAAGTACCTTAATGCATGCATGCTGAATTTTGTCACACACCATATTTCATCATGTATTTCAAATTCTTCATATCATATGTTAAATGTGTGTATGAATTACAAGATATAGGGGGAGATCTCCATGATATTACTCTACAATGTGCATTTGCCATCCAAAGAAAATTCCTCAAATATGCACATCTTCAGGGGGAGTTCTTCTATATCTTGCAATTAAATTCCTCAATATCAGTATTAACACTTCATATGTTTATCCCTTTGAAAACTTAACCTATTTGTCATCAATCACCAAAAAGGGGGAGATTGTCAATGCATCTAGTGCCCCTTAGTGATTTTGGTGTATTGAAGGCTTATAGGTTAAGGGACTAATATGTTTGTGAGTATACACAGGTTCTATAAGTCTATGAGGAGTTTGATATTTACGAAGAAAGTCAACCCCTAAAAATGAATGTCTTCATTTGAAGACTTTGGTATTGTTGAAGACTTTGAAAATGAGGAAATTTGTGTGACCTTGAAGACTTTGATATTGATGCGAGGATTATGAAGCGTGAAGACTTTTGTTTTCGTAGTTCCATTTTCTCTATCTTGAGTCATAGGAAACACCGTACTGTTAAAGCGGGTCGAGGCAAAATTAAGGAAACACTTTCCAAGTGATGTTCATCTCAAAGTCCTACACCTATCCAATCCTTTCAAGTGAAGCCATTGGAAATCTCATACAGTTCAGTCAATTTCTTCAGTGACAGAGATGAAGATCTTCTGGTCTTTGAGGAATTTGTTCTTTCTGAGGAGTTAGGAATTCGCCAGTGCGGATTGCCAACAAGTGAGGAACATGATAGCCCCGAGGAATTGGAGAGCTCAAATTTCCGACCATTGCTGTGCTACACGCCAGCTGTCCCAAAATATCTTATCCTCCTAACGGTCATATCATTGAAGGGCATTTATGTCTTATCATGTCGGGCTACTCCCCGGCTATAAATAGCCGCCCCCTACAACCACTAGTTGGTTGGCTGCTCTGACAGAAATTGACACTTGTCATTGAGAGCATCTGTCGGCGTTTTGGGAATGGGGATCCCCAGACTTGCCCGCCTGCAGCCCACGGCGTAGCTCCTGCAGCGGCCTGCTACGGTTCACCTTCACCACCAAACACTCAAGACCCTCACGAGGGACCGAGCCTCGGGAGGTGGACAACATAATACCTCCTCAGGGGCGGCCTCACTAGGCTGGCTCGAGAGGAGCGGAGAGACCAAGGTGAGGGGCACCTTGTGAGGTTCCCGTGACGTGAGCCGTGACGACCATGGCCAGGCAGGCGCCAGGCGGGCACCAGCGGGCACAGAGTACCCGTTGGCTCTTTGGTGCTAAAGGGGTAAGCGCAGGCGAGGAGTCTCGAGGCATCAGGCAAAGGTTTCCATATCAGTGCAACAAGACCAAGACCAGCAGGACGGCAGGACGGAGGTCATCGCGGAGCCCACGATGGCGTCACCACCAGAGCCTTTGGTAGGCGAAGACCACCTTTTGTCAGGATAGCTTGTACTACCTGTCCCCCTTCAAATTGGCTGTTTTGGGATCCCTTCCCGCCTAACATTTGGGGAGAGGACCCGAGCCTCTATAAATAGGACTAGCCACCACCTTAGCAAAGGGACGGATCATTTAGATCATCCTTAACCACACAAGCTCACCGAGCTCAAGAACACCTCTCCTCTGGAGGCTGTTCTTCTCTTGTACTTGTTCATCCCCAGCCTACAAGGCAATCCACCAAACCACACTGGACTAGGGTATTACACCACATCGGTGGCCCAAACAAGTATAAATTCTTGTGTCCCATGTTCTTCGAGTTCGACATGCTGAGCTTTGAGATCTTGGTGAGTGAGCGAGCTAGAGGGAGGGAGAGATATTCGTTCGCAACCCAGTGTTCGAACCTTGAGGGTTTTGCCGGTACCCGAAATCCGCCATTTGGCATGCCAGGTAGGGGGCGCTGAAGCTTTCCTTTCATCGATCCTCGCTCCACCTCCTCCACGCTTTGTCCCCATGGTCGGCGTTGCTCCTCCGGCTGGGACGACGGACAACCACGACGGCACCAGGGGGCTCAGAGCTTTTGCCCCCACCTTGCGGCAGGTACAGTGGCCGCCCAAGTTCAAGCCGGAGATGCCACCGCGTTACAACGGTGCGACAGACCCGTCGGCCTTCCCGCTGGCATACGAGGAGGCCATCCTGGAGGCCGGGGGCGACGACGAGGTCATGAGCGGCTGGTTTCCCATGGCCCTCGCTAGCGCACCGCGCGCCTGGTTGTTCACCCTCCCGGGATCCTTAGTGACATCTTGGGAGGAGCTACGCGGCCTCTTCGTCGCGCGCTTCGCGGCAACAGCGCCCATCACCGTTGCTGCCCTCCTTGGTGGCTCGCAAGCACCGCGCTCAGACCGTCACACCAAGCAGTTCTTCCGCCAGATCGGCGCCGCTTCCATGCAGCAAGGAGCCCCCCGGGTTGGGCGGCGCCTAAGGACGACCTCACCTTCGATTCGGGGGATCACCCCGTCACCACCACCCACTCGGGGGTGCTCCCAATGCTTTGCACGTCGACCATCTGCAGTGTAGCCGTCACCAAGACCCTCATCGATGGTGGGGTCAGCCTTAATGTGCTCTCTGTGGAAGCATTCGGCTTGCTCCATGTGCCGCATGAACGGCTTCGTCCCACCAAGCTCTTCTCCGGAGTCGGCAGTGGCTCCACCAGCCCCCTGGGGCAGATCCGCCTACCTGTGACCTTTGGCACTCGCGACAACTACCGCACCGAGCTCATCGACTTCGACATCGCCCGCATTGGCCTCCCATACAACGCCATCCTCGGGTACCCGGACCTAGATCAATTTATGGCGGCAACTCATCCAGCCTACAACCTCATGAAGATGCCCGGAAGCAAGGGCGTCCTCACCGTGGCTGGAGACACCAAGGAGGCTCTGGCGGCGCTCAAGCTTGCCCTCAAGGCCACCGCAGCGGCACACCCGGCCAATGAGGCCACCCCCGAGGTTAAGGGGGCCGCACCGGCGAAAAAGAAGCAGCTGTTCACTCACGATCGAGTCGAAACAAAGCAGGTACTAGTTGAGGGGGACGGGTCCTCGGGAGCCACCTTCACCATAGGCGCCAACCTCGACCGAGACCAAGAAGAGGCGCTGGTGAAGTTCCTGTGTGCGAATAAGAAGGTATTCGCCTGGGAGCCCAAGCAGCTGGTAGGGGTCCCGAGAGGAGTAATCGAGCATCACTTAAGGGTGTACCCCAATGTGCGCCCCATGAAGCATAAAGCGCGGCGACAGTCCACGGAGATGCAGTCCTTCATCGTCCAGGAAACCCACAAGCTGGAGGCAGCATGTGTCATCCACGAGGTCTGGTACCCGGAGTGGCTGGTGAACCCCGTCGTCGTGCCAAAGAAAGGCGGGAAGGAGCGCGTGTGTGTCGAATTCACCAAACTCAACAAGGCCTGCCCCCAAGACCTGTTCCCGCTTCCGCGCATCGACCAGATTGTTGACTCCACCGATGAGTGCGACCTCCTGTGCTTCCTGGATTCATTCTTGGGCTACCACCAGATCAAGATGGCAGTGGAGGATGTGGAGAAGATGGCTTTCCTGACCCCATGTGGGGTGTACTGCTACACTTGCATGCCGTTTGGGCTACACAATGCTGGTGAGACCTTCCAACGGCTGATGCACATCGCCCTGGGTCAGCAGCTCGGGAGAAATGCTGAAGCCTATATCAACGACATCGTGGTAAAATCTCAGGAGGCGAGAAACTTGATTCAGGACCTGGCGGAGACCTTCGCAAGCCTGTGCCAGTTGGACCTGAGGCTCAACCCAGAGAAGTGCATGTTTGGTGTTCCCTCCGGCAAGCTGCTGGGCTTCCTCGTATCCCATAGGGGGATCGAGGCTAACCCAGAGAAGGTCAAGGCGATAGAAGACATGATCCCACCGCAAGCTCTCAAGGAGATGCAGAAGCTTGCGGGCTGCGTGACCTCGCTAGGTAGCTTCATCTCCAAGCTGGGGGAGCGCGCCCTGCCATTCTTCAACTTGATGAAGAAGAAGGGCCCGTTCGAGTGGACCCCGTAGGCCGGCCTACATTTCATGACCTCCAGAGATACTTGACTAGCCCTCCGTTGATGGTGACGCCTCGTCCCCTTATCCCCTGGTGCTTTACGTTGCCGCCACTCCCTACTACGCCAGCGCGGCGATAGTGGCGGTCCGGGAAGAGCGCCAGGCCAAGAGTCCGTCGCGCCGTGCCGCACCTCCGGCCAAAGCGATACGCACCAAGAGGATACTGCAGAGGTTGCAACAACACCAACGAATGATCAGGCCCAGCAAGATGTCGTTCTCGGCCCTGTAGAGGCCCCAATGGGCGACCAGGCTCTTGGGGTCCCATCACCGTAGGAGACGCCCCAACCTCCGGCAGACGCAGGATTCATCGATGCTCCCGCCCTCGTCGAGCACCTAGTGTACTTCGTCGGCACAGTACTGCGGGATGCGAGGGAACGGTACCCCATGCCTCAGAAGCTCTTGCTCGCACTCTTGGTGGCCTTGCGCAAACTGCGTCACTACTTCCAAGGTCACCCAATTAAGGTCGTCTCGGCCTACCCGTTGGAGAGAGTACTCCGGAGCCCCAACACTGTTGGAAGAGTTGCCGAGTGGAACATCGAGCTGCAAGCATTCCAGCTGGAGTTCAGCACAACCAGAGTCATCAAGGGAGCCGCACTCGCCGACTTCGTGGCAGAATGGATCGACACCCTGGGGCTTGAAGCAGGCGAGGACCGATCCCTCTCGCTAGGAAGTGAAGCGCCAGATGGCTGGGTCATGTACTTCGATGGCGCGTTCGCACGCCAGGGCGCGGGGGCTGGAGCAGTGCTCATCTCGCCCACCCAGGACAAGCTCTACTACGATATGCAACTCTACTTCCAGCAGGGCGAGAAGGTCTCCAACAACATCGCGGAGTACGAAGGCCTCATCGCATGCCTTAAGGCTGCGGTGACCCTGGGGGTGAAGTGCCTCACCATCAGGGGCGACTCGCAGCTCCACGTTAACTTCTCCAACAAGGTATACGAGGCAAGGGACGAGCACATGGAAGCATACCACGCGGAGGTGCACAAAATGGAAAAGCAGTTCTTGGTCCTAGAATTGCAGCACGTGCCCCGGGGCACCAACAAGGAGGCCGACAACATCGCCAAGAGGGCATCCAAGCGCCAGCCCCAAGAGCTTGGCGTCTTAGAAGAACAGCTCTTCAAGCCTTCGGCAGCACCTGCGGCTTCCGGGCCGGCGCCGCCTCGGGAGGAACTCCCCCAGCCACATACCTCGGGAGCCCCGGCCTGTGGACCGACCTCGGCAACGCCTGCTCTTGGCACTCGAACCTCAGGAGGGGTGCTGGACCAAGGAGTTTAAGGAGTACCTGGTGCAAGGAGCATTGCCGGAGAAAGAAGAGGACACAGAGCGTGTAGCCCGGCAGGCTACGGCATATTGCATTCAGGATGGTGAGCTTTACATGAAATGACCAAATGATGTTTCTTTGCGGTGCATCTCCAGGAAGCAAGGGAGCGAGCTGCTAGCTGACATACACGCCGGGGACTGTGAGCATCACTCGTCGTCGCGCACCCTGGTCGGTACTCAACGAGCGGGTTCTACTGGCCCACGGTACTCAACGACGCGACCGAGCTGGTGAGGTCCTGCGAGGCCTGCCAATTCCATGCCAAGAAAATCCATCAGCCAGCTTAGGGCCTCCAGACCATCCCGCTCTTATGGCCATTCACGGTCTGGGAGCTGCATATCCTAGGCCCGTTCCCTCGAGCGCCTGGGGGATACCACTACCTCTACATCAGCATCGACAAGTTCACCAAATGGGCGGAGGTGGAAGCCGTCCGCACCATCCCGGCCAGATCGGCGGTCAAGTTCATCAAGGGTGTCGTGAGCCGGTTCGGGGTCCCCAACTGCATCAGCACCGACAATGGCTTGCAATTCACTAGCAATCTCTTCAAGACATATTGTGCTAACCTTGGAACGTAGATCTGCTACACCTCTGTGGCACACCCTAGGAGCAATGGCCAAGCTGAACAAGCCACCACAGAAGTCCTGAGAGGCCTCAAGACCAGGACCTTCAGGAAGGCAGGGGCTGGCACGATGAGCTCCAGTCTGTGTTGTGGTCCATCCGCACCACCGCCACCAAGCCAACAGGCGAGACCCCGTTCTTCCTCGTCTATGGAGCAGAGGCGGTTCTCCGTCACGAGGTCAAGAATCGCTCCGTGCGAGTCCTGGCGTTTGATGAGACGCAGTAGGACACATGCAGGGGATGGACCTTGTGTTGGGGGAGGAACACCGTTGTGAAGCCACGCTCCGAGCGGCAAGATACCAGCAGCGCTGCGACGATATCACTACCGCAGCGTCCGCTCTAGGACGCTCGAAGTGGGCGACCTTGTCCTAAGGCGGGTGCTCTCCAGGGAAGGGCTGCATAAGCTCTCGCCAAGGTGGGAGGGCCCGTTTAGGGTTGCCCATGTCTCCAGGCCTGGCGCCGTGTGCATGGAGACGCAGGACGGGGTCCCCATCCAGAATGCCTGGAACATCCAGCACCTCCAGAAGTTCTACCCATGAAGCAAGGCCCAGCGCCTGTGAAGCAAGGCCCAGTGCCTGCGAAGGTCTCCGCTCGTGACACTCTCACGTAATAATGAGTGGGGCTGTACACGCCCCGAAGTCTCAGGAGTGCCGCCCTCGGGCCTCGGCGGCTCCCTCCCACGTCCTAGTGGCAGCACTTAGCTTCGCGCTGGTGAGAAGACTAGACTAGGTACCGGACAGGGCTTTTCATTTGCTTCCTGTAGTTGGTTTGTCCCCTTTTATGGCATTTCAAGTTCTGGTGTTCTCTATCGATTGCTCGGATGGGTTTTCCTTCCCTTTTGCTGCCTATTCGCTCGTTCCTTGTTTTACGCCCGGGAGGGTGGCAGTTGTCCGACGCTCTCCCTCGTGCGCCTCGCGCAGGGGCTCGGCAGGTGTGCGCGCATGCTGGGCTAGCCCAACCGCGAACACCCCTCACCGAAGCTCTGTCGCTCGAAGAGCTCCGGCTCTCCTAATCTTCACAAGGGGCACTTGATTGAGCTCGTGCTTGGTGCTCCCTCCTAAGTCCGTGCCTCACGGGTACCGGGACGTGGTGCACTAGGCCATGACTAGCCCATAGCTAGGGCCTCGAACAGAGAAGGATAAGCACCCAACGGATGACCTAACAAAATTCTGCAGCCTTACGGCGACTCCCGAGGTCAACAGCTCCTGAGCCGTTGGCTGGGAGGTGTCAGCAGGTCCCGGAAGCCGCACCACGAGATGCGAAACTGCCCCGGGCTCACCAAGTTAAGTTATCCCCTGTACCTACATGAAGCACGAATACCACAACACGGCACAGGAAAAATAAACATAACATAGCGGCATGGAAATCACGGTTCGTTACACACCCTTGCAGGGCCCCATACTTGTTTCTTTTTGAAATGCAGGAAGAAAGGGAAGAACAAAACAAAAGCGGCGCGTGCCCCCCAGCGGCTCATGAGTGTAGGCCCTCGGCGCCCTCCTGGGCTCAGCCAGACCCCTCCTCGCGCTTCACTGAGGCGCGGCGACGAGACGACCCGCTATCGCCCTCGAAGTAGGCACGGCAGCGTGGCGGCTGATCGTAGCCACCGCTGTTGGAGCTGTCGCCCGAGGAGGGGCTACCATAGCTGGGCGAACCGCGGCCGCCGCCGAGGGAGAATGCACCTTCACCCTCGTCACGGACGTTGCCAAGGCCGAGCACCTTGCCTCCGTCGTTGTCCTCAGGGCAGCATCCGATGCGGCAACCATCTTCGCCGAATACCCTCACGTAGAGGGTCGCATCGCCGTCATACTTGAAGTGGAGGGTGCACTACCTGCCCAGGCCGCGCGCGCGGGCGAATGTCTGCCAACCGCGGGCCAGGGCTGCATTGCCTGTGACGGAGACCTCCACCGCGACCCACGAAGCCTTGCTACAGCAGCCGTCCGCCTGCAGCCAGAGACCGCCTGGACCCGTGGCCGACAGTTTGCCAGAGAACGAGTGTGGGAGCTGAAGCCAGGTGCCGGCCGGGTTCTCCGACCACCTTGGTCCCGGGGGCTACTGTCGGTGTTCTTGGAATGGGGGTCCCCAGGCTTGCGTGCCTGCGGCCCACGGCATGGCTCCTGCAGCAGCCTGGTACGACCCACCTTCGCCAGCAAACACTCAAGACCCTCGCGAAGGGCCGAGCCTCACGAGGCGGATGACACAAAACCTCCTCAGGGGTGGCCTTGCTAGGCTGGCTCGCGAGGAGCGGAGAGATCAAGGCGAGGGGCACCTCGTGAGGTTCCCGTGACGTGAGCCGTGACTACCAAGGCCAAGTGGGCGCCAGGCGGGCGCGGAGTACCTGTTGCGTCTTTGGTGCTAAAGGGGCAAGCGCAGGCAAGGAGTCCCGAGGCATCAGGCAAAGGTTTCCATATCGGTGCAACGAGACCAAGACGAAGCAGGACGGCAGGACGAAGGTCATCGCGGATCCCACGACGGCTTCACCACCAGAGCCTTTGGCAGGCGAAGACCACCTTTTGTCAGCATAGCTTGTACTAGTTGTCCCCCTTCAAATTGGCCGTTGTGGGATCCATTCCCGCCTAACATTTGGGGAGAGGACCCGGGCCTCTATAAATAGGACTAGCCACCACCTTAGCAAAGGGACGGATCATTCATGTCATCCTCAACCACACAAGCTCACCGAGATCAAGAACACCTCTCCTCAGGAGGCTATTCTTCTCTTGTACTTGTTCATCCCCAGCCTACAAAGCAATCCACCACACCACACTAGAGTAGGGTATTACACCACATGGGTGGCCCGAACCAGTATAAACTCTTGTGTCCCCTGTTCTTTGAGTTCGACGTGCTGAGCTTTGAGATCGTGGTGAGTGAGCGAGCTAGGGGGAGGGAGAGATCTTTGTGCGCACTCCAACGTTCGAACCTTGAGGGTTTTGCCGGAACCCGAAATCCGACAGCATCCCATCCTCCGAGGACTTTGAGCGAAAATCATCAGTGAGGAAAAACCCAAACCGAAACATCTACATCCCAAAGTGATTGAGCATCACTGAATAGATTGTTCCTGTGTGGAACCACGCTTGTTACCTTTGAAGACTGTGCATCTTCCAGGCGGTTAGGCGTCATGGTCTAGAGCATCCAAGAGGAAATGTGGATTGCCGAGTGACCAAGTATGTGAAGGTTTGGAAGTCACCTGAAGACTTACCACGAGTGATTGGGCGAGGTCTTTGTGACCTTAGCTCATGGAGAATACGGTGACGACTGTGTGTCCGGGACTATGTGTCTTCAGGTTTAAATACCTAGCCGCTCCAACCAGACGTACATCTGTCACAACAGTTGGAATTGGTCTACCAAATAACTATCTTCACCGAGCTACTAGTTCTATTTTCTCAACCCCTCCATTTCCTCATTCATGTGTTGATGAAATTGATCGTTACTATTTGAAGAATTTGACTGAAGACTTTGCCAATTTCGTGAATCCAAATTCTCCAGTCATCTTATCTTCAGCCTGCTTATCCTAGTTACATGCTACCTATACTCTGTGCTTGTTTCATATCATCATGATGACTGTGTTACTACCATGTTATGCTTGCATCTGAGTACTTATTCCGCTGCTTGTAGCTCGTCACTTAGCAAATTCCTCAAGTTGTATTTCCTCAGTGACAAATTTGTAAAAATCGCCTATTCACCCCCTCTAGTCGATATAACACACTTTCAAGTAAGAGGCCTAGAAATTTTAGAGAAGTCTTTAATAAACCTTCTACAGAAACCAGCATGACCAAGGAAACTTCTTATAGCTTTGATATCTTTAGGACACAACATTTTTTCAATAGCATCAACTTTAGCTTTATCAACTTCAATACCTCTTTCAGAAATTTTATGCCCCAATACAATACCTTCATTAACCATAAAGTGGCACTTCTCCCAATTCAAGACAAGATTAATTTCTTCACATCTCTGCAAAACTCGATCAAGGATGCTTAAGAAATCATCAAAAGAAGTTCCATAAACGGAGAAATCATCCATGAAAACCTCAACAATCTTTTCACAAAAGTCAGAGAATATATAGCAGTCATACATCTTTGAAAGGTACCAGGTGCATTGCATAAACCAAAAGGCATACGTCTATAAGAAAAGGTACCGAAAGGGAAAGTAAAATTTGTCTTTTCTTGATCCTCTTGTGACATAGGTATTTGAGAAAAACCAGAATAACCATCTAGAAAGCAAAAGTGTGTATGTTTGGATAGTATTTCTAACATCTATTCAATAAAAGGTAGGTGGTAATGATCTTTCCTAGTAGCTTTGTTTAATTTGTGAAAATCAATTACGATTCTATAACCTGTAACAATCCTTTGTGGGATCAATTCATTCTTATCATTAGGAACTATCGGCGTTTTGGGAACGGGGGTCCCCAGACTTGCCTGCCTGCGGCCTGCGGCGTGGCTCAAAGGAGGCCCAGGACAGCCCATCTTCATCTACACAAGCGCAAGACCCTCGCGAGGGGCCAAGCCTCGCGGGGCGGACGACCAGGAGCTTCCTCAGGCACGGCCTCGTCAGGTTGGCTCATGAGGAGGCGGAGAGTTCAAGGCAGGGTACCTAGCGAGGTGCCCATGACGCAAGCCATGACGACCAAGGGCGCCAGTCGGGCGCCAGCCCGCGCAGCGTCCTCCTTTCCTCTTTGGTGCAAAGGGAGCAAGCGCAGGCGAGAGCACCAACCAAAGGCATCCGTTTCGGTGCAACAAGACCAAGACCAGCCCCAACGGCTGGAAGGGAGTCATCGTGGAGCCCAAGCAGGCGTCATCACCAGAGCCTTTGGCAGGCGAGGACCAACTTTAGTCAGGATAAGTGTACCCGTTGTTCCCCTTCAAAATGGCCAATTGTTGGCGCCCTTCCCGCTCAATATTTGGGAAGAGGCCCAGGGCCTTCGCCTATAAATAGGAGTAGCCACACTCAGAGTAGGGGGATGGAAACGATCGGCATCCAGAGAAAGACGGAGACCCGATCCTCAAGCTAGAGCGACGGGACACCACCTAGCAGTTCATCACACCCACCAAGAACAGACCCTCGCGAGGCTGTTCTTCCCTGTACTGTTCCTCATCAGCCCAAGAGGCAATCCACCACGCCACAAACTAGAGTAGGGTATTACACCACAACGGTGGCCCGAACTAGTATAAATCTTGTGTCTCTTGTGCTGTTCTATTTAGTAGTGTAGGTCCTCGCGGTTCAAGGGTGCGAGACGGTGGAGGGTTGATCTCCGCGCACCCAGTGTTGAACCTCAAGGGTCTGCCGAACCCGAATCCGACATTTGGCGCGCCGGTAGGTGTGCTGGAATCGCCTTTAAATCGCCTCGTTCTTCCCGACCTCCGCAACCATGTCTGACGCCCGTTAGGCCCGCGCCGAGCACCGAGCCGCCCTCGCCTCCCATGTCGCCCAGACGGCTCCCATCGGCTGGCGCCCTCGTCGTTCCCCGTCACCTGCCGTTAACGCCGCCACCGGCCCGGCGGGGAACGAGCAGCAAGCGTCATCCCAGCACCCGCCCATGAGGCGGACGGCGCACCGCCGCCACGCCGCTCACCCCGCTGGTTTCGCCGTCCACGCGCGGGCGCGCCATGGAGGCCCGACGCACTCATCGCGCTAACGAGCTCCTGCGCTACCGCCCGCCGACGACGTCTATGAAGAATGGCTCGACCGAGTCGCCGAGCTCGTCCTCACTGCAGGAGGCGACCCCGTCGTCGTCTCGCTGCACCGCACTCCGCCCAGCTGGCGATGAAGCTCCGGCGCCTCGGCAGCCTCCTCCTCAAGACGGCGCCCTGCCTTAAGGCGCGCGCCCTGGCGGAACCTGCTGCCAGCGCCGCGCTGCAAGAGCAGAGCTGCCAAAAGTTCTCGCCCGAAGAAGCTGCCCGAGCGCCCCGCTCCAAAGACGTCAAGACCTGCGCTGCCCCAGCCGTGGCGCAGGAGGCCCACAAGACCAAGCTCTCTACCGTCCGAGGCCCCAGCGGCCACGGCGGGCTGCCGCGCTTTCACCTCCGAGCTGCGAGCGTCGCTGGGCCCACAAATTCAAGCCAGACCTGCCTCCTCGCTATGACGGCACTGGCTGACCCTACGGAGTTCCTCCAGCTCACGAGCTGGGCATCGAGGCTGCCAACGGGATGAAAAGGTCATGGCGAATTGGTTTCCCATGGCGCCAGGGACGGGGACCGCTTTTGGCTCTGAATCTGGCCCTGTGCACGATCTCTTCCTTGGCCGAGATGCGTACCCGCTTCATCGCCAACTTCCAAGGTACTCGCAACCGGCCACCCGCCGTGAGCGACATGCGTCGAATCAAGCAGCAGCTAGGGGAAACCCTGCAAAAGTACATCTAGCACTTCAACAACGCGTGCCTCAAGATCCCCAGGGTAACGGAGGAGGACATCATCTCTGCCTTCTCCGACGGAGTGCGCGACGTCAAGATGAAGGAGGAGCTGGCGATGGATGAAGATCTGTGCACCTCCCTGGAGCTGTTCAACTTGGCGACCAAGTGCGCCAGGGCTGAGGAGGGGCGCCTCTCCCTCCTCGAGCTGCCTGCCGCGGATCCCGAAGAAAAGAAGTCCAAGGCCAAGGACGTGAAGCGCAAGGGGGCTGTTGTGCTCGCAGCCGAACCAGACACCAAGCGAGGTAGAGATCAGCCCGAGTCCTCCAAGGGCAGCCGGTACTGCGTGTACCACGACCTCCACACTCACAACACCAATGAATGTCAAGAGCTCCGGGCCGTACGTGAAGGAAGGATCGGCAGACGCCCCGAGCGCGGCGAGCGGGGCTACGGCCGAGGAGGAGGAAGGAATGCAGGACGCTGGGAAGACCGCGGCCCGCGCCAAGGGTGGCGCGACCAACCTCGCGAAGACCGCTGGCAAGACCCACATCGCGAGGGAGGCTGGAGGGACCAGCCTCGCGAGGATCGCCCGCAGGGGAACGCGGACCTCGCTCCGCTGCCTTCGCCGCCAAGGAGAATTGAAGACCGTCATCAGGACGAGGGGGCTGGGGGCTTCCAGGAAGCGCGTGCGATCGCCTGCATCCTGGGCGGAGCTCAAGCCCCAGCCTCTCAGCGCATCTTCAAGCAGTTCGCCCGAAGTGAATGCAGTCCTCCCCAAGCTCGAGGCCACGCGCCCTCTCAGGTGGTCGGCGTGCGCCATCACGTTCAGCTCAGCGGATCAGCTCAAGTGCGCAGCCACAGCCGGAGTTCTCCCGATGCTTTGTTCCCCAATCATCAGCAATGTGCTAGTCACCAAGACCCTCATCGACGGTGGAGCAGGGCTCAACGTCCTGTCCGTGGAGACATTCAACAATCTTCAAGTGCCTTACAGTCAGCTTCAGCCAACCAAGCCTTTCTCCGGAGTCACCGACGGCTCCACGGTCCCGATCGGGCAGGTCCGCCTTCCTGTCACCTTCGGGGCTCGCGACAACTACCACACCGAGCTCATCGACTTCGACGCCGCCACATTCGCGCTGCCGTTACAACGCCATCCTCGGTACCCAGCGTTGGCCAAATTCATGGTCAGTAACCAACCATGGCTACAACGCCCTCAAGATGCCGGGAGCGGCGGAGTCATCACGGTGCCCCTGTGAAGAGAGAGCGCAGTGTGCTCCCCGAGCGCGAGCTTTTCAGCTGCATCGCTGGAAGACCTGCACCACAGCAGCAGGAGGCCTCCCGAGGCCGCACTCCAAGAAGAAGAAGACATCGACCGCCCGGCTCTTCAAGAGATAGGCCCCTCAGGGCCAGCGCCGGGCAGGGGAGCCTCCTTCCATCGCGATAGGAAGCGCGCCTGTGCCCTCCTCAGCAGGGCTCGGGGCTCTCCCCGAGGGCGCCGACCTCGCCAAGGTCTCGAGGGAGGCGCTTGGGCACCATGTGGAGGCGTGTTTCGAAGCACGTTTCCCGCAAGTAGGAGCAAGGCAAGGAGGGCCGAACCCTGAGGAGTTTGTCAGCAAGGCCATTCAGGAGCTACAGGAGTCAAGGGTCATGAGGGGCAGCCGCCGCCTACCCGCTGTGGCCCCCCATCCATGCGAGGATGGTGGGCTGCGCGTCTGCATCGACATACCAGGGCTCAACCGAGCCGCATCTCAAGAGCGCCTCTGGCCCTCGCGAGTGGGACGTTGCGAAGGTCCGCCCCACAGCTACGTACGCATGCCTTATGGCCTGCCAAACGCGGCTGCTGAGCACCAGCGTCTCATGAGGGCCATCCTGGAGGCTCAAGAGGTCAGGCACGCTGCAGCCCTGGCGGAGATGGAGATGGCCCCTAAGGAGCCGCCAGCGCCTCCGGAGCCTCCCGAGGCCCCCGGGCCTGGGGGCTCGTGAGGATCGGCTCCCGCAGCCCATCGAGTCGGCTACATCAACACCCCTTCGTCCCCAACATCACCAGGTGACATCTTTAAGTTTCGTTTCAGGCTGGGAGCGCCTTCAGGGCTGCATTATTCCCAGGTCACGTGGGTCCGTCCCTGCAGCATGTATCCCTTTTATTTCATGTCATTAGCTTGTCCTGTTGGGGGCGCCCCTCGGGCTGCATCATCCCCAAGCCGCTCGGGCCACTCCCAGCGGCATGTATCCTTCTTGCGTTTTCCTTAGGACTATGCTCTCGTTCCACCATGCTTGTTATTTGGTACCTTCTCCTGGGTGGCGGAATCTTGCGCGTTAAAGGGGGGGCGCCTGAGCATCGCGACTCAGGGCTCCTACCGGCTCTCCGGCCCTCACCCTCTGGTCTTGTCCATGGCATCGCGACCTGGCTTGCCAGCGACGGTGAGACCTGCCCAAGAGCCGGGACCCGAGGACGTAGAGTTTCGTCATCTAATCCAGCTTGTGCGTTAAAGGGGGTGCCTGAGCATCGCGACTCAGGGCTCCTACCGGCTCTCCGGCCCTCACCCTCTGGTCTTGTCCATGGCATCGCGACATGGCTTGCCAGCGACGGCTGAGACCAGCCCGAGAGCCGGGACCCGAAGACGTAGAGCACCGGCATCTGGCCAAATTTGCAGGAACACACTCGAAGATAAGGCCCAGAGCCAGGCGCAATCCGCCTTGAGGTAGGGCCCCATGAGCCCCACGCTGGCTCACGGGTGCCCCAACACATCTCGCGAGGCCTCTCGCGCCTCTCCAAAGCAACTAACGGCAGAACTAACAATCACCGCGGCGAGCTCTTGTTCCTTTTATGGTGAACCTGCAGGGTCCCTCCAAGGAGCGCGAAACGACCTCGCCACGCAAACTCACGCCGGCCAAGGCACGGACCTAGCGCCGCACCAGGAAGCATTGTCCTGACCCTCGAAGATAAGTCACCCTCCGGACACACTAGTCGTCGCAACACCATCCTCACACTCAATGCAACCCCGTCTTAGCAATGTCGCTCTCCTTTCTCGCCGAATGATGGCTGCTTGAGCGCCAAGGGGGACCCCTGAGCATCGCGACTCAGAGGCTCTTACCGGACCTCGGGCCGCTCACCTCCTGGCCTTGACCACGGCATCGCGACACAGCATACCAGCGACGGCTGAAGCCGCTTTGGGATCTGGGACACTGCCAGAGAGCACCAAGCCCTCACGAGGTCTGAAAGGAAAGAACTGAGCTAGAACGGAATGAGCATCTCGCACTGCCTCACAATAAGGATCATACTGACAGACGAAGCTACAAACATCTTACAAGCCCCCGCGGAGTACATTCTTGGCTCCTCGCAGGAACAAAAGATGCGAATCCTAAGGAGTCCTATCTACAGGGACCACCACGGCAGACGCCATCATCAACAGTGGGCCACCCAGTCCGGAGCCAACCCCATCCAGATCAGGGGCGGCGACGACCTGACGAGCTCGCCCTGCTCCGGAAGCGGCGCAGGCTCGGGGGCTCGTAGTTGTTGTCGCTCGTCTCCGGCGTCGCGAAGAGCTCGGCGGAGTCGCTGGATCCTCCGGCGCCTTTGTCGCCTGAGGAGCTGTCAAGGGAGCGGGCGGTCGGCCTCTGTCTCACCACAGCAGGACCCCAACCACTTCTCCCGGGGCAGCACTCAGCGGCGACCCTCAGCGTCAAGACCTTGAAGGACACCACCAAGCACCATCGTACTCCAGGTGGATCTTGAGGGCGCCCCTCGCCCTGCAGACCCGGGCGACCTCGTCCCAGCCTCGAGTCATGAAGACCTCGCCCGGGGCAACTACTGCGACCTCTGCCCCGGTCGCGAGGGTGCCACAGCCGGCGTGCTGCAGCCGGAGTCCCATGGGTTCCCCCTGCCGGACGACGGCGGCGAAGAAAGAAGGAAGACGAATCCAAGACTTAGGAGGCGCAGCGACGCGGAGCACGAACTCCCGGCAGGAGCCCTCGGAGTGGACTCCAGGGGGGAAGACGCACACCTTCGTGACCCGCCGGCGTCGGCGGCGACGCCGCTCGTGGCGCCCGGCGTCGCCTCCTCCGGGGCCACCAATTTGCGCGTACAAGGGAAGAGGAAACCCTGGAGGTGGCCGCGCGCACCAGGGCATGGGCGCCTCCTGGTGAGCGCTCCCGCCCTGACACCAGAGAGCAAGCCGCTTCTTTGGGGGGAGCAGGTCAGGATCCTCTTCAGAGCCTTTCCTTCTCTTCCTTGGAGAACCGGCGGATCGGAGCCATGGCGACCATTTAAACGAGGAGGAGGAGAAGCGAAGGATAGGCTGGGCGGCGCGCGCCGTTCCTGCACTTATGGGCGGCGAAGGCCAACCGTCGGCCTCCACGATCACAGTCATCATGCCCAACTCGCATGCGAGGACTCGTCGAATCCGGTGGTTACCAAGGAATCGTGGGGAAGCAAAGCGCGACACGCGTCAATCAACCGCCACGCTGGCGCCTAAGGCCGCAGGCTGTTAGGGCCCGCGACGCCAGACTTGCCCTTCGCCTCTCGCTCGGCCAAGTTGGGCGCGCGTGGGCGGGGGCTACTTGTCGGCGTTCGGGAACGGGGTCCCAGACTTGCTCCTGCGGCCTGCGGCGTGGCTCAAAGGAGGCCAGGACAGCCCATCTTCATCTACACAAGCGCAAGACCCTCGCGAGGGGCCAAGCCTCGGGCGGACGACTCAGAGCTTCTCGAGCACGGCCTTGTCAGGTTGGCTCATGAGGAGGCGGAGAGTTCAAGGCAGGGTACCTCGCGAGGTGCCCATGACGCATAAGCCATGGCGACCAAGGCGCCCGATCGGGCGCCAGCCAGCAGCGTCCTCCTTTCCTCTTTGGTGCAAAGGGAGCAAGCGCAGCGAGAGCATCAAGCAAAGGCATCCGCTTTGGTGCAACAAGACCTAGACCAGCACCAACGGCTGGAAGGGAGTCGTCGTGGAGCCCAAGCAGCGTCATCACGAGCCTTTGGCGGCGAGGACCAACTTTAGTCGGGATAAGTGTACCCATTGTTCCCCTTCAAAATGGCCAATTGTTGGCGCCCTTCCGCTCAATATTTGGGAAGAGGCCCAGGGCCTTCGCCTATAAATAGGAGTAGCCACACTCAGAGTAGGGGGATGGAAACGATCGGCATCCAGAGAAAGACGGAGACCCGATCCTCAAGCTAGAGCGACGGACACCACCTAGCAGTTCATCACACCCACCAAGACAGACCCTGCGAGGCTGTTCTTCCCTGTACTGTTCCTCATCAGCCCAAGAGGCAATCCACCACGCCACAAACTAGAGTAGGGTATTACACCACAACGGTGGCCCGAACTAGTATAAATCTTGTGTCTCTTGTGCTGTTCTATTTAGTAGTGTAGGTCCCTGCGGTTCGGCGAGGTACGAGACGGTGGAGGGTTGGATCTCCGCGCGCACCCCAGTGTTCGAACCTCAAGGGTCTGCCAGAACCCGAAATCCGACAGGAACAACAGTAATACCTCCCTTCTTAGGGACACAATGAACATGACGTACCAATCTACTATCAGCAATAGGATAAATTATACCTACTTCCAGAAGCATTAATATTTCATTTCTTAACACTTCATTCATCTTGGGATTTAACCGTCATTGGTGATCAACAACTGGTTTAGCATGAGGGTCAATATTAATTTGGTGCTGACAAAGAGTGGGTCTAATGCCCTTAAGATCATCACGAGTATATACAATAGCAGCACAGTGCTTCTTCAGAGTTTTCAATAATTTCTTTTCTTCATGCTCTGAAAGGTTAGCACTAATAATAACAGGATATATCTTCTTTCATCAAGATAAGCATATTTCAAAGTATTAGGTAATTGTTTAAAATCAAACACAAGATCACTCTTGGGTGGTAGAGGATCTCCAAGAGTCTCAATGGGAAAGTTTTGTTTCAAAACATGCATTTGTTTAAAGAATATTTCATCTAATTCCCTTCTTTCATTCATGAACATGTCATTTTCATGGTCTAGCAAATATTGTTCTAAAGGATCAGTAGGACGTATGGCAATAGAAGCAAGACCAATAATTTCATCTTTACCATGAAATTCTTTATGATGGGGTTGTCTATGGAATTTGGAGAAATTAAACTCATGAGACACATCCCCAAAACTTACACTAATAACTTCTTTCTCGCAATCTATTTTAGCATTGACAGTGTTCAAGAAACGTCTACCAAATATAGTAGGACAGAAATCATCTTGTGGGGAACCAAGAACAATAAAATTAGTAGGGTATTTTATTTTCCTACACAATACTTAAACATATCTAACAATCCCAATTGGTGATATAGTATCTTGCTACCTCTTGAGCACTGCGTTGGTTTTCCCTTGAAGATGAAAGGGTGATGGAGTAAAGTAGCGTAAGTATTTCCCTTAGTTTTTGAGAACCAAGGTATAAATCTAGTAGGAGGCCACGTTCAAGTCCCTCGCACCTACACAAACAAATAAAAACCTCGCAACCAACACAATAAAGGGGTTGTCAATCCCTTCACGGTCACTTACGAAAGTGAGATCTGATAGTTTGATAAGATAATATTTTCGGTATTTTTATAATAAAGATGCAAAGTAAAATAAAAGGCAATAAAAATAGCTAAGTGTTGGAAGATTAATATGATGGAAAATAGACCCGGGGTCCATAGGTTTCACTAGTGGCTTCTCTCAAGAGCATAAGTATTACAGTGGGTGAACAAATTACTGTTGAGCAATTGATAGAATTGAGCATAGTTATGAGAATATCTAGGTATGATCATGTATATAGGCATCACGTCCGTGACAAGTAGACCGACTCCTGCCTGCATCTACTACTATTATTGCACACATCGACCGCTATCCAGCATGCATCTAGAGTATTAAGTTCAAAAGAACGGAGTATTGCTTTAAGTAAGATGACATTATGTAGAGGGATAAACTCACGCAATATGATATAAACCCCATCTTGTTATCCTCGATGGCAACAATACAATACGTGCCTTGCTGCCCCTGCTGTCACTGGGAAAGGACACCGCAAGATTGAACCCAAAGCTAAGCACTTCTCCCATTGCAAGAAACATCGATCTAGTAGGACAAACCAAACTGATAATTCGAAGAGACTTGCAAAGATAACCAATCATACATAAAGGAATTCAGAGAAGATTCAAATATTGTTCATAGATAAACTTGATCATAAACCCACAATTCATCGGTCTCAACAAACACACCGCAAAAGAAGATTACATCCAATAGATCTCCACGAGAATCGTGGAGAACTTTGTATTGAGATCCAAAGAGAGAGAAGAAGCCATCTAGCTAATAACTATGGACCCGAAGGTCTGAGGTAAACTACTCACACATCATCGGAGAGGCTATGGTGTTGATGTAGAAGCCCTCCATGATCAATGCCCGCTCTGGCAGGACGCCGGAAAAGGCCCCAAGATGGGATCTCACGAGTACAGAAGGTTGCGGCGGTGGAATTAGGTTTTCGTGGATGCTTCTATTGTTTTGGGGGTACGTAAGTATATATAGGAGGAAGAAGAACGTCGGTGGAGCAACATGGGCCCCACGAGGGTGGAGGGCACACCCAGGGGGTAGGCGCGCCCCCTGCCTCATGCTCTCCTAGTTGCTTTCTTGATGTAGGGTCCAAGTCCTCTGGATCACGTTCGTTCGGAAAATCACGTTCCCAAAGGTTTCATTCCGTTTCGACTCCATTTGATATTATTTTTGTGCGGAACACTGAAATAGGCAAAAAACAGCAATTTGGGCTGGGCCTCCGGTTAATAGGTTAGTCCCAAAAATAATATAAAAGTGTATGATAAAGCCCGTTAAACATCCAAAACAGAATATATTATAGCATGAAGCAATCAAAAATTATAGATACGTTGGAGACGTGTCAAGCATCCCCAAGCTTAATTCCTGCTCCTCCTCGAGTAGGTAAATGATAAAAACATAATTTTTGATGCGGAATTCTACTTGGCTTAATTTCAGTGTAATTCTCTTAATTGTGGTATGAATATTCAGATCCGAAAGATTCAAGACAAAATTTTAATATTGACATAAAAATAATAATACGTCAAGCATACAAAGTAAGCAATTATGTCTTCTCAAAATAACATGGCCAAAGAAAGTTATCCCTACAAAATCATATAGTCTGGCTATGCTCTATCTTCACCATGCAAAGTATTTAAATCATGCAAAACCCCGATGACAAGCCAAGCAATTGTTTCATACTTTTGGCATTCTGAAACTTTTTCAATCTTCACGCAATACATAAGCGTGAGCCATGGATATAGCACTATATGTGGAATATAATGGTGGTTGTGGAGAAGACAAAAAAGGAGAAGATAGTCTCACATCAAGTAGGCGTATCAATGGGCAATGGATATTCCCATCAATAGATATCAATGTGAGTGAGTAGGGATTTCCATGCAACGGATGCACTAGAGCTATAAGTATATGAAAGATCAACAAAAGAAACTAAGTGGGTGTGCATCCAACTCGCTTGCTCACGAAGACCTAGGGAATTTTGAGGAAGCCTGTAACACCCCGGACGTAACTTTCCATATTGGTAACTCCAACTCTTGCCATTTTCGGCATTGTGATATGATATTCCCTCCGTGGTTGGGTTTTTCTTCATTTTGCATTTTGTCCATGTCATGCATTTTATATCATGTCATCATGTGCATCGCATTTGCATACGTGTTCGTCTCATGATTCCGAGCATTTTTCCCGTTGTCCGTTTTGCAATCCGGCACTCCTATCTCCCCCGGCGTCCCCTTTTACGTTTTTCCATGTGCGTGTACTAAACTTTCTCGGAATGGACCGAGGTTTGTCAAGTGGCCTTGGTATACCACCCGTAGACCACCGGTCAAGTTTCGGGTCATTTGGAGCTCGTTTGGTACTCCAATGGTTAACCGCACTCTCGCAAAGGCCTCTTTTAAGTTGCAGCCCAACACCCCTTCAAAATAGTCCAATAACCCATCTAAGTCACTTCCATGCTCTCCGTCGTTCGATCACGATCGTGTGGGCGAAAATTACACCTCATTTGGACTCTCCTAGCTCCCTCTATGCCTATTTAAGCAACCACCATTCCAAATTTCGGGTCTAACCCTAGCCTTCCCCTACCTCGCGCCCGGACGAAACCCCCGCGCCGCCCGGACACGTCCGCCCCACCGCGCCGCCGCCGCCCGGCCAATCTCCACGCGCCATGTGGCACGCCACGCATCCGCCGCCGTGGCCCTGCAATGGCCCACGGCCGCCCGCCCGGCTGACCCGCCGCGCCGCCTCTCTCCAGCGCGCCGAGCCGCTCTCGCCGCCCGACTGCCGGCCCGCCGCTGCCGGACCTCGCGGCCCGCCGCCGCCGGACCTTGCCGGCCGGCCCCCGCCGCGCCGATGCGCCGCCTCCCGCCGCGCGATCGCCGCCTCCCGGCGCCGGCCGGCCACCGCCTCCTCCGGCCACGGACCCGGCCTCTCCTCCTCCTCCTCGCCCGGGCGTGCTCGTGACCGCCGCCGCCGTCGCCCGATCTGGATCGGGCGGATCTCGATCATGGGTTGACTTTCTCCCCCCCTCTTTTTCTTCTAAGTTTTTAATTCTGAGTATATTTTGTGGCATTTTCAACGTAGCATAACTTTGCATCTGTAGCTCCATTTAGCGCGTATATTATATCAAAATGTTCGTCTCGAAGAGTAGATCATGTCATCTCACTGCATCATTTTCATTTGAGCTCATCTTGATGCCCGAAATGCTGTTGGAAGAGGGCTATGTGATGTTAGTTTCGTTTCTTAATGAACATGCACTTTTGTTATTTTTGCTATGATTGATGTGTGCACCCTATGAATTTGAGTCCTACATGTGTTTTGTAATATGCCATGCCATCTTTCCAGGGGTGTATGCCATGTATTTTTGTGATCTATGTGGTGAATAGCACAAGCATGCAAAGTAGGTGTCCTGATGTTGATGTTTTCAGCTCTGTTTTGCTGATATTTTGATGCCATGTTAACCTGATGCTACCGAGAGATCTATGCATATTTTGAGATACTTCAGTAAGGATGTTTTGTTCTACATGTCTTGCTCTATCCATCCATGCCTTTGTTTGCAATTATGGAGTGCCATAGCTTGAGTCAATCGAGCTCTACTTTTGCTATCAAATGTTTCCTGGCAGATTGTTTACATGTTATTCAATTTTGCCAAGGTTGTTGTGGTTGATCCGTTTATGCTATGATGTTGTTCTTGCCATGTATGTCTTCTATGCCATGTATTCTTGATTTAGGTATGCTTATTTTATCATGTAATGCTCTGTAGTGAGTGCTTCGAGCTCTTAAACATGCCTACTTGTTATCAGTTTTTGACATGCCATGTTGCTGAATCTGTTAACGAAACTTGCGTTTTTGACATGGGTGTTACTATATTTTCTGATCCTTTTTGGCTTATGGTCAGTAAGGGACTTTTGTTCGATGCTTTGAGTAGATTCATGCCATGCCTTGTTTTGCTATTATAAGTTCCTGTAGCATGTTGTTTTCTTGCTCTGAACATTGCTACGATGCTGTTTTTGCCATGTCGACTGATATTTTGTGCACTTTTGCCATGCTTGTTTGAACCTGTTATGATGTGATTTAGCCGTAGCTCAGTGTTCATCTTTTGTCAATCATCTTGTGTAGATCACTTCCATATACTTTGTTGGTACGTTTGGGTGCAGTAGCTTAATTTCTTGTTGCTTGCTAAGTGGTATCATTTGTTAATGGCAGATTTGTGCCATTCTTGTTTTGCTTGTCATTTGCAAACCGTGCATCCGATTCGGTGATCTTTATATCGATTTCAACGAAATCATCTCATCTTTCAGTGGCATACTTGGTTTGCCAAGTTGATGCCTGGTTCATCATTTTCCTTCCGAGCACGATACGCATTGCATATCACATCCGCATATCATGTCATGTTTTGCATCATGTGACTTGTGCATTGCACCGTGATTTATTGTGGTTCCTTTGTTTGTGTTCTTGCTTTGGGTAGAGCCGGAGGCGAGTACGTGAGCGAGGAACCTGTTGAGAACGCTTACGAGGATCAAGCTTTCGACAACTCGAGAACATTGCGAGCAAGATGACCATACCCTCGAAATCACTTCTATCTTTGCTATGCTAGTTGCTCGCTCTTTTGCTATGCCTATGCTACGATGCCTATCACTTGCTATATCATGCCACCCATATTGCCATGTCAGCCCTAACCATCCTTTTCCTAGCAAACCGTTGATTGGCTATGTTACCGCTTTGCTCAGCCCTCTTATAGCATTGCTAGTTGCAGGTGAAGCTGAAGTTTGTTCCTTGTTGGAACATGGAGATGTTGTTCCTTTTTGGAACATGTTTACTTGTTGGGGATATCACAATATATATCTGCTATAATTAATGCATCTATATACCTTGTAAAGGGTGGAAGGCTCGGCCTTATGCCACGGTGTTTTGTTCCCTCTTGCCACCCTAGTTTCCGTCATACCGGTGTTATGTTCCTTGATTTCGCGTTCCTTACGATTGGGTGATTTATGGGACCCCTTGACAGTTCGCTTTGAATAAGACTCGCCCAGCAAGGCCCAACTTTGGTTTTACCATTTGCCACCTAAGCCTTTTTCCCCGGTTTTCGCGAGCCCGAGGGTCATCTTTATTTAACCCCGGACCAGTGCTCCTTGAGTGCTGGCCCGAACCGAGCAACCTGCGGGGCCACCACGGGAAACTTCGAGGCTTGGTTTTACTCGTAGCTTGACTTATCCGGATGTGCCACGAGAACGAGATATGTGCAGCTCCTATCGGGATTTGTTGGCACAATCGGGCGGCTTTGCTGGTCTTGTTTTATTCTTTGTCGAAATGTCTTGTAGTCCGGATTCGAGATTGATCGGGTCTTCCGGTAGAAGGAATATCCTTCGTTGACCGTGAGAGCTTATAATGGGCTAAGTTGGGACACCCTGCAGGTATTATCTTTGAAAGCCGTGCCCGCGTTATGAGGCAGATGGGAATTTGTTAATGTCGGTTGTAGAAAACCCGAAGTTGACCTCAATTAAAATACACATCAACGCGTGTGTAACCGTGATGGTCTCTTCTCGTGAGTCCGGAAGTGAACACGTGTTGGAGTTATGTTTGGCGTAAGTAGTTCAGGATCACTTCTTGATCGCTACTAGCTTCACGACCGTGCTTTGCTCTCTTCTCGCTCTCTTATGCGAATGTAGCCACCATATATGCTAGTCGCTGCTGCAGCTCCACCTTACAACTCTGTCCTTCCTATAAGCTTAAATAGTCTTGATCTCGTGGGTGTGAGATTGCTGAGTCCCGTGACTCACAGATTCTACCAAAACAGTTGCAGTGCCGGCGATGCGGTGCAGGTGGACGAACCGAGCTCAAGTGGGAGTTCGACGAGGAACGTGGTCGTTACTATGTGTCTTTTCCCGATGATCAGTAGTGGTTCCCAGTTGGGACGATCGGGATCTGTGTAGCATTTGGGGTATCTTCTTTTATTTTGGTTCCGTAGTCGGACCTTGAGTGTACTCTGAATGATGGATGTTTATTTATGTATTGTGTGAAGTGGCATTGTAAGCCAACTATGTATCTCTTTCCTTATGTATTACATGGGTTGTGTGAAGATTACCTCACTTGCGACATTGCTTTCAATGCGGTTATGCCTCTAAGTCGTGCCTCGACACGGGAGATATAGCCGCATCGAGGCGTTAGAAGTTGGTAATCGAGCCTTCCCGAGTTAGGAGCCCCTACTTGATTGTTTCTGGCGTTGTTGAGTCTAGAATGGAAAATGTTTTGAGTCTTAGGATTATATATATCGAGAGTAGGATTCTTTTACTCCCCAGTCCTTAAATCAGCTCTGTGAGGTCTCCGACGAGAAGTTTTGACTCTTCTCTCCTCAAATTTCACTAAAAAAATTTTTAGGATCACGCTGGTATCTTGGGATCGTTCGATGGTTTTGTGACGAGAACATTGTTCTTGGTGCCTCGACATTTAGGGGTTGTGGCGGTGTCCCGGGAGTTGAGCTCGAGGTGTTGTCGTCACAATTTTATCGTTGCGATTCTGGAATACCGAGATTTGCCGACATCGAAATCTCTTTTGTGCAGTTGTTGGTGAGATAACCCGATAACCCAAAGATCTTGGGCGAGCTCGGGAGTATTGCCATGACTTGTATAACGGATGTTTTTCGAAGGTCAAGGTACACGATTTCCGAAGGTTTCTTGGTTATGTGTTGACGGATGGATACAGCTGGATCTAGGTATTGTTAGTTTGGGTGATATATTTTGTGTCCCCTGTATCCCCAACACCAGATTGCATAACCAGAAAATTTTGGGAGTTTATAGGTGGGATTCATGTAGTTCTTAGCATTTCTTCCCGCAGATATTTGGTTCGTGATTGGGTAATCCTTACCACTTATTTGTTCCAGTCGTACCTTGTTGTTTTTTTCATCAACCCTTAATCTAGTGGCTTCTCACCTTAATGGACGTGTGATGTTAACTTTGGAATTCATTCGTTCATTCTTGTTTGAATGTTTATTGTGAAGACTATATGTTGCAATTTCTATCCGTTGATTCAACTTGACTATTTGTCTATCAAGGACTAACGGATGTCACCCTCTTCAGATGGCTCCAACGCAGCGTCGAATCCGGATCGCAATGATGGGGATCGGTCGAACCTCCACCTCCACCTCCGCCTCCGGAGGCTGGCAAGCTATCATGGCAGCCACCAATGCCAATGCTCGATGATTTTGCAGCTCTTGCAAGAAGCGTACTCAAGGGCAAGGCAGTCAAGGAAATCAAGGTCAAGGCAACAACCAGCCGCACTTTGCTACTCTCGATCGGTTCCTCGCTAATCAGCGAAGTCTTTCAGTTTACGTGTCGAGGGCTACAGACGACGACGATTGGCTTGTGGACATCTGCAAGCATTTTGAATGTAGCAATGTCATACCCGAGGACTTTGTCAAGTTTGCATCGTTTCAACTCAAGGATCAAGCTCTTTGAGTGGTACCAGCAATACAAAGATTCCAGAGGAGGTCATGTCATTACAGGGATGAGTTCCGCCGAGATTTCAGAGCTCACCACATTCGAAAAGTGTTGTTGAGAGCAAGCGTGAGGAGTTCCGCAATCTCAAGCAAGGCAACATGTCGTGTATCAATACAATATCCAGTTCGAAACTAAACTCGCCGCTAAGCAAGGCGTCCACGATGAAAAGAGTATGATCTATCAATTCAGAGGTGGTGCGAGAGAAGATCTGCAATTAGCTCTTGTGCTTTTGAGCGAGAAAAGTATGATGAATTCTACAACATGGCATGAAGCAAGAAGCTGCCCAGCTCAAATGTGAGGCTTCTAAGAAGAGAATCAGGGATGCATTCAGTCTTCTTCTTCTTCTCAAGTGGCAGCTAAGCAGAGAAGTTCTACCTTCCTCCTCCTCCGTTCCGTCGGCCTTATCGCCAGAAGAACTCAGGTGGCCGTAGATCTTCCCACCCACCCAACCCAAGCTATCGTAACAAGTCTAATTCTCAAGCTCCAAGGTCAAGTGCTCCTTACCACCGTCCGCTCTCGAGGTGACTTGCAACAAATGTCGCAGAAAGGTCACTATGCACGAACAAGTGCTTCAACCAAAGGCGCCTTCCGCCTCCTCCTCCTGTGAAATCTTCCAGCAATGCAGTGGTCAAGCATAATCCCAAGCATGCCAAGGTCAATATGATGAATGCAGCTCAAGCAGAGGAATCTTCTGATGTGATAATGGGTAATCTTCCAGTTAATGATATTCCTGCAAAAGTCTTATTTGATACTGGTGCATCGCATTGTTTCATGTCAAGACCGTTTTTTGCCAAGCATGAATTCACTTCTTCTCATTTGGGTAAACCCATGGATGTCATTTCTCCGGGTAAACGGTTGAGCTCCAGTTTGGTGGTTCCGGATACCACAATCAAGATGGGCGATTATAGATTTCTGGCTAAACCAATTGTTCTCGGTGACTCGGATATTGATCTTATTCTCGGGATGGATGGCTTTATCAAGACAAAGCTCAGCTTGATTGTGCTGCTGTGGAAATTCAATTGACTCACTCTTCTAATGATGTGATCATCTATGCCTTTCGTGATGAAACCATTCGGTTGTTTTCTCTCAATGAGAAGGGCGAATTGGATGCTATCTCTCGATTCGATCGTTTGTGAGTACCAAGATGTCTTTCCGTAAGAGCTTCCGGGTATGCCTCCTCATCGCCGATTGAGTTCGTTATCGATCTTGAGCCCGCATCGAACCTGTTTGCAAGCGTCCTTACAAGCTTGGACCTGATGAGCTGAAGGAATTGAAGAAGCAGCTCGATGAACAAGAGCGTCTGGGTTTGATCAGACCGAGTTCATCTCCTTGGGGTTGTGGTGTTCTTTTTGTCCAGAAGAAGGATGGCACGGACCGACTTTGCGTCAATTACCGTCCATTGAATAAGAAGACAATCAAGAACAAGTATCCACTTCCCAACATCAATGAGCTTTTCGAGCAACTCAAAGGTGCTAAAGTGTTCTCCAAGCTTGACCTTCGTATGGGTTATCATCAGATTCGCATTCGTGAACAAGATATTCCCAAGACAGATTCGAACAAGCTTTGGTTCTTATGAATATACTGTCATGTCTTTCGGCCTCGTCAATGCTCCTCCAACATTCTCTCGGATGATGAACTTCATCTTCAACCCCTACACCAATGAATTCGTCTTGGTCTATCTTGATGATATTTTGGTCTTCTCCAAGAATAAGAAGGATCATGCCAAACATTTGCGATTGGTGCTAGACAAGCTCGAGAGTACCAATTCTATGCTAAGTTCTCCAAATGTGAATTTTGGCTTGATGAAGTGCTTTATCTTGGTCATATCATCTCCGCCAAGGGCATCGTTGTTAATCCCGAGAAGGTGTCCGCAATTGTGAATTGGGAACCTCCTCGAATGTCAAGCAGCTCATGATTTTCTTGGTCTTGCAAGCTATTGCCGAAGATTCGTTGAGAACTTCTCCAAGATTGCAAAGCCTCTTTCCAACCTCCTCCAGAAGCATGTGAAGTATGTCTGGTCTCCTGAGTGTGACGTTGCTTTCAATACCCTCAAAGAGAAACTCGTCACAGCTCCCTGCTTGACTCCTCTGATGAATCCAAGCCATTTGAAGTTTTCGTGATGCTTCTCTTCAAGGTCTCGGTGCTGTGTTAATGCAAGAGAAGAGAGTTGTGGCTTATACCTCTCGCCATTGAAGCCCAACGAAAAGAACTACCCCACTCACGATCTTGAGTTGGCGGCAGTTGTCCATGCATTGATAACATGGAGACATCTCTTGTTGGGAAGGAAAGTGGACATTTTCACCGATCACAAGAGTCTCAAGTACATCTTCACTCAACCCAACCTCAACCTCGTGCAGACTCGATGGGTCGAAATGATTCAAGAGTACAACCCAAGTATTGAATATACTCCGGCAAGGCCAATGTGATTGCAGATGCTTTGAGCAGGAAGGCTTATCGCAGCAGTTTAATCCTCAAGCCCTTCCAACTGGATCTCTGTGAAGCTTTCCATAAGCTGAATCTTCAAGTTGTTCCTCAAGGCTTTCTTGCCAACCTCATAGTCTCTCCTACTTTGGAAGATCAGATTCGTGAGGCTCAACTCCTGGATACCATGGTGAAAAAGGTGAAACGTGGTATCGACAAGGGCATTTCAAGTACAAGTGCTTCCACATTGATGACAAAGATACTCTTTTCTTTGAGGACGGATTGTGGTTCCTAAGGGTGATCTCGAGAAAAGTCATTATGAATGAGGCTCACAATTCGCTTCTATCCATTCATCCCGAAGTACGAAGATGTACCATGACCTCAAGCAATCATATTGGTGGACTCGAATGAAGCGAGAAATTGCTCAATTCGTGAATGAGTGTGATGTCTGCAGAAGAGTGAAAGGAGAACACCAACGACCAGCTGGTCTCCTCCAACCTCTTGCTATTCCGAATGGAAGTTTGATCATATTGAAATGGACTTCGTGACTGGATTTCCAAAGTCCAAGCGTGGAAATGATGCTATCTTCGTTGTCATTGACAAGCTTACTAAAGTGGCTCATTTTCTTCCTATCAAAGAATCTATCACAGCAGCTCGGTTGGCAGATCTATACACCTCCGTGATTGTCTCCTTGCATGGCATTCCACAAGTGATCTCTTGAGACCGTGGCAGCATCTTTACCTCCAAGTTTTGGGATTCTTTTGAAGGCCATGGGCACCAACATTCGTTTCAAAGACAGCTTTCCATCCTCAAACAAGTGGCCAAGTCGAGCGAGTCAATCAAATCCTTGAAGATATGCTCGGGGCTTGTGTCATTTCTTCGGTATGAAGTGGGAAGATTGTCTTCCATATGCCGAGTTCTCCTACAACAACAGTTTCCAAGCGAGTTCGGCAAGGCCCCATTCGAAATTCTCTATGGCGGAAGTGTTGTACTCCTCTCAATTGGTGCCGAGCAGGTGAACGCCAACTTCTTGGCAATGACTTGATCACGTAGCGGAAGAAATGTGCAAAGTCATTCGTGAGAATCTCAAAGCCGCATAATCGCGCGGAAGAGCTATTATGATGATAAGCACCGTGATGTGGCTTTTGAAATCGGAGACCATGTCTACCTCCGCGTCTCCAATGAAAGGCACTCGTGCCGCCGGTATCAAAGGAAGCTTGCCCCTAGATACGTGGGTGCTTTCAAGATCATTGGCAAAAGAGGCGATCTCGCCTATCAACTTGAGCTTCCATCCAACTTTGCAAATGTGCACGATGTGTTTCACGTGTCACAGCTTCGCAAGTGCTTCAAGACTCTGAACGCACTATCAACTTCAAGAAATTGACCTTCAAGAAGATCTCTCTTATCATGAGCACCCTGTTGCTATTCTTGAAGAAACCGAGCGCAAGACTCGCAACAAGTCAATCAAATTCCTCAAAGTGAAGTGGTCACACCATTCCGACCGAGAAGCCACCTGGGAGCGCGAGGATCACCTCCGTTCCGAATATCCGGAGTTCTTTCAGTCCTAGATCTCGGGACGAGATCCTCTTGTAGTGGTGGAGTGTTGTAACACCCCGGACGTAACTTTCCATATTTGTAACTCCAACTCTTGCCATTTTCGGCATTGTGATATGATATTCCCTCCGTGGTTGGGTTTTTCTTCATTTTGCATTTTGTCCATGTCATGCATTTTATATCATGTCATCATGTGCATCGCATTTGCATACGTGTTCGTCTCATGATTCCGAGCATTTTTCCCGTTGTCCGTTTTGCAATCCGGCACTCCTATCTCCCCCGGCGTCCCCTTTTACGTTTTTCCGTGTGCGGGTACTAAACTTTCTCGGAATGGACCGAGGTTTGTCAAGTGGCCTTGGTATACCACCGTAGACCACCGGTCAAGTTTCGGGTCATTTGGAGCTCGTTTGGTACTCCAACGGTTAACCGCACTCTCGCAAAGGCCTCTTTTAAGTTGCAGCCCAACAACCCTTCAAAATAGTCCAATAACCCATCTAAGTCACTTCCATGCTCTCCGTCGTTCGATCACGATCTTGTGGGCGAAAACTACACCTCATTTGGACTCATTCCAAATTTCGGGTCTAACCCTAGCCTTCCCCTACCTCGCGCCCGGACGAAACCCCCGCGCCGCCCGGACACGTCCGCCCCACCGCGCCGCCGCCGCCCGGCCAATCTCCACGCGCCACGTGCACACGCCGCCGCCTGGCCGCCTGGCCCCGGGCGGGCCACGGCCGGCCCGCCCGGCCGCCTGGCAGCGCGCCGCCCTCCCTCCTGGCGCCCGAGCCCGCTCCCGCCGCCCAGACCGGCCGGCACCTCCCGCCCGGACCTTGCCGGCCGGCCCCGCCGCCGCCGGTCGCCGCCTCCCCCGGCGCCGGCCACCACCGCCTCCTCCGGCCACGGACCCGGCCTGCCTCCTCCTCCTCCGCTTGGCGGGGTTCCGGCAAGCCGCCCGCCGCCGTCGCCCGATCTGGATCGGGCGGATCTCAGATCCATGGGTTGACTTTCTCCCCTCTTTTTCTTCTAAGTTTTTAATTTGAGTATATTTTGTGGCATTTTCAACGTAATATAACTTTGCATCTGTAGCTCCATTTTGCATGTATATTATATCAAAATGTTCGTCTCAAGAGTAGATCATTTCATCTCATTGCATCATTTTCATTTGAGCTCATCTTGATGCCCGAAATGCTGTTGGAAGAGGGCTATGTGATGTTAGTTTCGCTTTCTTAATGTAACATGCACTTTTGTTATTTTGCTATGATTGATGTGTGCACCCTATGAATTTGAGTCCTACATGTGTTTTGTAATATGCCATGCCATCTTTCCAGGGGTGTATGCCATGTATTTTTGTGATCTATGTGGTGACTAGCACAAGCATGCAAAGTAGGTGTCCTGATGTTGATGTTTTTAGGTCTGTTTTGCTGATATTTTGATGCCATGTTAACCTGATGCTACCGAGAGATCTATGCATATTTTGAGATACTTCAGTAAGGATGTTTTGTTCTACATGTCTTGCTCTATCCATCCATGCCTTTGTTTGCAATTATGGAGTGCCATAGCTTGAGTCAATCTAGCTCTACTTTTGCTATCAAATGTTTCCTGGCAGATTGTTTACATTTTATTCAATTTTGCCAAGGTTGTTGTGGTTGATCCATTTATGCTATGATGTTGTTCTTGCCATGTATGTCTTCTATGCCATGTCTTCTTGATGTAGGTATGCTTAGTTTATCATGTAATGCTCTGTAGTGAGTGCTTCGAGCTCTTAAACATGCCTACTTGTTATCAGTTTTTGACATGCCATGTTGCTGAATCTGTTAACGAAACTTGCGTTTTTGACATGGGTGTTACTATATTTTCTGATCCTTTTTGGCTTATGGTCAGTAAGGGACTTTTGTTCCATGCTTTGAGTAGATTCATGCCATGCCTTGTTTTGCTATTATAAGTTCCTGTAGCATGTTGTTTTCTTGCTCTGAACATTGCTACCTGATGCTGTTTTTGCCATGTCCAGCCTGATATTTTGTGCACTTTTGTCATGCTTGTTTGAACCTGTTATGATGTGATTTAGCCGTAGCTCAGTGTTCATCTTTTGTCAAGCATCTTGTGTAGATCACTTCCATATACTTTGTTGGTACGTTTGGGTGCAGTAGCTTAATTTCTTATTGCTTGCTAAGTGGTATCATTCTGTTAATGGCAGATTTGTGCCATTCTTGTTTTGCTTGTCAATTGCAAACCGTGCATCCGATTCCGGTGATCTTTATATCGATTTCAACTGAAATCATCTCATCTTTCCAGTGGCATACTTGGTTTTCCAAGTTGATGCCTGGTTCATCATTTTCCTTTCGGAGCGCGCATACGCATTGCATATCACATCCCGCATATCATGTCATGTTTTGCATCATGTGACTTGTGCATTGCATCGTGATTTATTGTGGTTCCTTTGTTTGTGTTCTTGCTTTGGGTAGAGCCGGGAGACGAGTACGTGAACGAGGAACTTGTTGAGAACGCTTACGAGGATCAAGCTTTCGACAACTCTGAGAACATTGCAGGCAAGATGACCATACCCTCGAAATCACTTCTATCTTTGCTATGCTAGTTGCTCGCTCTTTTGCTATGCCTATGCTATGATGCCTATCACTTGCTATATCATGCCACCCATATTGCCATGTCAGCCCCTAACCATCCTTTTCCTAGCAAACCGTTGATTGGCTATGTTACCGCTTTGCTCAGCCCCTCTTATAGCGTTGCTAGTTGCGGTGAAGTGAAGTTTGTTCCTTGTTGAACATGGAGATTTTGTTCCTTTTGGAACATGTTTACTTGTTGGGGATATCACAATATATATCTGCTATAATTAATGCATCTATATACTTGGTAAAGGGTGGAAGGCTCGGCCTTATGCCTGGTGTTTTGTTCCACTCTTGCCACCCTAGTTTCCGTCATACCGGTGTTATGTTCCTTGATTTCGCGTTCCTTACACGGTTGGGTGATTTATGGGACCCCCTTGACAGTTCGCTTTGAATAAGACTCGCCCAGCAAGGCCCAACTTTGGTTTTACCATTTGCCACCTAAGCCTTTTCCCCCGGGTTTCGCGAGCCCGAGGGTCATCTTTATTTTAACCCCGGACCAGTGCTCCTTCGAGTGCTGGCCGAACCGAGCAACCTCTGCGGGCCACCACGGGGAAACTCGAGGCTTGGTTTTACTCGTAGCTTGACTTATCCGGATGTGCCCTGAGAACGAGATATGTGCAGCTCCTATCGGGATTTGTCGGCACAATCGGGCGGCTTTGCTGGTCTTGTTTTATTGCTGTCGAAATGTCTTGTAGTCCGGGATTCCGAGATTGATCGGGTCTTCCGGTAGAAGGAATATCCTTCGTTGACCGTGAGAGCTTATAATGGGCTGTTGGGACACCCCGCAGGTATTATCTTTCAAAGCCGTGCCCGCGGTTATGAGGCAGATGGGAATTTGTTAATGTCGGTTGTAGAAAACCCGAAGTTGACCTCAATTAAAATACACATCAACGGCGTGTGTAACCGTGATGGTCTCTTCTCGGCGGAGTCCGGAAGTGAACACGGTGTTGGAGTTATGTTTGACGTAAGTAGTTTCAGGATCACTTCTTGATCATAGTTGTTCGACCGTGCTTTTGCCTTCTCTTCTCGCTCTCATTTGCGTATGTTAGCCACCATATATGCTAGTCGCTGCTGCAGCTCCACCTCACTACTCTGTCCTACCTTTAAGCTTAAATAGTCTTGATCTCATGGTGTGAGATTGCTGAGTCCCCGTGACTCACAGATTCTACCAAAACAGTTGCAGGTGCCGACGATGCCAAGGCAGGTGGACGAACCGAGCTCAAGTGGGAGTTCGACGAGGAACGTGGTCGTTACTATGTGTCTTTTCCCGATGATCAGAGTGGTGCCCATTGGGACGATCGGGATCTATGTAGCATTTGGGGTATCTTCTTTTATTTTGGTTCCGTAGTCGGACCTTGAGTGTACTCTGAATGATGGATGTTTATTTATGTATTGTGTGAAGTGGCGACTGTAAGCCAACTATGTATCTCTTTCCCTTATGTATTACATGGGTTGCGTGAAGATTACCTCACTTGCGACATTGCTTTCAATGCGGTTATGCCTCTAAGTCGTGCCTCGACATGTGGGAGATATAGCCGCATCGAGGGCGTTACAAAGCCCATCATTGGAATGTACAAGCCAAGTTCTATAATGAAAAATTCCCACTAGTATATGAAAGTGATATCATTGGAGACTCTCTATCATGAAGATCATGGTGCTACTTTGAAGCACAAGTGTCGTAAAAGGATAGTAACATTGTCCCTTCTCTCTTTTTCTCTCATTTTTTTAGTTGGGCCTTTTTTATGGCCTCTTTTTTTTAGTCCGGAGTCTCATCCCGACTTGTGGGGGAATCATAGTCTCCATCATCCTTTCCTCACTTGGGACAATGCTCTAAAAATGATGATCATCACACTTTTATTTACTTACAACTCAACAATTACAACTCAATACTTAGAAAAAAAATATGAATCTATGTAAATGACTCCGGCGGTGTACCGGGATATGCAATGAATAAAGAGTGACATGTATGAAAGAATTATGAACGGTGGCTTTGCCACAAATACGATGTCAACTACATGATCATGCGAGGCAATATGACAATGATGGAGCGTGTCATAGTAAACGGAATAGTGGTAAGTTGCATGGCAATATATCTCGAAATGGCTATGGAAATAACATGATAGGTAGGTATGGTGGCTGTTTTGAGGAAGGTATATGGTGGGTGTATGATACCGGCGAAAAGTGTGCGTTATTAGAGAGGCTAGCAATGGTGGAAGGAAGAGAGTGCATATAATCCATGGACTCAACATTAGTCATAAAGAACTCATATACTTATTGCAAAAATCTAAAAGTTATCAAAGCAAAGTATTACACGCATGCTCCTAGGGGGATAGATTGGTAGGAAAAGACCATCGCTCGTCCCCGACCGCCACTCATAAGGAAGACAATCAATAAATAAATCATGCTCCGAGTTCGTCACATAACGGTTCAACATACATGCATGCTATGGGAATCACAAACTTTGACACAAGTATTTCTCAAATCCACAACTACTCAACTAGCATGACTCTAATATCACCATCTTCATATCTCAAAACAATTATCAAGCATCCAACTTCTCATAGTATTCAACACACTCATAAGAATTTTTTACTAATCTTGAATGCCTATCATAATTAAAGCAAATTACCATGCTGTCTTGTAGGACTCTCAAAATAATATAAGTGAAGCATGAGAGAACAATAGTTTCTATAAAACAAATCCACCACCGTGCTCTAAAAGATATAAGTGAAGCACTAGAGCAAAAACTATATAGCTCAAAAGATATAAGTGAAGCACATAGAGTATTCTCATAAATTCTGAATCAAGTGTGTCTCTCTCAAAAGGTGTTTGCAGCAAGTATGATTGTGGTAAACTAACAAATAAAGACTCAAATAATACAGGACGCTCCAAGCAAAACACATATCATGTGGTGAATAAAAATATATCTCCAAGTAAAGTTACCAATGGAAGTAGACGAAAGAGGGGATGCCTTCCGGGGCATCCCCAAGCTTTGGCTTTTTGGTGTCCTTAGATTATCTTGGGGTGCCATGGGCATCCCCAAGCTTAGGCTCTTTCCACTCCTTGTTCCATAATCCATCAAATCTTTTACCCAAAACTTGAAAACTTCACAACACAAAACTTAACAGAAAATCTCGTGAGCTCCGTTAGCGAAAGAAAACAAAGCACCACTTCAAGGTATTGTAATGAACTCATTATTTATTTATATTGGTGTTAAAACTAATGTATTCCAACTTCTCTATGGTTTATAAACTATTTTACTAGGCATAGATTCATCAAAATAAGCAAACAACACACGAAAAACAGAATCTGTCAAAAACTGAACAACCTGTAGTAATCTGTAACTAACGCAAACTTCTGGACCTCCAAAACATCTGCCAAAATAGGAAGACCTAGAAAATTTGTTTATTGATCAGCAGAAATTGGAATCAATATTTTATCACGTTCTGGTGATTTGTAACAATTGTTTTCGTGAACAGTAAGTTTCTGGAATTTTCAGCAAGGTCAAATAACTATCATCCAAGAAGATCATATAGGTTTAACTTGGCACAAACACTAATTAAAACATAAAAACAAATCTAACCAGAGGCTAGATCAAAGATTTATTCCTAAACAGTAGCAAAAAGCAGAAAACTAAAAATAAAATTGGGTTGCCTCCCAACAAGCGCTATCGTTTAACGCCCCTAGCTAGGCATAAAAGCAAGGATAGATCTAGGTGTTGCCATAGTACTAGGATAGATCACAAAAACTAATTTCATATTCTCTACGTTCAGCAGCAAGTTTTCTTTGAGGCAAGCAAAAGTAATCAAAAGGGCTAAATTTAATGCGACAAGAGTCCCCAAGATCAATTTTGGGAGGTATAGGTTCCTCCTTCGGCCCTTCGTATTGCACAACCAATTCATCATTATAAGCATTCTTCTGACAGAACTTTGTGAGCCTGTACTCAAGAGAATATCCTAGCTCATTGTTTCATATAGCAGAATCATTATTAAGTTCAGAAATTTTATCAATTGGAACATTGGTAGGAACTCTTTTTCTAAGGTTTTCATTAAAAGCAACATAGTCTAGAGATTGAAAACACAATATTTCCTCCTGATCATATAAGATAGTCTCTATGGGAGGACAGCCAGCGTCCACCCTATAGTGCGCAAAGATTTCTTTGGCCTCTTTTATTATAAATATGAACTCATGAGCCAAAAAGATAGTAGCGGCACGCTTAACAGAAGAATGCTCAATATTAGAAAATTCTAGGAAAATCCTTTGTATGCAAGGGTGCATGTGCATAAATTGCCTTTCAAGTTCAACTACAAGCATGGCAATAGCATCCGCAAGACTACTAGTTCTATGAAGAATAGAACTACCCATAGAAGGCAATGCACCGACACAAGTAAAGAAATCTTGAATAACCCCTTTTCCAATAATAATACCACTACCAATTCGGATTTTTTTGTATGTAAGATAGGGGGTTCTTCAGCAGGAGCATCAAAATTTTCCATGTTATTACTATTGTCCATATCGACAATAGTTTCCCTAATTTCAGACATAACGGCAGAAAGTGCGAGGAGCAAAAAGAAGAGGGAGGCGAACCGAAAAGAGAGGGCGAATAAAACGGCAAGGGTGAAGTGGGGGAGAGGAAAACGCGAGGCAAATGGCAAATAATGTAATGCGGGAGATAAGAGTTGGTGATGGGTACTTGGTATGTTTACTTTTGCGTAGACTCCCCAGCAACGGTGCCAGAAATCCTTCTTGCTACCTCTTGCGCACTGCATTGGTTTTCGCTTGAAGAGGAAAGGGTGATGCAGTAAAGTAGCATAAGTATTTCCCTCAGTTTTTGAGAACCGAGGTATCAATCCACTAGGAGGCCACGTTCAAGTCCCTCGCACCTACACAAACAAATAAAAACCTCGCAACCAACGCAATAAAGGGGTTGTCAATCCCTTCACGGTCACTTACGAAAGTGAGATCTGATAGATATGATAAGATAATATTTTTGGTATTTTTATAATAAAGATGCAAAGTAAAATAAAAGGCAATAAAAATAGCTAAGTGTTGCAAGATTAATATGATGGAAAATAGACTCGGGGGCCATAGGTTTCACTAGTGGCTTCTCTCAAGAGCATAAGTATTACGGTGGGTGAACAAATTACTATTGAGCAATTGATAGAATTGAGCATAGTTATGAGAATATCTAGGTATGATCATGTATATAGGCATCATGTCCGTGACAAGTAGACCTACTCCTGCCTGCGTCTACTACTATTACTCCACACATCGACCACTATCCAGCATGCATCTAGAGTATTAAGTTCAAAAGAACTGAGTAATGCTTTAAGTAAGATGACATGATGTAGAGGGATAAACTCATGAAATATGATGTAAACCCCATCTTGTTATCCTCGATGGCATCAATACAATACGTGCCTTGCTGCCCCTGCTGTCACTGGGAAAGGACACCACAAGATTGAACCCAAAGCTAAGCACTTCTCCCATTGCAAGAAAGATCAATCTAGTAGGCCAAACCAAACTGATAATTCGAAGAGACTTGCAAAGATAACCAATCATACATAAAAGAATTCAGAGAAGATTCAAATATTGTTCATAGATAAACTCGATCATAAACCCACAATTCATCAGTCTCAACAAACACACCGCAAAAGAAGATTACATCGAATAGATCTCCACGAGAATCATGGAGAACTTTGTATTGAGATCCAAAGAGAGAGAAGAAGCCATCTAGCTAATAGCTATGTACCCGAAGGTCTGAGGTAAACTACTCACACATCATCAGAGAGGCTATGGTGTTGATGTAGAAGCCCTCCGTGATCAATGCCCCTCCCAGACACAAGGAAAAGGCCCCAAGATGGGATCTCACGGGTACAGAAGGTTGTGGCGGTGGAATTAGGTTTTCGTGGATGCTTCTATTGGTTTGGGGGGTACGTAGGTATATATAGGAAGAAGAAGTACGTCAGTGGAGCACCGTGGGCCCCATGAGGGTGGAGGGCGCGCCCAGGGGGGTAGGCGCGCCCCCTGCCTCGTGCTCTCCTAGTTGCTTTCTTTGTGTAGGGTCCAAGTCCTCTGGATCATGTTCATTCCGGAAATCATGTTCCCGAAGGTTTCATTCCGTTTGGACTCCGTTTGATATTCTTTTTCTGCAAAACACTGAAATAGGCAAAAAAACAGCAATTTGGGCTAGGCCTCCGGTTAATAGGTTAGTCCCAAAAATAATATAAAAGTGTATAATAAAGCACGTTAAACATCCTAAACAGAATATAATATAGCATGAAGCAATCAATATTATAGATACGTTGGAGACGTATCATATCTCTATTAGCAAGCTTAATACTAACATCGATATCTTGTATTTCAGCAGGTGCAATATCATTCATAATTTCTTGATATAAGGTAAAGGGAATTGCACTGACACTAGCACTCAAATCACATAAGCCATGATAACAATCATATCCTATTTTAACAGAAACAAAAGGCATGCCAACAACAGGTCTATGTTTATCTTTATTATCGGGTCTAGCAATTCTAGCAGCTTCATCATAGAAATAAATAACATGCCCATCAATATTATAAACCAAGAGATCTTTAACCATAGAAATACTAGGTTCAACTTTAATTTGTCCAGGGGGTGTAGGTGTTATACTATAACTCTTCTGAACCACAGCTGAAGCTTTAGCATGTTCTCTTATCCAAATAGGAAAAGGTGGTTTCTCAATGTAAGCAGTAGGAATAACAGGATCAACATTATAAGTAATAGTTTCTTCTTCAACTTTAATAGGTTCTACTACTTTTACTTCAATGGGAGGATGATATTTAAACCACTTCTCCTTGGGGATATCAACATGAGTAGCAAATGATTGACAGAAAGAAGCTACTATCTCAGAGTGAAGTCCAGTTTTAGTGCTAAATTCACGAAAATCATCGGTATCCATGAACGATTTAACACAATCAAACTTAAGGTTTATATCTGACTCCTTACCTTTGTTGAGTTCCAAATCTTCAGAGTTGCATTTAATTCTTTCCAATAAATCCCATTTGAATTCAATAGTTTTCTCCATAAAAGAACCAATACAAGAACTATCGAGCATGGATTGATCATTACGAGAAAGTAGAGCATAAAAATTCTGAATAACAATTTCTCTTGAGAGCTCATGATTGGGGCATGAATATAAGATTGATTTAAGCTTCCGCCAAGCTTGAGCTATACTTTCTCCTCCACGAGGCCAATATATATATAATTCCGATCACGATGAACCTGATGCATAGGATAAAATTTCTGATGAAATTCCAATTTCAGTCGGTTGTAGTTCCAAGATCCAATACCATCACATAGCCTATACCATGTCAATGCTTTTCCCTTCAAAGATAAAGGGAAGACCTTTGTGACGCCCCTGATTCAATCGTACACTAATCATGCACGCAAACGTGTATGATCAAGATCAGGGACTCACGAGAAGATATCACAACACAACTCTAAAAACATAAATAAGTCATACAAGCATCATAATACAAGCCAGAGGCCTCGAGGGCTCGAATACAAGTTCTCGATCATAGGCGAGTCAGCGGAAGAAACAATATCTGAGTACAGACATAAGTTAAACAAGTTGCCATAAGATGGCTAACACCAACTGGGATACAGATCGAAAGAGGCGCAGGCCTCCTACCTGGGATCCTCCTAAACTACTCCTGGTCGTCGTCAGCGGCCTGCACGTAGTAGTAGGCACCTCAAGTGTAGTAGGAGTCATCGTCGATGGTGGCGTCTGGCTCCTGGGCTCCAACATCTGGTTGCGACAACCGAGAGGAAAGAAAAGGGGGAAAAGAGGGGGAAAAGCAACCGTGAGTACTCATCCAAAGTACTCGCAAGGAAGGAGCTACACTACATATGCATGGGTATATGTGTAAAGGGCCATATCGGTGGACTGGACTGCAGAATGCCAGAATAAGAGGGGGATAGCTAATCATGCCGAATACTACGCTTCTGGCAGCCTCCGTCTTACAGCATCTAGAAGAGAGTAGACTGAAGTCCTCCAAGTAGCATCGCATAGCATAAACCTACCCGGCAATCCTCTCCTCGAAGCCCTGTTAGAGAGCGACCACCGAATTGTATCTGGCACTTGGAAGGGTGTGTTTTATTAAGTATCCGGTTCTAGCTGTCATAAGGTCAAGGTACAACTCCAAGTCGTCCTGTTACCAAAGATCACGGCTATTCGAATAGATTAACTTCCCTGGAGGGGTGCACCACATAACCCAACACGCTCGATCCCATTTGGCTGGACACACTTTTCTGGGTCATGCCCGGCCGCGGAAGATCAACACGTCGCAGCCCCACCTAGGCCAACAGAGAGGTCAGCACGCCGGTCTAAACCTAAGCGCACAAGGGTCTGGGCCCATCGCCCTTAGCACACCTGCACGTTGCGAATGCGGCCGGAAGCAGACCTAGCCTAGCAGGTGTTGCAGTCCAATCCGGCGCGCGCCGCTCAGTCGCTAACGTCACGAAGGCTTCGGCTTATACCATGACGCCGAGTGCCCATATCTTTCACACGTACTTGGTTAGTGCATATAGACCAAATCGCCAGACTCAAATCAAATACCAAGATCTCGTTAAGCGTGTTAATGATGTATCTGCGGACACCGACCAGCGCCAGGCCCACCTCTCACCTAGGCGGTCTCAACCTGCCCTGTCGCTCCGCCACAAAGATCCACACAGAGGGCCGTTGGGACAAAGGTCCTTTCAGCCCCTAATCCGTGAATCACTCGCGGGTGCTCCACGAGCCGACCCGACTTTAGTCACCACATGTATCATGTATAAAGTATATAGTATAAACCCGTGATCACCTCCCGAGTTATCACGGCCCGATAGTATAGCATGGCAGATGGACAAGAATGTAGGGCCACTAATGGAATACTAGCATCCTATACTAAGCATTTAGGATTGCAGGTAAAGGTAAAAAAAGTAGTAGCAAGGACATGCTATGCATCAGGATAGGATAAACGGAAAGCAGTAAGAGGCTACACTACTCTAATGCAAGCAGTATAGAGAAGAATAGGCGATATCTGGTAATCAAGGGGGGCTTGCCTGGAAGCTCAGCCGAGAAGGAGGGGTCGTCAACACCGTAGTCGTACTGGGTAGCAGCAACGGCGGTCTCGGTGTCTAGCGAGAAAAGAGGGGGAGAAGCAATAGATACAATGCAAACAAATGCATGACGATGCATGACATGACAAAGCGTGATGATAGGTGTGCCCAATCGCGGTAGTAGGTGATACCGGTGAAGGGGGGAAACATCCGGAAAGTATCCCCGGTGTTTTGCGTTTTTGAACAGATGAACAGGAGGGGGAAAGTTGCATGTTTTCTATTCTAGGGATGTGTGGCGGACGAACGAGTTGCGTATCAGGATATGTCTCGTCGTTCTGAGCAACTTTCATGTACAAAGTATTTTCATCTGAGTTACGGATTATTTTATATGATTTTTCAAAGATTTAAACAATTTCTAGAATTTCTGGATTTATATTAATTCGTATTTAAAACAGAATATACTCTTGTCACCTAGTGCTACCCTAGCATGTGAGTATGATAGTGGGGCCAGTGGGGTTGGGTTGACCCGGTCAAAGGTTGACTGGTCACCATATGAATAGTGTGAGCGAGTCCCGCGTTTCATTGACTTAGATCTTTTAATCTAATTTTAGCATATTAATCTAACAGTTGGTCCCAGATGTCATTGACTGGCCTTTTAACTAATGGGTTATTTAGTGTGAGGGACCACCTGTCACAAAGCCATAGGCTATTTAATCAACATATAAAGTAGCAGCCCTAAACTAATCTAATTAGTAGTACTAACTAATCTGGATAGGCTTCATACCCAGAACACACACGCACGCACACCACACAGAATGCACTCAGACATGCGCGCATGGCCGCCGCCATGGCCAACAACAGAGCAGCGGCGGAAGGCAAGAGCACGCAGGGACGGGCCCGCCTGGCTCGATTGGAGGCGGGCGGCGACGCGTTAAGCGCCGGCAGCGCGACGAAGCGGCTAAGGCGGGGGGCAAGGGCGCGGCGGCGAAGCAAGACACAGCAGCAGCAGGCAGGGCAAGGAAGATGCAGCTAGCGACAACATTAGTAGCAGTTAGCAGTAGCACGCAACAACAACTAGGAGCAGCATGAGCAGCAGAACACGTATGCAGAAGCTCAGCCTCCGGCCATGGCGGCCACAGACGAACATGGGACGGAGCCTAACGGAGTGGATCGACGATGGGAACGAGGGGAATTGGCCAAGGAGCTCACCGCGAACCTGTAGAGGTGCAAAGCAAGCTCGGGGAAAGCCGGGGGGGGGGGGCACCAGTGGTGGAGATCGACGGTGATAGCCGCAACGGCTGTGGTGTGGATGACGGCTCGATGCGGAGCATACAGGGTCTTTTGGCTTCGATCCAGAGGCGTAGGTGAAGGAGACGGGGTTGGGGAGGCTCCTGTCCACCTTGTTGTAGCTCGGGGATGCCCCGGAGCACGGCAATGATGACGCCGGCGGCCATGGGGGTCTCGGGCGCGAGCTCTAGCAGAGAGAGAGAGGGAGAGGAAGGGGATTGCGAGGCTAGGGTTCGCCGAGGGGCCGCGGGAGCGATCTAGTAGGCAGGGTAGGGGTGCGGATGACTGACGTGTATGCATCGCCGACAATGGCACTGGCGGATGAGCGCCACGCCCACCCCTGCTTCTGTAGCTGGAGATGGGGGGCAAGTGGGGTGTGGACTAGGCCTGGTGGGGTGCTTTTGCCCCCGGTGGGCTAGGCCCAGGGGGGATACGGTGAGGGGTTTCTTTTCCTTCTTTACTATTTTTCTTTTAGTTTCCTTTTGAATTTGGTTTTATAAAAATTAACACTAGTACCTAGATTTTCATTTATAAATATAATACTGCCTAAATAATTATGGCACCCATTTAAAATAGTTTATTATTTTTTTAATTATAAAAGGCAATTAATTAATTGTTTTTTCTATTGTCTTATTTATTTTAGAGTTGTTAAACACTTTATAAAAGATTGGTTTCTACTCCATAATTACTTATGCATTATTTGGCACAACCCGAACAATTTGGTTTTAATATTTGAAAACTTTTATTGTTTTCTTTTATTTAAATTTTTAATTTGTTTCGGTTTCGAACTATCGAGAGTTTATCAACAGTAACCGAGGGGACGTGGCATCATTAGCGGGGGATCACTGTAGCTTAATTATCCGGGCGTCACAACCTTCTTCTTGACATCATCCTTGGGCAAACCTGCAATCTTAAATAATCCACAAACTTCATCCACATAAATTAGATGCATATCAAGATGTAGTGTTCCATCTCCTGCATAAGGATTAGCTAGCAGTTTCTCTATCATACTCGAAGGAATTTCATAATAAATATTTTCAGTAGGTTCAGTAGGTTGAGGAGCAACTCCTTCCTCTATCGATTGAGGTGGAGATACCCTGAACAATCCCTTCAAAGGATTTTTTTTCCATAGTGACAAGTGACAGTAAATTTCAGCACATAATATAAATGTTTCCTTACCAAATTCCACTCACCAAAGGCGCTTCACTCCCCGGCAACGGCGCCAGAAAAGAGTCTTGATGACCAACGAGTATAGGGGATCTATCGTATTCCTTTTGATAATTAAGAGTGTCGAACCCAACGAGGAGCAGAAGGAAATGACAAGCGGTTTTCAGCAAGGTATTCTCTGCAAGCACTAAAATTATCGGTAACAGATACTTGTGTGATAAGATAATTTGTAACGGGTAACAAGTAACAAATAAAAGTAAGGTGCAGAAAGGTGGCCCAATCCTTTTTGTAGCAAAGGACAAGCCTGGAGAAACTCTTATATAAAACAAAGCGCACCCGAGGACACATGGGAATTATTGTCAAGTTAGTTTTCATCATGCTCATATGATTCACGTTCTTTACTTTGATAATTTGATATGTGGGTGGATCGGTGCTTGGGTGTTGTCCTTAGTTGGACAAGCCTCTCACTTATGATTAACCCCTCTCGCAAACGTCTACAACTACAAAAGAAGAATTAATATAAATCTAACCATAGCATGAATCATGTGGATCCAAATCAGCCCCTTACGTAGCAACACATAAACTAGGGTTTAAGCTTCTGTCACTCTAGCAGCCCATCATCTACTAATTAATTCCCAGTGCCTTCCCCTAGGCCCAAATCATGGTGAAGTGTCATGTAGTCGATGTTCACATGACACCACTAGAGGAAAGACAACATATATCCCATCAAAATATCGAAAGAATACCAAATTCACATGATTACTTATAACAAGACTTCTCCCATGTCCTCAGGAACAAATGTAACTACTCACAAAGCATATTCATGTTCATAATCAGAGGGGTATTGAATAGCATTAAGGATTTTAACATATGATCTTCCACCGAATAAATCAACTAGCATCAACTACAAGGAGTAATCAACACTACTAGCAACCCACAGGTACCAATGTGAGGTTTAGAGACAAAGATCGGATACAAGAGATGAACTGGGGTTTGTGAGGAGATGGTGTTGGTGAAGATGCTGATGGTGATTGACCCCTTCTCAATGAGAGGATCGTTGGTGATGATGATGGTTTCGATTCCCCCCTCCAGGAGGGAAGTTTCCCCAGCAGAACAGCTCCGCTCGAGCCCTAGATTGCTTCTGCCCAAGTTCCGCCTCTAGACGGTGGAGCTTCTCCCGAAAGCTTCCTTATGATTTTTTCCATGTCAAAACCCTCCATATAGTAGAAGATGGGCACCGGAGACCCGACAGGGGGCCCACAAGCCCTAGGGGCACGCCCAGGGCGGTAGGGCGCGCCCCCAGGCTTGTGGCCTCCTGGTGGGTCCCCTCTGGTATTTTCTTCACCCTATATTTTTTTATTCCAAAATAATTCTCCGTAAATTTTCAGGACTTTTGGAGTTGTGCAGAATAGGTCTCTCAGATTTGCTCCTTTCCGGCCCAGAATTCCAGCTGTCGGCATTCTCCCTCTTCATGTAAATCTTGTAAAATAAGAGAGAAAAGGCATAAGTATTGTACCATAATGTGTAGTAACAGCCCATAACGCAATAAATATCAATATAAAATCATGATGCAAAATGGACGTATCTGTAACGCCCTCGATGCGACTATATCTCCCACGTGTCGAAGCACGACTTAGAGGCATAACCGCATCGAAAGCAATGTTGCAAGTGAGGTAATCTTCACACAACCCATGTAATACATAAGGGAAAGAGATACATAGTTGGCTTACAATCGCCACCTCACACAATACATGAGTAAAACATTACATCATACAGATACAATCAAGGTCCGACTACGGAACCAAAATAAAAGAAGACTACCCCAAATGCTACATAGATCCCCGATCGTCCCAACTGGGCTCCACTACTGATCAACTGAAACGAAACAACACAAAGAACAAGATCTTCATCGAGCTCCTCCTTGAGCTCGGGTCCATCACCTGCACGGTTTCATCGGCACCTGCAAACTGGTTTTGGAAGTATCTGTGAGTCACGGGGACTCAGCAATCTCACACCCGCGAGATCAAGACTATTTAAGCTTAAAGGTAGGACAGAGTAGTGAGGTGGAGCTGCAGCAAGCGACTAGCATATATGGTGGCTAACATACGCAAATGAGAGCGAGAAGAGAAGGCAAAAGCACGGTCGAACAACTATGATCAAGAAGTGATCCTGAAACTACTTACGTCAAACATAACTCCAACACCGTGTTCACTTCCCGGACTCCGCCGAGAAGAGACCATCACGGTTACACACGCGGTTGGTGTATTTTAATTAAGATCAACTTCGGGTTTTCTACAACCGGACATTAACAAATTCCCATCTGCCACATAACCGCGGGCACGGCTTTGAAAGTTCAAACCCTGCAGGGTGTCCCAACTTAGCCCATGATAAGCTCTCGCGATCAACGAAGAATAGACCTTCTCCCGGAAGCCCGATCAGTCTCGGAATCCGGCTACAAGACATTTCACAGCAATAAAACAAGTCCAGCAAGACCGCCCGATCGCCGACAATCCCGATAGGAGCTGCACATATCTCGTTCTCAGGCAACACCGGATGAGACATCCTACGAGTAAACCAAACCTCGAGTTGCCACGAGGGGCCCCATGATCTACTCGGTTCGGGCCAGCACTTAGAGAAGCACTGGTCCGGGGTAATAAAGATGACCCTCGGGATCGCGACTCCCAAGGGAAAAAAGGCTAGGTGAGGCAAATGTAAAACCAAAGTTGGGCCTTGCTGGAAAAGTCTTATTCAAAGCGAACTGTCAAGGGGGTCCCATAAATCACCCGACCGCGTTAGGGACGCAAAATCCGGGAACATAACACCGATATGACGGAAACTAGGGCGGCAAGAGTGGAACAAAACACCAGGCATAAGGCCGAGCCTTCCACCCTTTACCAAGTATATAGATGCATTAATTAAATAAGATATATTGTGATATCCCAACAAGTAAACATGTTCCAACAAGGAACAACATCTCCATGTTCCAACAAGGAACAAACTTCATCTTCACCGCAACTAACAACGCTATAAGAGGGCTGAGCAAAGCGGTAACATAGCCAAACAACGGTTTGCTAGGAAAGGGATGGTTAGAGGTTTGACATGGCAATGTGGGTGGCATGATATAGCAAGTGGTAGGCATCGTAGCATAGGCATAGCAAAAGAGCGAGCATCTAGCAAGCAAAGATAGAAGTGATTTCGAGGGTATGGTCATCTTGCCTGAAATCCGCAAGGAAGAAGATCAAGTCCATGGAGAGGACAAACGGGCGTAGTCGAACGAATCCTCACAACTCCGGAACGAACCCGAAGCTAACGAGAGAAGCAAACCGGAAAGAAGCAAACAACAAAGTAAACACACAATCATAAACATGGCATGATGCACAAACAAATATGATGCATGTCCGGTTTAATGAGGCATGGCATGGCAATATGCACAAACAACACTACAAGTTAAGTGGAGCTCAATATGCAACGAGTTGCATATTGACGGAACACCACAACACTTATTTAGTTCTCTCTCGGTTAGGTACTCAACAATATTAAATGTTGTTAAACATGGCAAGAGGTGAAGCACGATGAAACTACCTATCCAGGCAATTTTAAATGAGGCCGGAAATAAGAAACAACAATTCCGGAAAATCCCCATGAGCAATATTTTAGATTCGGTACTGTTCTGCCCTAAACACAATTTTAGAGTTGTTAAACAGCAACATAAAGTGGACCATGTTAATCTAGGCATTTTTCCACCCCAAATACATATAAAGAACATTTAATTCCGAGTTACGGTTATTTAGTTATGAATTAAGGCATTTTAGCATGGCATAATAGCAAATTAAAGCAAACATCATTTTAAACATTTTTACCATAGATGAAAATGGCATATTATTAATCTACACAATTTTCTGAGCATATTACATATATAAAACATTTTAATCCGATGCACCATTTGTGAGTTATTAAATGCATGATGAACAAGGGTTTTTGCAAAACAGTAAATCCTGGGATAATTAGTAAATTCGCAGCGCAGAAAAAAATCTACACTGGGCCGAAACTGGCTGGCCCAGCAGTGCTCAGGAGAGGGGCGGCGCTGCTCACATTGGGCTCGCCCGATCGGTGGAGAGGAGGCCAGCAGGAGGGGAGGCTGGGCAAACTGGTTTAATTTGGGCTGGGCTGGGCGAAGGGACGCGATGGCCCTGTGTGCCACTGCGATCAACGGGAGGAGATCGGGCTCCTCCCGACCGACCTGGAAGGCGGCAGCGGCAGGGAACGACGGCGGCCGGGAGGGCGCCGCGAGGGGCGAGGCCGGGATGGCCGGAACAAGCGGATCCGGCACGGGCGCCAGATCCGCGATGACGGGCCGGAGGCGGCGCGCAAGGGTCGGGCGACGAGGAGCTGGACGCCGCCATGGCAGCGGCGACCTGCGGGGAGAGACAGACGACGGAGAGAGAGAGAGACGACGGGGGAGAGAGGGAGCAAGGCGGAGCAGGCCTGGGGGTCGCCGGCGGGGACGGCCGCACCACTCCGGGCGAGGCTGCCGGGCGGGCGGGCGGCGGAGGCGTCAAGGGAGAGCGTGAGGCGAACGGGAGGAGCTGCGGGCGACGGGCGGCGTCACGCGGGCTTTGGGGCCCAGATCGGCCGGGCGGCGGGTCATGGATGGGCTTCCGGCCTCGGCGAAGTGGGGCGCGGGGGGAGGACGTGGCGACGCCTGGTTGGCTGGAGGCGGCGGCTGGGTGGCGGCTGGCCAACCAGGGCGCGCCAAGTGGCGAGAGGAGGCTGGGGAGGCGCGGAAATGGAGGGGGAAGATGGCGGCGCTGTGGAGGGAGGTTGGTGGCGCGGATTTTTAGGAGGGGGTTGGCTGCTGCCAAAAATGGAAGGGGGGGCTTCCATTTATAGGTAGGGCTAGGGTTTGAGGGGTTAGGAGGGGTTTCGGGACCTTCGGATCGCGATCCGACGATCAGGAAAAGAGGGGGGTTTTGAGGTGAGCTGTTGGTGGGCTGCGAGGGGGAGAAGAGAGAGGGAGGGCCCGGCATCTGTTTCCGGAGACCGAAAACGTCCGGCGTAAATACCGGCTATATCCGGTTACATATTTAACGGTTGGGCGTCAAACGAACTCGAATGCGATGAAACTTGGCAGGCGGCCTGTCTACACTATAATAAGACCGCACGACAAGTTGCAACCCATTCCGAGAACATTTTATGCCACTAATAAAATAATATTTCGGAGGTGCAGGTGCGGCAAGGCGTGCGAGTGTATCCGGACTCGGAACGGACAACGGAGAGAACTGACGGAACACGAACGGATGCAAGTTTTGAAAAACATGCGGATGAAATGCAGATGATGCCATGAGATGAAATGCATAACAAGAACAAAATGCAAAACAACAGACAAAACCCAACCACGAAGGAAATAATAACTCACATCTCCGGAAAGGGCAAGAGTCGGAGTTACGAATATGGAAAGTTGTATCCGGGGTGTTACAGTATCATCCTCCAAGACAACATTTGAAGAAGACTGTCAGTAAGCCAAAGGAGAAGGAGAAGTACACCCCTCCTGATGAGATGTTTGCAAAGGAGTTTGGTGCATTCCGTATTTGTAATCTATATCGCCGTCCTCAAGACGAGGATCTTGTTGGTCGTCCCTTCTAGACCAAGGAGCAATCTCTTATCTATGTGGACATTCTAAAGGCCAAGAAAAACTTGTGGTCAAGTCTATCGACATCACTCTTATGGAGAAGGACCCACCTTACTTTGGAGAAGCTCTTTCTCTTTGTCACCAGTGGGGACTTATTCCTATCATCACATTCAACAAGGACTATGATGCGGACACTGTGGCTCGGTTTTATACCACTGTTCACTTTCATGCAAATGAGGAGAGATCCATGTCATGGATGACTGGTGGGAGGAGATTCAAGGTTGATTGGAAGGACTTCATGGATTTTCTTGGCATTACTAAGGAGGGGGAAGACAACCCTGGTGATCTCCGGTCTCACAAGGATACACCTCCTATACACAAGTCGAAGCTTATCTGTTACTCCAGGATTGTGACTACTGCCAAGGGGGTCACTCACACGGAGCTCATTCCGTTCTTGGACATCATGCACCATATCTTTCAAAACACTCTTTTCCCTCGCATTAGGAACTTTGATTAGGTACACTCCTATTTGGTGGATCTTCTCCTGCTTTGCATCAAGGAGAAGGGCATGACATCTACTCTGGATATCTCCCACATCATGTGGCATGAGCTCTGTTGTGATGCGATTGACCGAAAGGTGCCCATCTATGGCCCTTATTTGTATAAGTTGATTGAGACGACATGGGCTACTGAGTTTACAGGGAAGGCGCTTCCTACTGAGCATATGTGTCGGTGTACTAGAGTAGGGGTACCCTAGTATCCCGAACTCGTGCACGGGCAGTTGCAGCACCCCGCGGCGAGGCTTGCCTAGGGACCGCCAAGGTCCTCCATGGTTCCTTCGGAACCATTCAAGAACAAAGTATTTAATCCAAGAAGACAAGGCCCCGGCAAGAGGAGCTTGCCGGGAAGGCCACTCAAGGCACGCAGAAGACAAGACCCCGGCAAGAGGAGCTTGCCGGGAAGGCTCGGTGAGCGACAAGCTTCCGGGCGCGACAAGGATTTAGCCGCGGCAAGGCGCTTGCCGCGGCAGGCAACCTCTCTTCATCTCTGCTCCAACTCATCCACCAACGTGTCACCATGAGACCATTCCATGCGCGCGTGTCGAGAGGCTGTGCAGCCAGCGGAGAGCAGCGATAAGCGGCGCTGACAAGATGGCCATCGTGGAAAACGGTGGCGCACCTGACGGTCCCTGTTGCACTGTTTAGGCGACAGGGACGGGCATTTAATGCTTTTGTCCCTTGCCGTCAGAGTTAGGTAGAGTACACTGTACAAAGTAGCTGTACCAACCGCAACTCATTTTCCCATTTTGCCCTTGTCTACGTTGCCACCTGTTGGTGATCCCTTGAGCCTATAAAAGGAGACGCATGCGCAACGTAGAGGAGGTTCGACTCATTCGAGACTAGAGACACTCAAGCTAGGTTTTGTAGCTCTCATTGCTCCCTAGCAAGAACACAAGATAATCAGACAAGCAGCAGTAGGAGTATTATCTCTCCGGAGAGCTCCGAAGCTGGGTAAACCGCTCGTGTGCATCGCCTCGATCTGCTCTTCGTGCAATCTCCGCCCCCTCACCGAACCAAAAGGGACTCGGTCCGCGGTCCCATAGGTGTTCGTGGGTTACGATCAGCTTCCCCGACATCTTTGGCGCGCCAGGTAGGGGGCGTCGAGGCTGTGTGAACCTGATCCGGCGTTCACACGAGCAACATCTTCATCATCTTCATCAACATGCCACCGAAGAAGAAGGCTTCGGCGGCAGCAGAGCCGTCTGCGTCAAACCCACCACCACCGGAGCCGACGAGTGGTGGGGAAGACGCCGGCGGAAGAGCGGACGTCGACCAGGGAGCTCGTGTCGCTGCTAAGTCCAAGGACAAAGCGGCGCAAACCTCGGCGTCCGTACACGTACCGCGTCCATCTCAGGAGGCGCGAGACCGACAGCGTCATGGTGCTCGCAGCGCCATGCGTTCGTTGGGCCAAGATCGAGCTGGTGGATCCGGGGACGCTCAAGAACAGCTCGCGCGCCAACAGGCTGGTGCGAGTGGGGCACGGTCGCCTGGACGGGATACTACTCCTTCTAACATATTTAGAAGTCCGAGCATATCCCGCTCCTCGCACCGTTCACCATTGCCACCCACCACTCAAGCAGAAGCTTTGGCGCGAGCTCAACTGCTCCTGGATTACCCTCCAACGGTAGACAAGGTCGACGAATGGAGGGCCACCATCCAGAGTCTCATCGGCTTTGCCAACGGCGACGTTCCGCGGCAACCAAGCACATCGCTGCCGCGGCGAGACGACAAGGCAAGAGCCGGTGGCGACGAGACCTGTGGGGGTGCAACTACCATGCACTCTCCATCCCGAAGGCCAAGATCGCCGACTCGTCGGATCCACCTCGACAGCGATTCCACCGCTTCATCGGATCCACGAGCTCGCCGTGATCAGCGCCAAGTTCTTCAAGAACGGCAACAAGAAGACGCTCGAACTCGCATCGAGCGCCGAAGAGAAGCGCGGCGTCAATCCGACCAGCGCGCTGGGCCCTCTGTCGACGTGCACGCGCCAGGGGAACCAGGTGACTTGCCGTACGCGGTAGGTTGCCCTGCGTTCACTCGTGAGCTACGGCAGGTCCAGTGGCCCGACAAAAAAAATTTCAAGCCAGACGTGCCAGAGAAGTATGATGGCAGGACGCATCCGTCGGAGTTCCTCAGCATCTACACCATCGCGGTGCAAGCTGCAGGGGGACGAGACGACAAGATCCTCGCCAACTACTTCCCGCTGGTACTCAAGCCTAATGTCAGATCTTGGCTCATGCACTTGCCGGACGGATCCATATCTTCTTGGGCGGATCTATGCCATCAGTTTGTCGGCGCCTTCACAGGCGGCCACAAACCTCATGGCCAAGAGAGTGACCTTCACCTGCTCGCCCAGAAGGAAGGAGAGTCTCTGCGCAGGTTCATCCAGAGGTTCAGCCGTGTGCACTACAACATCCCAGATGTCCACCCTGTCGTAGTGATCAGCGCGTTTCATCAGAACGTGCGGAACCGCAGAATGAGGGAAGAGATGGCGATGTGCAAAGTCAAGGACGTCAGTGAGCTGTATGCCTTGGCCGACAAGTGTGCACGTGCTTGGGAAGGAAGAAGACTCCCAGGAGAGAATGCAGAAGCAGGATCTGATAGTGAGGAGACCACCCCGGCGAAGAAGAGCCGGCGATGGAACAACAGAAAGAAGAAGGGCAAAGAGGTACTAGTTGTCGAGCAGTCCGGTAACGGTGGTACCGCCAAGAAAGCCAAAGTTGGTGGCTCCGGCAAGGAGGTTGCCGCTGGCTCCGACTGCCAGCCTATGGCGGCCGCCGACAAGCAGGACAGCTCCAACAAACAGTACTGCAAGATCCACCGCACCAAGGGCCATGACCTCTAGAGCTGCAAGAAGGTCGAGCAGCTTGTTGAACAGCAGAAGGCTGAGTACGAGCGGCGCGACAAGGAGAAGGCCCAGGAAGGTGCTGGGGGAATTAACAAGAAGCGACCCGGCCGGGGAGGACGCCGCGGCAAGGCCAAGCAGCGGCAAGGAGACAGACCTCCCCGCGGCCGCGACAAGGATGAAGACGACGACGACGGAGAAGATATGGAAGATGATGAGACCGATGAGCAGGAGTTTCAGAAAGCAACAGAGGTCCTCTGCGTTGACGGCGGTGCTTCTCTGCATACTTCACACCGCCAACTCAAGCAATGGATGCGGGAAGTTAATGCAGCGGAACCATCCGTAGAGTCACGCAAACCTCTGAAGTGGTCCAGCACGCCTATCATCTTTGATATTGAGGACCACCCCGATCGCATAATCTGCGGTCGGTGCTTGACGATGTTGGTCTCACCAACTATCCGCAACCTCAAGGTCACCAAGATGCTAGTTGACGGCGGGGCGGCAAACCTGATCTCCTCCGGTGCTCCAGAAGCTTCAAATTCCTAACAGCGAGCTCGAAGAGACTGGCACATTCCAAGGAATCAATCCGGGAAGGAGCAAGCCGAAGGGGAAGATCACGTTGCCGGTAACATTTGGCAGCGAGCTAAACTTCAGGACTGAGAGGGTCACATTCAACGTTGCTGATTTTCCATTGCCTTATAATGGGATACTTGGCCGTCCAGCACTCGCCAAGTTCATGGCAGCCTCTCATCATGCATACAACTTGCTCAAGATGCCAGGCCCGATAAGTGTCATTTCTGTTCATGGCGACAAGAAAGATGCTCTTATCTGCGCCGACAAGATTTACCGGGAGGCAGCAGCTGCGACAGATAGCAAATCACTTGGCGCTGAAGCTCCCGGAGGAAAGAAGAAGACCAAGTCTGGCAAGAGCTCTGATGCCCACTCCGGCAAACGCACCTCTTCGGAGTGCCGCGCTACCGTCGAGGACGCACCATCGAGCTCCACCGGCAAGTGCAAGAAGATGATGGCAGCTCCACCGAAGACCAAGAAGGTGCCCGCCAAGGAGGACAGCACTGGTGGTACCTTCACCATCGATGCCACTCTCGACCCTAAATAGGAAGGCGCTCGTTGCTTTCTGCGGGTGAACGTCGGCGTGTTTGCATGGCAACCGTCGACATCCCTGGTGTTCCTGGGAAGGTAATTGAGCACCACTTAGCTGTCTGTCCTCATGCGCGGCCCATCAAGCAGAAAGTCAGGAAGCAGGCAGTGGGCGCCAAGAGTTCATTGCAGAAGAGATCAAGAAGTTGGAAGCAGCAGGCCTTGTCGAGGAGTGCTCCATCCTACGTGGTTGGCCAATCCTGTAGTTGTTACGCAAGGCAAATGGGAAATGGAGACTTTGTATTGACTTCACAGATGTTAATAAAGCTTGTCCCAAAGACCCATTTCCCTTGCCGCGCATGGACCAGATTGTTGACTCCACGGCTGGATGTGATTTGCTTTCATTTCTTGATGCATATTCAGGATATCATCAGATCTTCATGGCAGAAGAGGATGAAGAGAAAACCGCATTCATCACCCCATGTGGCACCTACTGTTTTGTACGGATGCCTTTTGGGCTAAAGAATGCTGGATCAACGTTTCCAAGAGTAGTCCATGACGCTTTTGAGCCGCAAATGCACAGAAATGTAGAAGCCTACATGGATGACATAGTGGTCAAGAGCAAGGACAAAGCAACTGTGGTTCAAGATTTAGATGAGACCTTTGCAAATCTGTGCAAGATCAACCTCAAGCTCAACCCCGAGAAGTGCGTGGTCGGAGTCCCTTCTGGCAAGCTTCTCGGGTTCTTCGTGTCTCAGCGGGGAATTGAAGCCAATCCCGACAAGATCAAGGCCATTGAGCAGATTGAAGCACCAAAGCGCGTCAAGGATGTACGAAGACTTGCCGGTTGCGTGGCTGCTCTCAGCAGGTTTATCTCTAGGTTCTGCTGAGCGCTACCGCCATTTTTCAAGATTTTGAAAAAGCAGGTCCAATGAAATGGACTCGAAGCGGAGGCTGCGCTGCAGGACTTAAAGAGGTACTGTCCTCTACTCCAATACTTGTCGCACCTAGGCCACAAGAGAAGTTGCTGCTATATATAGCGGCAACCAATCAAGTGGTTAGTGCTGCGTTAGTAGCGAAAGGGAGGCAGATGATGAGCGGCAACCAAGGCGGATGCATCCAGCGACAAGCGAGGGGCTTCACCGGCAAGCTCTGGTCCCGATAAAGACGGATCTGCAGGATTGCGAGAAGATCTGAGAAAAGGATGGTGCAGCGCCCAGTTTACTTTGTCGGTTCCCTTCGCAGGGGCTAGGTCAAGGTACTCGGTGTTCGAAACTGCTTTTCGGTCTCCTCATGGCCTCGAGAAAGCTGCGCCATTACTTCCAAGCACATGAGATCACAGTTGTCACTCGCTTTCGCTGAAGAGAATATCTGCAAAATCCGAAGCAACAGCAGGATTGTCGAGTGGGCTTTGGAACTATCAAGCTTTGGCCTCAAGTTTGAAAGCACTTCAACTATCCAAAGCAGGCATTGGCGAGTTCATAGCAGAATGGACGCCAACGCAAGACGAAGAAATTTCAGAGACGAGCATCCCCGTCAAGGAGGCAGGCAAGGAATGGCTGATGTACTTTGATGGTGCCTTCTCGCTGCAAGGCGCCGGTGCCGGCGTGCTGCTTATCGCACCCACCGGAGAACACCTCAAGTACATAGTTCAAATGCACTTTCCCAAGGAGCAAGCAACAAACAATACAGCAGAGTATGAAGGTTTGCTTGCCGGTCTCAGGATTGCGGTAGACCTTGGGATCAAGAAGCTCGTTGTCAGGGGTGACTCGCAGCTTGTCGTCCGCCAGGTAAACAAAGATTATCAGAGTCCGTTGATGGAAGCCTACGTTGATGAAGTGAGAAAGCTAGAAGAACACTTTGACGGCCTACAGATGGAACATGTTCCAAGAGCTCAGAATGATATTGTTGATGGCCTGTCAAAGTGCGCCGCACTCAATTTACTTGTGGAACCAGGAATCTTCGTGCTCAAGCTCACTCAACCAACCGTAACACCATCAACTGGACAAAACAAGAAGAGGAAGTTGATTTCTGGCGACTATTTTCTGGCAGAACTTCCCGAAGCCGCCACCGAAAAGGTCCCCAGGATCAACGCCAAGAGTGTTGAGGAGCAGTCTGCTCCGACAAGCCCTAGGGTTTGTTTCGTTGAAGCAGACGCTCCCGACAAGCTTCGCTCCGGCAAGCTTGCCGGGGAACATCAAGCTCCGGCCGAACCGCAGATTCTTGCCGTAGAAGCGGATGTTCCCGCAGCAGCATATGTGCCTTTAGTCCTTGTCGTCGAGCCGCAAGCTCCAACATGGGTGCAGCAGATTGTCCATTTCCTTCAGACAGGAGAACTTCCCGAAGAGCAAGAAGAAGCGGAGAGAGTAGCCCGGCAGTCAAGTATGTACCAGTTTGTCAACAAGACACTGCATGCGAGAAGAAGACTCAACGGTGTGAAATTGAAGTGTATTCACGGGAAGATGGACGAAGCTCTTGGCGAGAGATACACGGAGGCATATGTGGTCACCACATTGGCAAGAAGAGCACTTGCCGGCAAAGCTTTCCGGCAAGGTTTCTTCCGCCGATAGCCCTCCGGATGCAACTGCACAAGTAACCAAGTGTGAAGCATGCGGTTCCATTCCAAGCAGATACACCAGCCAGCTCAAGCTCTCGACGATCCCTTTATCCTGGCCATTTTGATTGTGGGGCTCGACATCCTCGGCCCCTTTCCCGAGCTGTCGGGGCTTTGAGTACTTATGCGTTGCAATAGACAAGTTCACAAAGTGGCGGAAGTGGAGGCAGTGAGGAAGGTGACAAGACGACAAGCGATCAAGTTCTTGGTCGATTGTTTGCCGCTTTGGGATTCCGAACAGGGTCATCACCGACAATGGCAGACAATTCACGAGCCGCACCTTCATGCAATACGTCCAAGATCTTCGCGCCAAGGTCTGCTTCGCTTCTGTTGCTCATCCGAGAAGCAACGGTCAAGCGGAGAGGGCAAATGCTGAACTGCTGCGAGGGCTCAAGACCAGAACTTTCGACAGGCTGCACAAGTGCGGAAGAAACTGGATTGAGGAGCCGTCGGTGGTTCTTTGGTCGATCAGGACGACGCCAAATCGAGCCACTGGCCAGACACCTTTTGCTCTAGTCTATGGAGCAGAGGCAGTTCTCCCCACGGAACTCGTATACGGGTCACCTCGAGTACTCGCTTATGATGAGATTGAGCAAGAGCAGCTGCGACAAGATGACGCGCTGCTCCTTGAGGAGGACCGTCTTCAGGCCGCTGTACGAGCTGCTTGTTACCAGCAAGCTTTGCACCGCTACCATAGCTGCAAAGTTAGTGCCAGAAGTTTCGAGGAAGGCGACCTTGTTCTTCGGCGAGTTCAGTCCGCCAAGAATTCCAACAAGTTGACGCCGAAGTGGGAAGGCCCTTATCGGGTGAAACGAGTCACTAGGCCTGGTGCTGTCCGCCTTGAGACCGAAGATGGCATTCCGGTGAGCAACTCCTGGAACATTGAACATCTTCGTAAGTTTTACCCATAGGGCGCGGTTACCGGAACCGGTTCCGGCAACCACCTTTTGTACAAGTCTTGCCCATGTTGCATGTAATCCTTTGTACAAAGCCGGGCGCAGACCCGTGCATCGAAGAAGCTCATGTGTTGCGCGCGAACTTGTCAATTTCATGCTTTCATAATCAGTTTGCATGTGTTATCGACATTTTGTGCAGCATCCACACCGTAAGCAATAACGAGCCACAAGGCTCCATAACTTTATTTTCTTCTTTCTTCTCAAAGAAAGGAAGGTTCCCTCGCGCACAAGTTAACCAGGGGAAGGAGAAGATAATGGTGTGGGCCGCCGTCGCGCCGAGGAAGTTTCGCCTTACGGGAAGCAAGCAACAGTAAAAGCTAAGTTGCCAAAGTCTGAGCAATCAGTTTTAAATTTTAAGTTATGTTCCTCGAACGATAGTACTTTGTATGGAAAACCTGTGCGCGGAGGAACCAACTCAGTAGCTAGTTTGCCCTTACTTTGTTTCGAGTCCGCTCAACAACTTAAGTGAGCTGCAACTAGTTGCGACAAGGTTGTTTGTCGGAGGCGGCATCGCCAAAGAAGCTGCTGATGTTCCGCACTCAGCGCTCATGCAAAGGTGCCCGCTACGACAAGTTCCCTAAAAGCGTAGGACACAAACATACAAAGGAAGGAATCAAGTAAAGGAAATAACATTGCAATCATTGCCTAAGATAGAGTTATATTACAAAAGTAGCTTGTCGCAGATCTAATGAATTGTCCTCCTAAACATGATCAGCAGCGACAAGGGAAAGATAAAATTGGCGGCCTAGTCTACGCGGTCGCCATCAACCCGGTTGATCTTGCCCACCTTGTCCACAATGGGTGCGACAAGGGCTTTGAGTGTCTCCACATCGGCATCTGGCGGCAAGGATCTGAGGACGCCGTTGAGGTTGAGGCCTGGATTGCGGAAGGCCACCTTCATCAACACCTTCGGAGGCTCTGCGCAGATCTGGCGCGATTCCTCGCCAGCTGCCGGGATCTCTTACGGAGCGCTGGAGAGCCGCCACCACGCCCTTGAGGAACAGGCTGAGCTTGGCGCTGGGTTGAGGCGCTGCGTCGGAGGAGTACCCAAGGTCCACCATCCCTAGCTCCATCAGCTCCTTGTCGATGGCGGCGGCAGTATCCACAAGACCCTCCGTCCAGTGCATCACGTTCTCTCTGAAGGTGTTCTGGGCGGTCGTGGCACTCGTCAGCAGCTCCTCGTTGGTCTTGATCGTCTCCAACAGGGCCACCTCCCGCTCCTTGGCGCCATCCAGCGTCTCCATCAGGGTGGTCAGCTTCAGCTCAAGATCTGCCTTGGAGTCCTTGGTGGCATCGAGCTCTTTGATCCTCTCAGCGAGACGGCCCTGCAACTCGCCAAGAGTGTAGGCGTCCTTCTCGCGCTCGTGCTTCAGCGCGGCGAGCTCTTCGCCGCTCTTCTGCAGACTGGCCTCCAGCTGCGTCACTTTTGTCTCCAACTCCTTCTTGGCGGCCTCGGCAGCTGCGGCAGCGTCCTTTGCTTCATTGAGAGCTCCGCCAAGTGATTGCTCGCGCGCGGCAAGCTCTTCCTCATAGCTGTCAAGGCTGATCTTCCGCTGTGCTAGCTCGCCTTCTTGCGCAGATAGCTTCTCGCCGGCAAGCCGTTGCTGCTCCTCGACCTCAGCCTTCTCAAGGATGAAGGCTGTGCGCTCTTCAATGAAGTCGCCTCTCTCTTCGCCACGCCCGGAGAGCTTCTTGGTTGGCGACGGAGCTCTTCTCAAGCGCTTCTCCATGTCTGCTCCGCCCTCGCGACAAGTGCTTCCGGGACTCCAGCTTGGCTTGTCGGGCGCGGTAGAGCGACAACAGCTTCTTCAGCAGCTGCTCCTCCTCAGACTCGCCGCTGCTGCTGCTTGGCGCGTTAACCAGCGACAGCCCAGCGGAGGCGAGTAGCTCTTCGTCAAAGGTCTCCCCTTCGACCAGCGCCCTGGAGCTCGACGCCCAGGGGAGCTTGATGAAGACGCCGTCGCCGGCCTTCAGATAGGCGCCGGGCTAGGGCTCTTCGGAGCCTGACGCTGCATCGGTGGTGGAGGGATCGGCGGTTGGTGTAGCGCCTGGCGCTCCTGCGGCCTCAGGGTCGTCAGTACGATCGCCAGACCCCTCGCCAGCCTTTGCGGCGGCAGCCTTGGCGGCCTCTTCGCCGGCGGACCCATCGGCGCCAGCCTCTTCCTCCAAGGCGGCGACGTCATCAGTGTCGCCGCGCGCGTCCTCCTCGCCGGCAACCTCAGTCTCCATTGGCTCTCCGGCAGATGGATCTGACGATCAGAAAAAGAAAGAACAGTCAAGCAAATATTTGAAAAGAAAAATAGAAGAAAAAGAACCCAAGGGAAATTTTCAAGCAAGAAGATTACCTGCGATGGGATCGGCAGCCATGGTCTCGACCACCGAAGGATCGCTGGTGATGTCCCTTGGCGGAGAAGTCTCCCTTGCCGGAGACCGCTCCCTTGCCGGAGAATTCTCCCTTGGCGGCGTAGTTGAAGCAGAAGGAATTTCAGGAGCGGCTTCCGGGCACTCCTGATGAGGCTGCTCTGCTCCTACACAAATCAACAAGTCGGATATTAGCAAAAGAGGAGCACCCATGTACGCCTAACCGTAAGAAGTAAACAATATACTTACGCTGGGGGCTGTGCTGGGGGCTGCTTTGAGGAAGGGTTGCCAGGTCCGACAAGGGGGTCTCAGACGCGCCTCCTGTTGCCGCGGGGGGATCGTCTTCGATGACAACCACCGGGGTCTTGGCTCTCTTCGACGCTCTCTGAGCCAGCGTCCTGAAAAAGGAAAGAGTTCAGAATGAAGCAAATCAGATACAAGACAAATCAAGCAAATTGAAGAAATACAAGAACAGCATAGAGACTTACTCTTCTTCTTCTTCCTCGCCGGAGCTGAGCGCGGAGAGATCAAATTCCGGCTCGCCTCCGGTGCGAAGAGGCGGAGGAGTGGGCTCTCTTGACCGCTTGGCGGGGGTGGCAGCGGTGGCCTGAGAGGATCCCGCCTCAGTTGTTGCAGCAGTGTGGGGCGCTCCCGCGGCAACAGTGCTTGCCGCGGTGGAGCGCGTCACACAGCGCTGCGGCTGTTGGCTCGTCTGCCGCCCCGTCACTTCCCCGGCCTTGCGGAGACGCCTTCTTGGTGGGGGTGCGGGCTCCGCTCGCGGCAAGCTACTTGAAGGTGTGGAGGAGGCGCCCTCGGCGGACTTGCTCGGCTCAACTTCGGGCTCGGCCTGCTCCTCCTCGCCGGCAAGCTCCTCTCTATCGGCAAGGCTTGCCGCCTCTGCTGCCTCTGCCTCCTCCACGATGAACCCGAATTCGCCAGCGGCAGCAGCTACTGCCGCCTCCTCCAGCCTGGTGGCAATGCGCTGCATCTCGGCGTCGGTGGTGTCGCGGGTGAGCCACTTCTGCTCGTCGGGGAGGATCGGCACTTCTTCCTAGCTATCGAAGAACTGCTGCACGACGTCGTCCGCATGCTCTTGCCAGGTTGGAACGATCACATGTGAATCGCACAAGGGCATCATGGCGCGGATACGGTCGAGCGAAGAATTGTTGCACAAAGGAACGACTCCCCTTGGCAACATGAACCATTCGGGGTGATCAGGGTCATGCTTGAACAACTCCAGAAGCATTGCGTCCAACTCCAAGACGGTGAAATTCCAGTTGAGGCCCGGGCACAACCTCATGATATCCGCCAGGTTTTGGAACTCCCAAGCAGGTCTCCTTCTCTCCTGCCAGGGAGCGATGCGGCGGCGAAGGAAATCTGCGCCAACTGCGCCTACAGTGAGTCCGGCAAACCTGAGGCGCAGGATCCGGGTCACGGCAATCTTCAACCTAGCATCTTCCGGCACCAAGTTGCTCCAATCGTTGCCGCGCACTATTGGAGTTTGGCGCTGGGCAGTGAAGGGCTGCGGGTTCTCCTCAACGATCCAACACCAATCGGCTCTCCACTCCTCCCACTTGCTGCGGAGCTCTCCTTCCAGATAGGATTCTTTCTTTCCGATCTTGGAGATCCAAGCAATCCCTCCGGCAAGTGGCTCTCCTCTCTCGACGCGGGGCATGAAGAAGTGGCGGAAAAGGGCTACGTTTGGGTGGACTCCGACAAGGTTTTCACAGAGGTGTGCAAAAACCGCCATTGTCAGGACAGCGTTGGGGGTGAAATCAAGGAGACAAAACCCGTAGGTGTTCATGATATCGCAGAAGAACTCAGAGAAGGGCGGGCAGAGCCCGCAATAGAAGAAGAGCGCGAAGAAGGGGTACCCGCTCGAAGCTGACTCTGATGCGGCGGCGGAGAGTACCTTCGTGCGCGGATGCGCCCGCGTCTCCGTCGACCAGAAGAGGTAGTAGCCCTCCCTCAACTCCTTTGCGTCGAGCCGGGGAGGGAAGAGGGCCCGCTCCTTTCGCAGCGCCGCGAGCCGCTGCGCCTCGGCCGACTTCACGCCCTTCCCCTTGTCGGCTTTCGGAGCCATGGCGGAGGTGGTGGAGGAGACCGACGGCGTTGATGGCGCTGGTGGCGATGGGGGGCGGAGCGTTGCTCTCTCCAGACTAGAGAAGAGGGGGGGAGCGGCGGCGGTTTTCGAGATGGGACAGCAAATGGCGAGGTGGGCAACCTGCCCCTGTTTCCCCTGTTTATAAGGAGGGAGAGGGGCGGACGTTCCGCTTTTCCAATTAAAGAAAGCCCCCCACGATCTCTCCCCACGACGCCACGTTCGACGCGTGCTGTTTGTGGGGGACGTGGTGGGTCCGGAGCGAGTTACGACGTGATCTAGGCCGCGCGTGCCCGTGCACTGTTTTGGGCCTAGCCCAACAGCGCTCGGCACCGTGTGTGGCCCAGGCCCGGGGGCTCCTGTCGGTGTACTAGAGTAGGGGTACCCTAGTATCCCGAACTCGTGCACGGGCAGTTGCAGCACCCCGCGGCGAGGCTTGCCTAGTGACCGCCAAGGTCCTCCATGGTTCCTTCGGAACCATTCAAGAACAAAGTATTTAAGCCAAGAAAACAAGGCCCCGGCAAGAGGAGCTTGCCGGGAAGGCCACTCAAGGCACGCAGAAGACAAGACCCCGGCAAGAGGAGCTTGCCGGGAAGGCTCGGTGAGCGACAAGCTTCCGGGCGCGACAAGGATTTAGCCGCGGCAAGGCGCTTGCCGCGGCAGTCAACCTCTCTTCATCTCTGCTCCAACTCATCCACCAACGTGTCGCCATGAGACCATTCCATGCGCGCGTGTCGAGAGGCTGTGCAGCCAGCGGAGAGCAGCGATAAGCGACGCTGACAAGATGGCCATCGTGGCAAACGGTGGCGCACCTGACGGTCCCTATTGCACTGTTTAGGCGACAGGGACGAGCATTTAATGCTTTTGTCCCTTGCCGTCAGAGTTAGGTAGAGTACACTGTACAAAGTAGCTGTACCAACGGCAACTCATTTTCCCATTTTTCCCTTGTCTACGTTGCCACCTGTTGGTGATCCCTTAAAAGGAGACCCATGCGCAACGTAGAGGAGGTTCGACTCATTCGAGACTAGAGACACTCAAGCTAGGTTTTGTAGCTCTCATTGCTCCCTAGCAAGAACACAAGATAATCAGACAAGCAGCAGTAGGAGTATTATCTCTCGGAGAGCTCCGAAGCTGGGTAAACTGCTCGTGTGCATCGCCTCGATCTGCTCTTCGTGCAATCTCCGCCCCCCACCGAACCAAAAGGGACTCGATCCGCCAGTCCCATAGGTGTTCGTGGGTTACGGTCAGCTTCCCCGACAATATGGTTCTTAACTTGTGCTAGTAGGAGAACTGGGGGACTGCGTCGGCTGCCCCCGATGAGAAGATTGGCCCCACTGACTCTGATGATGAAGTTGAGCCGGATTATGAGTTTGTCCCTTCTCCTGAGAAGGTACCATCTTGGGCGTACAAGATCAAGACGAAGATGAACAAGATCTTCTACATGGAAGCCAAGGGTCAGTATAGGGCTCATGTGGCCAAGAAGGCAGCTCACACAGGCCACAAGACAATGATGATGCACCTGTGTCAGGAGATTACTAGTGGCTCTCAGGAGAGGGTCACTGATTAGGAGATGTGGATCTCACAGCATTGCAAGTGGTCAGACTGAGAGGAGGAGCATCAGGAAGCAGCAGCAGAGGAGTCTGGGGAGCACGAGGACTCAGATGAGCACAAGGAGTATTGATGTTCTGGAGCATCTCCATCATCTTGGGCTAGTTTAATGCTCTTTAGCCCTTTTGGTGTCTCGATGCCAAAGGGGGAGAGAGCTTAAGGATTTGCCGAGTCACGAGTGTTTATTCTTTGTTGTTGATTTCGTTCTCTCGTGAACTCTCTTTTCTTTGCTTCGATTTGCTTTTGCTTGTGTGTAACCCAAAGTACCTATCATATGGTGTGAGACATATGCTGCCCTATATTTATATTTATGTCTAGTACCTTATTAGCCTGTGAGATGTTATTTATCTTTTGCCCTATTTTTATGCTCTGATGCTACTTACTTGCATCGTTGTATATCCATCTCATTTTGTTGATGCAAGTGTTGCATGCCGATCTAAAAATTATAGGGGGAGTGTTGATCCTAGTGTGTATGCTTTGGATTCCAAAGGCATACTCAATTAGTGCACACATCTAGGGGGAGCCCGTCTATATTTTCTAGATTGTGGATTGCATACTTTCTTGCTCTATATTTGTGCAAATCCCGTGTTGTCTTCAATCCACCAAAAAGGAGGAGATTGTTAGGGCATATTTCTCCTTTAGTGGTTTTGGTGATTGATGACAATGCTTTTATGGACTAATCGTGTGCATTGAGCATTTCAGATAATCAATCATATGTCACAAAGACGATTTGTGCCCCTCTGAGGTATTGCGAAGACGGTGTTTTTCCTTTGGTTCATTTTTGGTGGATTTGAGTCGTAGGAACACAGTACTATTAAGAGGGGGTCCGCTTCGGAAAGGTTGGGTGGAATCAACATGCACACAGTCTCTCTGCACCCTCCTTCCTTCCCTGCATTTGAGCTTGCCCTTCCTTTGTGCTTGGGCTTTTCAGAGTAGTCTAAGCGGTAGTAACACTGTGCTCAACGGTAATACCGCTCCAGCGGTACCGGCGCAGTTCAGTGCGGTCCTCACTTCCGCTTGTTGTTTAGGTTCTGTAAATGGGCGATACTAGAGCAGCAGTTTAGAGCCGGTAGTACCACTCCAACGGTACTGCGGCTCTGACTACCACTCTACTACCGCAAGCTTACTAGAGTGTCTACAACTAAGTGAAGTACCGATCCAATGGTGCGGTAGTACCTCTCTGGCGGAACTACCACTGTCCCAGTACCGCATGGAGTACCGCTTATTATTGGCCTTCTGGATAGCTCGGTCCCTTGAGCGGAAGTAGAGTGGTAGTTGTTAGCAGTAGTACCGCCCTTGGCGGAACTATCGCCCTGCCTTTATCTTCTATCGCTGGTTCCGACTATTGTTGAACACCAAGCGGAAGTACCGCTGTAGGAAGCAGTAATACCGCTCCGGCAGCCCTACCACCTCCCTAATCTACCCTTTTGAACATAGCGGCTAGAACTCTCGTGCCAGTGGAAGTAACGCTCGCCTGAGCAGTACTACCACTTGTGAATGGGCTATGGGTGCATAACGGTTGGATTTCTTTCCCCACCTTATAAGGGAGTCATCTTCTCCAAGTTGACTTACTTCTTCCTCCCCCAAGCTCCATTGTTGCTCACAAGCTCATTCTTACCCGATATCTCTCCCTAGCCAATCAAACTTGTTGATTCTTTAGGGATTGCTTGAGAAACCTTAGATCTACACTACCACCAAGAGAAATTCCGTTCCCCCCACTAATCCCTTGCGGATATTGTTACTCTTGGGTGTTTGAGCACCCTAGACGGTTGAGGTCAGCTCGGAGCCACATTCCATTGTGCTGAAGCTTCGGGGTGGTGTTGGGAGCCTCCAATTCGGTTGTGGAGAGAGCCCCAACCTTGTTTGTAAAGGTCTAGTTGACGCCTTCCAGGGCACCACTAGTGGAATCACGACAACTTGCATTGTGTGAGGGCGTGAGGAGAATACGGTGGCCCTAGTGGCTTCTTGGGGGAGCATTGTGCCTCCACAACACTCCAACAAAGACGTACTTCCTCTCAAAGGGAAGGAACATCCGTAACACATCCTCGTCTCCCCCGACTTCACTTGTTGCTATCTCTTACCTTTACTTTGTGCAAGCTTTACTTGTGTTGTTTATCGTGTTTGCTTGTGTTGTTGTTATTGCTAGCATCATATAGGTTGCTCACCTAGTTGCATATCTAGACAACCTATTTGTTGCTAAACCTAATTTGTTAAGAAAAACTAAAAATTGGTGGTTGCCTATTCACCCCCCTCTAGTCAACCATATCAATCCTTTCACCTGTGAGGTTATCTTCTCCCTCCTCTAATTCTCTAGCGATAATTGCCTCTGGACGATGAAGTGCTGAAAGATTGTGAAGCATGTACGCTCGCAATTTGTAGAGAGGCCGTGCTTTCGGTCTTTTATCTGAGGGATCATCGTGGATGGTTCAAGGGACTTCAAGAAAGATCTACACCAACTCTTCTTCCACTTCATCTCGAAGTTGGTAATGATCCTATCTAACCTTGTATGCATCTGCATAGTGATCCGGGACCTTGATCGTAGGGTGAAAATATTTGTTTTCTACCACACTTCCCAATAATGGCATCATGAGCGGTTATATGAGTGGATTGAGGTTTTGATCTAGATCACATGATATTGTGAGGGTATTGCACAAAAGTTTTAGTAATGAATTTGATCTATTACTAAAAGAATTAAGAACTAGATGAGTTATAGAGCTTAAATTGTGCGAGTAGAAAATAAGATCTATTGTGTCAGATGCAATCTTTTACTTGATGTTCTTGTATGCTTCCCACGAGTACTGCTTCTATTCAGTTCTTTGGCGGCATGATGTAGCTTTCTACAAAGTTCTGACAATCAATTGGCTCTGGCTCTCAACGATCTGCTAACATGGGCTACATCATAGTCAAGAGTAGTGAACCATCACAAACATGAGAGGGCATGAAGATGTTTGATCTTCACAGCGGTCACAAGCATTTGAAAGCACATTTGACCCTAGTGTGGTTTTGGTAATTCATGTCATCATACATGTTGTTGGACTAATGGCTTACTCAAGTATATTTCAAGAAAAGTTCAACCTAGGCAAGAAGATGGATGGAGATGTGGACCCCTCAGGCTACAAAGGACAAGCATTGGCAAAAGCTTCAAGACTCTACATTTTTGGTTAACTGATCCAAGATCACATTGAGTCTATAGGAAAGCCAATACTATTAACAGGGAATGATGTTTTGATCATGAGTCGTTTGCTCAAGTGTTTTAAGATATTGCTCCAAAACTCTCAGCCACACACTTAAATTCCAATCTCTCCAAAACCCCAAAGTTCATCTCGGTCCCACCGATACACATTGTCACACCTGGTTTTCTTGCCACAACACTTAAGCTAATAAATCATGAAAAAATGAGGTTTGACAAAAACTTTTGAGTGTTATGGACTATCACAACCCTAGAATATTTACCTGCAATAGTTGCATTTGCATCCATGCATCAAGTCTAACTTTAAATGAATTTGAAATAGGGTGATCAATCCCTAGCACCAAAAGAACTCAACTAGGTTCAACTTAAAAATATTTTCAATGAACCCAAAGTGCCTCAAGAAAAGTTCATGCTTTTTGGTTAAGGTAGAAACCTCTGCCAAAAATGATGAATACATTTCTAAGACATTTTTGGATTTTCGAATTAACTCATATTGTATTTGAGTTGGAGCAAATAAATCCTATAATTAGTTTTATTGCTCCAAAGATTATGAAACATTTTGTGGAGCTTTGGAATAACCCATATTGCATCTACAATAAACCTCAGAAGCTACAAAAAACATTTGGTTAGCAAACCAAATTCAAAACAGAGAAACAAAATAGAAAAAAAAATAAAAAGAGAGAGAAAGAGTTTACCTGGCCTTACCTGAAGCCGGCCTAGCTGGCAGCTCCATCAACACGCCCAGCCCACCAGCGCCTCAAGCTCCTGCAGGAGGACGCACGTGCGTGGTTGCCGCGCGCGGGCACTCCTCGTCGCGTGTGGATGATACGTCTCCAACGTATCTATAATTTTTGATTGCTCCACGCTATATTATCTATTGTTTTGGACTATATTGGGCTTTATTTTCCACTTTTATATTACTTTTGGGACTAACCTATTAACTGGAGGCCCAGCCCAGAATTGTTGTTTTTTGCCTATTTCAGTGTTTCGAAGAAACGGAATATCAAACGGTGTCCAAACGGAACGAAACCTTCGAGAACGTGATTTTCTCATCAGATAAGATCCACGAGACTTGGACCCTCCGTCAAGAAAGCCACGAGGCGGTCACGAGGGTGGAGGGCGCCCCCCCCTAGGGTGCGCCCCCTGCCTCGTGGGCCCCTCGAAGCTCCACGACATACTCCTTCCTCCTATATATACCTACGTACCCCCAATAGATCAGATACAGAGCCAAAAACCTAATTCCACCGCCGCAACTTTCTGTATCCACGAGATCCCATCTTGGGGCCTGTTCCGGAGCTCCATCGGAAGGGGATTCCACCATGGAGGGCTTCTACATCATCATCATAGCCTCTCCGATGAAGTGTGAGTAGTTTACTTCAGACCTTGGTCCATAGTTAGTAGCTAGATGGCTTCTTCTCTCTTTTTGGATCTCAATACAATGTTCTCCCCCTCTCTCGTGGAGATCTATTCGATGTAATCTTCTTTTTGCGGTGTATTTTTTGAGACTGATGAATTGTGGGTTTATGATCAAGATTATCTATGAGCAATATTTGAATCTTCTCTGAATTCTTTTATGTATGATTGGTTATCTTTGCAAGTTTCTACGAATTATCTGTTTGGTTTGGCCAACTAGATTGGTAGTTCTTGCAATGGGAGAAGTGTTTAGCTTTGGGTTCAATCTTGCGGTATCCTTACCCAAAGGATGTAAAGGGTTGCAAGGCACGATTGTATTGTTGCCATCGAGGATAACAAGATGGGGTATTTATCATATTGCATGAATTTATTCCTCTACATCATGTCATCTTGCTTAAGGCGTTACTCTGTTTTCATTAACTTAATACTCTAGATGCATGTTGGATAGCGGTCGATGAGTGGAGTAATAGTAGTAGATGCAGGCAGGAGTCGGTCTACTTGTTTCGGACGTGATGCCTATATACATGATCATACCTAGATATTCTCATAACTATGCTCACTTCTGTCAATTGCTCAACAGTAATTTGTTCACCCACCGTAAAATACCTATGCTATTGAGAGAAGCCACTAGTGAAATCTATGGCCCCCGGGTCTATTTTCATCATATTAATCTTCCTATGCTTTATTATTGCTTTGCTTTTTTACTTTGCCTTTTATTTTACTTTGCATCTTTATACCAAAAATACCAAAAATATTATCTATCATCTCTATCAGATCTCACTCTCGTAAGTGACCGTGAAGGGATTGACAACCCCTATTCGCGTTGGTTGCGAGGAGTTATTTGCTTTGTGTAGGTACGAGGGACTTGCGCATGGCCTCCTACTGGATTGATACCTTAGTTCTCAAAAACTGAGGGAAATACTTACGCTACTCTGCTGCATCATCCTCTCCTCTTCGGGGAAAACCAACGCAAGCTCAAGACATAGCAAGAAGGATTTCTGGCGCCGTTGCCGGGGAGTCTATGCAAAAGTCAACATACCAAGTACCCATCACAATCCCTATCTCTCGCACTACATTATTTGCCATTTGCCTCTCGTTTTCCTCTCCCCCACTTCACCCTTGCCGTTTTATTCTCCCTCTCTTTTCTGTTCGCCTTTATGTCTTTCTTGGCTCGTTTTCTCGCTTGGTTGAAATAGTTGAGTATTTATTCCTAAACAGAGAATCTAATATCTATGGATCCTCATCCGCTTGCCAATCATTTTAAGAGATCCAATTATGATGAACCAATTCCTAGTGATTTGGATGCACTAGATTATCTTTATAAGCTTTTGCCTGAGATCCGTAAATCTGAAAATTGTGATGAAGTGCTTCACGATAGATCTTTGAATAAAAAGCATGATTGCAATGATTTTATTATAAATTCTATTGATGTAAATTATGCTAATAATATGCAAAACCCTAAGCTTGGGGATGCTAGTTTTGCTATGTCCAATAGTCATGATTGGGGAGATTCTTCTTATGATCTCGAAAATTTATTTAAGCCCCATGATGAATATAAGTTTGATAATTGTGTTTGCAATAATATTGAAAGTTGGTTTGGAAGAGTGTCAACTTTAGATCCCACATATTTGGATAACATTCGATCTTATGAAATTTTTGATAAAAGTGGGCTTGGAGAAATCATGACTTTAGTTAATGATAATCCCACTATTTTGGAAGAGTGTCAACTTGCATGCATGTGGATCGTGTTGATAATATGTTATGTGATAGCTATATTGTTTAATTTTCTTATGATCCTACGTGTAATTATTATGAGAGAGGAAAGTATGGTTATAGAAATTTTCATGTTACTAAATCACCTCTCGATTGCTGAGGTTGCTATTGTTCCTTTCCGCTTCCTTGCATATGCTAGTTTTTGCTTGCTACGATAATTTGTTTGCCTATAATATGCCTATGCATAGGAATTATGTTAGACTTAAGTGTGTTTGTCACATGTTTTATGATGCTCTCTTTGTGCCTCAGTTCTTGTCTTTCTTGTGAGCATCATTGAAATCTCAATGCCTAGCTAAAAAGTCTTTAAAGAAAAGCGCTTGTTGGGAGACAACCCAATATTTTTCCTTGCTGCTTAGTAATAAATAATCCATATACCTTCTTTTTAGATGTGGTTTTATGTTTTAATTAGTGTTTGTGCCAAGTTAAACCTATAGGATCTTCTTGGATAATAGTTATTTGATCTTGTTGTAATTTCCAGAAACTTTCGGTTCACGAAAATAATTGTTAAAAATCACCAGAACGTGATAAAATAGTGATTCAAACTGATGCTGATCAATAAACAAATTTCCTAGGTCGTCCTATTTTGTATTAATTTTTGGAGTTCCAGAAATTTGCGTTAGTTACAGATTATTACAGACTATTCTGTTTTTGACAGATTCTGTTTTTCGTGTGTTGTTTGCTTACTTTGATGGATCTATGGCTAGTAAAATAGTTTATAATCCATAGAGAAATTGGATTACAGTAGGTTTAACACCAATATAAATAGATAATGAGTTCATTACAGTACCTTGAAGTGGTCTTTTGTTTTTCTTTCGCTAACGGAGCTCACGAGATTTCTGTTGAGTTTTGTGTTGTGAAGTTCTCAAGGTTTGGGTGAATTTTTTTGATGGATTATGGAACAAGGAGTGGCAAGAGCCTAAGCTTGGGGATTCCCATGGCACCCCCAAGATAATCCAAGGACACAAAAAAGTCAAAGCTTGGGGATGCCCCGGAAGGCATCCCCTCTTTCGTCCACTTCCATCGATAACTTTACTTGGAGCTATATTTGTATTCACCACATGATATGTGTTTTTCTTGGAGCGTCTTGTATTATTTGCGTCTTTGCTTGTTAGTTTACCACAATCATCCTTGCTGTACACACCTTTTGAGAGAGCCATACATGAATTGGAAATTTGTTAGAATACTCTATGTGCTTCACTTATATCTTTTGAGCTTGATAGTTTTGCCCTATGTGCTTCACTTATATCTTTTGAGTTTTATAGTTTTGCTCTAGTACTTCACTTATATATTTTATAGCACGGTGGTGGATTTGTTTTAAAGAAACTATTGATCTCTCATGCTTCACTTATATTATTTTGAGTCTTAAATAGCATGGTAATTTGCTTAATAATAATATGCTTGGTATTCAAGATTTCTAAAACTTTCTTTTGAGTGTGTTGAATACTAAGAAAAGTTTGATGCTTGATAACTGTTTTGAGATATGAAGGTGGTAATATTAGAGTCATGCTAGTTGAGTAGTTGTGAATTTGAGAAATACTTGTGTTAAAGTTTGTGATTCCCGTAGCATGCACGTATGGTGAACCATTATGTGATGAAGTCGGAGCATGATTTATTTATTGATTGTCTTCCTTATGACTGGCGGTCAGGGATGAGCGATGTTCTTTTCCAACCAATCTACCCCCCTAGGAGCATGCGCGTAATACTTTTCTTTGATAACTTGTAGATTTTTGCAATAAGTATATGAGTTCTTTATGACTAATGTTGAGTCCATGGATTATACGCATTTTTCTCACCCTTCCACCATTGCTAGCCTCTCCAATACCGCGCACTTTTCACCGGTATCATACACCCACCATAAACCTTCCTCAAAACAGCCACCATACCTACCTATCATGGCATTTCCATAGCCATCCCGAGATATATTGCCATGCAACTTTCCACCGTTTCGTTTATTATGACACGCTCCATCATTGTCATATTGCTTAGCATGATCATTTAGTTGACATCGTATTTTTGGCAAAGCCATCGTTCATAATTCTTTCATACATGTCACTTATGAATCATTGCATATCCCGGTACACCGCCGGAGGCATACACATAGAGTCATATTTTGTTCTAAGTATCGAGTTGTAATTGTTGAGTTGTAAGAAAAATAAAAGTGTGATGATCATCATTTTAAGAGCATTGTCCCAAGTGAGGAAAGGATGATGGAGACTATGATTCCCCATAAGTCGGGATGAGACTCCGGACGAAAAAAAAGAGGCCATAAAAAAAAGAAAAGGCCCAATAAAACAAAATGAGAGAAAAAGAGAAAGGGACAATGTTACTATCCTTTTACCACACTTGTGCTTCAAAGTAGCAGCATGATCTTCATAATAGAGAGTCTCTCGTTTTGACACTTTCATATACTAGTGGCAATTTTTTATTATAGAACTTGGCTTGTATATTCCAATGATGGGCTTCCTCAAATTGCCCTAGGTCTTCATGAGCAAGCGAGTTGGATGCACACCCACTTAGTTTCATTTGTTGAGCTTTCATATGCTTATAGCTCTAGTGCATCCGTTGCATGGCAATCCCTACTCACTCACATTGATATCTATTGATGGGCATCTTCATAGCCCGTTGATACGCCTAGTTGATGTGAGACTATCTTCCCTCTTTTGTGTTCTCCACAACCACCATTCTATTCCACATATAATGCTATATCCATGGCTCACGCTCATGTATTGCGTGAAGATTGAAAAAGATTTGAAAATGTCAAAAGTATGAAACAATTGCTTGGCTTGTCATCGGGGTTGTGCATGATTTAAATATTTTGTGTGGTGAAGATAGAGCGTAGCCAGACTATATGATTTTGTAGGGATAACTTTCTTTGGCCATGTTATTTTGAGAAGACATAATTGCTTTGTTAGTATGCTTCAAGTATTATTATTTTTATGTCAAAATGAACTTTTGTCTTGAATCTTTCGGATCTGATTCATACCACAATTAAGAAGAATTACATTGAAATTATGCCAAGTAGCACTCCGCATCAAAAATTCTCTTTTTATCATTTACCTACTCGAGGACAAGCAGGAATTAAGCTTGGGGATGCATGATACGTCTCCAACGTATCTATAATTTTTGATTGCTCCATGCCATATTATCTATTGTTTAGGACTATATTGGGCTTTATTTTCCACTTTTATATTACTTTTGGGACTAACCTATTAACCGGAGGCCCAACCCAGAATTGCTGTTTTTTGCCTATTTCAGTGTTTCGAAGAAACGGAATATCAAACGGAGTCCAAACGGAATGAAACCTTCAGGAACGTGATTTTCTCATCAGATAAGATCCAGGAGACTTGGACCCTCCGTCAAGAAAGCCACGAGGCGGTCACGAGGGTGGAGGGCGTGCCCCCCTTCCTCGTGGGCCCCTCGAAGCTCCACCGACGTAGTCCTTCCTCCTATATATACCTACGTACCCCCAATAGATCAGATATTGGAATCTAATATTTCCTTCTTTCAATCAATAATTGCACCAATCGTTCTAAGGAAAGGTCTACCAAGAATAATAGGACATGTAGGATTGCAATCAATATCAAGAACAATGAAATATACGGGCACATCATTCCTATTTGCAACAATAAGAACATCATTAATCCTTCCCATAGGTTTCTTAATGGTGGAATCCACAAGATGCAAATTTAAAGAACAATCATCAAATTCACGAAAACCTAGCACATCACAAAAAGTTTTTGGAATTGTGGAAACACTAGCACCCAAATCACATAAAGCATAGCATTCATGATCTTTATTCTTAATTTTAATAGTAGGTTCCTACTCATCATAGAGTTTTCTAGGGATAGAAACTTCCAATTCAAGCTTTTCTTCATGGGATTGCATTAAAGCATCAACGATATGTTTGGTAAAAGCTTTATTTTGAATATAAGCATGAGGAGAATTTAACATGGATTGCAACAAGGAAATACAATCTATTAAAGAACAATTATCATAATTAAATTCCTTGAAATCCAAAATAGTTGGTTCATTGCTACCTAAAGTTTTGACCTCTTCAATCCCACTTTTACCAATTTTTGCATCAAGATCTAGAAACTCCCGAATCATTGGGACGCCTTTTAACTAAAGTTGACTCATCTCCAGTCCCAACTTTATCAAGATTCATATTGTAAAACAAAGATTTAATAGGGGACATATATTACTTTTAGATCTTCATCATTATTATCATGAAAACTAGAAGAACACACTTTCACAAAGCAATCTTTTTTAGCACGCATCCTGGCGGTTCTTTCTTTGCATTCATCAATGGAAATTATCATGGCTTTGAGATACTCATTGATATCATGCTTAGGAGGAATAGATCTAAGTTTCAAAGAATCAACATCAAGAGAAATACTATCCATGTTCCTAGCCAACTCATCAATCTTAGGCTATTTTTCTTCAAGCAAAGCATTGAAATTCTTTTGTGAAATCATAAATTATTTAACACTAGTCTCAAAATCAGAGGGCATCTTATTAAAATTTCCATAAGAGTTGCTGTAGGAATTACCATAATTATTAGACGAATTACTAGGGAACGGCCTAGAATTAAATTTTCCTCTATATGTGTTGTTACCAAAATTGTTCCTACCAACAAAATTCACATCAATAGATTCATAATTATTCTCAATCAAAGTAGACAAAGGCATATCTTTACGGTAAGAAGAAACACTATTATTAGCAAATAGTTTCATAAGTTCATCCATCTTTAAACTCAAAACATTAATCTCTTATATCGCATGAACCTTTTTACTAGTAGATCTTTCGGTGTGCCATTGAGAATAATTAACCATAATATTATCTAGGAGTTTAGTAGCTTCTTTTAATGTGATTTACATAAAAGTGCCTCCCGCGGTCGAATCTAAAAGATTTCTAGAAGAAAAATTCAATCCAGCATAATTTTTTTGTATAATCATCCATAATTTAAACCATGTGTAGGGAAATTACGTATCATTAATTTCATCCTCTCCCAAGATAGTGCAACATGCTCATGATCAAGTTGCTTAAAATTCATAATATCATTTCTAAGAGAGATGATCTTAGCGGGAGGAAAATACTTAGAGATAAAATCATCTTTGCACTTATTCCATGAACCAATACTATTTTTAGGCAAAGAAGAAAACCAAGCACGGTCTGTAAGCAAAAACGGAAATAGCTTCAATTTAACAATACCATTGTCCACATCTTTCTTCTTTTTCATATCACACAAATCAACAAAGTTGTTTCGATGGGTAGCGGCATCTTCACTAGGAAGGCCAGAAAATTGATCTTCCATGACAAGATTCAACAAAGCAGCATTAATTTCACAAGATTCAGCATCGGTAATAGGAGCAATCGGAGTGATATTAAAATCATTGTTGTTGGTATTGGAAAAATCACACAATTTAGTATTGTCTTGAGCCATCATGACAAACAATCAATCCAACAGACAAGCAAACAAGAAGCAAGCGGAAAGAGACGGACGGAAAAAGGGCGAATAAAACGGCAAAGGTGAAGTGGGGGAGAGGAAAATGAGAGGCAAATTGCAAATAATGTAATGCGAGGGAGAAGAGTTTGTGCTGGGTACTTGGTATGTCTTGACTTGTGCGTAGATCTCCCCGGCAATGGCGCCAGAAATCCTTCTTACTACCTCTTGAGCATGCGTTGGTTTTCCCTTGAAGAAGAAAGGGTGATGCAGCAAAGTAGCGTAAGTATTTCCCTCAGTTTTTGAGAACTAAGGTATCAATCCAGTAGGAGACTACACGCAAGTCCCTAGTACCTGCACAAAAAATTAAGAACCTTGCAACGAACACGATGAAGGGATTGTCAATCCCTTCACGGCCACTTGCAAAAGTGAGATCTGATAGAGATAATAAGATAAATATTTTTGGTATTTTTGTTGTATTGATTGGAAAGTAAAGATTGCAAAATAAACGACAGAAATAGCTAGTTGACGGGAGATTAATATGATGGCAAATAGACCCGAGGGCCATAGGTTTCACTAGTGGTTTCTCTCAAGATAGCAAATTCTATGGTGGGTGAACAAATTACTGTCGAGCAACTGATAGAAAAGCGCATAGTTATGAGAATATCTAGGCATGATCATGTATATAGGCATCACGTCCATGACAAGTAGACCGAAACGATTCTACATCTACTACTATTACTCCACACATTGACCGCTATCCAGCATGCATCTAGAGTATTAAGTTCGTAAGAACAGAGTAACGCATTAGGCAAGGTGACATGATGTAGAGGGATAAAATCAAGCAATATGATATAAACCCCATCTTTTTATCTTCGATGGCAACAATACAATATGTGCCTTGCTGCCCCTGCTGTCACTGGGAAAGGATACTGCAAGATTGAACCCAAAGCTAAGCACTTCTCCCATTGCAAGAAAGATCAATCTAGTAGGCCAAACCAAACTGATAATTCGAAGAGACTTGCAAAGATATTAAGTCATGCATATAAGAATTCAGAGAAGAATCAAATATTGTTCATAGATAATCTTGATCATAAACCCACAATTCATCGGATCTCGACAAACACACTGCAAAAAGAATTACATCGAATAGATCTCCAAGAATATCGAGGAGAACTTTGTATTGTAATCCAAAGAGAGAGAAGAAGCCATCTAGCTAATAACTATGGACCCGAAGGTTTGTGGTAAACTACTCACACATCATCGGAGAGGCTATGGTGTTGATGTAGAAGTCCTCCGTGATCGATTGCCCCTCCAGTGGAGCGCTGGAAATGGCCCCAGGATGGGATCTCATGGGTATAGAAGGTTTGCGGCCATGGAAATAGGGTTTCGCGGTGCTCCTGAATGTTTTTAGGGTAGATGAGTATACATAGGCGAAAGAAGTAGGTCGGTGGATCCACGAGGGGCCCATGACGGTGGGGGGCACGCCTACCCCCCTGGGCGCGCCCTCCTACCTCGTGGCCGCCTCGTTGCTTCCTTGACGTCCACCCCAAGTCTCCTCGATTGCGTTTGTTCCAAAAACGATCCTCGCGAAGGTTTCACATTCCGTTTGGATTCTGTTTGATATTCCTTTTCTGCGAAACACTGAAATAGACAAAAAAAACAGCAATTTGCACTGGGGCTTCGCTTAATAGGTTAGTCCCAAAAATAATATAAAAGTGCATAAAAAAGCCCATTAAACATCCAAAACAGATAATATAATAGCATGGAAGAATAAAAAATTATAGATACATTGGAGACGTATCACCGAGCCACGCCGTCGTCGTTTTGGTCGCCGCCGACCAGGCTCCGGCAACTGCCGACGTGGCCGTCATTAGCGCTAACCCCCGCCAACTAAACACCCACTAATAGGCACTGACAGTGGGCCCTACCCCTGGACAAACCCAGTCGTCGCTGGGTTTGACCATGATTAGTCCCCGTGTCACTGACGTGTGGACCCCACACATCAGGTTTGACCTAGGCAGCCCCGTTGACCTGCTGACGTTAGCCTGAGGTCATGCTGATGCAGTAAATATTTTATGGGATTTAAAATAAATCAGAAATGATTTACTTATTTTAGAAAATATCCAAAACATCATATAAATTCAACCGTAACTCCAAATGAAATAATTTATATATGAAAAATTATCAAAAAATCCAAAGAATCGGTTTATGACATTTCCATCCATGTTTGAGAAACTTTACCTACTGATCAGGTCAAATCAAATAAAGGGCATTTAAATGCTTCTTTTGAAGTTTGAATTTGAATCTTTGATTCAAATGAACTTCAACTAACATGGTGGCAATCTGCATTAGCTCAAATCACAGCATATTGCCATGTCACATTCATGCATCATATTGTTGCATTGCATTGTTTGTGTTCCTTTTCTGTTTCCCGGTATTTGTCCCCTCTCAGTGGAAGTAGTTCCGATGATGAGTTCGATGACACCGAGGAAGAGCTGTACTATCTTCAAAAGTGTCAGGCAAGCAAATCCCCTTTGAGCATCTGGATACAATCCCACTCTCTCGCTTTTGCTCTGCTTTACTGCATTAGGATAACAACGATTCAACTGTTACATGATGCGGTAGTTGAGCCCCTTTCCTTTGCATGACCTGTCTTTGCCATAGTAAATAGTTGAAACCCACTAGCATGAGTAGGAGTTGTTTGAGCCATGATGTGCCTACTCATTTATGCTTGCTTGTTATGCCTGCTATTGCTTACAGTTGTGTCAGGTTTGAGTCATCGGGGATGAATAGGAATGTGGTCATCTTGTCCTGCTGTTGAGAGCTAAGTGTGTGAACACGATTTGGTAAAGGTAGCGATGAGAGGCCATGTAGGAGTACATGGTGGGTTGTCTCATTGAAACCACCCTCAGGAACTGTGTTCTGTGTTTGTATCCAAGATAGTTACTACCACACAATGGGCTCCGGGCACTCCAAGCTCTCTCGACTTATTAATCCCCCTATCCTCTGTCTAGGAGTTGCAAGTAGTTTCTGGTGTTTGTAGTATACTAGAGGCCATGTGTAGCGCTGACCCTAGGGGTGGGTTGTGATGCGGCAGGTATGTGGCACGGTGTACTGGGACACCCGTTTGGTGCCTTGAGAACCCTCCACACATCATTCAGGGTCGTAGTGGAAACCTCGGCCGGACTCCCTGTGGATGGAACCTGAATAGGTGATAAACCTAGACTAGAGACTTGGGTGGTTAGTCAGGTCTTGGCCAACACCCTTGCCAGGCTTCCGCTTGAAGGTTGCCGAGATACATGATGTGTACATGGTGGTAAGTGGCGAGAGCGTGTGTGAAGAAGTACACCCCTGCAGGGTGAACATGATCTATTCGAATAGCCGCGTCTGAGGTAATGTACTACTTGGTTGCTTATGCAGTTCATAGACAAGTGAAAGTGGATACTCTAAAATGTGCAAGATACGCGTGAGTTCTATGAATGGCCTTCTCGTAGGGAGATGGAAGCAGATCCACAGTGGTGTATTGATATGTTGAATATTTGGACTCATGTGCGCCACCTCAAAAGAGTTACTAGCAGTCGTAGTAGAGGATAGCCACTGAGTCAAAGCTGTCTTGCTGCAGTTAAACTGCACCACCCCTTTGTTGATACTGATGCATATGTAGCTAGTTTGATGTAAGTCTTGCTGGGTACATTTGTACTCATGTTTTCTTAATTTTTTTGCAGAGAGACTTCAATCTCACTAGTAGTTCCATCTGGACTTCGACATTCAGCTTGTTACCTCAGCAACGATCTTGTACCCTTTGGAGGGTCTTGTAGATAGTCAGGCTCTAAAGCCTTCTCCCTTTTTAGATGTCTGTACTCAGACATTTTTATGCTTTCGTTGCCTGCATGCTCTGTATTTTGGGTCATGTGACCCATGATTGTAATTCTTATCATGTATTACTCTTCAGAGCCTTCTGAATAAATACTTTGAGTCGTAGAGTTTTGTTGTGATGCCATGTTGTACTTGCACATATCGAGCATATTGTGTGTATGATTTTGAAATGCTTGGTATGTGTGGGATCCGACAATCTAGTTGTTTATTCCTGGTAGTCTCTCTTATGGAGAAATGTCTCCTAGTGCTTCCACTGAGCCATGGTAGCTTGCTACTGCTCTGGAACACATGGGATGATCAGCTTGTGTCCTTCTTTTCTCATGTGTCTGTCCCTTCAGGGAAATGTCACGCATTGTTCCTTCAAGTCCTTGTAGCTTGCTATGACTTGGGTTCATATGTTGATGACCGACACGTGCATTGTGGGTGATGTATGCCTGTCCCTGTAATTAGTGCCACCTTGGGTTACAACTAGTCATGTCGTCCCGGGTTCTCTGTCACATGGATGCTAGAGACACTATCATATACATGAGCCAAAAGGCGCAAAAGGTCCCGGGCCAGGTAAGGTGGCACACGTGGGGATACCGTGCGTGAGGCCGCAAAGTGATATGATGTGTTACATGCCAGATCGTTGTGACTTAGGATCGGGGTCCTGACAACTTTGGTATCAGAGACTGACTGCCTGTGGGATTACCAAGCCAAACTGGTCAAAGTCATGTCTAGAAATGCTTTAGTTATATAAGGGAATTGATTGTGGAAGGGAACGTAAGTCTCTTTTTACTCCTTTACCTCATGTCGTTCTGATCTAAGTCACCCTCCTTTTTCCTATGGGGATTAAGAACTTGGCTTCTCATTCTTCTATCAGGATCACGTGTTACTAATCCATAGACTTATATGATTGATGGATTCAAGTCTCAGTTCAGTTTCTACTACCTCCCTGTGTTAACAGTTGATCCTGGAACCTTGATATGATGATGTTGAGTGGTTATGCCACCATTTTGCAGGACGTCTCAAATATTTTTGAGCATTTACAGCCGTTATGTTGTCCAATTCATCCTAGGTTTCTAACTAGTCTGTTGCATTTGCAAATCCCTTCTTCCCGTTCCCGATGTTCCTTTGTGCCAGATTAACCACACTAATCACCGAGTTGTGGATCTCCATTGCCTCGACATATATGTTGAAGCTATTATTATGACACTAGGATATTTTATAGAACCACCTATTACTCTAGCTTGTCTTGTATTATCAGTGTGATAACGATGCCATTTAGTTAGTAGGTATTCCATCTTTGGGTTCTTGAACCCTAGATTCACCCTACGTACCTCATGTTGATGTGTTTGCTCGTTCCTTTAGGATGATTAGTAACCTTTGCGATAGTCCTCGAGGTCCGTGGTATTTCCTTCTTCCAATACCAAGAACTAATATGGCAGAAGTTCTTTTGAACCAAAAGATCGCAATCAGAGTGCTCTTGATGAGTTCTCCATTCTTCATTGTGACTCTGCCGGTCCTACCTTTCTGCATGGGTTATCCGGAAGAAATATGTTGAAATTGTTTGACATACTAATCTATGCATCCGCAACTCATAAATTTATATGTTCCTTGAGTTGTCCCTCTTAAATTGTATTATGACCTTAAACTATCAATTGATAATCAAGAGTATGTGTGCATTCTTGTTCATCGATGCCTATTATTCTTTGTAGTCCGTCAATCCATTCTATTTCGGGATGACAAGGAGAAACAAACTCTGGTACCTCATCCATATCCAGGATTGAGTCAAAGTAGTTGTATTCCGCAGATCAAATGCCAAGCCAGCTTTTGTTCTATTCTAACCTGGAGTATTACCCCCTTTATGTTGGGATTGTCATGGGAATTTCACCATCTCTTATGAATTTGTGATATAGTGATACTTCTCGCCATTATCATTCATTCCTCGGCCTCCTTGTTGTTGTGACCGGAATGCCGACAAGTGAACCGCGATGTTTGAAATCAATAATCCCAGCAACCTTGTTGCTTGATGGTTAAAGGACAAAAACTTCATTTTAGTGTGTTGGTTACTGAATCACCATTTTAAGATTGATCGTTCTACCTAGTCCATTTTCCTGGTGCACTCTTTGATCGACTGGTTAGGATTTTGTCAACCCCTTTGTCTTTTGATCATATCATCTTCCCTGAAAAGCAAGATTGTTCTCGAGCTTAGTAACATATCGGTGGTTTGTGATATTTTGGATATCTTCACGGAAGTATCACCAGGTTGTTCCTTGGCCGTTATGTTTAGTTCGTGATCAAATGGTTTCCCTATACACCACCTCTTCTCCAAGAATCTATGTTGGATACCCCCTGAGCTAGTTGGTTAAGCTAAACAACAACTTGGAGAGTTGGAAGATAAAAACTTTGCCTAACCTAGTTCATATCTATGTGATATCTTTGTGTGTGTGTGTGTGTGTGTTGAAGATAGATGATATCTTTATCGATTGGTACTTGTGATCAATTGTTGGACATATTGTCTTACCCAAATCCTTGATTTTCCTGTGGGCTACCTCAAATCAAATCAGAACCAACGATGTTCGTAATGTTATCTTACTCATGGTTGATCCCTCGAGCATACACCATTACATCTTTTGGTCTGACAATGCTATCACCCTGTTCACTTAATTGTGGAATTCCATCTATATGGAAGCCTGGATGGATTGTTGTTGAGCCCATTGACAACATTTTCATCTTGTCCATGATTCATGATGAACATATAATCTAGTGTTGAAAAATTGTGTAAGCATTTTCTTCATGATCCGTTCATGAAACATATGTTTGGATGAAATAAGTGACTTCCTCTAATTCATGTGCATATAATGCAAGTTGCCGCCATGAATTTGAGAAAGCTTGTTTTGCTTCCCCTGGAATCATTCCAAGTCAGTCATGCATATGTGTGAAGTATTCTATGGTATGGATACTTGCAACCTTCATTCTATATGTATTCTTAGCACACCAAGCCACTAATTGACTTGTTCAAGGAAAATAAGTCTATGCTTGGATCTAATCCATGGACTTGCGTAAATACTTTGAAATCCTTGATGATGGATCCTAACCAGAACTCGGTAGTGTCTTATTGTGAGACTACTATGTGGTCATGCTTGTCTGGGACAACATGTTCACATGTGTGTATCATAACCAGCTCATGTCTTAGAGCTTACTACCGTAGTTCATTTCCCGAAAATCTCGCAATGTTATCTCGTCGAATTGTGCTGAAAACTTTCCTTTTCAGACATGCGGATGTCTGAAATATCCTGCTACCAACCAGATCTGAATCTCAGGAAGATATGATGGTTGGAACATTCCCAACATTTGCGTTTTTGCCCCCAGCTTGCACCGCCTTTGTGCCATTTTACTATAGTCTGGATTTTCAGTAATTGTTATTTAGGACCGTCTTCAAAAGTGGGCTTACCATGGGTCCCATCCATCTCCAGTGATAAGCAAAAATCACTGATTGCATTGTCTTTAACAAGGTAGTCCACATCATCCATTCTAGTCTGAGTATGCCACTCTTTCGAACTCCTTTAGACGATCGTTTGTGAATTTCCCTAGACTGGTATGAAAAGTTTCAATGATCTCCATATCAAACGTAATTCTTCTTTCCACTTAAGGGAATAATTCTATGAGTCACCTTCCCTGAGGTGCCCCATTATGGAATCATGGCAATTAACTCCTCGCTACTTTGACCCCATCCACCATCTTCTTAAGCGTGGAATTATTGCCTACTAAATCGAACTTCGTCATTTATTTCTTCCATCGCTCTCGATGTGTGTTTTGTGCCTCAACTCAAGAGATGTTTCAACATCTCATTCCACGAGTTGATCTTCAATAGCTCGATCTTCGAGAAGATCATATCCAGTAGAGTTTCTTTCTGTCGTCATCGTGTGGATGAAGGTCTCAAAAGCGAGGATGTCAAGATCAACACGATGCAACGAATCAACGTCCTTATGAAGTGCAACCTGGATCGTGAAGTTTGTGTTGGCCTTGTGTCCCCTCTGTCTTCTTACCTCACGTCTTGAATACCGGGATGAGATTCTTGTTTAGTGGGGGTGAGTTGTCACAACCCTAGAATATTTTCCTGCAATAGTTGCATTTGCATCGATGCATCATGTCTTCTTTAATTAATGCATCTATATACTTGGTAAAGGGTGGAAGGCTCGGCCATATGCTTGGTGTTTTGTTCCACTCTTGCCTCCCTAATTTCTGTCATACCGGTGTTATGTTCCTTGATTTTGCGTCCCTAACACAGTGAGGGGTATGGGGCCCTCTTGACAGTTCGCTTTGAATAAAACTCTTCCAGCAAGGCCCAACATTGGTTTTACCATTTTCCCAACATAATAACTAAACCTGATAATTAATTAATTTGCATAGGGGGTCGCATCCCCGAGGATTCTTTCAACATAATAGAGGGAGGCGCCAGTGCTGATGGTTTTGGTCCCAAACGGGTAGACCGCGGGGCCACCTCGGGGAAACTCGAGGGCTGGTTTTACTCGTAGGATGTCCCATCCGAACATGGCTTGAGACAAGATACGCGCGGCTACTATCAGGGTGTTGGCACGCTGGGAGGTCTTGCTGGATTAGTGTTACCATTGTCGAAATGTCTTGTGCACCAGGATTCCGAGTCTGTTTGGGTGTCCGGCTGTGGAGGATTGTCTCCGCGGATAGTGAGCTTGTCATGGGCTAAGTTGGGACACCCCTGCAGGGTTTAAACTTTCGAAAGCCGTGTCCGTGGTTATGTGATAGTTGGGAATTTGTTAATATCCGGTTGTAGAGGACTCGAAGTAAACTCACTTAAAAATACACCAAGCGCGTTGCGTAACCGTGACTCTCTCTTTTCGGGGAAGTTTGGGAGGAGAACACGGTGGGCTTATGTTTGAACGTAAGTAGTTCAGGATCACTTATTGATCGTTACTAGTTGCTACCTTTTGCGTAGTTTCTCATCTTACTCTTGTACTCGTGAGCTAGCCACCATACATTGCTTAGTCGCTGCTGCAACCTCACCACTTATCCTTTCCATACCCATTATGCTTTGCTAGTCTTGATACCCATGGTAATGGGATTGCTGAGTCCTCGTGGCTCATCGATTACTACAACAATAGTTGCAGGTATAGGTAATGCGATGATCATGACGTGAGAGCGATGTTTTGCTTGTTTTGGAGTTCTTCTGCTTCTTCATTGATCTGAGGTTAGGTTCCTGGTCGGCGGCCTGGCCTAGCAGGGTGGATGTCGTTTGAGTTTCTGTTTGTGTTTCATCCGTAGTAGGATGTTGTTCTCATGTATGATGTATTGATGTATTCTTGTGGCATTGTATGCCTTTTTTATGTATCCCCATCTATTATGTAATGGTTTGATGTACTGATATCCACCTTGCAAAAGCGTTTCAATATGCGGTTCTATCCTTGGTGGGACCTTTAATTTCCTTTAGGATAGAGTCGCAATTTGGGCGTGACACTGAGTTACTACTGCTATCGTTAATGTTGCACTTGCTATAAAACTACTGCTATCACTGTTACCATTACTATTGCTACTGCCACTACTATCAAAACTATATTACTACTTTGTTACTGATCACTTTGCTGCAGATAATTAATCTCTAGGTGTGGTTGAATTGACAACTCAGCTGCTAATACTTGCAAATATTCTTTGTCTCCCCTTGTGTCGAATCTATAAATTTGGGTTGAACACTCTACCCTCGAAAACTGTTGCGACCCCCCTATACTTGTGGGTTATCAGGAACCTGGGTCCCGTCGTCAACCCGGAGCTTCCTTGGTGGCGGGCGCGTGGGCCACATTTGGTGCGGAGGCTGGCATCCGCCGCGGAGGTGGTACGTCACCGTGTCAGGAAGGAGGACAAGCACGTCCGTTGCTACATGGTTGTGTTGGATGTCAGGTTATCCAATACCTGGCAGGTTCTTCAGGGATCTCACCCAAGCTATGGTCATGTGATGGTTCCTTCTCTTTGGGTGTCCACCGTGAGTGACCTAGATTCTTTGAAATATTCGATCTGTATTAGCTAGGGATGTATTTGAGATAATATTCAAGACGATGTATTCGAGATTATATTATTTGATAATATTCGAGTCGATGTATTCGAGATTATATTATTCGATAATATTCGCGATGATGTATAGATTATATTTGATGATGCATATTAATTATCTGGATTATTTGAGATGCATCATATCTATTATGATTCAGTTTTTCCTTATTGATTGCATGCATGCATTCTAATTTGAATACTAAATTGTTTTATCTTTCTTCTGGATTAGTTAAATAAAAGCTATGGACAATACCGGCAGAGAAGGAGAAGAGAATCTGTTCGACATCATACGCTCCCCGAGCCTAGATGGGAATGAAGAAGATGACGGCTGGCAATATCTGAACCCTACCAGTGAGGGTATGCTATTTGATGAAGAGAAACCAATAGATGAAGTCCAGAACAATGATAATGAAGGAAATGTTCTTCAAATAACAAAGACCGGCGAGGTATATTTATATAAGAAGGCATCTGGTGATCATCACATGTTTTATTTGATTTGTATGTATATTAACGAATCGATCATTCTTCTTTTAGCCCTTTGGATCGGGCAAATCTTCTACAAGCAGCAGGACAGTTTGAGGCAAAAACTTGAAGGATGGCATAAAGTTCAACATCAATGCCATCAAACCTAATGGCGAACCGCGCGAACCTAAGAAGAATGCGAACAAGTTCATTCGTCAATGCGGAGTTATTGCCAGGGACCAAATCCCGATCTCCATTCAAGAATGAAAAAAGCCATTAAAGGAAGATCCAGATGTTACTTTTGTCGACCAAAGAGCAAAAGATCTGCTTCGGGATCTCATGTCACATTTCACCCTACCGAATCATTTCACAGATGTAGATGTGGAGAAATTCAAGAACTCTACTATTAGGAAGATGGCAATAGCATTCAAAAACCACAAGAAATATAAGGACCGCGTACATCAATGCAGGAAAGAAGACTCCAGAGTTAAAGGGAAGATTGGAGAAGGCAAGAGATCACTTGGACGCTTTTGTGAAATTCAAGGAATTGGAAGTAGCACTACAAAAAAATACACTTCCATGATGATACGTGTTTGTCATAGTAGGTCACATTTTCCGTCATGCATGTACATCCATGACAAATTTATGATCGAATCAAGATAGTCATACTTGTGCTGTCGTAGAAGTGTTCCATGACATTACCAAAATTATCATCAGGGAAGTGTCCACTTCCATGACGATAAATCGCGCGTCACAGAAGTGCTTTCGTCAAGGGTGATCGACATGTGGCATCCACCGTAACGGAACACCGTTAAGCTATCGGGTCCGGTTTTGGATCCGATAACCCGTTAACAGCCCCGACCAATGGGGATTTTCCATGTGTAAAATCATCATTGGCTGGAGGAAACACGTGTCGGCTCACCATTGGGACAGATGTCATCCACTCATTGGATCCAAAGCACCTATGATACGTCGACACGTGGCACGGCCCAACAGAGGCCCATTCCTGTGAAAAGGCCGGCCTGTTTGACTTGGTCAAAAGGTGGCGGGCCGGCCCACGGCAAGCCTGTTAACGGCATGTTCGCATATAGCCCATTTACAGGCCGCTAACCCAAGGCCCGTTTACGGCCTATCCCAATTAGGCCCAGTAGCGTCATCTGGGACGTCCAATATAATTCCTGCCCATTTTAACTTCCGGCCCATGTCTGGCCCATGACGTCTTTTGGCCCATTTGAGGCCCTTAGTAACCCTCGGCCCATTAACAGCCCGTGGTAAAACTGGCCCGTAATGAACAGTGTATCACTTTGTACCCATTAACGGCCCATTATTCCGTTGGGCCATTTCCAGCCCCTGTTATCTTTCGGCCTTCTCAGGGCCCATTTATTCTTGGGCTCATTTCAAAGATTCGCTTACTTTCGCCCACATCGCTATTTTTCGCTTGTGGGCCAAATACAGCCCGTGGTTACAATCGGCCTGTTTGTGGCCCGTTAATACGTTGGGCCATTTTCATAGCGTCATCAAATACTGCCTATTAACGACGGCCCGTTATGGTCCCATGAACGGACGATTTCAACTCTAGCCCATTTACGACCATAATGTTTGGCCAACCGATCTTATGGCCCGTAGAAGGCCCATTGATGGTACGGCCCATGGAAGGCCCATTGGGTCTACGCCCCGTAGAAGGCCCATTGTTTCTACAACCCTTAGAAGGCCCATTGTTTCTACGGCCCGTAGGAGGCCCATGTTAACTACAGTAAATATGTAGCCCATTGTTAATGTGGCCTAGTTTTAAAAAATAGGTTATTCCGGCCACTAGCACGTCGCAAAAAAAGAATCGCACTGACTACAAGAAAACAAATAAACAAGACAAAAGAAATAAATAACCAAGCAACTTACGCTAGGCTATCACGGCTATTACACATATTACATCCACTGGGCATCAAAGTTCAATACAAGTGCAAATATAGGGAACAAAGCAGCATATAAACGTCGCAGGAAAACAAGTCCAGAACTGAAACCACTTCAGAAGAGCTCAAGAAATAATATCCTGGGTACCCATAATGCTGGCAAGATGCTTAGCAAGCTTATTAACTTTCTCTTGTTTGGCGCTTAAATCCTCCAGCACTTGCTGTTGCACCAGAAAGTATGCATCTAAATTCTGCAAGGACTTCCTCAGTCCTTCGGCTTCCTGTCGCATAACATCTGATCGATGTCTTTCAACTTGAAGTTGAGACTCAAGAAGCTGAACTGATTCGGGCAGCGAGTTCGAAGTGCTGGTGCCAGTAGTAGTAGCCAGTAACTCGAACACTACATCAAGATAGGACTTTGGGGTTGTCTCAATGTCTTCAATATAGTTTTTATCAGCTTTCTTGGAGAACAACAAGGATGTCTCACTATCTTGAACCTTATCTGCATTACTTCCTATACAATTGCATAACTTGGTACTCTTCTCCAATATTTTATCCGCGTTCTAAAAGGGAAACAAACAAACACATCACAGGCTTACAATGTAGTATATGAAACTCATTTTGGTAAACCAGTTCAGTAGTAAGGTGGACATGATAACAGCATGAAACAAACATATATCTATGTAGTATGGTCACTGTATGGTCTATATCATTCTAGTTTATGTTGCCAAATCAAGAAAGATACAGTTCGAATCATATCTACTTAAGACAAAGCAGCATAGACAGAATATAAGTGTGGGAAACTACACAGCAACAACAACACTTGTAATGTGCATGGCATGAGAACATAACTGTTTGTTCAATTGAAACTGAAATCAACATAGAGCAAGTTACAACAGCAAACACGTTAAAGAAACAGGTTTAAAACATACCTGTTGCGCCATTGGAGTTTCAATTGCATCCTTCAAATTTGAAATTAGTTGGTATGAGTAAATACAGTTGAGAGAGTCCTGGATTAGGGGGTGTCCGGATAGCCGAACTATCACCGGTGGCCGGACTCCTGGACTATGAAGATACAAGATTGAAGACTTCGTCCCGTGTCCGGATGGGACTTTCCTTGGCGTGGAAGGAAAGCTTGGCGATATGGATATGTAGATCTCCTACCATTGTAACCGACTCTGTGTAACCCTAACCCTATCTGGTGTCTATATAAACCAGAGGGTTTTAGTCTGTAGGACGGACAACAATCATACCATAGGCTAGCTTCTAGGGTTTAGCCTCTCTGATCTCGTGGTAGATCCACTCTTGTACTACCCATATCATCAATATTAATCAAGCAGGAGTAGGGTTTTACCTCCATCGAGAGGGCCCGAACCTGGGTAAAAACATCGTGTCCCTTGTCTCTTGTTACCATCCGCCTAGATGCACAGTTCGGGACCCCCTACCGAGATCCGCGGTTTTGACACCGACATTGGTGCTTTCATTGAGAGTTCCTCCGTGTCGTCATCCTTAGGCCCGATGGCTCCTTCCGATCATCAACAACGACGCGGTCCAGGTGAGACTTTTCTCCCGGACAGATCTTCAGATTCGGCGGCTTTGCACTGCGGCCAATTCACTTGGCCATCCGAGCAGATCGAAGCTACGCCCCTGGCCATCAGGTCAGATTTGGGAGTTTGAACTACACGGCCGACATCCGCGGAGACTTGATCTTCGACGGATTCGAGCCACAGCCAAGCGCGCCGCACTGTCTCGATGGGCACGATCTAGCTCCGCCGCTGAACGGTGCCCTGGAGGCCGCACCAGCATCCGCTCCGACCCTTAGCTCAGAGCCGACTCCGCCGATCAAGGACGAGTGGTTGGACACCGCCTCAGGGGCTACGATCTCTACGGCGATTGAGCCGAACACCATCCATGTCCTTTGCGAAGACCGTGACTCCAAGGTGCCGGACTCCTCTCCAGACTCTGAACCCTCCGCGCCCCTGCCAATCGAATCTGATTGGGCGCCGGTCATGGAGTTCACTGCCGCGGATATCTTTCAGCACTCGCCCTTTGGCGACATCCTAAATCCACTAAAGTCTCTCTCTTTATCAGGAGTGCCCTGGCCGGACTATGGTCAGGAAGGTTGGGATGCGGACGACGAAGAAATTCAATGCCCACCCACCACCCACTTTGTAGCCACTGTCGATGATTTAACCGACATGCTCAACTTTGACTCCGAAGACATCGACGGTATGGACGACGATGCTGGAGACGACCAAGAACCAGCGCCTACAGGGCACTGGAAGGCCACCTCGTCATACGACTTATACATGGTGGACATCCCAAAAGATGGGAACGGCGATGGAACAGCAGAGGATGACCCCTCGAAGAAACAGCCCAAGCGCCGGCGTCAGCGGCGCCGCTTTAAATCCTACCACAGGAAAACGGTGATTCCGGCACGGGAGTTAATAACACCCCGGACAGTGCCGAAGACAACCCCCTCCAGCAGGATTCAACACAGGAGGAGGGAGAAGCCAGCCCTCATGATAGAGCGGCAGACAGGGAGGTGGAGGACGATAATTATATGCCTCCCTCCGAAGATGAGGCAAGCCTCGACGACGACGAATTTGTCGTGCCTCAGGATCCCACCGAACAGGAGCGTTTCAAACTCAGGCTTATGGCCACGGCAAGCATCCTCAAGAAAAAGTAGCAACAGCTTAGAGCTGACCAAGAACTGCTAGCTGAAGTCCTTGCAGCCGAAGAGTACGAACTCGAACGCCCCTCCAAGAGATACCCAAAACACAGGCTGCTACCCCAATTAGAGGAAGCAGCACCCAAATCACCAGCGCATGATGCGGCCAACCGGCCAACCCGTGGTCGCGACAGAGAGGCCTCTAGACCCTCCATTCAAGCCGCACTCCAGCGTCGCTCAAAAAGTACCAAGGCACGGGGAAACGCGCCAGACCTGCGAGACATATTGGAGGACAAGGCAAGGCAAACAAGATCGATCTACGGATCGCGAGGGCGCCCCACGACACGTGATGATAACCGTCACGCCGGATACAACAATTCCGGCCGGGCCGAACACAATAGACAAAGCTCATTTGAGCTGCGTCATGATATAGCTCAATACAGAGGCGCCGCACACCCACTATGCTTCACAGACGAAGTGATGGATCATCAAATCCCTGAGGGTTTCAAACCCGTAAACATCGAATCATACGATGGCACAACAGATCATGCGGTTTGGATCAAGGACTACCTCCTCCATATCCACATGGCCCGCGGCGATGATCTACACACCATCAAATACCTCCCACTCAAGCTTAAAGGACCAGCTCGGCATTGGCTTAACAGCTTGCCAGCAAAATAAATTGGTTGTTGGGAGGACCTGGAAGCCGCATTCCTTGATAACTTCCAGGGCACATACGTGCGACCACCAGACGCCGATGACCTCAGCCACATAATTCAACAGCCAGAAGAATCGGCCAGACAATTCTGGACACGGTTCCTAACCAAGAAAAATCAAATCGTTGTCTGTCCGGATGCAGAGGCCCTTGCAGCCTTCAAACATATCATCCGCGACGAGTGGCTTGCCCGGCACCTAGGACAGGAAAAGCCGAAATCCATGGCAGCCCTCACAACGCTCATGACCCGCTTTTGCACGGGAGAGGACAGCTGGCTAGCTCTTAGTAACAACTTGACCAAAAACCCTGGTAGTTCGGATACCAAGGAAAACAATGGCAAGTCGCGTCGCAACAAGGACAAGCGCCGCATTAACGGCGATAATGCTGAAGATACGGCAGTCAATGCCGGATTCAGAGGCTCTAAACCCGGTCAGCGGAAAAAGCCGTTAAAAGAAATACTCAGGGCCCGTCCAATCTGGACCAAATACTCGATCGCTCGTGCCAAATACATGGCACCCCCGAAAAACTAGCCAACCACACCAACAGGGATTGTTGGGTCTTCAAACAGGCAGGCAAGTTAAATGCCGAACTCAATGACAAGGGGCTGCATAGCGATGACGAGGAGGAGCCCCGGCCGCCGAACAATAGAGACAGAAGGGCATCCCCCACAAGTGCGGACGGTGAACATGATATACGCAACCCACATACCCAAAAGGGAGCGGAAGCGTGCACTAAGGGACGTATATGCGATGGAGCCAGTCGCCCCAAAGTTCAACCCATGGTCCTCCTGCCCGATCACCTTTGATCTAAGGGACCACCCCACTAGCATCTGCCACAGCGGATTCTCCGCATTGGTTCTTGACCCAATCATCGACGGATTCCACCTCACTAGAGTCCTGATGGACGGCTGTAGCAGCTGAACCTCGTCAGATCGGGATACAAGGCGCAACATGGGCATAGACCCCTCAAGGATTAAACCCACAAAAGATGACCTTTAAAGGCGTCATGCCAGGTGTAGAGGCCAATTGTACAGGCTCATTTACACTCGAAGTGGTCTTGGATCCCGGATAACTTCCGGCGAAGAGTTAATCTTCGACATAGTCCCGCTCAGCGGCTATCACGCGATCGCTTGGACGAACCGCACGGTAAAGTTCAATGCGGTGCCGCACTACGTGTACCTCAATCTCAAGATGCCAGGCCCTCAAGGAGTAATCACGGTCAATGGAAACACCGAACGCTCTCTCCGAACGGAGGAGCACACGGCGGCCCTCACGGCGGAGGTGCAAAGCAGCCTCTCACAGCAATTCTCGAGTCCGGCTATTAAACGTCCGGACATCGTCAAGCGCGCCCAGAGTAACCTACAACAAGACCGCCTGGCACGATCCGAGCACGCGTAGCAATCCGGCCCCAACCCCAGCCCTCGCGAAATTGTGAAGCCAATACTACGCGTACATAACTACGCCTGGAGATACCATGGACATAAGTGGAGGGCACGACCATGGCACGCCTGCACGCGGCTCAACCGCACTGGGGGCCCCGATTGTGTCATTCTTTTTCTTTCTTCTTTTCTCTTACTTTCAGGACTCCATTTTCTAGAAGTCCTGTCCGGCACTAGAATTGCCGAACTCACGATGCAACAGCCAGGGAAACAGAAAGCTACGTTGAGTGTCCAGGTGGTCTCTACTACGAGCATTATACATGTTTTACATACCATCCCGCAGCTTACCCCTCGAGGGGACATGTTAAATAGTCCCATCCCATGCTTATCGCACTATTTGTATCGCTCGCTTTCATTGCAGTACCTTTTGAATAAACAATACATAGCTTTTGCCTATTATTGCACTCCTTTCTTTATCTATATATATGTTCATTCATGACATGTTGCACCTGCACACTTTGGTACGGCCAATACACCTGAGGGCTTAAGTACACCAAAAGTATGGTGTGATAAATCCGAACACTTTCACAAGTGCGGCACCCGAACTTATAGCATTATATGCATCAGCTCCAATCATGTCTTGGGTCAATAGTTGGGTTTTCCTGCCCCATGTTTTGGTACCTTACGCCCGTTATATCGGCTAAGGTAGCGCTGGGAGAACCACTCGTGATTGTGCCCCGTAGAGCTGGGTTGAGCACCTCGGAGAAAGCTAAACTGACCGTCATGATAGGGCGAGAGCCGGGCGCTGTTCGAGAGGTTTTTCGGGTCCCTAAAGACTTATGCCGCTTAGAGCGAGGAGTCGGCATTGTCCGCCAAGGCGTGATAGCGCCTCAACTCGATCTTCCAAAACTAGGGTCTTCGCCAAATTTAAAATTATAGAATTCTATGGCTAAGGAGAGTGTTCAAGCACTATAGTCTGGTTGCCTTGTTCAATGCGTTGAGCGCCCCCTAGAAGGACCCAAGAATGGGAACTAGAGCGCCAAGTTTATCCCGAACACCCCAGCAGACTGTGGCATGCGGGCTGAAGCCAACGACTTGCCATCTCTCAAATTTGATAAACGGCCGCACAGAAGGTAATATTTTAAATTCACAAGCATTGCTTAGCGCATATGAACAAGTTTTCAGCGTACAGGATAACAAATGCGAGTCTATTCAAAAATTACATCTTTGGAGCATTCACCGCTATAAGGCGGGCACCCATCAGGACGCCCTCATAGTACATTTTGGGCTTGCGATGCTCCTTGCCCTTCGGTGGCCCGTCCGTCACAAGCTTCTCAGCATCCAGCTTGCCCCAGTGCACTTTAGCATGGGCAAAGGCCCGACGGGCACCTTCAATGCAGACGGAGCGCTTGATGACTTCAATCGATGGACAGGCGTCCACCAGCCGCCGCACTAGCTCGAAGTAGCTCCCAGGCATGGCTTCCAATGGCCACATACCAATTATTAGGCCCTTCATGGCCTGTTCGGCGACCTTCAGGAGCTCGACCAGCTACTTCAGCTGGTCGTCAGGGCACGGATGTCCGCCTCAAAGATATCGAGACCGTAACACCTTTTCCGCCGAGGTCCCCTACTTGGCGCGGTAGAACGGGCAGCATCGGACACACTACGGGGCAGATCTGCGAATGCTCCTGGAGAGCTCCGGATTCGGGTAAGTAATAGATAATCCACTTTCACATGCTTTCTTTGCATAAAGAATGCCTTACCCGCCGCTATCTTCTTTAATGATTCAATTTCCTAGAGGGCTTTTTGGACTTCGGCCTTAGCGGCTTTGGCACTGTCAAGAGCCGAGGCGAGCTCGGACTCGTGAGTCTTCGAGTCACGCTCCAAACTCTCGTGTTTTTCCATGAGTGCCTCGGAGCTCTTGCCGCACCTCCGCCACCCGCGCCTCTGCTTCTCTCGCTCGGCAGCGCCGCGCCGCTTTGCTTTCGGCCGTGGACACCGCTTCCTTCAGTGGTCGCCACCTCGCTCGTGGCCCCTACAATACCCACGTTAGTCCTATCATTTTTGCAACCAAATCCTTTCTATAAGGTATTACTTTAATAAGGTATTACTTACCTTCCTTATCCTCGAGCTGCTTCTTGGCAAGGCTGAGCTCGTTCTCGGACCGCTCAAGGCTCTGCTTCAATGCACAGACCACCGCAGTCAGTGCGGCAGAGGTCAGCAGCGCAGCCTGCATTCCCATATTGACATACTTATGTTAGACTCCTGCGTACATGTTTTTAGATCCTCAGTCCGGTTTTTCTTTCCGAACACTGAACAAAGCATCAGGGGCTACTGTCTTTACAAAGGGGCCGCTTGCCGGACTTCGAAACCACTGCAGGTTCCGGTACGGAGTCCGGCACAGGGCCGGACTTAGAGCCCTCTGGGGTCTCGCCCCCTTTGCGCCCAGAGTCTGGGAGGTCGCCTTGCGGTGCCTCCAGGACCACCTCCTCCTGGCTGGGCCCCTTTTGGGACTCCACTACGGTGTCGTCTGCGTCACGAGGAGAGGAGGCGGTCGGAAGTGAAGTGTTATTCACATCCGACGAATCAGGAGCCGCCGACGGCGGGCGAGCCTGCCCCTGGGCGGGCTACATGGTTATATTCGATGTTAGAAGACACTAGGCGACAAATAAAAGTCATGAGCTATTCCGAGTCCGAAACTTACGAACTCTCCAGGGCTTGGCCTTGGTGGCCACTCCTCCTCGCCGTTGTCGGCGTTGGTGGAGAAGTCCGGAGGAAGGGTCCTTCCTTTCTTGACCCTTCGGCCTCCCCAACGGGCGGCCTTCCTTTTTTCTCTCTCTGCTGGGGAGAGGCTTTTTCCTCCTCCCCGTCTTCAGGGGAGGATTCCGCCTCAGAGTCGTCAGACGATGAGTCCGACAACACCTGGCGTCGGGCGCTCCTTCGAGTCCCCTTGGCCTTCTTCTTGGCCTTCTTCTTCGGCACCACGTGAGGTGTCGGAGCCAGCAGCCCCGTCAAGCGGGCGTCCGCTGGGTCTTCTGGCAAGGGAGCCGGACAGTTAACCTGCATGGACGTGTTACGCCAGTCCTGTCAAAGGTAAGGGAGTTTAGATCCCACATAGAGTCAAACTATGAAAAACAAGAGTCCCGTAAAGGAAAAAATAGCTTACGTCGGTAGCTTGGCACTGCGAGCTGAATCCGCGATCTTCGGTAGCGGATGTGGGAGCCTCGGCGCTTCTTGAACAGCACCTTCCTGCATCTTCGCACGTAGTGTCAAGAGCCTTTTCAGAGTTTGGTGCTGTGCCGATCGAACTCCCACAATTTGAAGGCCCGTTGTTGGCATGGGAGGATCCGCAGATGAGCATAACCTGACTACATTGACAATCCCAGATTCTTGTCCACCAGGTTCAATGCAGGTTTGGTGTCCGGACAGCTCTTCCGAATCACCCCACATCAGGCCCGTCTCTTTCCATGATGTGAGCCGTGTGGGGAAGCTGGATCGGAATTTGGGGGCCGCCGCCCATTGAGGGCCGTGCGGCTCGGTGATGTAGAAACACCCCGATTGCCACCCCTTTATGGTCTCCACAAAGGAGCCCTCGAGCCATAGGACTTTGGCCATCTTGCCAACCATGGCACCTCCAAGACTGGCTTGGCGGCCGCCTCTACCTTCGGCTTGACATTGAAGGTCTTCAGCCATAAGCCGAAGTGGGGCTGGATGCAGAGGAAGGCCTCACACACGATGATGAATGCCGAGATGTTGAGGATGAAATTCGGGGCCAGATCGTGGAAGTCCAGGACGTAGTAGAACATGAACCCCCGGACAAATGGGTGAAGTGGAAAACTTAGTCCGCGGAGGAAGTGGGTGAGGAACACCACCCTCTCATGGGGCCTGGGGGTGGGAATGAGCTGTCCCTTATCGGGGAGCCGGTGCGCGATGTCGCTGGACAAGTATACGGCCTTCCGCAGCTTTTTGACTTGTCCCTCCGTGACGGAGGAGACCATCCACTTGCCTCCCGCTCCGGACATGGCTGGAGGAGGTTGAGGAGGATGCGGACTTGGGCGTTGGAGCTCGAAAAGGAAATGGATGAGCAAAGGAGGAAGAAGGCGTAGGTGAAAAAGTGGATCCTTATCCCCTTATATGGACGGACGAAGCTATGCGTCCCCCGCCAGCCTGGTAAAACTGGCTTATCTCCCAAGTGCCGTAATCAATGGCGCGATTGGGTTACCCACGTCCATATTGATGGGAATCCCGGAATAATGGGGAACGATCTCCGCTCTGATAAGACGTGCCAAGGAAACCGCCTCGCTAAACGCGTTGAGGTGGAATAGTAAAAACGATTCGTATAAAGGCCTGGCCGTGGTGTGATGTCACGCATGAATACGCCGCAGAGATATGTGCAAAGGTTATTCTCTACGGTGGTATGTGGAACTTGTTTTGCAGAGCGGACACAATCCTTGTGTTCAAAATCTTCTATGAATTATTCGAGGAGGAACCCGCCTTGCAATGCCGAAGACAATATGCTACCGGACTCGTTGTCATTGAAGCCTGGTTCAGGGGCTACTGAGGGAGTCCTGGATTAGGGGGTGTCCGGATAGCCGAACTATCACTGGTGGCCGGACTCCTGGACTATGAAGATACAAGATTGAAGACTTCGCCCCGTGTCCGGATGGGACTTTCCTTGGCGTGGAAGGCAAGCTTGGCTATACAGATATGTAGATCTCCTACCATTGTAACCGACTCTGTGTAACCCTAACCCTATCCGGTGTCTATATAAACCGGAGGGTTTTAGTCCGTAGGACGGACAACAATCATACCATAGGCTAGCTTCTAGGGTTTAGCCTCTCTGATCTCGTGGTAGATCCACTCTTGTACTACCCATATCATCAATATTAATCAAGCAGGAGTAGGGTTTTACCTCCATCGAGAGGGCCCGAACCTGGGTAAAAACATCGTGTCCCTTGTCTCCTGTTACCATCCACCTAGAAGCATAGTTCGGGACCCCCTACCCGAGATCCACCGGTTTTGACACCGACAAAAGTGATGCAAGAGCAAAGTAGTATGAACCATAGCTACCGAACCTGACCTGAGAACAATTCTTCTTCTACTTTAAGCGCTGACTTGGGGTTCGGAGTGGTGGTCGTGCTTTGGGCACTGCAGTTGCCTTACTAACTGATCGTGTTTGGGTGCTCTGTGGTGGAGACGGTGTTGTGTCAACGGGAACTAGGTTACTATCTGCTGGGGTTGGGGTTAGAAGGGGTGTAGCTGGTTCTCTCTCCAACTGGGTATGGGTACAGTCTGCGTGAGTCTGGGTTATGTTTGGTGGGGCTGGTTCTTAGGCAAGTACAACCGTGGTTCTATCTCCATCGACAGGTAGCATGATCTTTTCTGAAGACCGTGTTTTTACTCCCACAGATACTGCCATCACCCCCTGCAATTGAAATGTGTGATAAATAAGAAAAGTAATTGAATGTCCAGACATTGTAAGATAGACAGGTGCAATGGATAGTAGGGAAGAAAACGGGGCATGAAATAATTCACATTTATGTTGTCTAACCAAACAGAATAGCAGGACAAAATTTCAAATATATGATGGCTAATTAAACAGGATAGCATGACACAATTTTACATGTATGATGGCTAACTAAACAGGATAGAATGACATACTTCAAAATATGATGACTATGTAAACAGTATGACATGATATAACTATACGATGTGTCTATTAAAGTGGTTGGCATGCCATAAATCACAAACATGCCGTCGATGGAAACATGATGGCATGATATAAGTCATGGATAGAATGACATAATTCAAAATATGATGAATATGTAAACAGGATGAGATGATATAACTATATTATGTCTTTAGAAAATGGGTTGGCATGCCATAATTCAGATACATGTTGTCTATGTAAACATCATGGCATGATATAATTAAAATATATGATTTATATACTAAGGAAGTGAGCAGAGGGCAATCGAATATATGATGTGTCAACTAAGGAGATGGCATTCAATATCGTGTATATGATGTAAAAACTAAGCATTGCAATACAACATATGCATGCTATGAGTAATATAACCCTGCCAAGTTTGAGCATACACGCTGGGGATAATAAGACTGGTCATCCGCTCTAAATCCTCCTCTCAAGAGCTATTCAGAATCAGCAACATATCTCTGCTTGGCGAGTAGCATTGTCTCGCTCAAGACCTTGTTTTCACTCCAGATTTCTAAATCACCAATTCAAATGGCCGATGCACAGGAAGAGCAGTTGAATATACAAACATTGTCGACAAAAGCAATGAGAAATACAAAAATAGGACGACATGATATAATTCACATATATGACGCTTGGCTAAACAGCATGACATTGCATAATTCACATATATAATGCCTTGCAACAAGATAGCGTTGCATAATTCACATATATCATGTCTTGCAACAAGATGGCATTGCACAATTAACATATAAGGTAATTAGACACTAAACAGGTTGCATTCACACAAATCATGTCTAAACTAAGCAAATGACATAGCAATGCAAGATACCATACACACGATATGAGCAACATAACCCTGCCAAGTTAGAGCATGCACCTCGGGGAATAGGACTGGTCATCTGTCTTTGAATCCTCCTCTGAGGAACTATCTGTAACCACCAAGACATGTGCTTCGTCAGATAGCATTGTCTGCTCTGAAGACCTTGTTTCCACTCCAGATTTTTCCATGACCGTTGAGGGAGTCCTGGATTAGGGGGTCCTCGGACATCCGGACTATATACTTTGGCCGGACTGTTGGACTATGAAGATACAAGATTGAAGACTTCGTCCCGTGTCCCGGTGGGACTCTCCTTTGCGTGGAAAGCAACCTTGGCAATTGAGATATGTAGATCTTCTCCCTTGTAACCGACTCTGTGTAACCCTAGCCCCATCCGTGTCCATATAAACCGGAGGGTTTAGTCCGTAGGACAATAAAAATCATAATCATAGGCTAGCTTCTAGGGTTTAGCCTCTACGATCTCGTGGTAGATAAACTCTTGTAATACTCATATCATCAAGATCAATCAAGCAGGAAGTAGGGTGTTACCTCCATTGAGAGGGCCCGAACCTGGGTAAACATTGTGTCCCCCGCCTCCTGTTACCATCCGCCTTAGACTCACTGTTCGGGACCCCCTACCCGAGATCCGCCGGTTTTGACACCGACGTTGGTGCTTTCATTGAGATTTCCACTGTGCGGTCGCGATAAAGGCTTGATGGCTCCTTCGATCATCGACAACGATGCGATCCAGGGTGAGGTTTTCCTCCCCGGACAGATCTTTGTATTCGGAGGCTTCGTACTGCGGGCCAACTCGCTTGGCCATCTAGACCGGATCTAGAGCTACGCCCCTGGCCATCAGGTCAGGTTTGGAAACTTAAACTATACCGCCGACATCTGCGGAGACTTGATCTTCGACGGATTCGAGCCCATGTCAGGTGCGCCACGCAGTCACGACGAGCATGACTTAGCTCTGCCGTCAGACGGTGTTCGGGAGATCACACCTGTGGCTACTCCGGCCCTCAATCCGGAGCAGATCACGCCGTCCGAGGACGGGTGGATAGAACCCGCCACGGAGGCCGCACACTCAACGACGATAGAGCCGAATACTGACTTCACCTCCTACGAGACCTGTGTTGCCAGACACTTTGATTCGTCCCCGGCCACGGGCTCCAAAACGCCTGCGTCTGTGCCTATCGAATCTGATTGGGCACTGATCATGGAGTTCTCCTCCTTGGATATCTTTCAGCACTCGCCCCTGGGCGACGTGCTAAATTCATTAAGATCTCTCCTTGTCGAGACCTCACCAACTATGTCCGCCTCGAGTGGGCAGTGCATTTACAAAGAAATTCATTCCCACCCACCACCCACTTAATAGCCACATCGACGACATAATCGACATGCTCGATTTGGCTCCGAGACATCGACGGTATGGACGACGATGCAGAGAAGAACAGGAACCACCGCCCATTAAGGCACCGGACTGCCACCTCATCATATGATATATATATCGGGACACCCCAAAGAAAGCGATGGCAATAAGGCAACGGAGGATAATTCCCTCGAGAAGCAACTTAAGCACCGACTCTAAGCCCCGCCATAGCAAAAGCAGCGATAACGGCACAAGAGACAATAACGCTGTGGATAGTGCCGAAGACAAAGACAATCCCCACCATCCAGGCTTCAAGCAGGAGGTTGGGCAAGCTAGCCCTAAGAAACAGGCGACAGACGGAGAATCAGAAGATGACACTTAAATGACCCCCTCTGAAGACGAGGCGAGCCTCGGCGACAAAGAATTTATGGTGCCTGAGGATCTCGTCGAGCAGGAGCGCTTCAAGCGCCGGCTTATAGCCACAGCAAAAAGCCTGAAGAAAAAGCAGCAGCAGCTTCAGGCTAATCAAGATCTGCTAGCGGACAGATGGACCGAGGCCCTGGCAGCCGAGGACTACGAACTCAAACGCCCAACCAAAAGTTTCCCAAAGTGCAAGTTACTACCCCAACTCGAAGAGGAAGCATTAAAGCCTACACTACCAGCGTATGATGCGGCTGACCGGCCGCCTCGTGGCCGAGACAAAGTGGCATATAAGCCCGAATTCCAGCCCTCACCCAGTCGCCAGCCAAACAAAAACACCAAGGCCCGGGAAACACGCAGGACCTGCGAGACGTATTGGAAAACAAATCAGGACATAAAAGATCGGTCTATAGATCACGGGGGCGCGCCTCAACGCGTGACAACGACCGTCACGCCGGATATACTAAAAGCAAATCCGACCGGGCCGAATACAACAGACAAGAATCGTATGAACTGCGTCGTGATATAGTACGACACGGAGGCACCACACACCCCCTATGCTTCACTGATGAAGTAATGGATCATGAATTCCCAGAAGGGTTTAAACCCGTGAACATTGAATCATATGATGTCACTACAGACCCCTCAGTATGGATAGAGGATTTCTTCCTCCACATTCACATCGGGGATGATCTACACGCCATCAAGTATCTCCTGCGAAAACTCAAAGTGCCGGCTCGACATTGGCTGAATAGCTAGCCAGCAAACTCCATCAGAAGTTGGGAGAACCTGGCAGACGCATTCCTGTACAACTTCCAAGGCACTTATGTGCAACCACCGGATGCTGACGATTTAAGTCACATAACACAACAGACCGGAGAGTCAGCCATGAAATTCTGGACTCGGTTCCTAACTAAAAAGAACCAAATTTTCGACTGTCCGGAGGCCGAAGACCTAGCGGCCTTTAAACATAACATCCATGACGAATGGCTCGCCCGACATCTCAGCCAAGAGAAGCCAAAATCCATGGCAGCCCTCACGACACTCATAACCCGCTTTTGCGCGGGCGAAGATAGCTGGTTGGCCCGTAGCAACAACACAGCAAGCAACCCTGGCACATCAGAGGCCAGAGATAGCAACGGCAAACCCCGACGCAACAAACACAAGTGCCGCAAAAATGGTGAAAACGCCGAAGATACGACAATCAATGCCGTATTTAGTGGCTCTAAGTCCGGTCAGCGGAATGGGCCACTCAAAAATGTCAATTCGGGTCCGTCCAGTCTGGACCGCATACTCGACCACCCATGCCAAATTAATGGCACCCCAGGAACACCAGCCAATCATACCAACAGAGAATGATGGGTCTTCAAACAAGCCGGCAGGTCAGGCGCCAAAAACAAAGATAAGGGGTGTCAAAGCGATGATGGCGACGAGGAGCCCAGATCACCGCACACAGGAGGGCAAAAAAATTTCCCCCGCAAATCCAAATGGTGAACGCGATAAACGGCACCCACACTCCCAACCCGGACCGGATGCACACCCTTAGGGATGTCGACTTAACGGAACCAGACGTCCCACAATATAAACTAGGGTCGATCACCTTCAACCGCACGGATCGTCCGGTAAACACCAATCAGGGCAATCTAGCCGCACTAGTCCTCGACCCAATAATTAACGGGTTCCACCTCACATGAGTCCTTATGGATGGAGGCAGCAGTCTAAACCTGCTTTACCAGGACACAGTGCGCAAGATGGGCATCGATCATTCGGTAATCAAGCCCACTAAAGCCACCTTCAGAGGTATTATACCAGGTGTTGAGGCAAGCTGTATAGGCTCCATGGCCCTTGAGGTAGTCCTCGGATAACCAGACAATTACCGTGCCGAAGAGTTAATCTTCGACATCGTCCCCTTCCGTAGTGATTATCAGGCACTGCTCGGATGAACCGCGTTCGCTTGATTCAACGCGGTGCCACATTACGCCTACCGTAAGCTCAAGATGCCATGTCCGCGCAGCGTCATCACGGTTAATGGCAAGGCCAAACTTTCCCTCGGCACCAAGGAGTATACCGCTGCTTTAACAGCGGAAGCAACGAGTGGCACCTTCCAATCGAACCTCGAGTCGACGGCCAGGCTCCCGGACACGGCCAAAGGACTCTGAACTACTTCGCGGCAGGATAGCCCGGCTCGTCCAGAGCTCAATTAAACACTTCGAGGAAGGCCAGGACAGGCCGCATACCGCGGCTCAACCGCTCTCCGGCACACAAACATTTCTTACATTCCTTTCCAGTTCACCTTGCGGCGACCAGGATCGGCGATTTGAAGCAGCTTGAACGCGCAAGGGAATCCTTAGATATTCCCCGCAATGACCATCCGACTATACTCCGGACCAGCACACAGCTTCTTCCCCTGGTCTCAAAGAGGTTCCATACCATATCTCTTTTTATCACATTACATGTACTCATACGCATGGACGTACCATTCAAATACAACATGTGGATTTATATGACGCTTATCTGCTGTTATTTCTTATTGAAATTCTTTTGTCAAGTGGCATCCGTACGCCGCGATATGCCTTAAATATGCGAGGGGCTTCGTTTTACCCATAATACAGCAATAAAGTCCGAACACCTTCATGGAAGTTTGACACCCCGAACTTATAACATTATATGCATCAGCTCCGAATTATGTCTTGGGTCAAATGTTGGGTTTGCCCGGCTCCCATGTTTTGCTGCCTTACGTTCTGCTATATCGGCTAAGGCGGCACAGGGAACTCTACTGTGATTGTGTCCCAGTTCTCCCGGACGAGCACCTCAGTAGAGAAAGCCGAAAACTGCCTGTCATGATACGACAAGGGCTGGTCAGCTGTTCAAGAGGTGTAAAATCTTTAAAGATTTCTCCCGCATAATGCCATAACCAATGTAGCGTGCGATGGATCGGTTTTTCTTCCGATCAGGTGCTTATAGAGCCCTCGTATGTCTTCCGAATACCGTGGGCTGCGCCTACCTTCCTTTTCTAAAGCTCCTATGGCTAAGTGAGAGTGATAAAGCCCTATAGTCTGATTGCCTGGTTCACAGTTGAACACCTCCTTCAAGGACCCAAACTCGATAAAGAGTGATCAAGTTTATCCCAACACCCCCATACTGTGACGTGGGGGCAGGTTTACGATCGCCAACTCTTAGGATTAATATATAAACGGCCACAGGAGGATAAACTTTCATATAACAGCAATAAGTAATAGAAATGACCTTGTTCAACATTACAAAGGACAACATGATTGTATTCATGGAAATATAACATCCTTGGTGCATTGTTCACCAAGAAGGCAGGATCCTTTCAGACAATTTCATAATATAATTCGTGCTTATGTGCTCCTTCCTCTAGCGTCCTCGGTCATCGCTTTTCAGCATCCATCTTCCCTAGTGCACCTTTGCACGGGCGAAGGCCATTCCCACACCCTCTATATGATCGACCGCTTGATGACGCCAAGTCGAGGGCAGCACTTACAAGCCGCCACGAGCCCGGAAGTGGCTGCTTGAATCGCTCGGCGGGCCATAGCCGGATAATCAAATCCTTCATGGCTAGTTCGCCGCCTTTATACAGCTTTGATCAACTGTCCCGCTTGATCGGCAAAAGGCACCGGATAATTCGTGCCGACATCGTGACTGTAAGAGCTTATCCGCAATTTCCCTTTCTTCCGCTCGGTAGAATTGGGCGGCATCCGATATGCTGCGGGGCAGCTCGGCAAATACCCCTGGAGAAATCCGAATTCAAAATTAGAAACATGATTTTCTCCTCAAATACTTGCTTTACAGGGAAAAAAGCCTTACCCACTGCGATCTTCCTCGCCTCTTGGATCTCCTGCAGGGTGCTTTGTGTTTCCCCCCGAGCATCGCGTGCGGCCTGATGAGCCCTAGTGAGTTCGGATTCTTTCTCTGTTAAACTCTGCTCCAAGGTCTCGCATCTCTTCACGGCCTCTTGAAGCTCCTGCCAGCTTCAATAACCCCCGGCCTGCTTCTCACGAAGAGCCTGCTCAAGGGCTGCCTTTTTCTCGCCTCGCCATAGCTCTTCTTAAGAGCCTCGACTTCGGTCATCGCCCCTAGCACAAATCATGAAACATATTTTATCATACTGGAAATTCGTTCGCAATGAATGCGAATAGGGCTTGTGCATACCTTGTTTATCTTCTAACTTCCTTTTAAACTGGCCAAGTTCTTCTTTGGCCCGCTGCAGACTTTGATTCAGTCCGGAGACCTCCACAAGAGGAGAGGTAGCAATGCCATGCACCGCTTATAAAAGAAGAGAGATAGATGTCATCAACAGAGTCTTCCTGCGAACATAAATTTGATCCTCTGTCCGGTTCTTTCTTTCACCGAACCGTGTATCAGGGGCTACTATCCATACTATGAAACTCTTCGAAACCTCATAGAACATACCTCAAAGCCTCTTATAAGGCTCATACAGGCTTCATTCAGTCCACTCTCAGCAGACTGAATCTTCTCAATCACCACACCCATAAGGGCACGGTGTTCATCGACGATGGAGGTGCTCTTCAGCGCGACCAACAAAGCGTCCGGCACCTCTGGTTGGATAGCAGCTGATTTGTGGAACAGTGCACACTCTCCACCGAGGGAGCCCACTGCTTGATTCTCGAGCCAGATGGTCTCCGGACTATGCTCCGTCGGGGTCAATTCAAGATGGCCCCCGTCATCGACTCCTATGGGAATCTTCTCCCCCATGTCTCCGACCACTAAAGTTTGACCTCCAGGCGCCGCCTTCACGATATCCCCCCCCCCTCCTTGGCTTGGGTCCTTCTGGGACGAAACCTCGGTGTTATTCACATATTTGGGGGAAGGGGCCTTCGGGGGCGTCCCACTCTCCATACCATCCGAGCTCAGCAAATCCTATGACGAGGATTGTTCGGTGTGGGACCTCGTCGGACTACAAAAAGTATGGCTCAGGTTAAAATATTATGCCATGATGAGTCTGGACGCATAATCGTGTTCGGATACTCACGAGTTCACCAGGCTGGGCCCCGATCCCACTCCGTCATTGCCGCCGGCGGCAAAGGGACTCCTCTCAAGAGGAGTTTTCCCTTTAGGCGACTCGCCTCCAAGTGTATGGTGGCCGCCCTCTTATTTCTTCCTCTGGGATTCGTCTTCCTCCTTCTCCTCGTCCTCTTCGGAGGCAGAACAGGCATTGGAGCCTTCAGATATTGTGTCCGAAGTGCCTCGGCGATGAAGGCTGCCCCAGGTCTTTCTGGCCTCCTTCTCAGCCTTCTTCTTTGGTGCCTTGTAAGGCGCCGGGACCAGCATCTTTGTCAGAAGTGGGCCGGCTGGTTCTTCGGGTAGCGGGGCCGGACAATGGATGTGCTCCGCCTTCTTCGTCCAGCCCTAGGAGAGTTGTGGAGAACACATTAAGCATTTACCTTGGGTTATGCTGATAAAACGTATGATGACTTACCGAGCTTGTAGGGCGGGACAGCTGGTACCCGCGGTCCTCGGCTGAGTCCGGCCTTGATTTGCCGGACTTGAAAAGCACCTTCCAGATGTCTTTGTGCGAGGAGCCAAAGAGCTCTCGCAGGGTCTGGTGCTTGGCCGATCGAATTCTATAGATTACAAGTCCGTGTTGATAAGGCAGACCCGCTAACTAACATCACCTGGACTACATTGACAAGTTCGATGTTCTTGTCTTCCATATCTTTAACGCGCGTCTGGAGCACCGACAGTTCGTCGGACGAAGACCAATTCAGGCCCTTCTTGGGATAGGACGTAAGCCGCAGAGGGGCTCCGGATCGGAACTCGGGAGCAACGGCCCATTCCGTGTCGCGCGGCTCAGTGATGTAAAACAACTGTTGTTCCCACTCTTTGACAGAATCATTAAAAGTACCTGTTGGCCATGTGATGTTGGGCATCTTGCTCACCATAGCGCCCCGGCACTCGGCGTGCTCGCTGCTCACTGCCTTGGGCTTCACATTAAAGATCTCCAGCCATAAGCCGAAATGTGGCGAGCTGCGCAGAAAAGCCTTGCCACGACGATGAATGTCGAGATGTTGAGGAAGGAATTGGAGGATAGATCATGAAAATTGATCCCGTAATAATACATGATGCCGCGAACGAACGGGTGGAGGGGAAACCCTAGCCCGCGGACAAAATGAGGGACGAATACAACCCTCTCGTGGGGTTCCGGAGTAGGGACGATCTGTCCCGCCGTCGGGAGACGCTGGCTGATTTTCTTGGCTGCATCACATGCTTCGGGAACGGGCTCCCTGACTTGCTCGCTCATGCCCGCGGCGTGGCTCAAAGGAGGCCCAGACGGCCCATCTTCATCAACGAAACTCAAGACCTCGCGAGGGGCTGGAGCTCACAAGGCATTTACCAAGAGATTCTCGTGCACGGCCTCGCCACGCTGGCTCATGAGGAGGCGGAGAGTTCAAGGCAGGGTACTCGCGAGGTGCCCATGATGCAAACCATGATGACCAAGGGCGCCATCGGGCGCCAGCCCGCAAGCAGGCCCTCCTTTCCTCTTTGGTGCAAAGGGAGCAAGCGCAGAAAGAGCATCAAGCAAAGGCATCCGCTTCGTGCAACAAGACTCAAGACCAGCCCCAACGGCCGGAAGGGAGTCATCATGGAGCCCAAGCAGGCCTATCACCAGAGTTTTGGCAGGCGAGGAACAACTTTAGTCGTGATAAGTGTACCCGTTGTTCCCTTCAAATGGCTAATTGTTGGCGCCTTCCCGCCAATATTCGAAGAGGCCCAAGGCCTTCGCCTATAAATAGGAGTAGCCACACTCAGAGTGGAGGGACGATCGGATAGGAAGAGAGCTGGCATTTGGAATCCAGAGAGAGAGATAGAGACCCGATCCTCAAGCTAGAGCGACGGAACACCACCTAGCAGTTCATCACACCCACCAAGAACAGACCCTCTTGAGGCGGTTCTTCCCTGTACTGTTCCTCATCAGCCCAAGAGGCAATCCACCACACCACAAACTAGAGTAGGGTATTACACCACAACGGTGGCCTGAACTAGTATAAATCTCGTGTCTCTTGTGCTGTTCTTTCTAGTAGTTTAGGTCCCTGCGATTCGGCGAGGTACGAGACAGTGGAGGGTTGGATCTCCGCGCGCACCCCAGTGTTCGAACCTTAAGGGTCTGCCGGAACCCGAAATCCAACATTTGTTGTGCTGTAGGGTGCGCCGAATCGCTTCCGCCGCCGCTTTTTCCCCGACCACCGCAACCATGTTCGACGCCTGCCGGGCTCTGGCCGAGCGCCGAGCCGCCGCCCCATGTCGCCAGACGGCTCCCATCGGCAGCGCCCTCGCTATTCCTCGCCACCGCCGCCAACGCCGCCACCGCCCGGCGGGAACAAGCAGTAAGCGCCGCCCCAGACTCGCCCATGAGGCGGGACGACCGCACCGCCACGCTTTCGCCACTTCGCTGGTTCTTTCGCCACGCGCTTCAAGCTGCCATGGAGGCCCGAGCTGCACTCGCGCTAACGAAGCTCTGCGCTACCGCTTGCCGACGACGTTTACGAAGAATGGCTCGACCGAAGTCGCCGAGCTCGCTCGCTGCAGAGGCGACTCAGCGCCGTCTGCCTCGCTGCACCACAGCCCCGCCGCGGCCGGGCGATGAAGCTCCCGGGCGCCAGCCGCCTCCTCAAGACGGCGCCGTTTCAGGGCGCGGCCTCTGGCGGAACCTATTCCGCCAGCGCCGACGCTGCAAGAGCAGAGCCGCCAAGGAAGTTCTCGCCGCAAGAAGCTGCCCGAAGGCCTCGCCCAAAGACGCTAAGACCTCTCGCTGTTTCTCACCGCGCACGTGGAGACCCGCAAGACCAAGCTTCGCCGTCCGAGTCCCCTCGCTGCCAAGTTCAAGGCAGACCTGCCTCCACGCCACGACGGCATGGCTGACCCTTACGGAGTTCCTCCAGCTTTTACGAGCTGGGCATCGAGGCTACCAACGGGATGAAAAGGTCATGGCGAATTGGTTTCTATGGCGCCAAGGACGGAGCCCGCACTTGGCTCTCGAACCTGGCCCTGTGCACGATCTCTTCCCGGCCGAGATGCGCACTCCGCTTCATCGCCAACTTCCTGTGGTACTCGCGACCGCCACCCGCCGGAGCGACATGCGCCGAATCAAGCAGCAGCCGGGAAACCCTGCAAAAGTACATCCAGCGCTTCAACAACGCTACGCCAAGATCCCTGTGGTAACGGAGGAGGCCATCATCTCGCTTCTCCGACGGGCGGCGCGACGCCAAGATGAAGGAGGAGTCGGCGATGCATGAAGATCTGTGCACCTCCCTAGAGCTGTTCAACTTGGCGACCAAGCGCGCCAGGCTGAGGAGGGGCGCCTCCTTGAGCTGCCTGCCGCGGATCCCAAAGAGAAGAAGTTCAAGGCCAAGGACGTGAAGCGCAGGGCTGACGATCGCGTCGTAACCGCATACCAAGCGAGGCGTAGATCAGCCCGAGTCCTCCAACGGAAGCCGGTATCGCAGGTACCACCACCTCCACACCCACAACACCAATGAATGTCAAGAGCCCGGTCAGGCGCTGAAGGAAGGGTCGGCAGACGCCTGAAAGCAGCGACCGGGCTACGGCCGAGGAGGAGGAAGGAATGCAGACGCTGGAAGATGGCGGCCCGCGCCAAGGGTGGCGAACTAACCTCGCGAGGACCACTGGCAAGACCCACTCGCGAGGGAGGCCGAGGGATCAACCTCACGAGGATCGCCTGCAGGGAACGAAGGCCTCCCTCCACGCCGCCGCCACCAAGGAGAATCAAGACCATCATCCGGACGAGGGGCTGGGGCTTCAGAAGCAGGCGATCGTCAGATCCCGGGTGGAGCTCAAGCCCCACCTCTCAACAGATCTTCAAGCAGTCACCATGAGGTGAATGCAGTCCTCCCCAAGCTCGAGGCCACGCTACTCAGTGGTCGGCGGTGCCATCACGCTCACCTCACGGATCACCAAGCGCGAGCCACACCGGAGTTCTCCCGATGCTTTGTTCCCAATCATCAAGAATGTGCTAGTCACCAAGACCTCATCGACGGTGGGGCAGGGCTCAACGCCCGTCCGTGGAGACATTCAACAATCTTCAAGTGCCTTATACCACCTTCAGCCAACCAAGCCTTTCTCCGAGTCACCGACGGCTCCACGGTCCCGACCGGGCAGGTCCGCCTTCCCCGTCACCTTTGGGGCTCGCGATAACTACCACACCGAGCTCATCGACTTCGACGTCGCCCACATTCTCCTGCCAGACAACGCCATCCTCGGTACCCGGCGTTGGCTAAATTCATGGTCAGAACCCACCACGGCTACAACGCCCTCAAGATGCTGTGAAGCGGCGGTCATCACGGTGCCCTCCTCAAGAGAGAGACGCAGTGTGCTCCCCGGAGCGAAGCCAGCCGCATCGCTGGAAGACCTGCACTACAAGCAGCAGGAGGCCTCCCAAGCCGCACTCCAAGAAGAAGAAGACATCGACCGCCCCGGCTCTTCAAGAGACAGCACTCAGGCCCACATCGGCAGGGGAGCCTCCTTCCATCGTGATAGGAAAGCTGGCCAGCGCCTCCTCAGCAGGTTCGGGCCTCCCTCGAGGGCCGCACGACCCGCCAAGGTCTCGAGGAGGCGCTGGGCACCATGTGGAGGCGTGAGCCAAGCACGCTTCCCGCAAGGTGAGCAAGACCAGGAGGGCAGAACCTCAAGAGTTCATCTGCCAAGGCCATTCAGAGCTACAGGAGTCAAGGGTCATGAGGGGCAGCCGCCACTACTCACCGTGGCCCCCATCCAGACGAGGATGGTGGGCTGCGCCTACATCGACATACCAGGCTCAACCGAGCATCATCTCAAGAGCGCCTGCCCTCGCGAGTGGGACGCTATGCAGGGTCCACCCCATAGCTACGCGGCGCATGGCTTATGGCCTGCCAAACACGGCAGCCACGCACTGCCTCATGAGGACCATCCCGAGGCTCAAGAGGTCAGCACGCCTGCAACCCCGGGCAGAGATGGAGATGGTCCATGAGGAGCCGCCAGCCTCCCGAGCCTCCCGAGGCCCTGTGGCCTCGGGGCTTGTGAGGATCGGCTCCGCAGCCCACCGAGTCTGCTACACCAACACCCCTTCATCCCCAACATCACCAGTGATATCTTTAAGTTTTATTTCCGGCTGGGAGCGCCTTCAGGTCAAGATTATTCCCTGTGCCATGGGTCCGCCCCTCATGCATGTATCCTTTTTACTTCATGTCGTTAGCCTATCCTATTGGGGGCGCCTCGGCTGCATCATCCCCAAGCCGCCGGGCCACCCCAGCTGCATGTATCCTTCCTACTTTTTCCTTAGGATTATGCTCGCCCACCATGCTTGTTATTTGGTGCCTTTTCCGGTGGCGGAATCTTGCACGCTAAAGGGGGTGCTCGAGCATCGCGACTCGTGGCTGCTACCGCCTCCGCCCTCACCCTCCTGGTCTTGTCCATGGCATCGCGACTGGCTTGCCAACAAGGCTGAAACCAGCCCGAGAGCCGGACCCGAGGACGAGTTTCATTATCTAACCCAGCTTATGCTGCTAAAGGGGGATGCCTCGAGCATCGCGACTCGTGGCTCCTACCGCCTCCGCCCTCACCTCCGGTCTTGTCCGTGGCATCGCGACCGGCGCAAGGCCGACGGCCGAGACCAGCCCGAGAGCCGGACCCGAGGACGAGTTGCGCCATCTAGTCCAGCTTATGCTGCTAAGGGGGTGCCTCGAGCATCGCGACTGTGGCTCCTACCGCTCTCCAACCTCACCTCCTGGTCTTGTCCATGGCATCGCGACCGGCTTGCCACGACGGCCGAGACCAGCCCGAGAGCCGGACCAAGATGTAGAGCACCGCATCCGCCAAATTTGCATGAACACACTCAAGATATGGCCCAGAGCCAGCGCAACCTGCCTTGGCGGTAGGGCCTCGTGAGTACTGCTACTGGCTCACGGGTGCCCAGACACCTCGGCCCAGCCCCACCGTGCCAGCCACGCGGTCGTGGTGGGGTCAGATACGCCTGGCTCCTCCCGGAGGGGAGCCCTCCCACGCTCCAGTGGAAGCACCATGCTTTGCGCTGGCTGACGACACCGCCGAGGAGCGGCTATGCTCAGACGCATGCGAAGCGCTTATGTCTGCGCTGGTGATAAACAACCGAGGGTGGCCTCCTGTGTCGATTCACCTCGTGGAGCCCAGAGCTCTGTGTCCGCCTCGCCGCAATGCCTCCTGAGCGCCATGAGGGGTTGGGCACGGGCTGCGCCTGGTCACGCCTGACGCACGCCACCCAGCCAGCCTCGGCATGGTTCGTCAGACGCCACTCCCCGAAAGGAGCCAAGGTACGATGCCGCTTGAGCTAAGGGGACTCGAGCATCGCGACTCAGAGCCTAATCGTCACGAGCCCTCACCCCTTAGTTCGAAAGGCTAACGGCTGTTGAGGTATGCGCTGGGCCGGGCTCGCAGACGCAGAACGGTGGATCCGCCTGCCTCACCTCCCTACTTGCTGTTCAGGCGCTAAGGGGACTCTCGAGCATCGCGATCAGAGCCTAACTTGTCACGTAGCCCTCACCCTTGGTCCCGTTATCGGTCGGGCTAACGGCGGCTGAGGTATGCGTGGGGCTCGCTCGCGGCGAGAACATAAGCAAGTAGGAAGCACAAATTTCAAGGAATTCAAAAGCAAATATTACAGTCCACACTGTTATCGCAATACCAAACGCGAGTTTAAACGCCTCGAGGCATGATACATGTGCAGGAATTAAAAGCAAGACAGAGCCACAACGGAGTCACTTGTCGGCGGTGGAGCAGCGCGGAGTGGGCTCGCCTGAAGCAGCAGGCGGCAGCGCCGCGGCTTGGTGCTCAAGGCCCGAACTTCCCAACAGAGCCTCCACATGACCTTCACAGCCTCGCAGCGGCAGCTGCATGCTCGCCGCTATCGGCTCCAAAGAAGTTGTCCATGTCGACGCTGGATCGCAAGATATATGTGGTGAGGATACGCCATGCCGCAGAAGACAGACACGCGCCGCCTCACCTGTGGGGCCAAGACCAAGGAGACATCTTCAAGAGCATGAATCAGAAGGTAAGAGCTTGGCGGGCCGCGGCTCGGCCGGCCTGGGCTCTAGGCCACTATCATAAAGCTCCTCAAGAAGGCGCGAGCCTTCACCTCCATATCCATGAAGGCCACGCGATCTTCGGCAAGAACCCGCGCCTTGGCCCAGCCTCGACCTTCCGCCTCCAGCCTCCGCCCAGCCGCCTAGGCGATCACGACACTTCTTCAGCTTGGCCTCTGGTCCTTGACGGCACCGCGAGCCTTCATGCTTTCCTCCTGCTCCTCGGGCGGAGACGGGCCTCCTCGGCAAGCTGGTTCTCAGAGCCCTTCACCGCCTCCAAAGATCTCACAACGACCTTGATGCTGGCTGCCTCCCCTGTGGCAGCATCGCGGGCTACCTTCGCCACGAACAGCCTGCTTCTCCTCGCCGAAGCCGCCGAGGCCTGGACCAGCGCCCTCAATCGAAGCTGGCCGGGCGCGAATCCAGCCAGAGTCCCGCCTCCAAGCGCCCGCCACCAAGCGAGGGTCGGCGCCAGAAGATCCCGCCGCAGCCGGTCCAATTCAGCGGCAGACGATCCAGACAATGGGAGGAGTCTGAGAGACAGAGTTGGTGGAGAGGAGGAGATGGCGGCGGCGAGCCACCGCGCCGAGGCGGAACCAGCGGCGCCACGACAACAGCGGAGGCAGCGCCAAGGCACCTCGGCACTCGCCTGGGCCAAGGGGGCTGAGCTCACCCCTGGCTCAGCCAGCTCGCGAGGGCGCCTCGGGTGAGAGGCCTGGGGCCAGATCATCTTCCTTTCGGCAGCGGCACCACACGATGGAGCCTCAGAGCCCCTTCAGCTTCTTTCACAAGGGCGCCGCCTGGCCAAGAACATGGACATCGATCTCGCCAACAGAGCAATAATCAAGACGGAAAGGTGCACTTACAGTGTCGCTGTCGGTGGATTCGAGCAGCCTCCGCCATACTTGAAGCCCGAGAGCCGGCTGCAGGGATCAACTTCAAGGGGATCAGGAGCCGGCTGCTCATGGATCGCCTGGGCCGGGCGGACCTGGGGACCAGCCCATCCGTCCTTCTTCGGGATCGAGGGCAGGCTTCGCCTCCCCGCTAACCCTCATCCTCGCTGCTGCCGCCTCGGGAGGCGGAGAATGCGGGGCCTGCACCGCAGGGGGGGAGCCCTCGACTCGTCCCCCGAATCAACCCCCTCTCCTGGCTCTTTTTCCTCCACCTCTTCACCGGAGTCGGAAGAGGACACGTCCACCAGGTCCTCCGGAGCCTCCACGGCACGGGCCCGCCCCCATTGAAGACGGGCATGGGCCCCACTACCTGCTCCCAATCCTCACGAAGGAACAAGGGCGCTGGGCGCCCGGTCTCGCCACATCGCCTCGACCAAGGGCTGGAGGACTGCCGCCAGTCCTCGCTGGCCAGGGCCACGGGCTCGGGTGAGGCCTCCACATCGAAGCTTAGTATCGCGGCGCAGCCAGCTTGGTGCCCAGAACTCCTCAAGAGCGACAAGATCTGGTCAGCCACGCCGCCGCCGGGCCGGCTTCAAATCTACATCCATCTTCTCCAAAGACCAGCCACATAGGATCCCAAGCTTCGCCGGGACCAGCTGCCGGAGCTCTCAAGGGCTCCGTGGGCAGGATCAGCCGGGTGGATACGCCCAGATCCACCAAGACCCACTTGCTCCTGAAACCTCAATCCGCTTCCTGTGGTTTGAAATGGCGATGGCTCCGCCAGATGCAACGAAGCTCGCACACGCGGAGGCGGAGCCACGGGAGGTTCGGAGGAAGAAGTAGTGGCGCAGCAAGGCCACAGAGGGTTTCACCCCAACATGGGCCTCACAATAGTAGGCGAAGATTGCCAGAAGAAGGACAGAGTTGGGGTGAAGGTGCAGAGCTTGGATGTTGTAGTGACGGAGGATGGAGAATAAGAACTCAGAGAAGGGAGGCACCAGACCAGCAATGATGGCGCTCACGAAGAACGGGTAGAAGGTACTCCCCCGACCCTCAAGGGCGGAGGAGCCGGCCTTGAGCATCGCCGTTCCATTGACGCTTCTGCGCCCGCCAACCCGGCGATCAGTCGGCAAGGCTCGCCACGACACATTTGGCGGGTCCAAGGCAGAGAGTACCAGTTCGCCGGGTTTGGCGAGTAGCCATGACGGCAAGGGCACGAAGGAGGAGTGGATCTCAAGGTCTTGGAAGCAGGGAGGAGAGGCGCAAGAAAGGGGATCTGAGCAGCAATCGGAGAATGTAAAGGAGGCAAGGAAGATGCCGCCTATTATCAACCCGCGTTGCATAGGCTCCCACGCCCAATCAACCGCCACGTGGCGCCTAAGGTCGCAGGCTGTTAGGGGCCCACGATGCCGCAGACTTGCCCTTTCGCCTCTCGCCGCCAAGTTCGGGCGCTCGTGGGCCCGGGCTACTGCCGGTGTTTCGGGAACGGGGGTCCCAGACTTGCTCGCTCGCTGCCTGCGGGCGTGGTTTCAAAGGAGGCCTGTGACGGCCCATCTTCATCAACGCGAACTCAAGACCTCGCGAGGGGCCAGATTGCATGGGCGGACGACCAAGAGCTTCTCGTGCACGCCTCGCCAGCTGGCTCATGAGGAGGCGGAGAGTTCAAGGCAGGGTACTCGCGAGGTGCCCATGACGCAAGCCATGATTTACCAAGGGCGCCTGGTCGGGCGCCAAACAAGAAAGGCCCTCCTTTCCTCTTTGGTGCAAAGGGAGCAAGCGCAGGCAAGAGCATCAAGCAAAGGCATCCGTTTCGATGCAACAAGACCAAGACCAGCCCCAACGGCTGGAAGGGAGTCATCGTGGAACCCAAGAAGGCGTCATCACCAGAGCCTTTGGTAGGCGAGGACCAACTTTAGTCAGGATAAGTGTACCCGCTGTTTCCCTTCAAAATGGCCAATTGTTGGCGCCCTTCCCGCTCAATATTCGAGAAGAGGCCCAGGGCCTTCGCCTATAAATAGGAGTAGCCACACTCAGGATGGAGGGACGATCGGATAGGAAGAGAGCTGGCATTTGGAATCCAGAGGGAGAGATAGAGACCCGATCCTCAAGCTAGAGCGACGGAACACCACCTAGCAGTTCATCACACCCACCAAGAATGACTCGCGAGGCGTGTTCTTCCCTCAGACTGCTCCTCATCAGCCCAAGAGGCAATCCACCACACCACAAACTAGAGTAGGGTATTACACACAACGGTGGCCCGAACTAGTATAAATCTCGTGTCTCTTGTGCTGTTCTTTCTAGTAGTTTAGGTCCCTGCGATTCAGCGAGGTACGAGACGATGGAGGGTTGGATCTCCGCGCGCACCCCAGAGTTCGAACCTTAAGGGTCTGCCGGAACCCGAAATCCGACAGGTACCCGGCCTCCCGAAGCTTTTTGATATCCTTCTCCCGGATGATAGAGGCCATCCACTTGCCTCCTGCTCCAGATCCAGATATTTTCGGAAGGCCTTTGTGGGCGGAGAATAATAACGCTCGGGCGCTGGAGCTCGAGCGAAGGGGAATGGATCGGGAAGAAGAAAGCGTGGGTGCGAAAGGGAATCCTTATCCCCTTATAAAGGCAGCAGGGATTCTGCGCCACCCCACTTACCTGGTAAACTCGCTTATTCCCCAAGCGCCGTTATTGATGGCGTGGTTGGGTTACCAACACCCGTATTGATGAGAATCCCCTGATAAAGGGACATGATCTCTGCTTCGACAAGACGTGCCAGGAAAACCGCCTCGCAATATATGCAGTAGCTGGTTGAGAAAAATGGTTTGAATAATGACCGGGCCATGGCGTGATGTCACGCTATGAAATTTGTCAGCAGATTAGATTTGTGGGAAATTGTACTCTCTACGGTGGTATGTGGAATTTGTTTTGCAGAGCCGGACACGATCCTTGTGTTCAAAATCTTCTATGGAGTATTCGGAGGAGGAACCCTCCTTGCAATGCCAAAGACAATTTATGCCATTTGACTCATCGCCATTGAAGCCTAGTTCAGGGGTTACCGAGGGAGTCCCGGATTAGGGGTCCCTGACAGCCGACTATATACTTTGGCCAGACTGTTGGACTATGAAGATACAAGATTGAAGACTTCGCCCCGTGTCCGGTGGGACTCTCCTTGCATGGAAGGCAAGCTTGGCAATTCGGATATGTAGATCTCCGCCTTTGTAACCGACTGTAACCCTAGCCCTTCCGTGTCTATATAAACCGGAGGGTTTAGTCCAGAGGACAACAACAATCATAATCATAGGCTAGATTCTAGGGTTTGGCCTCTACGATCTCGTGGTAGATCAACTCTTGTAATACTCATATCATCAAGATCAATCAAGCAGGAAGTAGGGTATTACCTCCATCGAGAGGGCCCGAACCTGGGTAAACATTGTGTCCCCGCCTCCTGTTACCATCTGCCTTAGACGCACAGTTTGGGACCCCCTACCCGAGATCCGCCGGTTTTGACATCGACAACCGTGCCGAATGGCTGATGGACTGGAAGATTAATTGAATGTACTAAAATTGTTGACAAATTTAACACATAATAAAAAAATGATGTCATGATATAATTCACATATAAGATGACTGGCTAACCATGGTGGCATTGCAAAATTCACATATACAATGCCTGGCTAAACAAGATGGCATTGCATGATTCACATATACGATAAAGAAACTAAACAGGTGGCATGGACACAAAGCATGTCTAAACTAAGCAGATGACATCTTTGATGTATACAGTAAGCAATGCAAGGCACCATATGCATGATATTACCAACATCAGCATGCCAAGTTAGAGTGAAGACCTCATGGGGTAAAAAGGAGTGGTCATCTGCTTCTGAATCCCCCTCAGAACAGTTATCTTCCTCTTGATTACGATCTGAAATTGGTGGAGGGGGGTGCCTTTGCGCCCACCATGGAGCGACGTATGCATGAAATTTTATTGCCACGCAAGGCTCGTCTCTTTTTCTCTACATGTTCAGTTCCATTGTGTACAATAACCCATATGCATAGGAATAAAACATAGTGAGATTATGTAAGGAGTGCATGCACAAATCCAGAGTGAAGGTAGCAAACTGTGGATAGACCCAAAACCAATGATAGCGTGCAGATAATAGCTTTAGTTAAAAATACAGATAATGGCTCCTTTAATGTTTGTTTGCACCCAACATGAAACTCATAGTAGACACCGGATTAACCAGATAGTAGATGATACTATCGATTGCTGCCCCAATATGTACCCCACAACCATTTAAAACTCAAGTTTCAAAGATAAGTTTGGACCTGAATCGGGTCTAATAGGTGAACACGACGATAAAGTAGCATGTCATCATATTAAGCGATGCATAACGTAAGCAGACACGGAAGAGTGCGACCTCTCTTGCGGACCCGTGTAGTACTCAAGGTCATATTCTCAGTTGATGATGGTAATGCAGTTGTCGTGGCTGCCGACGGCGGGGAAGAAGATCTGAGGCGGCGAAAGACAGTCTGGAGAGCGGATACCTGTCATGGTGAACCCTTCCGTCGTTGGAGCAGCTGAGCTGGGGTAGAACACAGCACCGCAGGAGCAGGACAAACAACACAAGGTTTTCTTTGACACGTATCTGTAACAGAAGTAATTGTGTAAGGGCTTGTTTGAATTTGAGGATTCTAAAATGCAAGTATAGGAAATAGACAGGAATAGCATAGGAATGCACATGCAAAACAGTGAATTTTAAAAACACAGTGATTTCGCCAACTGGGTGTTTGTCTACAAGAATTGGAAGATCACAGGATGCAAAGAAGCATGGTGAGATTAAGTCAAACCACAAGAAGTGTACAACCTCTTTGGCGAAGCCATGTCGATCCCAGCGTGACTGGGTTGGCCGGTGAGGATGCTCCGTCTGACTTGGCGGTCGGAGGAGAGGAAGAAGATCTTAGGCGTCTGGAGATGGAGCCCGAGGTACTGCTCCGCTGTGATGGAGGGTTTTGTCGTTGGAGCACCTCCGATGAGTTGTACGACACTGAGGCTGAAGCAAGACAAGAGAGACAACGTTAACCTAAGTGGAATTCTAATAGCATCTCCAATAGATGATGTAAAATACATAACCACAAAGTGCTAGGTGTATACATCAGCCGCTCATCTCTGAACTTAACTGTCCAAACTGAATTTAAATGTTGAAACTAAACTTAACTGTCGAAACTGAATTTTGCTGTCGAAACTGAATTTTACTGTCGAAACTGAACGCACTGGAGGTAAGGCTACACGTCAGTCAATTGACTTTTTCATCTTTGGTCAGTCGATTTTGCAGCCGTTGGATACGAAATCAAGGGCCTGCAGTTCATCTTCAACCTCCACCCCCCTGAGCCGCCAGCCACCACCGGCCAAACAGACGGCCCCGCCGCCATGCCGGTGGTGCCCCTCAAAACACTCCCCACCGCCTGTCCGCCGCCGCCACGGCCATCCTCTAGGCCCCCGTGCCGAAGCTTTTTCTACGGCGATCCCCACGCCACCGCCCCACCACCGCCGGCGACCATCGCCCCCACCCTGAACCCCTAACATAGATAGTGGGGTACCTCTCCAGCGAGCCCCCTCCCCGCTACGGCTGGTTCTTCCTTAACTCCGGCGAGCCCCCCCACCCGCTGAAAACCGACTTGACCCAAAAGTCGATTCAGTCGACTGAAGTGTAGCTAAATCGGAGCAGCATCGCAAGCAAGGGCAAGAGCGAGAGCAACAACGCGAGCAAGAGCAAGAGCAAGAGCAGACCAGGCAGAGAACCGAGAAGAAGAGCAGAGCAGCAGCGCAAGCGAGAGCTAAAGCAGCAGCAGCTCCTACTGATGTGGACATCGCCGCCGAGGAAGCGACGCCATGGAGGAAGTGGCCGGCGACGCCACCGTGGATAGATCCGCGCCGTCTCGCCTCGGGACCGAGCGCCAGCAGCACCGTGAGATCGAATCAAGAATAAAATGCGGCAATTAGTGTACAACCTCTTTGGTGGTGCCGATTAGGCTGCAACTTCATCCGAGGAAACGGTGATGATGATGCTCTTCCGGTGGTGCAGGTGAAGATGGCGGTGTGGGAATGGAGGTGGCGCGAAAAACGAGGGGAACATCGGGGAAGCTCCTTGGAGGTGGAGGACGGGGTGGCTGAACCGGCGGGACGACCAGATCGATGACAGATCCTCATATGGTACGGTGGATGAGGGACGTCGAGGAGTTGCTGTGGACGACGTCATCGGGGAAGAGGCTCCGGCTTGGTGGCGGACGGAGGAGGGTGTGAGGCTTCGCGGGTTTTCCCGGCCTCGGTGTATGAATGGGTGGGCGGATGGGATGGGAGTGGGGAACCATGGCTTAGGGACGCGCTGTCCGAAATGTGGGGTAAGTTACGAAAGTACCCCCACCAATTTGAGGCGGTTCTTTCGGTTCAAGGGTATCACGGGCATTTCGCTTGTTGGGATTTCAAAGGAGGTGGGAGTTTTCGCGCCGTTTTAATTTTGGAATAGCAAGGCGCGAGTTGAGATGGAGGGAGTTGTCGGAGCACAATGAGACAAAGATATATCTTGAATATTTCGGGCTAACAAGGCGCGGGTTGAAATTTCCGGACAAGCCTAACGTGTACTGTACCAAATCAATTCGCACTACAAATGTAATTCAAAACTTTGAATTCATGATATGTTCAATTAAAATATTTTGCTACATGTATAATGCATGCAACCTAGTACTCAAATGAACGTTTTAGTGCATTCCAAACGTATATACTACCGCTTCAATATGAACTAAATTTGAATTCATTTCTCTATTTGAATAAGATCTACAATAATGATTGTTGTGAAGTCAAAGCGTTTGGATTTGTTTCTCTATTTTGATAAGATCTACAATCGTCATTATTGTCAAGTTAAACCATCATTTGTGTATTATCTTCACAGCACATCACATGATTAGTCTCGAGTTACATATGAACTATGTGTACTATATGAACTCTAACTCGATTTTTTGAATCCACTTTATGTTGATTTCAAATCATAGTACATTTCAAGCTCTAGCTAGATCTTCACAAACTAAACCATGTCTCATATGTATAATGTGTTTATCACATTATGTATGGTGCCCCGCCCCCTACGCCTACAAGTATTTAGATGTGAGTTGCAAACACCACACATTACCACAAATTCTAATAAAATGTGATAATGTTCGATATATAGTATTGTTTAGATTGTTCGATATTTAGTTGTCAGCTGCAAACGCCACACATTATCACAAATTCAAATAAAATGTGAGATTGTTTGATGTATAGTATGGTTCAGATTGTTCGACATTTAGCTGTGAGTTGCAAACGCCATGCATTATCAAATTATGGTATAACATGTGCAAAACCACAACACGCGTATCACCGCTATATTCATGCATGCATATGTTTAGAACACTATGATCTCCTATTCAAATATATGAATCCACTTTCATATCAAATTATGATCTTTGTTAGTCTCTTACACCCACACAATCCTCTAACCTTTGTAGCTACCACTAACTTTCTCTCGTGCATGCACACGCCCTCCTCGCCCTCCCCCTCCCTCAGCATTCTATCCATCGTGCACATTCATTTTTTTTCTTTAGGTCGTTCTCCCACAGTCTCCACAACTCCTTTCCGACACACACTGATCAATAAACCTCTCCAGTGATGTCTGCCTACAACATACACATGCACCTTCAATCTCCTCCTTTATGTGTCCTTGCCTCGTGTCTCTCATGCGGTCCCACACACGTGTAAACTCTCGCCCCTCTTTTCATCAATCTCACAACCGCACACTCCTCCCCCTATCTAGCTAGTAGGTGGGCCTCTCGCACCACCTCCTAGCTCCATTCTCTCTATATATCCGTATCGCCGGGCCTTATTTGCCTCTAACAAATGGATGTACACTAACCGATCTCCCGCTATACATATAGCTAGCTAGGTCCTTATAACTCGTTTTCCCCATGCGTCGATCGATCTACCTCATTAGTTATGTCTCTCCCTTCCTCCGACAAACAACAATAGATCTACCGATCTAGTTAGGTTTGCTTACCAAACACATGGTTCCCCTTCATCATCCATGGATGTGTCCCGACAGATCTTTCACGCACAGGCACACACATAAACACATCCCCACTCTTATTGTTAATATTGCAGTTCCACCCTCAGTTTGTCTAGTAGGCCTCTCCCACCATCTTCGAGAAGCAAGTCCATCACCCATCCAGCACTCTACCCCTCTCCCTCCCTCTCTCTCTCCTCTCTCTCTCTCTCTCTGTCCCATCCTATTTCCCGTCTTTCAGTTATGTATGGATAACGACCAATCTCCCTCAAGACATAGCTGGGTCTCTCCTTCTCAACACATATACGAGTCGTTCTACCTCTATAGTTAGGCCTCTGCCTACCCCTCCCGCCCACCGTCTCGCACACACACACCGATACATCGAGCGCTCTAGTCATGTCTCCCTGCCACACACAAACATGACCTGTGCCCTCTGACATTCAGGTAGCTAGGTCAGTCGCCCTATATCTTTGACTTGCACACACACACACACACAATTTCAATGGCTCTCTTCATCAATCTCGCACCCACCCACTTGATCCTCTCTTCGACTCTATCGATATCTATGACCCCTCCCTCTCTTCTCGTGGATCGCCCGACCCTCTATATATGATATGGACAGGCCTCCATTTCACACACATTACATGCAAAATTTTGTTTGAGATGTCATCGACACATATTCCCACAAATACATTCAGGAAATCAACCTCCCCCCAAGCAAATAACACTCACGAACGCACAAGCCATTTTCTAGGTTTGTATCTCTCACACACACCCACGTAGGTGGGGGCGTGCACGAAGAGGTGCACGCATGGCGCACGTACTCCCGTCTCTTTCCCAACCACACCCGCGTGGGTACACGGTGGAGCTCATTTCTGTACGAAAAGGCAGCCCACGTGGTAATTTGACCGTGTACTGGTTGTCCACTTGGTGGAGGGAGGATCATCTACCACAGGTGAACAAACAAATTGTGACTTGACGCATTATGTTATAAAAGAGGCAAACCATGTGGGGCGTACCTTAGAGGCAAGGCTTTATACACTGGAGTACTTTTGATGTGTCCCGTCAACTCGTAGAACGAGGAGAAGCTTGCTTAGTACGCCGTCTCCCCCGCCCATGGGCGCGGTGGCTCGCAGGATGAGGTGAAGCTTGCTTACTATGCCTTACACCCGCTCTCTCGCCCACGCGCGCGATGGCTCACTAGACGAGGAGAAAATTTTACTAGTACTCCCTCCGTTTACTCCTTGTCCCTACCATGGTTAGAGAGATTATCATATTGTTTGGAATATATGTCCTTTAGTAGATTTCAATATGAACTACTAGTACATACTCCAAACACTGATGTATATAGACGTATTTTAGAGTGTAGATTCACTCATTTTGCTCTGTATGTAGTCCATATTGAAACAGACGTAATAGTACGCACTGTCCCTCGCCCCTCGATCGTCGCCACGTGGTGGACGTGCAGCAATTCATTCGGTCTCATATACCCAGAACGATATATACTGTAGTACCATTATTGCTCGACTTCCCGAAGAGGCGAAGAGCCAATCACAAGGTTAATAGTTTGGAGATGCCAAGCGCAAGGTTTATTGGAGAACGAGGTGTAGGTGCCACGTCATTTATAAATAAAGCTTTTTTTCTTCAGTGGCACGTACGCAATATAAATAGGTTCATATGGAGAGAAAAGGAAACCGCTCCACTATATACATAGGCAGGACGAGCCGACACGCTTGCGTCTTTCGGGTTGCTCTTGTTTTCACACTCTCTCACACAAAACCACTGTGGCCACATCTTAACATCCCGGCGGATCACGTCCGCCGGGGGAAGGGGTGGATGCTTAGTGTAGATGCGGTCGCCGTCGCCGACGGTGAAAACCCACTGCCGGCACGTCCCGATCAGGGGTCCCCGCCATTCTCTCTCACGAAGCCGGTGAGGTTGCCTTCGTCCATTGCTCACTACCGCGACGTGGGTAGTTGCCTCCTCCCGCCGCCCTTCTCTAGGTTGAGCTACGTCCCAACATCCCTCAGCTACAACTCCCTTTACAGCCGGCCTGCATCACTGCTCCAGCTGCCCACATCACTCCATGTGGATATTTCTCTACTTCTTTGCCCCACACATACCTCTATGGATTCTACGTACTATATTTGTGATGAGTTTATGTCTCATCAACTAGTCCCAGTAATCTTATTCTAATCACGCTTCTTCAATTTCTTTGCCACAGGGATGCTCATCTCGATTTTGGTGAAACTGCACAAGATGATCCGATGGTCAAAGGGTTGCAAACTTCATTTCTTAGGAAGCGCCAACGTTGCCAGCAAATTAAAGCCTAGTTACACTAGAAAAAAATACACTTCCGTGATAATACGTGTTTGTCACAGCAGGTCGCATTTTTTGTCATGCATGTACATCCATGACAAATTTATGATGTAATCAAGATACCATACCGTGTTGTCGAGAAGTGTTCCAGACATTACGAAAATTATCATCACGAAGTGTCCACTTCCATGACGATAAATCGCGCGTCACGAAGTGCTTTCGTCAAGGGTAACCGACACGTGGCATCCACCATAACGGAACGCCGTTAAGCTATCGGGTCGGATTTTGGATCCGATAACCCGTTAACAGCCCCGACCAATGGGGATTTTCCACGTGTAAAATCATCATTGGCTGGAGGAGACACGTGTCAGGTCCGTGTTGGCACAGGTGTCACTCATCCAATGGGTGAGACGCGCCTATGATATGTTGACACGTGGACCGGCCCATCAAGTTTAATTGGGCCTGCCCAACTAAAGGCCCACAAGTTTTTGCGGACCATAATGGGCCGGCCCAGCTAAAGGCCCACAAGATTTTGCGGGCCATAATGGGCCGCCCACTAAAGGCCCACGAGATTTTATGGGCCATAATGGGCGGCCTGTAAAGGCCCACAAGATTTTGCGGGCCATAATGGGCCGGCCCAGCTAAAGGCCCACAAGATTTTTGTGTGCCATAATGGGCCAGCCCAGGTAAAGGCCCACAAGATTCTTGCGGATCATAATGGGCCGGCCCAGCTAAAGGCCCACGAGATTTCGCCGACATTAATGGGCCAGCCCAGCTGTAGGCCCACAAGATTTTGAGGACCCTACTAGGCCGGCCCATTAACTGGCTGCCATGTTTTGGGCCAAATGCGAGCCCATATTTGATCCGGTCCATTAATGACCTGCCACTTCCGGGCCTAAAAGTGGCCCATATGAGATCCGGCCCGTTATAAGCCTACTACATTCTGGGCCAAATTACGGACCAGATCAGGTCCGACCCTTTAAGAGGCTTTGGGCTCAATTATGGCCCATATCAGATTCGGCCCGTCAACTTGACACTATGCTTTTCGGCCCACTTGCTAAAGGCCCACTTAGTAATTCGGCCTGATATTAGTTTTGGCCTGTTAAGGGCCCGTTTAACATTTCGACACTATATTAATTTCGACCTGTTAAAAGCCCGTCAGATAGTTGGGCCTAACTACGGCCCGATTTGCATCCGGCCTGCTCGCAGCCGATATCTGATTGGGCCAAACAAGGACCGAGACAATTTTGGCATGTTAAAAGCCCGTGATTTGATTCGCATAATCATGGGTCGGGGTTCATTTCGGGCTGCTGCCGGCCCGTGAGTTGTTCGACACATTTCAGGCCCAACCTACATTGTGATTGTATGACGGCCCGATTATGTACCGTAATTTTATGGTTTGGCCGGTTTACTGTGAAGACATGATAGATATACAGTAAAATAACTGCAGCATCGTGAATAAGAAAAAACCTAGACTATACAATAAAGAAATTACGGCATATTACATCCACTGGGCATCAAAGTTCGCCACTATGATAATAAAGCACAAGAAGACAGCAGATTACATACACTGGGCATCAAAGATCGCCACCAGTGCAAATAAACACGCCGACAAAATAATATACAAAACCGACAAAGACTTCAATAGAGTTCAAGAAAGGATAGCCTATTGGGAGCTGCAGCAGCAAGCAAATGAGCAAGATGATGAGACTGCGCTTGTTCAACACTTATATCTTCCTCACTCTACAAGATAAACAAGCAGATAGATGACAGGTTTTGCACGTCAAAGTATCAGTGCTGACAATTCATCACATTTCTTACTGACGAATAAAGTGACACAGTTTAAAATTGCATTAACACAATATGGTACTTTTCAGGTCAAGACATGGCAGGAAATGACATTGTGAAGGAGTTGGCAGCTTCACAACAACACTGGATTACAGATCAAGAACTCATAAGTATCGATGGTTAGTGTGTTGTCAATTTATACCATTTCAGATTGGCAAATAAAGAGACGGTTTAAATAATAGTAGAATGATACGACATTGTTCATAGTTAAGACATTGCAGAATATGACATTGTGCTGTAGTGGGTAGGTTCACCACACCACTGGATTACGGATGGAGAACAGAAGCATACATGCAGTGCAAAAGAAGATCCCTTGCTCTGTATAGTTTAATTTATATGGTATGAAGAAGGAACTTGGTTGTACAACTGAAAACTTAAATTGAGAAAGGATAAACTTTTGTTTATGAACTACATAATAAACTTTAAATAAGCAATTTGATGCAAACACCAAAAATAAACAGTTGTTGCAGTCATGCCTAACCAAATATATACAACAAAGTTTGAAGGCTTGAGATGGACAAACTTACAGTATTGGTGAAGACGGGCTCTATAAAGGCCTTGTCCATGCTGATGGGGGGCAATTCAAGAAGTTTACCACAGAATCTTCTTCAAAAGCATTGCCTTTATTCTACATTTTGTTAAGAGTAAATATAGATGTGATAATATACGAAAAAATGGAGAATATTTAAGATAAGATGAAGAGAGATGCTACATAACCAAGTATCTATAAATGTAAGTGCAGTGATACAGGCAAAAGGTACATACAAGAGCAATGCACAACTAAACTTCTTCAGCACCAACCTTATGGTAAGAGTAAATATAGATCTGATGTGTAGAAAATGGAGGGCAAAGGAAAATAAGCTGCAGACTGATGGTACATGAACAACTACCTGTCATTATAAGTACACTGATAAAGGACAACATGTACTTACACGAACAATGCATATCTAAAAAAACATTGGCATTGGATATATTCTACACTAATGTAACCATTCATACAGATCAGATAATTTGGAGCAAACAATTGATAAGCAAGCTATCATGCATACTGCTGTCACATAATGAACCAGGTATGTATGCAAGTACAGTAATAAAGGACAACAGGTACTAACAAGAGCAAAGCAGCGGGCAACATATTTGCGATATCCTGTCATTCTTTTCAAACCGGAATTCTTCTTCGAGTAGATTTCCTGCAAAAAAGATCTGTAAGGCACATGCGGAAAAGTAGAAGTTCAAATTGTCACGTGATTTCATAAACAATACCTCATCCTAGGAACGAGACCAGTGCATAACAAGGTTTTTCCATTCAATGTCTTCTAAATTTAGCACGGGAGACTTTGCCGAAAATTCGTTTATAGACTTGCCATCAAAGTGTGATTTCCTCAGGTAACACCGATACTGCTGCAATGCTTCCTTGAAAAGCACAAGCAAGCTTTGCTCGTCGTGACTATCTAGATTGACCCTTGCCTAGTTACAACATTGTAATGTAAATCATTGATGTGTTCAATCAGCAGAAAACAGGAAAATAATAACCATGAATAATAGCACTTACACGTAAGTTGGACAGGAAGATGTGAAAATGGTGTTTTTCTTCACTATAATCTTCCCATGATGGGAATATATGCACGTAGTCCCTAACAAGATTGAAAGCATTGTCTTTTAAACTAGGAATAAATGGAATGGGGTTCCAATCTGCAGGAATTGGCCGTCTCTGCAGTTGGGATATGTCTTCGGCCGGTGGACTTGCTCTACTTTTTGCTGGAGTGGGATTTTTCTGTGGTACAGCTGGTGCTATGGCAAATGAAATCGGTATACCTTTTGCTGGAGTGCAGGTCTTGTGTGGTGGGGCTAGTGGTGTAGCCAGTGAAGTATGGGTACAGTCTGCTGGAGTCGGTCCTACGTTTTGTGTCACTGGTTGTACAACCAATATAAGTGGGGTGTTGTCTGATTTCTCCGGCACCACCAAGTTTTTCAAGGACTTTGCTGGTGCTCCTTCAGGTTTGGCAATCACCCTCTTCCTTTTTGATGTCTGATGCACAAGAACAACATTTGAGTGGAAAAACATGGTATGATGACAGATGGAATATGTATTGATAATGGATGGGCATGGCATCTCGACATATATGATGAGTAAACTAAGCAGATGGATGTGCAACAAAGTAGAAGAAATGCAAGACAATATATGCAAGATACCCGCAATCAATAAAACATTGCCAAATTAGAACATGCACCTTGATGGGTGAATAGGACAGGCCATCTGTCTTTGACTCCTAGAGGTTAGAATAGTCATTAGGATCATATTCTGAACAAGAATCAACAGGTGGGGAGCGTATGAGTTTCATTGCATCCAGAATGGCACTCAATGCCTTGGTGCCAATTTTGTAAGTCATTGCAGTGTTTAGCTTCAAGAGTGGACTGTTGCTAGTGCGACACAAAGCAGCTACACAGATCATAGTGTAGATATAACGGGAAAACCTTAAGCATTAGAGTAAAATCAGCAAAGTGGAACTTGCTGGAATATATGTGCTAGTATTGCCGGTACGACAAGAAAGGCTTCGGATACCAGCTCTCTTCAAGTGAAGGTGCGGTACTGTTAATATCAGTGTAACTCTCAAAGGCGACACAACTCCCTGCATTTCCTTGCTATTCTTATAGGATTCAAGTGGGCAGGCCACTACAAATCCTATTCCTATGTTTACAAGATCCTACGAATCAAAGAGGCTCAAAGTGTCCATCACAACCGACCGTATAGACATCTACACTGCAGATTTCCTGCTCATCTTGAGATAAGGAACATATCAGACTATTATCATACTCCCTCCGTTCCAAAATATAAGTCTTGGTAGAGATTTCCACTATGGATCACATATGAGATGTATCCAGATACATTTTAGAGTGTAGATTCACTCATTTTGCTCCATATGTAGTCCATGGTGGAATCTATACAAAGACTTGTATTTAGGAACAGAGAGAGTACATATTAAAGAAGAACGGAAGAGGAACATGGTAAAGAAGAGCAAGCAGATTTTGGATAATAAAATGTTGGTTGCGCAGTGCACACACATGATGAACCAGAGCGCATTAAGAATGCAACTCCCAGCTGTCTCTCGACCATTTTAGGCGGTTGGATGAAGATCCTACGTCTCCTAACCCTTCTTCTTCCTCGTCTCTGATTCTTCCCATACACCAACACCGCACGGGCCGCCAGCCGGACCACCGGCCCCCACCGCCTGTGTTCCTCTGCCACCCCCACCCTGCACCCCCGCCCCAACCCCCACCCGCGTCGAGTTCTCTTTGTTCGGCGAGGCCCCACAACCACCCGAGCCCCTTCGATCACACCGGCGAACTCCGGCGAGCTCTGAAAAATCGACTGACCCAATTTTGAAATTTAGTCATTTAACTAGTGTGGAATATAAAAGGGGAAAACCATAAGCATTGGGAATATAGTGTTGAGCGTGCCATGGCGGATCTGAAGGTGCAAACCGGACAAAGGCAACTTCGCAACCAAGACAAGAAATCAGAGTAAAGTAGTGGCAATCTATTTTCTTGCTGCGATAAATAAGTTGAGCAGATACGAATGAGTACCGCCTCTGGTGCGGCACCGTGTATGCATCTGCTGAGAATTTGACGGTGCTGCGGTAGTGATGGCTGTCGGCGGCGTGGAAGAAGATCTAGGAGGGTGGACGGTAGCGGAGGGGCGCGGTGGATGAGACGGTCGTAGGAGCAGCGCCGGCAAGGTGGACGACGACGGGGATGAAGTGAGAGGACGGGATGCAAGGATCCCCGTCCGAAGGCGTGGATGAGAGAGGTCGATCTCTTGTAATGGACGGCGGCGTCGGGGTATCAGCTCCGGCATGGTGGAGGAGGGGCGGTGGATGGGGTGGCGGACGGCGGCAGACGGAGGAGGTTGGGGTGGAGAGGGTGTTTTGGCGCCCATGGAGTACGAATGGGGAAAAGGGAGGTAGAGGGGAAGGGAGGAACCATGTACTCAGGGCACGCTTGTCTCAAATGTGAGGAAATTTACAAACTTAGCCCCCGTTTCAAATTTCTACTACATCACAGCAACATTAGTCGGTTGGGGATAGGATAGTAATCTCGCATACACCGAATATTTGCCCACGAGAGTTTGTTTTTGGCGCCCACCGTTTATGAATATGAATCGGGGAGGGAGTCGATTTCGGCCGAGGACACACTGTGTTTGGCGCCCACCGTATGAATCCGGGTGAGAGGCGGTTACGTCACGCTTGGGTGAAATTACAAACCTACCCCTATCGAAACCTATAGAAATCCAGCAGAAGGCTTTGCGTGGCAGGGATAGGCGTAGTAATTTCCATCTCGCAGATTTTGGTTTGGTGTTATCTGCGACTTTCCCCGCTTCGTTCAAATTTTACAGAGTGCACGCCATCGTGCCAACTCTATTCAATCCCGTTTGTATTCTATTTTTTCAAGGGATCCATTTTCAATTGGAATTACATTTTATATACATTATTTTTATATATACTTTCAAAAGCACAACAAAGAATTCTGCTCCTTTATATGTATAATATGATTTACAAATACAACAATCTCGAAATCTTAAGGTTGAATTCGAAAAAATTTAACCAAATTATGTTCTACTAAAATGTATGGATCAGTAATATCTACGTATTAAATAACATAGATGTGCGTGAATTCATATGAGTATGCATGTTTGATAGATCAATTTTGGTTCGAGTATGAATTACATGTATCATCATCTCGAATTCAAATATTTGAATCCCTTTTTTGTTCACTCCTTTCACGGCCATCTCTCTCGCATGCATGCTCCTTCAGGTAGCTATCACTCTCTTTTCTCCAGCTCACCCGCACGCTCACTTCATGTTTCTCCTATCCTCGCAAACATGGTCTCTCGACGTCTCCCTTGAGAAGCGTCACACTCTCCCTATCATTATACATTACACGGTTTTCATTATCTCTCATGTCTCTACTTTTCTCTGGTACTCGGTACCTAAGCTTTCTTTTTCATCGCCACACACACAGTCTCCACTCGTCTTTCACTTTGTCTTTCTCTCTATGGGATTCTCTCACACAACCTATATGTCTCTACATATGACTCATACCACTAAAATTACTCTCTCTCTCTCTGTCTCTCTCTCTCTCTCCTGTAGACACAACATTTGTTGTGGCCTCCTTTAAATCTCCATCCTGATCGACATTATTCATTTGTTTACCGATCAGACAACCCCGACTACCGTCTCCTGTCTCTCTCTCACAGACACACACACACAACTCCTGCTTCCACTCCCCTTCCCGACTACCGTCTCTCTCTCTCTCTCTCTCACAAAACTCTCGCTTTCGCACCCCGACTCGTACTTCTCTCACAAACATTTATCGACTAGCTAGCCCCTAGATAGGTTTATACACCTGCACACTCGTGCTTCCACCATCACATACATGTCTCTCTCCTGCTCCTTGTATCTATGTAGATTTTTCTTCCCTTCTTGGTACACGCCCTCTCGATCGTGCACACACGCACTATCGCCTCATTTTAAGCTGATACCTATCGCACACACACTCCTTGTGTCTTTGTCACACATGCACGCCGTCCCCCTCCACTCTCCCTCTCTCTCACACACACATGGGCTTTTTGCAACAACTAGCAAGATGCCCATGCGTTGCACGGAACATCAAGATGCATTTGTATGAGTAGTTTATCTTGTGGGGGACAAGGATGAACGATGGAAGGCCTTATTTGCAAATGTGGAGAGGGGTGTGGGTATCTTTTTGCAAAATTGCCATAGTTTCCTTCCTATCCTTCAGATATAGATCGGACGGCCTATATTGTAGGATGCCAGGCACACGATCATCACCGACAATGATTTTTATAAGAGTAGGGATAAAAAATAGAGTTGGTGATGATGGTGGGCCTGCCATCCTGCAATGTAGGTCGTCCGGTTTATATCTGATGGATAGGAAGGAAAATATGGCAATTTACCCGTACTCTTCACCACATTTGCAGATAAGGCCTTCCCTCGTTCATCCATTTCTCCCACAAGATCTTGATGTTCCGTGCAACGCACGAGCATCTTGCTAGTAAGAGTAGAAATTAGACATATACCACTTCTCGAATCTTGAAACCAACAACATTCCTCCCTTATCTCATCGAAAACACCAAAGGAATATATTTGAGTGAAACATAACATATTTTTAGTGATATACATATTTCAAAACTAGACTTTTTTCTATCAAATCGGTGAATATGTAATAATCTACTTTGATCGTGTGGCAACGCATTGGCACATTGCTAGTAGTTATTACAATTTTTTGGACACCAGACAAACGGTGGAGTACATATACGAAGAGAAGAGGCGCACGCATGCAGTCGGCCTCTCGCTGTCTCACACACATGAGTGTTACGTAAAGGCGACGTTAACAAATAAACCCTAAAACCCTAGGTGCACGATTGCTGCATTCGCTGGTACCGGGTACGTGGTGGAGCACCTTTGTAGGAATAGTCAGCTCGCGTGATAATTTGATCCGTAGGAGTTGATGGTCGGGACCACAGGTGAACGACTTGGAGCGCGGTGGCTCGCCAGTTGCCACAGATCGAGTAGCCATGTTTAAAATATTGTTTTTTAGCGGGGTTAAGAGTTCCGATTTTCAATGGCGCGTTATACGTACTAGTAAGTAGTTTTTAGAATGATTGGTATGGAGCAAAAATGAAATTCATAGTACTAAGTACCTCCTTGGCGTATGGTTGTATGGTTTTTTTTTGCGATGGAGGTTGTATGGGTTTATGTTGCAAGATGTTGAACCTGGTAGTTCTAGGGTAAATACTATGGTTTAGATTTAGACGCTGGTTTTCAGTAATGAAAATCGGAAGGGGAAACCCTTCTTTGATTAAAAAAAACTAATACCTCCATTCTGGTTTACTAGTCCCCATCGTACTTTGGGTCAAAGTTTGTCCATGAATTTTACTTGTAAAATGTGAATGGAAAACGAGATTTTGTTATACCCAAACAAAAAAGGACTGGAGGGAGTGATTGCTCTGACACAGACGCGACCTCTCATAGCGCAGGCATTAAACCGGCGCGCCGGCCAATAGGGCCCCACTCACTGCAGGCCTGGCAGAACACGCCTCCTCGCCGCATGCAACCGGCTTCAGACTGCCCCACCTGCCTCCATTGAATATGCGTGTGTGCCGGCAACACGTCCTTCCGCGAGCCGGCCGGCTTTTTAGAACACAAAAAATGATCAAAATATAATTAATTACACATTGCCTTGACTTGTTGTGCTCGCACTGGTAGAAGGAACTAGAGGTTTTTCTTTATTTATAACTCTCCTCAAAAAATTTTTGGCTTTGAAGTGAATCATGGTTGTCGACATTATCTATGAATGTGCAGGTATCTGTGGACATGAGTTTGATGTGGAAGTTGAACTTGGAATGTTGGGCTTGCACGGGAACTATACCATGTCAAATGCTTCGTCGCCGGCCAAGAGGGCCCCACTCGCTGCAGGCCCGGCTGAGCACACCTCCTCGCCGCGTGCAACCAGCTTAAGACTGCCCCGCCTTCCTTCATTGAATCCGCACGTGTGCCGGCTACACGTCCGTCCGCGAGCCGGCAGGCATTTTAGAACACAAAAAATGACTAAAATATAATTAATTTAGGCATGGTCTTGACTTGTTGTGCTCGCATTGGTAGCAGGAACTAGTAGAGGTTTTTCTTTATTTATAACTCTCCTCACATTTTTTTGGCTTTTAAATGAATCATGGTTGTGGACATTATGTATGAAATGCGCAGATATCAGTGAACATGAGTTTGATGTGGAAGTTGAACTTGGAATGTCGGGCTTGCGCGTGAACTATACCATGTCCAATGCTTCATCTGTTATTGTTTGGAAAGTAACTGCTGTTATTACATGACCTGAAAAAAACATTTTGTGCCACATCAGTAGATGCACGGACATCACAACAGGCATGCTGACTGGATAAACATTTGAACCTAGCTATTATGAAGGAAATTTTGTACTGACAATAGTTTTAGATAGCAGGAGACACCTAGCCTGCTCTGCCTCTGCTAGCTTATTTCTGGCTTCTTCCATCTCTTCTTTGTCTTGGGTGAAGAGAGCATTTGATTGCTCTTTTTGCTTCTTCAGGAACTCAGCTACACTCTCAATGGCTGCTGCACGCTTTCTTTCAGCCTTTACTAATGCCACGAGGACACGAACAGCTGACAACTCCACCTGGCTTGTGTGTAATCCAGCATCATGGGGGAATTTGCACCTTGTGTCTAATCCATCATCATTAGGGAACTGGAACCTTGTGTGTAATCCAGCCTCATTTTGGAAACATTATCTCGAGGTTGACCATACTTCCCTCCTCGCAGGAACTGCATCCTGACATGAAGTTACTTCTTTTTTAGATCAATACACAGAGCAACCTAGATCCATTTAGTAGAAGCCAGATAAACCTAACTCGGAGAAGTGAATTCAAAAGGAAAAAATATATAAAAACAGACTACAAGGTGAGAACACCCACTTCCTACATCAAGATAAAAACGAAAGCATTAGGACGATTAAGACTCTTCTTATTACACATCAAAGAACACCACGCTTAAGAGAAACAGAAACTACAACATATACACATCGAAGAACACGAGGCTACACGAAAGTAATTGAAAGGGTGTTACTTACAGGTTCGGTGCAGCTCCTCTTTAACTTGCCACGATCCTTGAAGATGTCCCGAATATCCCGTGTTTGGTCTTCATTGCTCCTCTGCATGTTCGCACTCGTGGTTTTAAAATCTCAACATGGCAAGAAAAATATACTACTAGTAATACTCGCGCATCTTGTGGGAAACATTAAAGCACTCGTCTGCCATGTTAGAGAATCTCCAACAGAATCGCAACGCGCGACGCTTTAAAAAGCGTTTACAGTGCTGAGATCGAGAAGTAGATAGAGTAGAGGATAGTTCTCAGCATAGATAGATAGAAAAAGATAATTCAACTACTCCTCGTCGTCCAACTCCTCCTCGGTGATATCCTCCTCTGACGTCTGACTGTAGGCGTGAAGATATCGATCGTCGTCGGATTCCCAGGGCAACGCTGCTCCTAGCCTCATGTTGAATTGAGCGTCCGCTTTTCGCCTACGCTTGTCCTCGCAATAGGCGGCTCGCTCCACCTTCCTCTTATCCCTCTCCGCCCTCCTTTGCGCGTAGAACTCGCGCTCGTTGATGATGTCCTGCGGGAAGTGTTGGCGCCACAGCGCCATGGCTTCTTTGTCCATCTCGGCGATGCCGAGACGGTGCTCCGCGCCCGGTTGTCGCGACAATCTTCGCCGGTGCTAAGCTGCGCAGAGGCGCGAGCTCTGCGCCGCCTCCCCGCCACAAGACGTTGGGGAAGTTCAATGTCCTATGAGGCCACCGGAGGCGCCACGCCGCCGCGTCATACGCGCGGGCGGCCTCGTTGGCGGTGTCGAAATTGCCGAGGCCGAGGCGCATTCCGCGGAACCGATCTCGGCGGAGAAGCCGCCGGAGGGGCGCGCGCGGACGCCGCGGTATCCCCAAGTTTCCCGGTGACGCGGCGACATGGTGGCGCGGCGACGGTGAGGCGAAAATGAGCGGCGAGAGAGCGGTGGCATGGCACATAGCGGTGGGAGGGTGTTGGATTTTATAAAGCGCGCCGGACGCCGCGCCAAAACTAGCGCACGCCCGGCCGCTTTTTCCCGCGTGCGCGCGATCTTTTCCCGACGTCTCTGCTATCTCTACTCTCTTCTCTACAGTTATATTTATTTTATATTTTATATTTAATATTTATCTCTACTTCCTTTACTATCTACTTTTTTCTCTATACTTTTTTTCTTGCAATGTAGGCCGTCCGATTTATATCTGACAGATAGGAAGGAAACAAATGGGAATTTTGCAAAAAGATACCCATACCCCTCTCCAGATTTGCAAATAAGCCTTCCATCGTTCATCCTTTTCTCCCACAAGATAAACAACTCATACAAATGCATCTTGATGCGTGCAACGCATGGGCATCTTGCTAGTTCTAAAAACCTTTCCATCATTTGCCACATTACTGGTTGCAGATGAAAAACCTACCCAAGCACAGCACGATACAGGAGCGACGCACAATTACAAGCTGATATTCTGTTGGACAATGGAGGCTATAACCAATTAATTTTATGGGAACAATAGCACCCAGGAAATTTGAAGGGTAGGTATGAACAAAATTGGAACTGCACATGTACTGCTAAGTGATGCAATACACACATTACCAATCGAGGAGGAGAACGATGGTCGCGGCAGCCTCTGTGAGTCATGGTCGGCAACGGGAGTCAGTTCATTGTCCACGACGGTGGTACTTCTGCGCTTGGATTCGGCTTCCGGGAAGCAGATCCGAGACCATGGAAGACGATGCTAGGGAAGAGGCTCTGTGTACGATGACGACGGTGGACCGGCTCCAGTGCGGCGTACGAGGTCGTCGATGAGGCAGATGCGCTGCGGTGGACGAGTGCGCCGATATAAAGGGGAGGAGCACGAAGGCTGCGGTGCCGTGGAGAAGTCTATTTTGTGGTGGGGATAGAAAATGGGGAGTATTCAGGTGTACTACTCTGGGTGCCGGGGTGGGGTTGGCTGGGTAGGGTGAACCTGAAGTTACGAAAACAGCCCCCTAACAAGCGTCATCCGTAGGCCTGTTCTGAAGGCTATGATGGTAACTTCCCACTGCTTGAATCAGGGTCGCGGGAGATTTTCCCGCCGACCTCAAAATTTTGTGACATTGGACTCCCCATGTGGCGTGTTGAGTGATTCGGCTAAGCAACTAGCGTGTAGTAGTAGTAAACTCTGCATATTACGTTTGACTGAAGTCAAACTTCCTAAAGTTTGACCAAGTTTATAGAAAAATATAAACATTTACCATAACAAATATGTATGATGTGAAAGTACATTCAATAATGAATCTAATGGTATTTATTTGTTATTGTATATGTTAATATTTTTTGTTATAAGCTTTCTAAGAGTTTACAAAACTTGACTTGACCAATGCTAATACGCGGACTTAAATAAAAACAGAGGGAGTACACATTTGTTTTCTTAGTTTGTAGTGAACTAATCATTTGTTGAAATTGTGAAATAAATATATTAGGCTATTGACTTCGAATGTAGTGGTCTATACAATTCAATAGTTACAATCATTGTCGAATCCCAAGATGTATACAAGGTCTATAGTACTTCACAACATGCTCAAACTCACATAATCCCAGTCAAATGAGAATCTAAATGAATTTCATAGTTATTACTTTGTAGGATGCAACAAAAACAACCATAACTCTACACCAGCCATTATAGAAGCAACATTTTGACATATCCCAATGTGTGAATGAAACGTGCAGAGAGAGCTTTTGAAGATGGAGCAGATAGGGCAGGAAAGATTGTACGTATGTGGACGAGAGAGTAGGAGACAAACCTAACGAGACACAGAGAGAGAGAGATAGAGAGAGAAAGAGAGAGGAAGAAGTTAGGTCTGTGAGAAAGATGGAGACATGTAATATACGTGAGATGCATGTGCATCCGGATTCTGTATATGTGGAAGGAGAAGAGACAACATGTTTGATGAGAGAGCTGGAAAAACATGGACGAGAGGGGAAGGATCTCGTGGGTTGAGGGATTGACAGTTTTGTGCGGGGGAGAGAGGGATTGGTAATTTTGTGCAAGAGAGAAAGAGGGTGGGGGAGGAGTCAGTCAGCCGTCGTCACATCACCCTGCTTCCAAATGACCCCGCATTCTCTAGCGCGGTGTGGTCGCCGTCTTCGATCTGCTCCATGCCCTCTTTGATGATTAAGGTGTTGTGCATGTTGGGGTGCAAAGAAGCACAAGCGAGAGTGGTCGCTGTATAACCTTGGATGGGGATGAATTGTGTGCTCGGGGGAGTGTGTGTGTGTGTGTTGTGCTGCGTGTGTCTGTGTGTGTGTGTGAGAGAGAAAGAGAGATATTGAGAGAAAAAAAACCTAAGGAGAGAAATGGGTATTCACAAAGAGATTGTGCGGGCCTTGAGGTGGGCAGGGTCGGGTGAGGGTGTCAAAATGTGCGCGTTGATGCATGTATTGCATGCGACCGTGCGAGGGACGGACGAATCGAGAGAGATGGTTGTTGTGTTACGGATGCTCTCTCTCTCTCTCTCTCTCTCTCTCTCTCTCTCTCACACACACACACACACACACAAGTAAACTAGAAGATCGTTCTCTCATGTATACACAACGTATCGGCATCTGTCTATGTCTCACTCATGCATGATCATCTGCACATTCACACCTCTCTATGTCTTTATCACACGCACACCTCTCCACATTGCCCTTCCGCCACAACACACATATGGACACATACACACGTTCTCTCTCAATCACACACACAAAATTAGTATTAAAAAAAACTAGGGCGCACCTAAAACGTCCAAACCCAAATAAACACAAACTGGAGCTAAATTCAAATATATGGAAATATTGCAGCGTCAAGAACTTTCCCAGGAAAAAAAAGTTGAGTAATATTCGAGGATTGTTTTCACACACACAAAAAGGTTCGGTGGATGTCCTTCGAGCGCGACACGGTGACACACCGTTCGATCGACCGCGCGGCCGCGGTTCACGTGCTTGCACAGGATTCCGTATCGTGGCTATGGTACTAACTAATAGAAGCGCTGCCTAAGTCTAATGTTTACGTGTACTAGTACGGTTTTCTTTTAAGTTTGACCAACCTTATATAAAACTAAAGTAAGCTCCCACACGCGCACTCATCAATATGTCGCCGCCACCGTTGCGCATGCCGGCGCCCGCCTGCTCCGGCCAACAATTTATCGCCCATCACCGCCGTGTCGCCGTCATCCCTGTGCCATGAAGCCGAAGGCTCGCCCGCTCATGTCGTCTGCGGTCCCTCCTCGCGATGCCGCCACGCTGCCAAGCACACGAGCAGCTGGTGGAGCCGCGTCTATGCACGTAGCGTACGAAGAGGAGGACGAGCGCATGCTCCAGCACGCCGGCGAGGAGGAACTAGCGTGTCATTGTCGTCTCCGCCCGCGCGGAGGAGGCACGCATGGTGGCTGTCGCGGCGGAATCTACCTTCGAGACCTTGAATGCCACGTGGATCCTGCAATTTGAAGGAGCAATTTGGGTCAGTCGACTCATGTGAGCCGTTTGATGCAACATGGATGGCTAGAAGGGCTTCTTCCACCTCTTCTGCCGTCTTCTTCCTTTGCTCCGTCGAACTTTCACAAATCGACTGACCCAAATTATACTACTAGTACGAACGTATTAAGTACAGTAGGAACACGAAGATACGAGCAGTAGTACCAACTGCAAGAAGAACAGTAGTAAGACATAGTACTAGTACTACTGTGTGTACTAAAGAGTTCAACTAACGAGAAAGAACATACTAAACATAGTTCTGCTGGGGCCTCAGCACAACACACCCTTGAAAATAAACTAAGCAACTAGTCTGCTTGACACTGCAGTAGAACCAGCATGAGCGACTGCACTTCCACCTACTCGGAGTCCGCGTCCACGTCCTCGACTTCGTCCTCGTCCCTCTTCCTCTTCCTCTTCACCGACACTTCTTTGCTTGAACCAGACACTGGGCTCTGCTTCTTCATCCAACCCTTGCAGATATTTAAGCAAAGGTGGGCATCCATTGCTGCGTACAGGATGTGATCTTCATCTAATGTCTTTGACTCCCATGCATGATGAAACTCGTGATGAGGTTTCTTCAGTTTAGCGTACGAAGGATCAGTCATGGCTGCTACCAGGGTCAGCATTGAAGGCTGAGAGGAGGACACCAGGCTTGCTTTCTGGAGATCGAAGGGCTGGCCTACAACGAGACCTATCCGACGCAGGACATCCCTGTCGTTCTTAAAGCCTACAGTAACGAATTTCACTCTTTTGTCCTTGAGGAAGTTCTTAAAATACTGGCACTCAACATCGGCATGGCATATGTGGTAGACCAAGCAAACATTATGTACGCAAACCTGGATCACGGCGGGCTTCTTCCTCTCTTCGTCCTTTAGATCCTTCTCTCATCCCAGCACTGTGGTGTACTCAACATCTAGCCCAGCGACCCACTCATCCGTTGAACTGTTGAACATGCGTAGGATGCGAGCAAGCCATGCTTTCACCGTCGCGGCTCCACGTGTGTAGATGACGATGAACTGATCACCGGTGATGGCTCTAACCTGGTACTCAGCGGTGACCATGGAGATTTGGGAGGCCATAGGTTTTGGAGGAGGGTTAGGAGAAGTTGAACTGTTGTACCCCGCAAAAACTGGGAGCGAACTAATGTGAAAGGACGGGACGACTGGGAGAGAACTGTTGTAAGGTAGAAGATGGGGACGAGTAGGGCGTGCGAACGACGTGGGGTTGCTGGCATGCCCGGTGGATAAACGGCTGCAAGCCCCTAAAGAGTTCTCGAGAACTATGCGGGACCCACTAGATGTCATGTCTACTAGACCCATATCGTAGGCCTGACGGTATAACTTCTGCCTGTTCGCACGCCATGCCGGCGCGTGGATGTAACTTCACTTAATTCCGTCAACCGCGCGCCTCCCGAGACCTTCGCCTCCGTCGCGCGGTCGCGCCCTTTGAGACTTCGACCGGCTAAAAATGAGCAATTTTTTTTGCCTACTCCGCATGCATGATACTCCCTCTGGTCCTTTTTACTCCCGTTAACCGTTTGCAAAGAGTTTGACCAAATTTATACTTCTTTTGAACACCACCTTATATTAATTAACCAGCCACACCAGTACACTCATTTGATACAATATTCACCACACAGGGCGGTACGTTATTTACAAGAATACCATCTAATCTATTGTCAAAGCTATACTTAGCGATTAAGTGTGCCACCTTATTGGCCGAACGGCTAATCTTTGACAATTGAAGATTGTTGATCAACTTCGAGATGCTCAACACTTTCATCTTCAGGTCACGCATAGCAGACCTGTCATAGTCCCCCGATGCAAGAGACGCTAACACAAAAGCGCAATCAGTCTCTAAAATTACAGGATTATGAAGAGAAATACCTATGTAGAGACCGGCAATGCAAGCCCTAAGCTCTGCTTCCTCCATTCTTTGACAGGCATCAATGAAATCCCACGACCAAATTTATACTAAAAATATCAATATCTACAATACTGATTATAATGAGTATAAGAACTACGTTTTATAATGAGTGTAAAAATATCGATTTGACATTGTGAATGTTGATACATTTTTCTATAAGTCTGGTGAAAGTAGAGGTACATTGACTTCAGATAAAACTTAAATGCACAATGCAGACTAGTTCCTCCGTCCAGGTGCGTGCCATGTACTATCTTGTCATCACAACAAGGTTAGCTATTAGAGTACCACTACCTCCCTTCTAGTTTAAAGGGCTCGATTCAAAATTTTCACCTACTCTTAGCAAGATAGTAGAGGCGGTGGAATAGTTTTTGAAGTCTGCAAAAGTACTCAACTAGTGCTGTCGTTCTTCACAAAAAAATGTGTTTACCAGTGCATGCATGAACACTAGTTACTCTAACCCCCGTCTCTTCTTTAATTCTTTGCCACATCAGCATGTTTGCTAGTATTCCCATGTGCATGATACCAGCTAAGATACCACCATTATGGCCAGCCTTAATCATTGCATGCAATAATTTAGTGCACCTTGAAATATGAACATGTGTGGGGCGTGTATGTTTTTAATGACTTGAGACTATACCTAGCCCAGCATGCAAGATGACTTATTATGCACCGTTACCCATACCTGCAGGAAGCCCGTTCGTCTCCAAATCTTTTCCTCTCCATGTGTGGAAACAATATGCCTGCCAAACTCTCCTTCTCCCTCAGGCGGTCCCACCACTCCACCCCGTGTGAAAAAATCTGCATGCATGACTCTCCTTCCCCCACACTCGTCCAATCCGTTGTGACCAGCAATATTTCCACCCCTTCACTCCCCCGTAATTTACTCCAACAAATATGCCCACGTAGCTGTTACTTAACTGCAGGTGCATTGGGTCACTGACATAAGGGCCCAACAGGGGTTCGGCCCACATGTCAGTGATGCAACTGGACCTGCAGTTAAGTCAGTGCAGCTTAGTCCATATCTTACGTAGGTGTGCCATTGCTCGCTATAAATACTGCGCCTCCCACGAAATCGCTATCTCCTTCCCCTCACGTTCACGTTCATCGCTATCTCCTCCCCCTCCCTCTCACGTCGACCACCATGGCATCGCCCCTCCCAAGCCCTAGGAGCCCCTCGCTGCAACGCGCGGACGGTCACGCGTCGCCATTCTGTTCCTCGCCGCCACTAGTCGAGGAGGACGCGTCGGTGTTCCACTCCTCGCCGCTAAGCGACGAGTCGCCGTTCCGTTCCTCGCCGCCACTAGTAGAGGAGGATGCGTTGGCGTTCCGCTGCTCGCTGCGACGCGACGCGTCGCCGTCCCGTTCCTCGCTGCCACTAGTCGAGGAGGACGCGTCGGTGTTCCCAATCTCGCCAGCATGCTCGTCGGAGGACGCGTCGGCTCCCTGCTACGAGGAGAACGCCGCGCCGCCCGCCGAGCCCCCGCCAGCCTTGAGGAGCTTTGGAAAGAAATGGATGTCGCCTTGTGGGAGGCTTTGCCTCCAACAGAGTGCGCCAAAATAGAGGCGGAGAAGAAGGCCTAGGTAGAGAAGCACACCGCGGAACAAGCTGCCTGGGAGGCCTATGTCGCGTCAAAGAGAGTCAGGCAATTGGCTCTTTGGCAGAAGGCTCTGATACGTCTCCAACGTATCTATAATTTTTTATTGTTCAATGCTATTATATTACCCCTTTTGGATGTTTATGGACTTTATTTTACACATTTATATCATTTTTGGGACTAACCTACTAACCGGAGGCCCAACCCATATTGTTGTTTTATTGCCTGTTTTAGTATTTTGAAGGAAAGGAATATCAAACGGAGTCCAAACGGAATGATACCTTCGGCATCGTGATTTTATGGAAGAATATCATCCTGGAGGCTTGGAGATCAAGTCAGAAGATCCTCGAGGAGCCTAGGAGATAGGGGGCGCGCCCCCCCCTACAGGGTGCGGCCCCCTGTCTCGTGGACCCCTCGAGGACCTCCCGACCGACTTCTTTCGCCTATATAACCCTACGTACCCTAAAACCATCAAATATCAAGATAGATCGGGAGTTCCGCCGCTGCAAGCTTCTGTAGCCACCAAAAACCTCTCGAGAGTCCGTTCCGGCACCCTGCTGGATGGGGAACCCATCACCGGTGGCCATCTTCATCATCCCGGCGCTCTCCATGGCGAGGAGGGAGTAGTTCACCCTCGGGGCTGAGGGTATGTACCAGTAGCTATGTGTTTGATCTCTCTCTCTCTCTCTCTCTCTCTCTCTCTCTCGTGTTCTCTCTCGTGTTCCCTCTATGGCATGATCTTGATGTATCCCGAGCTTTGCTTTTGTATTTGGATCTTATGATGTTTCTCCCCCTCTACTTTCTTGTGATGAATTGAGTTTCCCCTTTGAAGTTATCTTATCGGATGGAGTCTTTTATGAGAACACTTGATGTATGTCTTGTCGTGTTTATCTGTGGTGACAATGGGATATCATGTGCCACTTGATGTATGTTTTGGTGACCAACTTGCGGGTTCCGCCCATGAACCTATGCATAGGGGTTGGCACACGTTCTTGACTCTCCGGTAGAAACTTTGGGGCACTCTTTGAAGTACTTTGTGTTGGTTGGATGAATCTGAGATTGTGTGATGCATATCGTATAATCATGCCCACGGATACTTGAGGTGACAATGGAGTATCTAGGTGACATTAGGGTTTTGGTTGATTTGTGTCTTAAGGTGTTATTCTAGTACGAACTCTTTTATAGATTGATCCAAAAGAATAGCTTTGAGGTGGTTTCGTACCCTACAGTAATCTCTACGTTTGTTCTCCGCTATTAGTGGCTTTGGAGTGACTCTTTGTTGCATGTTGAGGGATTCTTATATGATCTATCCATGTTATTATTGTTGAGAGAACTTGCACTAGTGAAAGTATGAATCCTAGGCCTTGTTTCCTACCATTGCAATACCGTTTACGCTCACTTTTATCCTTAGTTACCTTGCTGTTTTTATATTTTCAGATTATAAAAACCTATATCTACCATCCATATTGCACTTGTGTCACCATCTCTTCGCCGAACTAGTGCACCTATACAATTGACCATTGTATTGGGTGTGTTGGGGACACAAGAGACTCTTTGTTATTTGGTTGCAGGGTTGTTTGAGAGAGACCATCTTCATCCTACGCCCCCCCACGGATTGATAAACCTTAGGTCATCCACTTGAGGGAAATTTGCTACTGTCCTACAAACCTGTGCACTTGCAGGCCCAACAACGTCTACAAGAAGAAGGTTGTGTAGTAGACATCAAACTCTTTTCTGGCGCCGTTGCCGGGGAGGCTAGGTAAAGGGCACTCACTCACACCCCGTCAATCAAGCTCTTTTCTGGCGCCGTTGCCGGGGAGGTGAGTGCTTGAAGGTATATCTTTAGATCTTGCAATCGAATATTTTTGTTTCTTGTTTTATCACTAGTTTAGTTTATAAAAGAAAATTACAAAAAAATGGAGTTAAGTTTGTCTCATACGCTTCGTCTTTTTAATATCTTTCGTGAGTTTGATGGAAAGGAAAATTGTGCTCAAGTGCTAGAAGAAGAATGCTTTAAAATGCTTGGTACTAAATCTTTGAATGATGAGCATGATTGCAATGTTGTTAGTATAAACTCCTTGAATATCCATAGTACTAATGATGATTGCTCTAGTCATGATGAAAATATCTCTCATAAGCATGTCAACTTTTGTGGAGTGCATGTTTGCATTAACACACCAAATAAAGAAGATATATATTGCAAGAGGCATAAGTATTTAGAAACTAAGAAGTTACAAGAAAGGCTAGATAAGAGTGCGGAGAATTTAAGACATCTTTCCCGTTGTGAATTTTGCAATAAACAAGATCATTTACATCTCCAATGCAAATTGTTTCATGATCGGATCATGTCCAAAAATTGTGATGATTTGATCTCCCTTTCTCATTACAATGAACTTAGATTGCTTTTTGGTTGTGAAGAGTTGAAACGTTTAACTAAGCCTATTCCAGAATTTAATCTTAAGCATTTTCTTGATATTGATCTAGAAAAGATTTATATGTTTTGTGCTGAGAATTGCATTGAAAATCCTTATATTTCCAATTACCTAAAGAAAAGAAAGCAAATGGAAGATGATGAGAATACTAATGAAAGGGAAGAGACTTCCCAATCTCCTCCTATTATTTCTTATGATGAATCAGGTAACGAGGAGGAGCTTTCTATTCAACCAATCTCATCAATAAGGAGCTCAAAGAGGAAGGTTGAACCTACACATAATGTGAAGAAGAAAAAGAAAAGAAGGAGCAACAGAGGTAGAAAGGTATCCCTCTCAAATGATATTGCCCCTAATACTCATTGTGATGATGATAATTGCTTTACTATTGGTGCTATCTATATTTTTAATGATGAGAGTGATTATGCTTATGATATGAAAGAGCTCAAGCTTGGGGAAGTTATGTTTGATGAGGATGAAATATTTGAAAATATATTTGCTGAAATTAATGTTCGTCCCAAGCTTGGGGATGCTATGTTTAATGAAGATGATATTTTTAGCACCCCAAGTTTTGATATGCAAAGTTGTTATGATGATAACATGCCTCCTACCTATGATGATTATATTGATGAAAGTGGGTTCGGAAGAGTGTCAACTTTAGGAAGTAGTGATCCCACTATTTTGGAGGATGTTGAATTTTATTTTTATGAATATGAAAGTGGATTTGGAAGAGTGTCAACTTTATTTAGTGATTCCACTATCTTCGGAGAGGTTTCAATCGATTATGATGAGAACGAAGTTGCTACTTATGATGATTATTGTGATGAAACTTATGCTATAAAAAGTAGTGATGATTATATTTGCAAATCTTGTCATGATTATGATTTCCCTTTTTCTTAACATTACTCTTTTAATGTGGAAACAATTTTTAGTGTTCAAGTCTCTTATGATACTCCCACTATTCCGAATGAGAAGAATTTTGCTTACGTGGAGAGTAGTAAACTTTCTATGCTTGTAGATCATGAAAAGAATGCTTTAGGTGCTGGTTATATTGTTGAATTCATTCATTATGCTACTGAAAATTATTATTAGGGAGGAACATATGCTTGTAGGAATTGCAATAATATCAAGTTTCCTCTCTATGTGCTTAAATTTTTGAAGTTATGCTTGTTTTGTCTTCCTATGCTTGTTGATTATTGTTCCCATAAGTTGTTTGCTCACAAAATCACTATGCATAGGAAGTGGGTTAGACTTAAATGTGCTAGTAATATTCTTCATTATGCTCTCTTTATGTTTCAATTCTTATCTCTTATGTGAGCATCATTGAAATCATCATGCCTAGCTAGGGGCTTTAAACGTTAGCGCTTGTTGGGAGGCAACCCAATTTTATTTTAGTTTCTTTCTTTTTTGGTTCTTCTTAGGAATAAATAATCCACCTATCTTCTGTTTAGATGTGGCTTTATGTTTTAATTAGTGTTTGTGCCAAGTAGAACCTTTGGGAAGACTTGGGTGAAGTCTTTATGATCATGCTGTAAAAAACAGAAACTTTAGTGCTCACGAGATTAGCTTCAACTTTTTACTGGAGAGTGATATTTAGTTGATTCTTTTTGCAGTTGATTACTAGAATAATTCCTTACGTCCACCAATTTATTTTAGAATTTTTGGAGATCCATAAGTTTGCGTTAGTTACAGATTACTACAGACTATTCTGTTTTTGACAGATTCTGTTTTCATTGTGTTGTTTGCTTATTTTGATGAATCTATGGCTAGTAAAATAGTCTATAAACCATAGAGAAGTTGGAATACAGTAGGTTTAACAACAATATAAATAAATAATGAGTTCATTACAGTAACTTGAAGTGGTGTTTTGTTTTCTTTCGCTAACGGAGCTCACGAGTTTTCTGTTAAGTTTTGTGTTGTGAAGTTTTCAAGTTTTGGGTAAAGATTTGATGGACTATGGAATAAGGAGTGGCAAGAGCCTAAGCTTGGGGATGCCCAAGGCACCCCAAGGTAAATTTAAGGATTACCAAGAGCCTAAGCTTGGGGATGCCCCTGAAGGCATCCCCTCTTTCGTCTTCGTTCATCGGTAACTTTACTTGGAGCTATATTTTTATTCACCACATGATATGTGTTTTGCTTGGAGCGTCATGTCATTTTCTTTTGCTTTGCTTGCTGTTTGAATAAAATACCAAGATCTTAAATTATTAAATGGGAGAGTCTTCATATAGTTGTATAATTATTCGACTACTCATTGATCTTCACTTATATCTTTATGAGTAGTTTGTCATTTGCTCTAGTGCATCACTTCTATCTTTTAGAGCATGGAGGTGGTTATATTTTGTAGAAATTGCTAGTCTCTCATGCTTAACTTATTATTTTGGGAGTCTTTTAGTACAGCATGGTATTTGCTATGGTTACAAAGTTGGTCCTAGAATGATGAGCATCCAAGTTGGGTATAATAAAAACTATCATAGGAAGTGAATTGGATGCTATGATCAATTTTATACTTAATAATTGTTTCGAGATATGGAGGTAGTGATACTAAAGTCATGCTAGTTGTGTGATTATGAATTTAAAGAATTCTTGTGTTGAAGTTAGCAAGTCCCGTAGCATGCACGTATGGTTAAAGTTGTGTAACAAATTTGAAACATGAAGTGTATCTGGCATGTGCATCCTTATGAGTGGCGGTCGGGGACGAGCGATGGTCTTTTCCTACCAATCTATCGCCCTAGGAGCATGCGCGTAGTACTTGGTTTTTGATGACTTCTAAATTTTTGCAATAAGTATATGAGTTCTTTTGACTAATGTTGAGTCCATGGATTATACGCACTTATACCTTTCCGCCTTTGCTAGCCTCTTCGGTACCGTGCATTGCCCTTTCTCACCTTGAGAGTTGGTGCAAACTTCGCCGGTGCATCCAAACCCCGTGATACGATACGCTCTATCATACATAAACCTCCCTATATCTTCCTCAAAACAGCCACCATACCTACCTATTATGGCATTTCCATAGCCATTCTGAGATATATTGACATGCAACTTTCCACCGTTCCGTTCATCATCATCATGACATACTTTACTTTTGTCATATTGCCATTGCATGATCATGTAGTTGACATCGTCTTTGTGGCAAAGCCACCATGCATTATTTTTCATACATGTCACTCTTGATTCATTGCACCATCCCGGTACGCCGCCAGAGGCATTCATATAGAGTCATATCTTGTTCTAGTTTCGAGTTGTAATTCATATGTTGTAATCAATAGAAGTGTGATGATCATCATTATTAGAGCATTCCCCAAAAAAAGAGAAGAAAGGCCAAAAAGAAAAAAAATAAAGGCCCAAAAAAAATAAAAAAAATAAAAAGGGCAATGTTACTATCTCTTTTTCCACACTTGTGCTTCAAAGTAGCACCTTGTTCTTCATGTAATGAGTATCATATATTGTGCTTCAAAGTAGCACCATGTTTTTCATATAGTGAGTCTCATAAGTTGTCTTTTTTCATACTAGTGGGAATTTTTCATTATAGAACTTGGCTTGTATATTCCTACGATGGACTTTCTCAAATGCCCTAGGTCTTCGTGAGCAAGCAAGTTGGATGCACACCCACTAGTTTTATTTTGTTGAGCATTCATTTATAGCTCTAGTGCATCCGTTGCATGGCAATCCCTACTCCTCATGTTGACATCAATTGATGGGCATCTCCATAGCCCGTTGATTATCCTCGTCAATGTGAGACTTTCTCCTTTTTTGTCTTCTCCACACAATCCCCATCATCATATTCTATTCCACCCATAGTGCTATATCCATGGCTCACGCTCATGTATTGCGTGAAGGTTGAAAAAGTTTGAGATTATTTAAGTATGAAACAATTACTTGGCTTGTCATCGGGGGTATAGAAGTAGGGAATATCTTTGTGTGACGAAAATGAAGCATAGCCTAACTATATGATTTTGTAGGGATGAACTTTCTTTTGCCATGTTATTTTGAGAAGACATGATTACTTTAATTAGTATGCTTGAAGTGTTACAATTTCTTTTGTCAATATGAACTTTTATTTTGTATTCATTTGGATCTGAACATTCATGCCACAATAAAGAAAATTACATTATGAATTATGCTAGGTAGCATCCCACATCAAAAATTTCTTTTTTATCATTTACCTACTCGAGGATGAGCAGGAATTAAGCTTGGGGATGCTTGATACGTCTCCAACGTATCTATAATTTTTGATTGTTCCATGCTATTATATTACCCCTTTTGGATGTTTATGGGCTTTATTTTACACATTTATATCATTTTTGGGACTAACCTACTAACCGGAGGCCCAGCCCTTATTGTTGTTTTATTGCCTGTTTCAGTATTTCGAAGGAAAGGAATATCAAACAGAGTTCAAACGGAATGAAACCTTTGGCATCGTGATTTTTTGGAAGAATATCATCCTTGAGGCTTGGAGGTCAAGCCAGAAGATCCTCCAGGAGCCCAGGAGATAGGGGGGCGCGCCCCCCTACTGGGCACGGCCCCCTGTCTCGTGGACCTTTCGAGCACCTCCCGACCGACTTCTTTCGCCTATATAACCCTACGTACCCTAAACCCATCGCCTATATAACCCTTTCCGCCGCCGCAAGCCTCTGTAGCCACCAAAAACCTCTCGGGAATCCGTTCCGGCACCCTGCCAGAGGGGGAACCCATCACCGGTGGCCATCTTCATCATCCCGGCGCTCTCCATGGCGAGGAGGGAGTAGTGAGGGTATGTACCAGTAGCTATGTGTTTTATCTCACTCTCTCTCGTGTTCTCTCTCGTGTTCCCTCTATGGCACGATCTTGATGTATCCCGAGCTTTGCTATTGTAGTTGGATATTATGATGATTCTCCCCCTCTACTCTCTTGTGATGAATTGAGTGTCCCCTTTGAAGTTATGTTATCGGATGGAGTCTTTTATGAGAACACTTGATGTATGTCTTGCCGTGTTTATCTGTGATGACAATGAGATATCATGTGCCACTTGATGTATGTTTTGGTGACCAACTTGCGGGTTCCACCCATGAACCTATGCATAGGGGTTGGCACACGTTCTTCACTCTCCGGTAGAAACTTTGGGGCACTCTTTGAAGTAATTTATGTTGGTTGGATGAATCTGAGATTGTGTGATGCATATCGTATAATCATGCCCACGGATACTTGAGGTGACAATGGAGTATCTAGGTGACATTAGGGTTTTGGTTGATTTGTGTCTTAAGCTGTTATTCTAGTACGAACTCTTTTATAGATTGATCCGAAAGAATAGGTTTGTGGTGGTTTCGTACCCTACCATAATCTCTACGTTTGTTCTCCGCTATTAGTGGCTTTGGAGTGACTCTTTGTTGCATGTTGAGGGATTGTTATATGATCTACCTATGTTATTATTGTTGAGAGAACTTGCACTAGTGAAAGTATGAACCCTAGGCCTTGTTTCCCACCATTGCAATACCGTTTACGCTCACTTTTATCCTTAGTTACCTTGCTGTTTTTATATTTTCAGATTATAAAAACCTATATCTACCATCCATATTGCACTTGTATCACCATCTCTTCGCCGAACTAGTGCACCTATACAATTTACCATTGTATTGGGTGTGTTGGGGACACAAGAGACTCTTTGTTATTTTGTTGCAGGGTTGTTTGAGAGAGACCATCTTCATCCTACGCCTCCCACGGATTGATAAACCTTAGGTCATCCACTTGAGGGAAATTTGCTACTGTCCTACAAACCTGTGCACTTGCAGGCCCAACAACGTGTACAAGAAGAAGGTTGTGTAGTAGACATCAGGCTCGTGCGAGGGCCGTGAGGGTGGCAGAGGACGCCCGTGCCGACGCCCTGAGTGCAGTCGGGCCCAAGCGCCTCATCTACACTTGGCGGTACGTGGACCGGGTGCATGCTTCCAGCGAGGCGGAGTACCTGTTGGCGCAGGATCACCACACCGGTGAGATCGCGCTCGCCCGCCGGCAAGCCGCCAATCAGGACCTCCCGAGTTGCGAGGCTGAGGAAGAGGCGTTGTTTCGGCGCACTGGGAAACGGCCGCGCACCAGGGCACTCGTGGCGCGCCGCAAGCGCTCCTGCGAGCGTCGTGGCTTTTAGGAGGAGTATATTTTTTGTTTCGTAAGGCAATCTCATTAGTTTTGGGACGCAAATGATAAATCCCGAACGTTCAGGAATTTTTAGCGTCCTTAATTAAGTATGTAAAAGGGAAAGTTTGGAAACCTTGTGTATTCGTACGCATTTTGCAAGTACGTGCATATAGCACAAACTTTACTATATACTATCACACTACACGTCTCTCTTGATATATGCTTGCAAACTATGCTACTCCCTCCGTCCAGGTCAATAAGTCATGTTTGGTTGTGCTCCGTGACCAAGAAGGAGGGAAGACTTATACACCTAGACGGAGGGAGTACTACTATTACTTATGTATGTGCAAATGCACGTTTTAACATTACGATGCGATTTTTGTAAAAGTAGAAAAACAGCCCTAGTCAAGCTTGTGAAACGATTCAATGCAAAACAAATGCAAAAATGCTCGTTTGATTGTTTAATTTTAGGTTCCTTCTCTGTAACATCCCAAATATCCTATTTGGAATGTTTTACAATTATAGCTAAGCATCTATGCATTCTGTTTGAATTTGAGTGCCATTTGGAGTTTCAGAAGATTTTGAGTTTGGAATTTGAATTCAAATTTTGGCAAATGAGAATCATTTCAAAAAAAAACTATACCTGATAAATACTTGAGCAAAAGTATGAGAGGAGTAAACATGACACTCCAAAATATCAGAGGAAAACATTGCCAAAAGTTTTGAATTCAAACTTGAATTTTATTTGAATTTGAAAAAAATGAATTTTTATAAAGTTTGGATTTTGCCTTTGAAAATGTTCAAATGATAGGAATATTCCCTGATCATTTTTTTATATATATGTCTTATATAAATATTTATATTTCTCTCTGTTTTATTTTTCAAAAGAATTAAAATAAGAAAAGGAAAACCACAGGCACCGGCCAGCCAACCGCCCAGCCAACCCAGCGGCCCACCGAGCCGAGCCCGGCCAGCATGAGCCGAGCCGCCCAACAAGACCGACCGCACCCCCCTCGCCTCGATTGGCCCGGCTCGGTCGACCGACCGAGACCATAAACCTCAAGACTCACGACGGGTGGGCCACCACCTCGTCAACCTCGCCCACGACTCGCCCACGCCGCCGCCGCCGGATCCCGACGGATCCGGATCCGATCCTCCCGATTCACCCCGCCCAAGGTGAGGCCCCGCCTATAAGCCCCCTCCCGCACCCCATTCCCCCCTTGCCCCCTCGCTGAACCTCTCCTCTCTCCTCACGCTCGCCGGACTTGCCGAACGCCGCCGCCGCCATTTGCCTCGCCGCCGCCGCCTAGCCTCCCGAGCTCCACCCACTCCACCAGACCACCCCTCGTCCGCCTCACCCCGGAGCCCTCCGCCGACCTCCCCGACGACCGAGAGGCCAACACACTCGCCGCCTGAGCCTCCGCCGTCGAACGCCGGTAAGTCGCCGAGCTTCCTCCTCGTCGATCCCAATCCTACGGTTAGGATTAGAACCTCAAGGGTACGCGCTTTAAATAAAACTGGGTTTTACCCGGTTCGTTCTGGTTTAGTTTAGTTAGGTTTTTTATTTAGTACCGCCCGCTTCGCTTAAACCGTAGGCCGCTTTTAGTTATATTACGCTGCAGTGCGTTAGTTAGGCCCATTTAGCCGCTTTTTTCTTTATTTTGTTTTTCTGTTTTAATGTAATAGTTTCAGATTTGAAAAAATCATATCTTTTATTCTACTTAATATTTTTAAGTGATTTTTTGTTAGTTTAGAAATTTCTTATAGTTTCAGAGAAAATATAATTAGCTATGTTAAAATTATTTATAATTGCTTTATTTTAGTTTTAGCGAATAGTAAATCTGTCATAAAATGAGTTAGGAAATTTATTTTTAATGATTCTTTTGTCCCAACTTTGTTTTAACATTGCCTAACCGTAGGAATTAATTTGGATATTTTAGGATTAATAAAAAATATTTTTCTAGCAGAATCATGTTATGCTTAATTAATTAACTAGCTACTGTTTTCCTATTATTTTAATTAGCAAATAAATTTATTTTTCACATGTGATTAATTATTCTAGGTTAGTTTCTGTCACCTTAGAGGATGAACTTTATTTATAATAAATAAAACTTTTATTTTATTTTCTTAATAGAACTTGAAATAGGCCTAATAGGAGTTTTATATTAGCTTTTAATTTGATTCTTTTTGCTCCTAGTTGCTTAAAGCATTCTTTTTCGTTAAGTTAACATAAACTCATGTTTAGGTTATGTTAGAAAATTTTTGTTATGTAAAACTATTTTTAGTTGTTGCTTGAAGTAGGAAAACTTTGAGTTGGTTTTCTTTGAGTTTTCCTTTGAGTTTTGATTTGTGTGTTTGGTGTGTTATGTTACTATGATGCTATGTTAAGTGATCTTATGCTATATGCTTATTGTGATTATTGTTTGTCTCGGTAGAGTTTCCGGAGTGCGAAGCTTGCTACTACGAGTCTTTAGCTTACGAGGATCATCAGCAAGGCAAGTCTTGATCATGTTATTTTCAATACCTATGATTTTGTGCATTAGAAATTATACCACCCCACCATGCATGCAGTAGTTGAAATTTGAAGTTACAATCTTGAGTAGTATCATGTGGTAGGATGAACCAATTCCCCTTGTTACCATGACCCCGGGACGAAGTAGTTTACTTTGCTATGCTCGTAGACGGGATTGGTTGAGTGAATTCATAAGCAAGATGTGAGAGTCAAGATGATGACAACCCCATGAACTTCAATGAATCAAGATGGACTTCAAATTCACTCTTTGGGTGGAGGACGGTTGGCGGGTACCTCGAGAACCCGGTGGTTGGCGGGATGCATGGAGAAGTGCCATGACATCTTGCGGAAAGCTTCACCCAGCCACGAAGAGACGGATGGATGCCCTTTGACCGAAGCTTACTGTGCAGCCGCAAGCCATTATGGGCTCTGGCTGGGTCAACCCTAGTAGTGACGCTGGCTGGACGGTACTACGAGATGTAGAAGAACGGTAGGATTGGATGGGTACCGCGGTAGCGTAAGAACTCTTTGGAAGACCCTGTTTCATTCGTCCCGTCTTCAAACACCATGAAGTGCGAAGACTTAAAAGGAGGGAATGATTCTTGCGGGTAAAGTCGCAAACCTCAGAGAGTTAAAGATCTAATCGATTAGCCGTGTCCCGTTACGGACAATTTGAGCCTCTGGAACTTGGAAGTATTCGGAAATCTCAACACTAAGACTAATAAATTAATTTGAGCGGGTTATGACTTAATAATTTGGGAATGAGACATTGGTTGGCGGAACCATCTCAATAACTACCAACAATTTTGTAGTATTTTGCAAGAAAGTCCACTGTAGTAGGGAAAAACTAGCTTTTCGCAAAATGATGAAACTTAGAGCCCCACAGCCAAAATGCATATAGTGTTAGTAATTTTATTATTGTTATTCTCTCTTCATGACTTGCCAGCATATTCAAAAAGCTGACCTACACGGCTGCAACGTCTTATGTTGCAGATATTTATTCGATCAGAGTGAGGCTACGCCCACGCTTGGCGATTGCCCTTTGAGTCGGATGGACTCGCTTTTTCGTCTACGCTTCCGCATCATTAGTAGTTTATTTCTCATGAGTTGGCCTTTGGCCGAATTTATTATCTTGTAATAAAGACTATATATGAGAATCGTAATAAATTCAGGTGTGATTGAACTTTGATTATTTCATCGATGTCGTGAGTACCAGCATGATCTTGGGATGGTATGCATACGTAGATTTGACCGATTTTGGGTCAGGTCGCTACAGAGATGGTATCAGAGCACACGCTGACCGTAGGACGTAACCCCTAGGATCGGAAAGCCATAGGAAGAGACTATTTACTTCATATCCTTATCATTCCGTAATTCTCCCCTGTTCATTTCTGACTTCCCTCTCCGTTTTTCAACATTCTAGATGGCCGTCGAGTTCATCCCAGTTTGCTACGGAGTTTTGCCAGCCCGATGAGACAATGCCCTTGGCAGAAGCTGGTCCAGATGGTGAAGAAGCTGAAGATTGCTCTGCCTCGATCACCGGAAGCCAACCAATGCGCTTCCGACGGACACCCGCTACAGGATCGAGGTGCACATTCCAGGGAGAACCTTCGGAGGGCATACAGAGCCTATTGACTTTGAGTTCACCGACTTCAACTGGATCATCGGAAGGGACATGGCGATCTATCGTGCACTTGGACATCTCCGAGAAGAGTACAGGGCCGAGCTCGATCCATCAGACCTCGCCATGGTTTCTCGCAGAGCGAGGAATGGAGATATCATCCGCACCGTAGAGGACGACTCCACTCTCTCTTATATCCAGGACTTGGAGTGTCTCCTCAGGAAACAGGAGATCCAGACTCGCCGTAACTCGTAGGTACACAGGAGGCTGTTGTTCCGTGAACTGGAACTGGAGGAGAAGGCACACGCAGACTTCCTTGGCCATGAGGAAGAAATCGCGGACTTCATGGAGAGAGTCGACGACCTGAAGATGAAGCTTGCCGCAATTGAGGAAAAGATGGACTTGGGAGAGGACCTTTTTCCGAGTGGAGATGATGGATCTCTCGTAAGAAATGATCAGGATTATGAAGGGAGTTCCACTGGAGGAAGCCGCAAGAGGAGGCACCACAACAGAGGACATCGCACCAGAGGACACAAAGATTATTGATGAAGACTTTTTAGTCGACCACCATGTTACTTTTACTTTTCGTCGATCAGTTAGGCCGATACTTTCGATTAGTCATGAGCTTTTGTAATCGAGATTGAACCATGTTTGAGTGGAATGAATAAATGATTGGTGTGTTTATGTTTGTGCATTCATATGGGTAGTGTTATTTCTCATTAGACCATTGTTCTATTCTAATTTTCTCATCCACTCCAAAACACCAGATGCCTCCGAGACGTGACCCCGGTCTCAACTTCCCGCCGGAACTCACCCAGCTGCTCCAGCAGCAGAATGCCATCATGCAGATGCTCATCCAGAATCAGAACAACAACAACAACAACAATCCACCGCCACCACCACCCCCTGTGGACAACTTGACTCGATTCCTGAGGCTGAATCCGCCGGTGTTCTCTAGCAGCACTGAGCCGATTGTGGCCGATGATTGGCTCCGCAAGGTCGGAAGAGAGCTAATCACTGTTGGATGCACTGATGCAGAGAAGGTGCGCTTTGCCGCACATCAACTTGATGGACCTGCAGCTTCTTGGTGGGAGAACTACACCGTCACTTATCCCATCGGCACCATCACATGGGATCAGTTCCAGCAGGCCTTCCGCACCGCTCATGTTTCAGCTGGAGCCATGAGTCTGAAGAAGCGTGAGTTCCGCAACTTACGCCAGGGGAACCGTACTGTGGCGCAGTACGTGGATGAATTCAGCAAGCTAGCTCGCTATGCCCCGGATGATGTGGCCACAGATGCCGCAAAGCAGGAGAAGTTTCTCGAGGGACTCAATGACGAGCTGGGAATGCAGCTTATGGTGGCTACTTTCGCCAACTACCAGCAGCTGGTAGACAAGGCCATCGTACTTGAAGGCAAGCAGCAGCAGATTGAAAGCCGCAAGCGGAAGTACAGCCAGGGGAAGCACAACTCAGGAGCTCAGCAGAAGCCCCATTATGCCCCATACTCAGGAGGGCATACCCATCACAACCATGGAGGACATAACCATGGAGGCAATGGGAACAACCGCAACCATGACAACAGGTCAGGCAATGGCAATGGCAATGGAAACGGTAATGGAAACCAGCACCGTTCTGCCCCAGCTCCGAAGGATCTGAGCCACATCACCTGTTTCAAGTGCCAGAAAATAGGGCACTATGCCACCGACTGCCCAGAGGCCAAGCAGAGGAATGGAAACGGCAATGGAAGCTCAGCGAAGAAGCCCAACCCTTTCCCTCGTGCTTAGGTGAACCACATTGACGTGGAGGGCGTCTATGATCAGCCGAATCGTGGTTGGTAAGTTTTTATTGAATTCACGTTCAGTTTTGGTACTCTTTGATTCTGGTGCAACACATTCATTCATATCAAGGGTAGTTGTGGAAAAGTACGGGTTGCCCACTAAAACCCTTAGAAACCCCTTCGTCGATTCTGCAGAGGAGAAATGATGGCAGGCTTAGGCTGTCATGCAACCCTCAACATCGGGAACCATAAATTTCCCGCAGACCTCATAGTGTTGGAAACCCAGACCTTGGATGTAATCCTAGGCATGGATTGGTTGACGAAGTTTGAAGGGAACATAGATCGTGCCCAGAAGTCTATTCTGCTCACCACCCCGAGCGAAGAGGATCAAGTATGTATCGAGACGTAGCGGATGAAGAATCGGTGAATTCCCTCACGGGAGTTGTACAGGAGGAAGTGCCAGAGTGCAAGATTTTCCGATGTGTTTAGGAGGAATTACCAGAATGCCACCGGACAGGACATTGAATTTCTGATTGAGTTATTGCAAGCACAGCCCCAATATCCAAGAGACCCTATCGGATGCCCCGAATGAGTTGAAAGAGATCAAGGATCAAATTAATGAGTTATTGGAGAAAGGATACATTCGCCAAGCTCATCACCTTGGGGAGCCCCAGTTCTTTTGGTAGAGAAGAAGGATGGAAGCTTGAGGATGGTTGTGGATTATCGTGCGTTGAACGAAGTGACCATCAAGAACAAGTACCCTCTGCCGATGATTAATGATCTGTTTGATCAACTAGTTGGAGCCAAGGTATTCTCTAAGATCGATCTTCGATCAGGGTATCATCAGTTGAAGATTCGTGAAAAGGATATACCCAAAACAGCATTCACTACCAGGTATGGTTTATATGAGTATACCGTCATGTCATTTGGATTGACTAATGCTCCTGCATATTTCATGAATTTGATGAACAAGGTATTTATGGAATATCTGGACAAGTTTGTCGTGGTGTTCATCGATGATATCTGATTTTCCAAGAGCGAGGAAGAGCATAAGGAACATTTGCGTCTAGTTCGGAGAAACTTCGAGAACATCAGTTGTATGCCAAGTTCAGCAAATGTGAATTTTGGTGAAGGAAGTTGGATTCCTCGGACATGTTATTTCAGGAGAAGGAATAGCAGTTGATCCCGCCAAGGTTGAATCAGTCACCGATTGGCGATCGCCCACCTCGATCAAGGAGATCCGCAGTTTTCTCGGACTCGTAGGATATTATCGGAGGTTTATTGAGAACTTCGAAGATTGCCAAGCCCATGGTGAGCTGTTGAAGAAGGAAGCCAAGTATGTTTGGACCGAGGATTGTGAAGCCAGTTTTCAGGAATTGAAGAAACGTTTGGTCACAGCCCCAGTACTGATTTTGCCGGACATGCACAAGGAATACCAGGTTTATTGTGACGCTTCTCGTCAAGGACTCGGAGGAGTACTAATGCAGGAAGGAAAAGTTGTAGCTTATGCCTCCAGACAGCTACGACCTCACGAGATGAATTATGCCACACATGATTTGGAGTTAGCAGCCGTAGTGCATGCACTCAAGACCTGGAGACATTTCCTCATCGGAAACCGTTGTGATGTCTACACAGATCACAAGAGCTTGAAGTATATTTTCACGCAGAAAGAGTTGAACCTCAGGCAGAGGAGATGGCTAGAGTTGATAAAGGACTATGACATGAGATTGCATTACCACCCAGGGAAAGCTAATGTTGTAGCAGATGCTTTGAGCCGTAAGAGTTATGTGAATACTCTTACAGCAGGGGGATTACCCCAGGAGTTAGTCGATGACCTCAGAGATCTCCGACTGGAGATAGTTCCGAGAGGATATATTGCAACTCTGGAAGTTCAGTCCACTTTGGCTGAAAGGATTCGTGAAGCTCAGAAGTCGGACAAGGAAATTGATGAGATAAAGCAAAAGATGAATGAAGGAAAAGCTAAAGGGTTTCGTAAGGATGAACACGGAACTATATGGTTCGAGGATCGTATTTATGTGCCCAATGATCCCGAACTCAGGAAGCTAATTCTTCAGAAGGCTCATGATTCGCCGTACTCGATTCACCCCGGTAACACCAAGAGGTACCTGGATTTGAAGGAAAGTTTCTGGTGGACAGGTATGAAGAAGGATATTGCCGAGTACGTAGCAGTATGCGATGTTTGTCAACGAGTAAAGGTAGAACATCAGAAGCCAGCAGGGTTACTTCAACCTTTGCCGATTCCCGATTGGAAATGGGAAAAACTTGGAATGGATTTTATCACAGGATTACCCAGGACTCGTTCAGGTTATGATTCTATTTGGGTAGTGGTTGATCGTTTGACCAAGGTAGCTCACTTCATTCCCGTGAAGACTACCTATACCAGTGCTAAGTTGGCCAAGATATACATGACCAGGATCGTATGTCTGCATGGAGTTCCGAGGAGTATCGTGTCAGATAGAGGAACACAATTTACCTCAAAGTTTTGGAAGCAGTTGCATGAAACTTTGGGTACGAGGCTGGAATTCAGTACAACTTTTCATCCGCAGACAGATGGACAGACCGAGAGAGTCAATCAGATTCTGGAGGACATGTTGAGAGCTTGTGTGCTAGACTATGGGTCTAGCTGGGATGATAATTTGCCATACGCAGAGTTTTCATACAACAACAGTTATCAATCCAGTCTGAAGATGGCCCCTTTCGAAGCTCTATACGGAAGGAGGTGCGAGAACACCATTCTTTGTGGGATAGTGTTGGAGATCGATCACTTTTCGGTTCCGATCTTATCAGAGATTCCGAAGAGAAAGTCAAGCTGATTCGAGACAGACTCAAGATAGCACAGTCGAGACAGAAGAGTTATGCCGACAGTAAGCGCAAGGAAGTGACTTACGAAGCGGGAGACCGAGCATATCTTCGTGTGTCTCCACTTCGTGGAATCAAGAGGTTTGGTGTCAAGGGAAAGTTAGCACCGGATTCATTGGCCCTACAAAATCCTCGAGCGTCGTGGAGAAGTTGCTTACAAGTTGGAATTGCGGAAGGATTGTCCGGAGTTCATGATGTTTTCCATGTTTCTCGGTGAAGAAGTGTCATGCCGACATGGCTGATGTTCCGTTGAGAGACAAAGTGCCCCTAGAGGCCATACAGCTCGACAAAGTGATCTGACTTATAAGGAGAAACCCGTCCGAATACTTGAGATCATGAGCAGAGTCACCCATGACAAGGTTATCAAGTTTTGCAAGGTCTTTGTGGAGTCACCACTCGAGGAAGAAGCCACACGGGAGCGCCAAGAAGACCTTCTTGAGACCACCCGCACCTATTTGCTAGCCAACCCGAATCTCGAGGGCGAGATTCATCTTAAGGTGGTAGGTTTGTAACATCCCAAATTTCCTATTTGGAATGTTTTACAATTATAGCTAAGCATCTATGCATTCTGTTTGAATTTGAGTGCCATTTGGAGTTTCAGAAGATTTTGAGTTTGGAATTTGAATTCAAACTTTGGCAAATGAGAATCATTTCAAAAAAAAAAAACTATACCTGATAAATACTTGAGCAAAAGTATGAGAGGAGTAAACATGACACTCCAAAAATATCAGAGGAAAACATTGGCAAAAGTTTTGAATTCAAACTTGAATTTTATTTGAGTTTGAAAAAAATGAATTTTTATAAAGTTTGGATTTTGCCTTTGGAAAAATGTTCAAATGATAGGGAATATTCCCCTGATCATTTTGATATATATATGTCTTATATAAATATTTATATTTCTCTCTGTTTTATTTTTCAAAAGAATTAAAATAAGAAAAGGAAAACCCACAGGCACCGGCCGAGCCAACTGCCCAGCCAACCCAGCGGCCCACCGAGCCAGGCCACCGCGCCCCAATGAGCCGCCCAACAGACCGACCGCCCCCCTCGCCCGATTCGCCCGGCTCGGTCGACCGACCGAGACCAAGACACCTCAAGACACCGGCGGGTGGGCCACCACCTCGTCAACCCCTCGCCCACGACTTGCAGCGCGCCGCCGCCGCTCGCCGGATCCCGACGGATCCGGATCCGATCCTCCCTGATTCACCCCGCCCAAGGTGAGGCCCCGCCTATAAGCCCCTCCCGCACCCCATTCCCCCTTGCCCCTCAACGGAACCTCTCCTCTCTCCTCACGCGCTCGCCGGACTTGCCGAACGCCGCCGCCGCCATTTGCCTCGCCGTCGCCGCCCTAGCCCTCCCCGAGCTCCACCCACTCCACCAGACCACCCCCCTCGTCGCCCCGCACCCGCCGGAGCCCTCCGCCGACCTCCCCGACGACCGGAGAGGCCAACACACTCGCCGCCCGAGCCTCCGCCGCCGTCGAACGCCGGTAAGTCGCCGGAGCTTCCCTCCCCCGTCCGATCCCAATCCTACGGCTAGGATTAGAACCCCCGAAGGGGTACGCGCTTTTAAATAAAACCGGGTTTTTACCCCGGTTCGTTGCGGTTTAGTTTAGTTAGGTTTTTTTTATTTAGTACCGGCCCGTTTCGTTTAAACCGTAGGCCGTTTTAGTTATATTACGCGCAGTGCGTTAGTTAGGCCCATTTAGCCATTTTTTCTTTATTTTCGTTTTTCTGTTTTAACAGAATAGTTTCAGATTTGAAAAAATTCATATCTTTTATTCTACTTAATATTTTTAAGTGATTTTTTTTGTTAGTTTGCAAATTTCTTATAGTTTCTGTAGAAAATATAATTAGCTATGTTAAAATTATTTATAATTGCTTTATTTTAGTTTTAGCCAGAATAGTAAATCTGTCATAAAATGAGTTAGTAAATTTATTTTTTAATGATTCTTTTGTCCCAACTTTGTTTTAACATTGCCTAACCGTAGGAATTAATTTGGATATTTTAGGATTAATAAAAAATATTTTTCTAGCAGAATCATGTTATGCTTAATTAATTAACTAGCAACTGTTTTCCTATTATTTTAATTAGCAAATAAATTTATTTTTCACATGTGATTAATTATTATAGGTTAGTTTCTGTCACCTTAGAGGATGAACTTTATTTATAATAAATAAAACTTTTATTTTATTTTCTTAATAGAACTTGAAATAGGCCTAATAGGAGTTTTATATTAGCTTTTAATTTGATTCTTTTTGCTCCTAGTTTCTTAAAGCATTCTTTTCTGTTAAGTTAACATAAACTATTTTTTGTTGTTGCTTGAAGTAGGAAAACTTTGAGTTGGTTTTCTTTGAGTTTTCCTTTGGGTTTTGATTTGTGTGTTTGGTGTGTTATGTTACTATGATGCTATGTTAAGTGATCTTATGCTATATGCTTATTGTGATTATTGTTTGTCTCGGTAGAGTTTCCGAGTCTTGAAGCTTGCTACTCTGAGTCTTTAGCTTACGAGGATCATCGGCAAGGCAAGTCTTGATCATGTTATTTTCAATACCTATGATTTTGTGCATTAGAAATTATACCACCCCACCATGCATGCAGTAGTTGAAATTTGAAGTTACAATCTTGAGTAGTATCAAGTGGTAGGATGAACCAATTCCCCTTGTTACCATGACCCGGACGAAGTAGTTTACTTTGCTATGCTCAGAGACGGATAGGTTGAGTGAATTCATAAGCAAGATGTGAGAGTCAAGATGATGACAACCCCATGAACTTCAATGAATCAAGATGGACTTGAAATTCACTCTTTGGGTGGAGGGCGGTTGACGGCACCACGGAGAACCCAGTGGTTGGCGGGATGCATGGAGAAGTGCCATGCCATCTTGCGGAAAGCTTCACCCAGCCACGAAGAGACGGATGGATGCCCCTTTGACCGGAAGCTTACCTGTGCAGCCGCAAGCCATTATGGGCTCTAGCTGGGTCAACCCTAGTAGTGACGCTGGCTGGACGGTACTACGAGATGTAGAAGAACGGTAGGATTGGATGGGTACGGCAGTAGCTGTAAGAACTCTTTGGAAGACCTGTTTCATTCGTCCGTCTTCAAACACCATGAAGTGCTGACGACTTAAAGGGAGGAATGATTCTTGCGGGTAAAGTCGCAAACCTCTGCGAGTTAAAGATCTAATCGATTAGCCGTGTCCCCGGTTACGGACAATTTGAGCCTCTGGAACTTGGAAGTATTCAGAAATCTCAACACTAAGACTAATAAATTAATTTGAGGGGGTTATGACTTAATAATTTGGGAATGAGACATTGGTTGGCGGAACCATCTCAATAACTACCAACAATTTTGTAGTATTTTGCAAGCAAGTCCACTGTAGTAGGGAAAAACTGGCTTTTCACAAAATGATGAAACTTAGAGCCCCACAGCCAAAATGCATATAGTGTTAGTAATTTTATTATTGTTATTCTCTCTTCATGACTTGCCAGCATATTCAAAAAGCTGACCTACACGGCTGCAACGTCTTATGTTGCAGAGATTTATTCCGATCAGGAGTGAGGCTACGCTCCGCGCTTGGCGATTGCCCTTTGGAGTCGGATGGACCCACTTTTTCGTCTACGCTTCCGCAGCATTAGTAGTTTATTTCTCATGAGTTGGCCTTTGGCCGAATTTATTATCTTGTAATAAAGACTCTATATGAGAATCGTGTACTAAATTTAGGTGTGATTGAACTTTGATTATTTCATCGATGTACTGTGAGTACTAGCATGATCTTGGGATGGTACAGACACAGAGATTTGACCGATTTTGGGTCAGGTCGCTACATTCTCTGTGGTTATTTCTCTGTCGTACTTTGTACGGAGTATCTTACTGGTTGGAAAGGCATGCAAATTCCCAAACCGCTTCCTACACCCTGTATCAATTTTTTTTCCTAACAAGTTGTGCCGTGCAATTGGGATTCCAACTTGAGTACTACTACTAGTAGGAGTACCAGGGGCCAGTTCTAGATTAGTAATCCCATAACTACTACCTCCGTCCTGGTTTATTGGTCACTATTGTAATCTATGTCAAATTTTGATCATAAATTTAACTAATGAAATGTTAGTGCATGTCACATGCACTAATCCATCCGTCTAGGTGAGTAAGTCATCTTAGGCTGTGCACCGTGACCAAGGAGGAGGAGAAAACGAGAAACATTAATGTTTATTTTCTAATTAATAGTATTGCATGCAATGAACTAACCACTGCATGTCGTGTTTGATATTTCAAGTCATTAAAAGCATGCACACTCTTTATCTCTTATTGGTTGATATGTCAAGAAACATGAAACGAGGTAGAAGTTAATGCACCCTGCCTAAGTGTTTTGGGATTATTTGGTTTTCGTAAGATGACTTACACACCTAGACGGAGGGAGTAACATTTTATCAGTTAAATCTTTGGTCAAAATTTAGCACAAATTACAATGGTGAGGAATAAACTAGGACGGAGTTGTAGTTTAGAAGCCCAAATAAATGAGTGAGCCACCTTATTGTTACTCTCCACTGTGATTAGTCTTGTGGGAAAAGCTGGGGAAGCCGCCAAAAGAACTAGCCCTAGGAGTAGTAGCTAGGGATCGAGTGTGCGAGATGAACCGGAGAAAGTAAATGCACAGAGATGAAATGCAAAAAAGACGGAGGGATGTGATGGTTGCTTGACCGTTTATTTTACCAGGCCACTTATTACTGGGAGTGGTTGGGTTTTGTGATATGACAGCTTTACTGCCGCGCCACGAGCGGGGTGAGAGGTGAGACTCCCATGCAGTGCCTCCTTCTACACTTATACTACATCGGTCGTGGTTTATTAGTCCCCCATTGAATTTGACTGAAGATTTAACTGAAAAAATGTTAGTGCATGTCAACAAAAACAAGAACAGGGAGGCTCCTCCCCGGTTCCATTATCAAATGAAACCCAAAGTGTCTTACATCAGCTCACTGAGAGGAGCAGTTCAAAGGAAGGACTGCAGCGAAAGCACTCAAGTTTCACGACAAGCTTACAGAATCAAAAGCGGCAAAGACACGGGCCATAAGCGCCCACACACACACTACATGTTTTCTAAGTGCACTTGATAATGCATATGTCCAGGTGAACCTCCTTGGAGTCCCCGTGCACCGCGTTGGCGGGTAAAGGATGCCATGGGTTTTTCGGGTTTTCCAAGTCCACATTGGCGGGATAGTCCTAGCTCCCCAGAGTCCAAGTCCGTTCGATGAGGCCGGTGTCGCCGCCCACGCGACCCGGAGGGGTAGTAACACTGAACACGCACCCGTACATCTGCCTCGTGTCGATGTCACATCGGCTGACCACCGATGCACATTACAGAGACGGGGCGGCGGCCTGCGCGGGCCTCGCTGGTGCCCACGATCAAGAGGAAGACGCTGCCGTCCTCCTCCGAGACTAGCAGCGGCGGTGATCCTCCAGCGACTCGGCATGGTGAACCGTAGCATGTCTCAGACTTGATGTTCTCCGCCAAGGGCCAGCAGTGACCGCTGCACGCATCCGTGAGGTGATGCACCATGTCCGGCGGCGAGCCACAAAACGGCATCGGGCACTCATAGCAGTGGACGAAGGGTTCCTTGGAGGCATCGACCAGGCCGTCCATGAAACGAGAGTGGATGTAGGGGACGTTGCGCAAGTTGAATATACGAGAAAGTTACTACGAGATTTAATCCGAATAAGCACAAAATAAATCATGACGGCTATAACAGAGATGAAACTAATCATGTGGACTAGCATAGTAGTAGGATACATAGTAGAAACATGAATTCTACCACGATTTCGAACAGGAAGGACAGAAACACATACAATGCAACGGGAGCAGCACCGTTGGCGTTGAGGTTGTCGCCCATGTCATTGAGGAAGAGGTTGCCGAGGTCGGGGAAGAATTCGTCGTCGGTGAAGTCGTGGCTGCCAGCAGTCGCGAGAGTGCCCTCCCCAGATTTCAACAGCGCCCACCGAATGGAGCGCAGGAGGGAGTGGCTGTAGGGGACGTTCCGGCCACCGAATGGAGCGCAATAGTAGCACACGAAGCAGTAGATGGTGTCCTTACTAGTACTCTCTAGTCTCTATCTATCTATATCTATATATATCTACTCTTATAGAAAACAGAGTTGGAGATGATGCTATGCCTGCCATCTTGTAATATAGACCGTCCGATCTATATCTGACGGATAGAAAGCTAACTATGACAATTTTACAAAAGATACCCGCACCTCTCTCCACATTTACAGATAAGGCTTTGCCTCGTTCATCCTTATCTCCCACAACCTCGTGCTCCTCCCTATGTCTCTATCTATAATACTCTTCTTTGTTTTTTATAACAAATCGAATAGTGCTACGCCATCCGCTGCACGCCTGGCTGAACACACCTCCTCGCCTCCATCATCACCAACTGAGTCTTATATAGGAGTAGGAGTAGAGAAAAAACCGAGTTGGTGATGATGGTGTGCGGTGCAATGCACGGGCATCTTGCTATTTTTTTTTTTGCATATAAGTCCAAACACCACATAGACACGGTCTTTGAGCACGGTTTGTAGTCGTTACACGCTCGGGAATTGAAGTTTGTAAATATTTTAGATTAGAATATACTACTCCTCCGGTGCTAGTAGTAGAGCAGAATCCTACTCTACTACTCTACTCAAGCAAGTTAGGGCATAGTACTGTAGTAGGTACTGTAGGGAGTACCAGTACTATGATCACTCAAGCAAGTTGTCTGGCATCGATATGACCCTACGCTGATGGTATGTGTCTCGCAAGTCAAGAGGCGTGCTGTAGTCATCATCACCTGTCCACTTCCCGCAGCACATATTCGCTTCTCCATCTTTGTCCGCACATAAACTCGTCCAAGCTTCCATCCCCGCTAAGGCGCCTCCCCCCCTCGTCCGAAACCCAAGAACCAACAATGGCAGAACCGAGCAGCGTCCGCCAAAAGAGTGGCTGGAATTCACTCCCCACAGAGGTAATCAAGCTCATTGTTTCACGTGTGGACAATCTCAGTACCATGCCGCTCGCCGCATGCTCGTCGGGGCTGTACCGTTTACTCAAAGCCCTCAGGCCGGAGCTTTTTAAGCCAGCTCCTTGCTTGCTGATGCCGCCTGATCTTCAGAAACGGCGTGTCACGCAGCATAACGATCGTAGGGTGGCGAGCATTAACCCCCTTCACTGCGATCCAATCCCCGTCAGCCTCAGCTACATTAACGGTATGTACTGGGTCGCCATGAACACGTCTTGGATGGTGCTCGTCGATGGTTGCGGCAGCTGGATGCTCGTGGAGGTCTACACCCGGCGATTGATCCCCCTTTCTTCGATTAACACTGCACTGCTTTGGCACCGCCGCCCAGAATACTCGGAATCTTACAGTAGCCAACATGATACCAAGTTTGATCTGCTCAAGGTTGTAATCTGCCAATTGCGCACAAGATCTGCGGATTATAAAGATTTCAGGCTAATTGCGTTCTTCAACCGCGGTCTCGCCTATCTGACAGGTCACTGCGGTAAGTGGATAAATCTGCACGTCCACTGCAGGATCATACATCCTCGATGGTTCTCTGATGCCATTGAACACAAGGGCCTCATTTACGCTGTCGACTCCTTCTATGGCTGGACATATGGCTGGCCTACTACAGTCATCGCTACAAACGGCTGTTACAGCAGTATGTTACTTTCCTATGATATCATGATGGCTTGCTTATATTACTGTCAACATTTACTGAAAAAATATTCATGCTCATAACATGATGTTCTTAAGATTGACTAAATCAAGAGCCATTTTTTATTTGAGTCCAACTTGATATGATGTTGTAGGCCGCCTGGTGTCCCTACCCTTCCTAATCCCAGAACCTTTCAAAGAAAAGCGGCATGGCAGTTGCAGGTGGTTCCTGGCTCGATCAGATGACGGTGAAAGATTGATGATCGTTCGCACGTACCGGACGTGCTGTTTCGCGGAATACAATCACATTCACTGCAAGGTCTTTGAGAAGGATCCCACCTTCTCTGGGCCTTCAGGAATTTTTGACTGGAGGCTGGTAAGTAGCCTTGGTACATGCTCCCTATTTGTCGGACTGAATTATCTGATTAACCAGGAGATAACCGACGGCAAGGATCATGATGGCAGCGCAGTTTCGTTCATCAGGCAAAACTGTGTGTACATAGCGTACCATGCGTCTCTGCATGCACCATACCCTGATTTGTGCCGCCACGCTCTGCAGCCCAAAGTAGGAGAGAGGGTCACAAGTATTAGACTTCGACCTGCTAGCTGGAGTTTCCCCCGTCAGGCACCCATCTGGTTCAAGCCGTCAGCCAATCTCCAGAGCTTAATAAATAGTAACGTCTAACTGAGCGAGTTAGTTAGATGCGTACACTTGGTATAGTAGGATCTTTATTTAGTTTGATGCATACACTTGTTCTTTTTTGGTAGCCCTTTTGTAATGATGGCTGATGTTTGGTTTGGAAGAGAGAGCTGCGTCTTCACTCTTCTGGCCTGCTTACTGCTTCTGTTGCACCCCAGCCCTGGTTGCTGCTGCTGCTGTTTTCAATGTACAATCAGTAGTATATTTTGTTTGTTGGTTGAATAAATGTGTTGTTAGAACGGCAAACACAATGTTTTGGAAGTCGTTGCACGGTTCGATCCTTTAGTGCCCCGTACCGTACGTAGCTCATACTATTTTTCGTACGGAACACATTTTCCACTTGTTGATAACATGCAGCCCACTGATGAAGGACCAATAGAGAAGCCCATAATTAACTGGAAGGGAGGCTCTCACACGAATCCGGCCCAGGTACATGCTCATGGTCCCCTAGACATAAATAAGTAAATAAATAAATAAATAAAGCTGAATGCTCATGCACCAGTTCTTTGGGAAAATAGGTAGCCCAGTATTTCTTATTGAAGAATACCCAAGCTAGGCCTATTTGTTTTGTCCGAATTACTGGGCTGCAAATCTTTCAAGATGAGGAGGGATGCATTCCGTCCTGGCCAAAGAGTATGGTCAATGTCTGTTAAAATTAATATCAAAAGGGGTTGAAAATTCCAAAAAATTTATAGCAAATGGGATATTAGTTTTTGTTTTGTTTTTGTTCTTCACGGATATCTTATACGTATTTCATTGGATTTAACATGACATAGTACTAATTTATTTTTAAATTTGTTTTAGTATGGCTATTAATTTTTGGATTAAGAATATTTTGTTCCCCAGCAAAAATTTGCGAATTTTCAAAATTTCCCACATAGTACTGACTAGAAAATGGCTAGCAATTCTAAAAATGGAAAACGGGCTGCAATAAATTCCATATGAATTAGAAAATGAGTAAAAATATAAAAATAATGGCAAATGGGTTGTACACGCCACAGATTTCGAGGCTGACTTGTTTACGCAAGGCTTTGTCTGTGAACACACGATTCTATCAGCAGTGACTGTTGGATGTCCATCCAACGGCCGACGTGCTTCTTCAATCTCTGATCTTCCTGCTCCAGCCGCCTAAACTAGCACCGGCGGGACTGCCTGCTCCCTCCTCTTGTGGCCCGCTGTGATGCCGCGCAGGCTTCCCCGGCCCACCCTACTCCCTCCGCTGGCCTGGCCGCACGCAATCAACTGCCTCCTTATTACGCGAAAAAAAATGATTCCTCCCACTGACATCTGAGGCGCACCGACTGGGAGGCTGACCTGTGGGCCTACTACGTTGACGCGTACGCAGGGCTTGTCAGCTTAATCAACAAACGATTCTAGCAGCAGTAATCGTTGGACTTGAATCGAATAGTCCTGCTGCTTCTTCAATCGTTGCTCTTCTTGCACCAGCCGCCCAAACCAGCGCCGGGGAGATCGCCTGCTCCTGCCTCCAGTGGCCGGATGTGCTGCCATTGAGGCCTCATCGCCCCCTACTACTCCCACCGCTAGCCAGGCCCTGCGGCGACGACAGCCTCACACCACAGCCGAACCAGTGAACCCTCGTACTCCTCTCCGCATGGGCATCCACTGCTATGTCTTCCCCGGCTCAGCGTCGTCCCCTTCCTAGGCCTCGTCGTCGTCCACCGCCTTGGTGCTCTCGGCGCGGCGTGGTCAATGTGGTCAACGACATTCCATCGGAAGAGTACGGTACGTGGAGAGGTTGACAGCTGGGTCCACGGCCACAGCCCAGTTTTTTTGTGATTTTCCAAGTAAGTCGCTTTGTCAGGCATGTTGGGCTGCAAATCTTTCAAGACGAGGAGAGCTTTCATTCGGCTGGCCGAGAAAATGGTCCATCAGTAATGAGAAATGGCTGTACATTTTTAAAACACATCAAACCGACAATTAGTTTCAAATATCTTTTTTTTCGTTTCAAGATTCTAAATTACATTAATATTTATGCGTGGAGAATTTGTTGGATTTTATATTGATATACATTTATTTTTAAAATCAGTTTGAATGCGAGTCAAAATTTCGGGATTAAAATAGTTGGACCGCTTTTGAAATATGCAAAATTTTGTATAATTTTTTAACCGTGGCGACAATATGGGTTGTAATGCTAACAAAAAGAATATGGGCTCCAAAAAAACCTGAAGAATTAGCAAATGGGCTGCAAATTATTAGAAATAACGGCAGATGGGTTGTATGCTGTTTTCCACAGATTTGAGGCTTTCCTAAAAAAAGGTTGACGACAGCAAAGGATGTTGGATGGCCATCCAACGGCCGTCGTGCTTCTTCAATCTCTGCTCTTCCAGCTCCAACCGCTCAAACAAGCACCGGCAGGACTACCGGCTCCCTCCTCCCCGCGGCCGGCTCTGACAGCTCGGACCCACTAGCTATATCTTCGCACGCAAGGAAGTGCCTCCTTATTACGCACAAAAAAATGAATACTCCCCCTGTTAGCGGGGACCCAATATAGTGGTAGGCTGACTTGTGGGCCTACTAAGTTGACGGGGATGGAGGGCTTTGTCAACTTAGTCAATATGCACGATTCTAGCTACAGTGACCGTACGATATCCATCCAACGGCTGTAGTGCTTCTTCAACCTCTGGTCTTCTTGCTCCAGCCGCCCAAACCAGTGCCTCGTGCTCCTGCCTCCCGTGGCCGGCTGCGATGCGGAGGAGGCCTCACCACCCCCTACTACTCCCACCGCTGGCCAGGCCATCCCTCTACTCAGCCACACCCCCTGTTATTCTGCGGCGACGGCAGCCTCACACCACAGCGAACCAGTGAACCCTCGTACTCCTCTACGCGTGGGCATCCACTGCCACGTATTTCCGAGCTTCGCGTCGTCCCCTTCCTAGGCCTCGCCGTCGTCCACCGCCCTGGCGCTCTCGGCGTGGCGTGGTCAACATGGTCAAGGAACGGCTTCCATCGGACGTGGACTGTACGTGGAGAGGCTGATAGCTGGGTCCACGGCCGCAGTAAGGAAGTGCCTCCTTATCATATGCAAAATAATTATTCCTCCACCTGACAGCGGGGACCCATCGGACGGGCCACCGTATTTCGTGAAAAAAAACGTTTTCCCCCTGACTGATGGGACCCACCAGCTACACCTTCGCACGCAAGGAAGTGCAACTAGGCAAAAAAACAAAACGATTCGCCCCCCTGACTGCTGGGACCCACCAACTACATCTTCGCACGTAAGGAAGTCCGTCCGGGCAAAAAAAAAACCGATTCACCCCCCTGACTGCTGGGACCCACCAGCTACATCTTCGCACGCACGGAAGTGCGTCTGAGCAAAAAAAATGATTCGTCCCCCTGACTGCTGGGACCCACCAGCTACATCTTCGCACGCAAAGGAAGTGCGTCCGAAAAAAAACGATTCGCCCCTCTGACTGCTGGGACCCACCAGCTACATTTTGGCACGCAAGGAAGTGCCTGACAGTCAGGACCCACCTAGTCGAAGCTTACGTAGCGTTGTCATTCTGGTCGTGAACGTGTACGTACATACTGGTCGTTGTAGAGGTGCGCACGTGTCGTAGTAGAGGCGCGCACGTAGCATGTACGTGTACGTACATCGGCGAGGGTGCAAGAAAGAAAATACAGCCACGTACGTACATACGGGCAGGGTCTCGAACGCCTACTCGTGCATACGTACGGCCATGGCTCGTGTACATGGCTGAGTCGGAACGGAGAAACAGCGTCGTCGTCGTGTTCATGGGGAGGCAACGGAATGCGTCATGTTCATTGGGAGGCAACGGAACCCGTGGGAGCCAACCGGCTGGGTCGGAACGGAATGCGTGGTCGTGTTCATCGGGAGGGCTTGGACGGAACAGGCGATGGAAACGAGGCCTGGCGTACCGCACGACGGAGGAAACAGACCTCCTACGTTTGGAACAGGGTCTTGTTGATCGGGAGGGGCCTGGCGTACCGCAAAACGGAGGAAATGGACCTCCTACGGTCGAAACGGGGGTCCTGTTGATCGGGAGGTGTGTGGCGTACCGCAAAACGGAGGAAACGGACCTCCTACGGTCGAAACGGGGGTCCTGTTGATCGGGAGGGGTGTGGCGTACCGCAAAACGGATGACACAGACTTGTGTTGGTGCACTACGGTCGAAACGGTGGTCCTGTTCATTGGGAGGGGTGTGGCATACCGCAAAACGGGACTCCATGGGATACTGATCATCTCCACCATCGACCTCCTCCAGCCTCCACGGGCTCCTGTTCATCCAGCCTCCAACGCGCGCTACTCCACCGGCTACTGTTCAACCACCCTCCACTGTCAACTGCTCATCCAGCTCTCCACACCACGGGGTCCTGTTCAACCACCCCTCCACGGGCACCCCTCCACCGTCTACTGTTCATCCAACCCTCCACCACACCACGGGGTCCTGTTCATCCAGAGGCAACGCCACCGCTCACTGTTCATCAAACCCCCCGCAACGCTCACTTGTTCATCAATCGATCGGCTTGAGCTAGCAGCGAGAGCGAAGAATCGCTCGATCGGGTTCAGTTAACAGCCATCGATCGATCCCTCGGGTTCAGTAACGCGTAGCCTGCACTTCAATCGCTCGGGTTCAGTTAGAGCCCAACGCCTCACTCGGGTTCAGTTAGAGCCAATGCCTCGCACACACGCGCGTACGTGCATGAGAGAAACGCGCATCGCTCGGCCCCCGACCTCCTACCGTAACCGGGAACTACCCGAAATTTTCCTCGCCCTCACCTTCTACCATAGTTTTTTCCGTCATGGACGGCCCAAAGAATGTCATGCAGCTGCGTCTCCGGCCCGCCCAGGACGAAAAGCCCATTTTCTGTCATGATTTTTTGTCATAGAAGTAGGAGCCCACCACATCTATGATGATACTGGGTTTTGTCACAATTATCGTCATAGAAGTGTCATATGTATGACAGAAAAAAAATTCGTTGGACACAAAATATCACGGATGTGTCTTTTTTTTGTAGTGTTAAGGTTTACGGTTCAAAGGCTAGGGACTGCATGAATCATTTTTTTCTTTACTGTCTCTGTTTCAATGGCTAGGGACTGCATGAGTAGTAGTAGTACTGTACGCCTTATGCCCACTCCCTCGCCCAAGTGCACGGTGGCTCGCAGGACGAGGAGAAAATTTTACTACTCCCTTCGTTTACTCCTCGTCCCTACTACCTTGGTTAGTGAGATTATCATATTGTTTGGAATATATATGCCCTTTAGTAGATTTCAATATGAACTACTAGTACATACTCCAAACACTGATGTATATAGACGTATTTTAGAGTGTAGATTCACTCATTTTGCTCCGTGTGTAGCATAAAGTTGAGACACTTATTTTGGAACAGAGGGAGTACATATTTGCTATGATCTGTTAATCATTGAGATGCAATAGCATGCATGTTAGTCTCCTTTGTATTTGATGAAATGTTGCAACGGGCAACCTTGGACGAAATATACATGTAACAGAAGCTGGAAGCTTCATAGCATTGTACTATCTCGCTGATAAATTACAGTACATACTATACAAGTACTTCCTCCGTTCCTAAATATAAGTCTTTGTAGAGATTTCACCATGAACCACATACGGATGTTTATAGAAGCATTTTAAGTGCAGATTCATTCATTTTGTTCCGTATGAGTCCACCTAGTGGAATCTCTAAAAAAGACTTATATTTAGGAAAGGAGGGAGTACTATGTATAGAGTTAGGTGTCGCACGGTGTCCAGAAAATATGGTGATAGTGTGAGGTGGGCCATGTAATTACTGAGCCTGCGTGTTTTCACTGCTCTTGCACTCCTCCGCCGTAAGAATGGAGAAAATTGTAATCTAGTAGTACCTCCTTTCGCCGAAAGTGTGGGACATCCAGTACTCCTACCACCTCAGTAATAATGACCATTGAGTCGTCAAATCACGTAGACCCAACAGTAAGTTCGAGAGACGAAGCAACCATCACTCTTGAATCCGCTTCTCCCTTCAACGCAGGCGCCAGTGAGAGGTCGCGTCCGCTCTGCCCGCGCATGAATGTGGCACCGATTCTTTGGAGCGGTGCTGACGGTTTCGGGCGGGAAGCGCACGCGGGCGATGGAGGGGCCTTGGCTGGGCCAGACTGGTCAGGAGCGGGCGTGGCAGCTGTCCGCCTGTCCCTACCGGATGCCCAGAAACGAGAGGATGCACCGACTCTCGCGGCTAAAATCGTACACTACACACCATCTCTCTGAAGGAGCAGGTCGATCTATCGCTCTCTCTAACACACACATGTTGTTGAACACACACACACACGCACACGCACATGCACACACAAGTTCATAGAATAGGAAAATCGTGCGAGTGCGAAGCCACAGGAAGTGAGATACAAATGGAGTACGTACAAGAAGAGAAGAGGTGATGAATATTCCATCAAACCTGAACTGAGGAGTAGTACTCCCTCCGTCTAGGTGTTAAGTCATCCTACAGAAATCAGATATTCCCAAAATGTTTAGGCGTCGTCCATTAACTTCGCATCTCAATCCCCTCCTGGCCTCATTGCTAGCGAGCGTTGTTACTAGGGAGCGTTTGGATCCTTAGCAAGAACAGCTTATAGCATAGCCGGGCAAGGTTAGGCATTTGGAACTGTTAAAAAATGTTAGCTTCTGTGGGCCATCTAGCTTGGGTGGGCTAGAAAACCTTGCTAGCTCAGGAGAGCCAGATCGGCTCGCTTCCGATGGCAAACTTCGCGTAGTAGTAACATAGACTAGTAACATATGCATGTGGTACTAGCCTAAGTTACTCACCACTATGACCAGCCTAAGCAATGTAACCAAACACACCTTAATTACTCTGCCTTGTTATCTCCCCTGGAAACCCAATGCATGGAGCGCAACTACGTGTTGATCAGTCAAGAAATCAAAGTCGGCTTGCATGCGAGTTAATATGTGGCCCTGCATGGTAGCTAAAATGGCATCTCTTAGTTGTTTGGATTAATTGTTGCGTTTAGAGACAGAAATCAGAGCTTTGATTGGAGGAATGACCGGTCAAGTTTCTCCTTCTCCTCCAATCTGCTTGCACCTTGGTCCCGCTGCACCTTCTAACATGACTTATTACACCTAGACGGAGGGAGTCGTACGAGATACAGTGGCACACTGACTTAGGTCGAATACAAGTGCCCAAAATTGTGTGCATGTTATAATAAGGATTCACTTAAAATAGTACGTGAGCGAACAGCGGGATCAATTGGACAGTGTTCCCGAGCAGTAGCGAGATGTGTGAGGTAAGATACACTTCTCGCGCTTTTAATTTTTCTTATTAATTTTTTTGTTTCACCCTCTGACTGGTGGGACCCAACGTACTATGTGGAGAGAGGTAAGGTGACTAAGGCTGCATTATTTCTGCACCTGTGGATAGTCTTACCACCAAAGCCACATGACACGATTATGATTTAAATCCCAATGACTCCCACACACACAAAAAAAGACGGCATGCTTGTCACACGAATGCAGGAACGTATAAAAGGTTATTTTCCTCTCGTTGAACATAACGGGAGGGTTGTCTAGCTGGTTAGCCTGTTCGCTCATCAAACTTGCGGTCTCGGGTTCGATAACTACACTTGAGCATAATTCGTGTTTCTAGGGTTTGCACTCTTCACACTATCTCCAGTATAAATATACACGTTAGAGCCTCAACGCTTGTAGTTGCTCTCTTCACACTCGCTCACCCTTGCCAGATCTAAACAAGAATTCGTTGGCTTCTCTCTCTCCCCTCACTGCTGGTCTACTTGTAGTTGCTATCTTCACACTCTCTCACCCTCTCCAGATCTAAACAAGACGTAGTTGGCCTCTCTCTCTCCTCTCACTGCTGGTCAAAGAGCCGGCAGGATCCGTCCGCCGGGAAGGGAAGGAGGCGTAACGCTGTCGCCGTCGGTGAAGGAGGGAATCCAGTACCAGCGCAGCTGTTCACTTTCACCCAGCGGCAGCGCAGAAGGGCCTCCGACCCCTTCTTCTTCGCCGCCATACATAGTGTGGGTCGAACGGCCTCTGTTCGCCTACCGAACCACACCCCAAGAACCTTAAGGTATAATTTACCTATTCCACATGCATTGCTCTAGCTGCATGTGGGCTTTTTCCGCTTCTGCACTCGAATCTAGGTGTTGCATCAAATAGGAAAGTAGTGGGAAAAGTTGTATACCATGAATCTAGGACGTGGTTCAAAGAGGAAAGGAATGGAGGAAAGTAGTGGGAAAATTTGTATAGAATGAATATAGGACATGGTTCAAAAAGGAAAGGAAGGGGGAAAGTAGTGGGGAAAGTTGTATCGCATGAATCTAAGACGTGGTTCAAAGAGGACAGGAATGGGGAAAGGTTGTATAGCATAAATCTAGGACGTGGTTCACAGAGGAAAGGAAATGGGGAAAGTACTAGTACAAACCGGCTATCTAGCACCTACGTTGGTCGAAAAGGGAAAACAATGATAAACGCAGTACGCACATCTGTAACGAACTGATCTTTTGTTTTGGGGGACAAGGCTGTAGAGTTTGAGTAGGACTAGATTTTCTGCGCTCACATACGGAAAGGTGTCTAAAGATAACAAAACTAGGACAAACACAAATATGCTCCCTGGTTGTTTGTTCTTTCTTGCAACAGACTGTGCATCACCCCAGTACATCGGTAGATGCACATGGTGTTGGTGCGTCCACTGTCCCGTGCAACTCTTAAGCTGTTGTTAATCTAAGGCCCTGTTTGGTTAAAAACTCCCTAGTCCCTATGTGCTTGGTTCCAGGGACTAAACATGGACTAGAGGTTATTAAATGATATGCTAAAAGACCATGTTACCCCTATTAATGAACTAATAGAGACAAGGTACAATTCTTGGCAGGGGCAACTATTGGAAAAAGTCCCAAAAAGACTCTCCCTCCCAGTCTTCTTTCTTTAGTCCCAAATGCCCACTTGTAGTCCCTAAAAGTCCCTCCTGTCTGGTTTAGATGGGACTGACACGGATTTTTTTAGTCCCTCCACCAAAATGTCCCTGTAAACAAGCACCCTCTAATAATGCCGCGGGCAAATTGATGCGATGCCATAGTTAAAAGCAAATTACATGTTTAACAAATTTATTGTTAATATAATCTCTCTGTTAATATTAATTAATGCCACCGTTTGAGAAATGCTACTGTCTTGCTTTCTTTCCCATTTAGATAAGGTAGATGCTTATTTTTGTTGGCTTCTGTGTCATCCACCGTTATTGACCACTAGTTGTTTCCTTTGCACCTCTGTGTAAACAGGGTTATCTACTTCACCTCGTTGCCATTGTGACCTTTTGTTGCACTGCACAAAACACTTTTGTTTTAAGAGTGTTTTGTGCAGTTCAACCAAAATGTCACACCGAAATGTTGCTTGATTGCTTGATATTAGTGGAACTGCACAAGAGGAGATCTTACTTCCTATCCATGTTGGCAAATTTGGTTCAGAACTTCTTCTTGTGAGTTGTTTGAATTCCGCGTCATGAGAGGTCAGTACTAGCCTTCTTTCACATGATTCTGCAGTGTGCTTTCATATGTTGTGCTACTTGTACGGTAATGTTGCTTGATTTTAGTTAACTGCACAAATGGAGACAAGACTTCCAATCTGTATGTGCACCGCAATATCCCATTGAGGTAAGATAAGGATATTTCACAACTGTTGGCCTGTATTTTGCCACTTTCATCAGAAAATTAATGTCATTGTTTAGTGCTATACTTGTGCAACCTAATTGACATGCCAAATCTTACATTGAAGGCGAAGCTTGTCTGTTATTGAACCAAGTGATGAAGGGGAAGAACAAGCGGAAGAAAAACAAAAATCAACTTCTGGTGTTGTAATGAAGCACTGGAACTATGATGACACAAGTAATGCTATAGTTTTGCATCTTAATTTATTTCTATGGCTAGAATGAGCAATTGTTTTGCCACTGATTTGATGCCACTCTTAATGTAATACGTAATTATCTCTACTTCTGCAAACAGGAATCTTCTTTGAAGATACCATATATTTTAGTGGAACTGCACAAGAAGATGTTGGAAACATTAATCTAATCGAGGAGTATATAGTAAGCATGGCCACCATAGTAGATAGCAACAGATGGTTCCGGAGAAGTGCTTCATATGTATGCTCTACACAATAAGCCTCCTGACAAAGGTTGGTACTCGCCCACTGATTTCATCCATATGATTGAGCTTTGTCATCTCTATTGGTGTTGTGCTACTATTTAGATACTGTCATCAAAAAGTGGTATTGTCCTTAAGAAGTGCTTCATCTGTGCTATTTTAAATATTTCCTTTCCTTTTTTTCGAGCAAACAGGGATGCTAGCATTTAGTTACCCTCTTGTCTTTGCACAACAGGATCATCCTCCTCTGAAGAAGAATATGGAGTACGTGAAGTGACTAGTTCCGATTATGCCAGGATGAAGAAGCCATGTCTATCTTCTCATCAGAACGAGCAGTTGAAGGATGGTTACATTACCCCCCACAAGACCAAACTAACTTCAGCTCAGAAGGACTGACAAATCTCCATTTTCTTGCTGTGATGCGCGAGTACAATGTTGTTCTAGGATTCTTTCCGGTGAGTTCCATTTTTCTAAAAGTGTGCTCTACATGGACCATGTAGGTGCCTGTTTAAACTGTCAATTCATAGTACAGTTTGCTTTATACTAATCACTTTTTTGTATTTGTGCAAACAGGGGTGCTCAGCTTGATTTCAATGGGAACTGCACAAAATGTTCATGAATACATCGAATCATTCATTTCCACCACAAGAAAGGAGGTGCCGATGAGTTCAAGGCATTGCAACATATAAGGGCGTAATCATATAAGCTACGCACGAATTTGGTTGATTTTGGTGGAGCTGCAGAAAAATAAGAGCTGGTTTATTTAGCACGAGCTGCCATGTCAATGTCCGAACTGATGGCAAACCCTGCCCATTCCACAATCATAGGCATTTGATATTTTGGAATGGGAAAACTTTGTCAAATTTTGCTCATTGATTGTAGCAAGAAGACATGCGTTTGATATTTTCGAATGGGAAGCCCTTTGCTGTCAGCAGCGTTGATCCATCTTTTCTTTATTCTTTAGATGTGAAGTGAATATTGGCTCTGACATGTGAATCGCTGAGATGCATAATCATCGATTGTTTTGAATGTTCTCTTTGAATTGCCAGGCCTGTGTGTTTGATTGCAATGTACAGGAACGCTAAAAAGCTGCTCAAACTCTTTGTACTCCTTCTGTTCCTTTTTACTTCACACATTGTGAAAGTGGATACTTTTTTCTATAAGATTGGTCAAAGTAGAAATACTTTGACTACAGACAAAACATGTATGCAGACTAGAAAGGACCGGAGGGAGTACATGTGAAACTGCTGCAAACGAGGTGATCACCCTAGGAATAATGCTAGTACGTATTGTTTTGCATGTTCATCCAATGCCAGTGATACAAGAATTCGAACTAATCGAAATAAATTCATTCATACATGGTCAGATTTCATATAAACATGCTGGATTTCATTACATTTCATACATTCTTCAACTAAAAACGTGTGCGCTCGAGGTATAATTAATTAACTGAAGCTACCCACGTATGCGGCTGAGCGAGCAGAAGCTTAAGTGACTTAACTGCAGTGCAGATTGCGAATCGACATGTGGCCCGGATGCTGTTGGGCCCACGTGTCGATCGACCAACGCACCAGCAGCTAAAGTAAGCAGCGTCCTTCTCCAACATAGCTCTCCGACTCCACGTCGCCGCCAAGACACTAATCGGCCGTGAGTGGTCAACCCGCCTAGCTTGTCATAGCGATTAGGGCAACTAGGAGCCCAATGATAAGAATCCCCACATGACAAACACCTTTCTTCTTGTCATTCTTCTTCTTGAAGTCCGTCTGTTGCACAGCCTTGTTCTTCCCATCAAACTTTGCTTTACCATCAAACTTGCCCTTGTTCTAGAATTTGTGGGTCTGGAAGTTCTTCTTCTGTACCATATTGGCACTAGATCCTCCCTCAATTCCTCGAGCACGTGTGTCCTTTGCTCTCGCCTTTTCTTCCACATCAAGAGTGCCAATGAGATCCACGAAGGAGGAAGCTTAGTGATGGTACCTCCGGCAACAAACTTGTCCGGTAGCATAGAACTGAAGTGCTCAAGTTCTCTAGCAAATGACTGTATCTCATGAGCTTGCTCAACCACGGAGCGCTCTTCAATCATCTTGTAATCATAGAATTGCTTCATGATGTACAACTCAGTGCCAGCAACCTGAGGGTATCAGCGGTGGCCTTACTTGGACCCGAGCGGCGGCGACCTACCGTGTTCTACTCTTCCTCGTTTTCTGTGCGGCGCGGCCTCGTTGGAAGCGGGGCGGGGCCTCGGCGGAGACGGCGATGTCCTCTATCTCGTTGCCGGGAGGTGGCGCCTCGGCGGAGTGGGGGAAATCCTCCCCCACGTTGCCGGCAGGGTGGGGCCTCGGCGGAGCCGGCGGTGTCCTCTGCCTCGTTGTTCGTGCCGCGGGGCCTCGGCAGAGCAGGGCCTCGTCGACGCCAGCGGAGCGGGGACTCGTCGGAGCCGGCATTGTCCTCTGCCTCGTCCTCGGTCTCGCCAAACAGCGCCTCGCCCGCTTCATTGCCCTCTTTGTAGGCGGCAGCAGCCTCCGCCACCCGCATGCGGTACCGCCAGCGCTCGAGGCGGCCCTCACAGGCGGAGCGGTACGAGTCGAGCAGCGTCTCCTCCTCCGCCCGCTCCGCGGCAATCTGCACCCTCCACTTGCAGGTCCTCCTGGAGGAGATGGTGGTTGTAGGCGGCGTCGGCCTGCGCCTCCCGAACTGCTCCTCATGCTTCTGCCTCACCGTGTCCATATATTGGGCACGGGCCTCGCCGATGGTCATGGTGCAATGCACCAGCGAGGATGGTGCGGAGGAGGCGGTTGGCGCCGGATCGTCGACTACCATGTTCTCCATTGGGACGTCGTCGTCCTCCGGCTGGCTACCGGCCAGCCAGTCGGCAGCAATGGCTACCATCTCCTTGTGGTCCGTCGTCCACCCGTCCCGAAGAGCGCTGGAGCGCGAGGAAGCCATGCATGGTGGGCAGTAGTGGTGTGGACAGGAGAATAGGAACGGATGCAGATGACTTTGGCTATGGCCGGGCAGCAGTTTATATAGCTATGGTGGGCGGCGGAGGGACGGACGTGTGGCGCCGGAGTGTTGGAAATATGCCCTAGAGGCAATAATAAATTAGTTATTATTATTATATTCCTTGTTCATGATAATCATTTATTATCCATGCTATAATTGTATTGATAGGAAACTCAGATACATGTGTGGGTACATAGACAACACCATGTCCCTAGTAAGCCTCTAGTTGACTAGCTCGTTGATCAATAGATGGTTACGGTTTCCTGACCATGGACATTGGATGTCGTTGATAACGGGATTACATCATTAGGAGAATGATGTGATGGACAAGACCCAATCCTAAGCCTAGCACAAAGATCGTGTAGTTCGTATGGTAAAGCTTTTCTAATGTTAAGTATCATTTCCTTAGACCATGAGATTGTGCAACTCCCGGATACCGTAGGAATGCTTTGGGTGTACCAAACGTCACAACGTAACTGGGTGGCTATAAAGGTGCACTACGGTTATCTCCGAAAGTGTCTGTTGGGTTGGCACGAATCGAGACTGGGATTTGTCACTCCATGTGACAGAGAGGTATCTCTGGGCCCACTCAGTAGGACATCATCATAATGTGCACAATGTGACCAAGGGGTTGATCACGGGATGATGTGTTACGGAACGAGTAAAGAGACCTGCTGGTAACGAGATTGAACAAGGTAGCGGCATACCGACGATCGAATCTCGGGCAAGTACAATATCGCTAGACAAAGGGAATTGCATACGGGATTGCTTGAATCCTTGACATCGTGGTTCATCCGATGGGATCATCGTGGAACATGTGGGAGCCAACATGGGTATCCAGATCCCGCTGTTGGTTATTGACCGGAGAACGTCTCGGTCATGTCTGCATGGTTCCCGAACCCGTAGGGTCTACACACTTAAGGTTCGGTGACGCTAGAGTTGTTATGGGAAATAGTATGTGGTTGCCGAAGGTTGTTCGGAGTCCCAGATGAGATCCCGGACATGACGAAGAGCTCCGGAATGGTCCGGAGGTGAACATCAGTATATTGGACGAAGGGTATTGGAGTCCGGAATTGTTCCGGGGTACCGGTGATGACCAGCGTGTCGAAAGGGGTTTGGAGGCCTCGGCAAGCTTTGGGGGCCTTATGGGCCAAGGGAGAGGGCACATCAGCCCACTAAGGGGCTGGCGCCTCCCACCCCATCTCACGTAACATGGAGAGGTGTGGGCGCCACCCCTAGGGTAGCCACCCCTCCCGGCTTGGGGGGCAAGTTTCCTAGGGGGTGGGCGCGCGAAAACCCATCTAGGGTTTCCCCTATGGCCGCCGCCCATCCCCTAGGGAACCCTAGGGCGCCTCCCACTCCTCCCTTCCCCCTATATATAGTGAGAGAGAGAGAGAGGGCAGCCGCACCTTCCTGGCGCAGCCCTCTCCCTCCTCCAACACCTCCTCCTCCTCCGTAGTGCTTGGCGAAGCCCTGCCGGAGAACCACGAGCTCCATCACCACCATGCCGTCGTGATGTCGGAGTTCTCCCTCAACTTCTCCTCTCCCCTTGCTGGATCAAGAAGGAGGAGACGTCCCCGGGCTGTACGTGTGTTGAATGCGGAGGCACCATTGTTCGGTGCTTAGATCTGAATCGCTGCGAGTACAACTCTTTCATCCGCGTTCTTGTAACGCTTCCACTTCGCGATCTTCAAGGGTATGAAGATGCTCATCCTCTCCCTCTCTTGTTGCTATATTACTCCATATATTGATCTTGGTGATGCGTAGAAAATTTTGAATTTTTGCTACGTTCCCCAACAGTGGCATCATGAGCTAGGTCTATGCGTAGTTTCTATGCACGAGTAGAACACAAGTTGTTGTGGGCGTTGATTTTGTTCAATATGATTACCGTTACTTGTCCAATCTTGTTTCAACGGTATTGTGGGATGAAGCGGTGCGGACCGACCTTACACGTACACTTACGTGAGACAGGTTCCACCGACTGACATGCACTTGTTGCATAAGGTGGCTAGCGGGTGCCAGTCTCTCCCACTTTAGTCGGATCGGATTCGATGAAAAGGGTCCTTATGAAGGGTAAATAGCAATTGACATATCACGTTGCGGTTTTGTGTAGGTAAGAAACGTTCTTGCTAGAAACCCATAGCAGGCAAGTAAAACATGCAAACAACAATTAGAGGACGTCTAACTTGTTTTTGCAGGGTATGCTATGTGATGTGATATGGCCAAAAAAGAATGTGATGAATGATATGTGATGTATGAGATTGATCATGTTCTTGTAATAGGAATCACGACTTGCATGTCGATGAGTATGACAACCGGCAGGAGCCATAGGAGTTGTCTTTATTTATTGTATGACCTGCGTGTCACTAAATAACGCCATGTAATTACTTTACTTCATTGCTAAAGCGTTAGCCATAGTAGTAGAAGTAATAGTTGGCGAGACAACTTCATGGAGACACGATGATGGAGATCATGATGTCTTGCCGGTGATGATGATGATCATGGAGCCCCGAAGATGGAGATCAAAAGGAGCAAAATGATATTGGCCATATCATGTCACTTTTTGATTGCATGTGATGTTTATCATGTTTATGCATCTTATTTGCTTAGAACGACGGTAGTAAATAAGATGATCCCTCATTAAAATTTCAAGAAAGTGTTCCCCCTAACTGTGCACCATTGCGAAAGTTCGTTGTTTCGAAGCACCACGTGATGATCGGGTGTGATAGATTCTAACATTCACATACAACGAGTGTAAGACAGATTTACACACGCGAAACACTTAGGTTGACTTGACGAGCCTAGCATGTACAGACATGGCCTCGGAACACAAGAGACCGAAAGGTCGAGCATGATTCGTATGGTAGATACGATCAACAAGAAGATGTTCACCGATGATGACTAGTCCGTCTCACGTGATGATCGGACACGGCCTAGTTGACTCGGATCATGTAATCACTTAGATGACTAAGAGGGATGTCTATCTGAGTGGGAGTTCGTAAGATGAACTTAATTATCCTGAACATAGTCAAAAGGTCTTTGCTAATTATGTCGTAAGCTCGCGCTTTAGTCCTACTGTTTAGATATGTTCCTAGAGAAAATTCAGTTGAAAGATGATAGTAGCGATTATGCGGACTAAGTCCGTAAACTGAGGATTGTCCTTGTTGCTTGGAAGAAGGCTTATGTCCTTAATGCACCACTCAGTGTGTTGAACCTCGAACGTCGTCTGTGTATGTTGCGAACATCTGACATACATGTTTTGATAACTACGTGATAGTTCAGTAATGTTAAATGGTTTAGAGTTAAGGCACCGAAGACGATTTCGAAACGTCTCGAAAAATCCAAGATGTTTCGAGGGCTGAAATTGGGATTTCAGGCTCGTGCCCACGTCAAGAGGTATAAGACCTCCGACGAGCTTCTTGGCCTACAAACTAAGGGAGAAAAGCTCAATCGTTGAGCTTGTACTCAGATTGTCTGGGTACAACAATCACTTGAATCGAGTGGGAGTTAATCTTCCAGATGAGATAGGGATGTTTCTCCAAAGTCATTGCCACCAAGCTACTAGAGCTTCGTGATGAACTATAACATATCAGGGATAGATATGATGATCCTTGAAGTATTCGCGATGTTTGACGCCGCGAAAGTAGAAGTCAAGTAGGAGCATCAATTGTTGATGGTTAGTAAAACCACTAGTTTCAAGAAGGGCAAGGGCAAGAAGGGATACTTCATGAAACGGCAAAACAGTTGCTGCTCCAGTGAAAACCCAAGGTTGAACGCAAACCCGAGACTAAGTGCTTCTGTAATGAGAGGAACGGACACTAAAGCAGAACCACCGTAGATACTTGGTAGATAAGAAGGCAGGCAAGGTTGACGGAAGTATATTGGATATACATTATGTTAATGTGTACTTTACTAGTAATCCTAGTAGCACCAGGGTATTAGATACCGGTTCGGTTGCTAAGTGCTAGTAACTCAAAATAAAAGCTACGGAATAAAAGGAGACTAGATAAATGTGAGCTGACGATATGTGTTGGAAGTGTTTCCAAGGTTGATATGATCAAGCATCGCACGCTCCCTCTACCTTCGAGATTGGTTTTAAACCTAAATAATTGTTATTTGGTGTTTGCGTTGAGCATATACATGATTGGATTATGTCTATCGCAATACGGTTATTCATTTAAGGAGAATAATGGTTACTCTGTTTATTTGAATAATACCTTCAATGGTCTTGCACCTAAAATGAATGGTTTATTAAATCTCGATCGTAGTGATACACATGTTCATGCCGAAAGATATACGCTAGTAATGATTGTACCACCTACTTGTAGCACTGCCATGTAAGTCATATTGGTATAAAACGTATGAAGAAGCTCCATGTTGATGGATCTTTGGACTCACTCGCTTTTGAAAAGTTTGAGACATGCGAACCATGTCTATTGGTGTATATGCATGAAGAAACTCCATGTAGATGGACCGTTTGGACTCACTTGATTTTGAATCACTTGAGACATGCAAATCATACAATATGGGCAAGATGACTGAAAGCCTCGTTTTCAGTGAAATGGAACAAGAAAGCAACTTGTTGGAAGTAATACATTTTGATGTGTGCAGTCCAATGAGTCTTTGAGGCACGCATGGATATCGTTATGTTCTTACTTCACAGATGATTTGAGTAGATACTGAGTATATTTACTTGATGAAACACAAGTCTGAATTATTGAATGGTTCAAGTAATTTCAGAGTGAAGTTGAAGATCTTCGTGACAAGAGGATAAAATGTCTATGATATGGTCATAGAGATGAATATCTAAGTTACGAGTTTTGGCACGCAATTAAGACATTGTGGATATTGTTTCATAATTAATACCGCCTGGAACACCATAGTGTGATGGTGTGTCCGAACATCATAGTTGCACCCTATTGGATATGGTGCGTACCATGATGTCTCTTATCGAATTACCACTATCGTTCATGGGTTAGGCATTAGAGACAACCGCACTCACTTTAAATAGGGCACCACGTAATTCCGTTGAGATGACACCGTATGAACTATGGTTTGGAGAAACCTAAGCTGTCGTTTCTTGAAAGCTTGGGGCTGCGACGCTTATGTGAAAAAGTTTCAGGTTGATAAGCTCAAACCCAAAGCGGATAAATGCATCTTCATAGGACACCCAAAAACTGTTGGGTATACTTCCTATTTCAGACCTGGAAGCAAAAGTGATTGTTTCTAGAAACGGGTCCTTTCTCGAGAAAAAGTTTCTCTCGAAAGAATTGAGTGGGAGGATGGTGGAGACTTGATGAGGTTATTGAACCATCACTTCAACCAAGTATGTAGCAGGGCACGGGAAGTTGTTCTGTGGCACCTACATCAATTGAAGTGGAAGTTGATGATGGTGATCATGAAACTTGGATCAAGTCACTACCGAACCTCGAGGGTGACAAGGATGCATACTACTTGAGTGGTACAAGTAATCATGTCTTGAAGGTCATGTTGCTAGACAACTATGAACCCACGAGCTATGGAGAAGCGATGGTGGGCCCGGATTCCGACAAATGGCTCGAGGCCATAAAATCTGAGAGAGGATCCATGTATGAAAACAAAGTGTAGACTTTGGAAGAACTGCTTGATGGTCGTAAGGCTATTGGGTACAGATGGATTTTAAAAGGAAGACAGACAATGATGGTAAGTATCACCATTAAGAAAGCTCGACTTGTCATTAAGATGTTTTCCGACAAGATTCAAGGAGTTGACTACGGTGAGGCTTTCTCACTCATAGCGATGCTAAGAGACTGTTGGAATTAGATTAGTAGTTACTGCATTATTAATGAAATCTTGCAGATAGGATGTCAAAACATTGTTTCCTCGACAATTTTCTTGAGGAAAGGTTGTATGTGATACAACCAGAAAGGTTTTGACAATCCTGAAAGACGCTAACAAGTATGCAAAGCTCCAGCAATCCTTCTATGGACTGGAGTAAGCATCTCGGAGTTGGAATGTACGCTTTTATGAGATGATCAAAGATTTTGGGTTTACACAAAGTTTATGAGAAACTTGTATTTCCAAAGAAGTGAGTGGGAGCACTATAGAATTTTTTATGAGTATATGTTGTTGACATATTGTTGATCAGAAATGATGTAGAATTTCTGGAAAGCATATAGGGTTATTTGAAAAGTGTTTTTCAATAGAAAACCTGGATTAAGCTGCTTGAACATTGAGCATCAAGATCTATGAGGATAAATCAAAAACCGCTAAATGGTACTTTCAAATGAGCACATACCTTGACATGATCTTGAAGGTGTTCAAGATGGATCAGTCAAAGAAGGAGTTCTTGCCTGAGTTGTAAGGTATGAAGTTAAGAGTTAAAGCTCGACCATGGCAGAAGAGAGAGAAAGGACGAAGGTCGTCCCCTATGCTTCAGACGTAGGCTCTATAGTATGCTATGCTGTGTACCGCACCGGAAGTGTGCCTTGCCATGAGTCAGTCAAGGGGTACAAGAAAGCGCGTGCGGGCAAGGGAGGCGGTCTGGGTGGGCCAGGGCAGTCAGACTCGTGCTTGCAGCGGGTCGGTCCAGCAGCCGGACATGCTAGCTAGCCAGCTACCTCGCCAGGCTGAGCGACGACAATCAGACGATGGACATAGCTTCCGACCAGGAGCCGGCACCACTGTCCAAGCCGGTTCATGCCGTGTTCACCATAGAGCAGGTGCGGCCGCACTTCAACGCCCTAATGGCGCTAGAGCTACCAGCGCAGGAGGACCTGTAGTGCAACCTCCGTCTCCTCAATGAGCACCTGTGAACAAGCGAACGACAATGACGTCGCGGGCATGTGGCCCTATGATCCTGGCTTCCCGAATGAGCACCGGGCGCTGTATCAAGCCATCCGTAGGGCCCGCGAGGCCCTCTCCGTTGTCCTTCATGTTGTTGCGCTCGCCGTGGCGCCGCCGTCTCGCGTTGTCAACATGGTCAACGAACATGAGGATGAGGAGATGACTTTACTTGGAGAGGATGACAGTGGGGACCCACCAGGGCTTGTCGGGGGCTGGTTACTGTTGCCTCAACCCTGATGACGAGGGCTTGGTCGAGGTAAGCATGGCTACAGTGCCGCCACCTTGGCGGCGATCACTGTAGCCTCACCTCGTCTTATCTCATTAATGAGGCGCTTCCTTCGAGGGAGGGAACAAGCTGGCTACGGGAGGCCGACCCTATCTCAGGCCGACTAGGGGAGGCCGAGCCGCCTTCGGGCATCTCTGTGACCGGAGGGGCCCGCTGCCTGCGGGTCATACTGACAGCCTGTCGTGGGTGATGTCATGGTCATCATGGTAACAGTGTCGCGCCGGACGGGTGATGGCCGCCCCGTACGGTGCATTGTGGCCACGCGCGCTCCGGGATGCGAGGGTGGCACGCTTCACTGTAGCTACGCCCGTCTCATCACCGTTATGTGGGTGCAGATTCTGAGGGTGCGTCCTTGGCCGCTTGCTGGGTGGCTGGCTCCTTGGAAGTCGGCCCTCTTGTGGCCTTCTTCCTGTAGGTCTTGGGGCCGGGCCGCCCCCTGACAGCCGGCCTGAGGGTCAGCCGGCTGGGGGAAGGCGGCCCAATGTCTTGGATGTTGGATGGCTTGATTGGCTTGTAATTTTTTCAGAAGTCCCCAGGGGAAGCTGGCTAGGCTACCCGTGGTCATTTACTCCGACAGTAGTCCCTCAAGCTGATTGAGCTTCAAGGTTGAAAGGAGGACGAGTAGCTCGATCAGCTTCCTATCCTGAGGAACCGGCAGCTAGGAGCCAGCCTTGAGTGGTGCGCCGTCTTCGGGAAGTTCCGCAGCCAGAAGGAGAGAACGTGAGCCGACTTGCGCGTTGACCGCGTGCCACCCTGCGCGCCACGTGGCCAAAAAGGCCTGCCAGCCCACGCGCGCGACGGGACATCGCCACAGGCCGGGGCCCACCAAACCTACGCCTCGGCCCATGTGCGGATCCTCTGCGGCCCGAACGGACCACACGCCTCCCCGCGGTGGTTTCAGCACGCCTTTAGGGCGCAATAATCGCGGGACGTGGGGGGAGTGGGCGCAGTTAATCCCATGTTCCCCCACGCCTCGCCTCCTCAGCTCCACCGCCTGAGCCTATAAGTAGGGGGAGGAGGGGGAGCCGCAGAGGCTCGCCCTCGCTCCTCTCTTTCCCCTACCTCCTTCTTCCTTCTTCCGCCGCCGCAGCGCGCTCACCACCGCACCGTTCCACCGTGAACCCTCTTGGCTTGCCGCGGTTCCTTCGCTGCGTGGCTGTGCTCTCTGCCGCCGTGCCTCTCTGATTTCCTCTTGTTCCCATGGTGCTGTCTAGCTCGTGGGACGGCTCCAACGTCCATGAAGACCACATCGATTGGCTTTGCAAGACGCGGCGGTTGCCGGGTGAAGACCTCGTGAAGACCCGCCTCGCGCCGGAGACGGAGGTTTCGCCGGCGCCGGAGGAGGGCGAGCGGGTCATCTTCCGCTCACACTTCCTGCGCGGCCTCGGCCTGCCGGCGAGCGGGTTCTTCCGCTCCTTCCTCGAGTTCTATAATCTCCAGCCGCATCACCTCACCCCCAACACGGTGATGCTGCTGTCGTCCTTCGTCACCCTATGCGAGGGTTTTCTTGGAGTGCTCCCCACCCTTGAGCTCTTTGGGGAGTTCTTCCAGTGCAAGCTCGGCACCATCTCCGGGGGTGTGCCCGCCCCCTGTGGCGCCTTCATCGCCAGGCGGAGGATAGCCGACAACAACCCCTTTCCGCCTATCCCGCTGATCCAATCGGCGGAGCTCTGGCAGCAATCATACTTCTACGTGAAGAACGTCGCCTCGCAAGGCGACTACTTGAATCTGCCGGCTTACATAGCCGGCCCGCCGCCTGGGAGGCAGCCGTCTTGGTCCTTCCGAGCCCGGTCGCTCTCCCTGGAAGGGAACGCCGCCGTCACCCGGCTCCGGGTGATGGTCCAATCGGAGGGCTTGGTGGGAGCTGACCTGGTCGCCACCTTCATGGAGCGCCGGGTGCTCCCGCTCCAATGTCGGCCGCACATGATCTGCCAGATGAGCGGCCTCTTCGACCTGTGCCGGCTGAGCACCAGAGAGATGCCTTGTGGCGAGGTATCTTACATGGTGAATTACATCTCCAACTGCAAGCTCACCGAGGAGTGGCAGTATGGCAAGGCGCCATATTCTCGGGCTGATCCCCCGCCTGTGGTGAGTTTTCTTTACTTTCTTCTTCCTTGGTTGCCGGGTTCGCGATGGCCGACTCTTGACTAGTCGGCTTGTCTTTGAGCAGAGCCCCCTTCTTCGACCGGCCCCCGGTGCCGCAGGGCCGGAGCCCCAGTTTATGGCCGACCGCACGGTGGATGACCCCGACGACCCAGATCTGGGGGCGGCTGCCATGGACGACGCCGTAGTCGCAGCCGGCGGAGAGGCAGGCGACCCCGAGCTCACGGTCGGCTTCGGGGACTAACCGGATGATGATGAGGCCGAGGCCATCCCACGCCGCCAGCCGGCGGCCGATCGCCAAGGCGCGGGACCTTCTGCCACGCCAGCTGCTCGGGGTGGCGCGCAAAAGCGTCGGGGCGGGCCGGCTATCTTCGGCAGCCGACCGAAAAAACCCAAGAGCCCGCTTCCGCAAGGTGGTGAAGCAGCCACAGGCGGTCTCAGCATAAGTGTTGGATGTCTCGTACTTTTGGTTGTCTTCTTTGGTTGAGGCTCATCTAAGCTGTCTTCTTGATTTGTTGAACAGGGCGCCGCTTTCCCTTGAACGGGTTGACGCTGCCTCCATAGTCGGACCGACAGGAGGGTCTTCGATCTCCCGCCGCGTGGACCCCCACGCCCACCTCATGGAGGCAACAGAGCGAAACACGCGGCAGGCGCGGGAGGAGCAGGAAGCGGCGGAGCGGAGGGCCATCCAGGAGGCGGCGGAGAAGTCGGCCGAGGCGCAAGCCGACGCGACGGCCAAGGCCCAGGCGGAAGCCACGGCCGCGGAGAGGAAGGCGGAGGCTCTGGGCAATCAGCCTCCACAGCTCGTCATTCCTCTTCGCGCCATGGCCCCCAACATCCCCGCGTCTCCGTCGGAGGAAGCCGACCACGACCAGCCGATGATGGAGAGGGGGAGGATGACGTGACGATCCTGGGGGAGGCGCCACAGCCGGCGCCGACTGGAGCGGGCCAAGGCGGCCGACCTGCTGCGACGCCGAGCAGCGGCCGGGGCGAAGTCGGCGGCGGGGGCGGATCTTGTGATATGATCGCCGCCTCGCGCTGGGCGCTGGAGAAACTTCTCGGCGCGAGCCACAGAGAGCTGCGGGCGCCAGCTCGACGACTCAGGACCTGGAGGCGGCCAACGCTAGCATGTCCGAGTGGACGCCCAGCGGTGGAACGACCGAGATGAACGTGGCGGCGTAGGAGGTCCGACGCCGGCTTCAGACCCAGGCCGCCTCGCTGCAACGGTACACCCAAGAGTTCCTCGCTACGCGCACGGTCATCCGGGTGAGTCTTCTGGCCTTGGTCAGTTTCTTTTTTGATTTCTTCCGGGGCGATCAACATCACCCACCGGGTGTAGTCCCGAAGTTTCGAGTCGGCTCTTTGAGGTGTGGCTTGAACTTTTTAGCAGGCCTTGGCGGCAATCTTATTCTTATTCGCATTCCGTCTGATTTTCAGGAGTATCACAATCTCTGCGCGGCTGCCTTCAACTCCTGTGCCCGTGAGCTGAGCCGAAGGCCGCCGACCGACTAATAGCTGGAGTGAGTACTTTGTTTCTTTTATTCATGTGGGCGCCGTGTCACTCCACTAGGTGTAGTCCCCGAGATTCGGGCCGATTGCTGAGCAGCCGGGTCGGATCTTCCCCGACGACTTCTTCCTTATTGCTTTTTTCCTTTTCTCCATGCTTGCGAGACTAATCTTGACATGAGGGAGCAGCTCGGCGGGACCTGCACCGCCCTTCGCGCCAAGGAGGCTGAGTGCGGCGCCTTGGCCCAGGAACGCGACCGCCTGGCCAAGAGACTGGCCGACCAGGAGGAGAACCATAAGGCAGCCCTGAAGAAGGCGCAAGACAACGAGGCCGCCCGTAAGGCCGAGTTCAAGACCGAGGCGGCGGGCTGGGCTGAAGCGAGGCAAGCGCTGAGCGAGGGCTATGGACGGGTTGAGGATCTGATCGACGGTAAGACGCCTAACTTTTCACCCCTTTGCTTGCTCCTTGCCCTCTTGTTCATCTTCTGATTTTCGCGCTGTTTCTTTGCTCTTCACGCAGATTACTTCCCTGGTTACTCCGTCGCCGCCAGCCAAACCATCGAGGCCCACCGCGAGACAGGCCGGCAAGCAGGGGTTGAGATCGCGCCAGATGCCAGCCAGACGCTTGAGGAGCAACTTTTGGCGATCCAGGCCTGGCTGCAGCCGACTCGCCGCATGCTCCGTCGGCTTCAGCGTGCCGGGGCGCAAGTGTTCGCCGCTCTCTGGCCTGGCGAGGTGATTCCCGTACCCGGTCGGACTACCGACCGGGCCTGGAGGTTGCGGATTGGCAGCCGAGGCCGGAAGGCTTCGCTGCTCGGTCCGCACCGAGCGGGCGCCGGAGTTCGCGGGCCTGGTATCCTGGGCTGAGCTTGCGCGGTGAGCACTTGGAGGCAGGAGGCGACGAGAGCTGGTGGCGGTGCGGCGGCTATCATCCAGCAGCGCGATCGGCTATCGCCGAGTATCCGACACCAGCATTTTTGCTCCCGAAGTGAATGACAACGGCGCCGCCCATTTGGAGGAATGGTTCGGCTGAACCCGGCGGAAGGCGAGGAATCGGCGGAGGAGATTGCTTCCAGCGACAAGCGAAGGCGAAGAAGAGGAGGGCGGTGAAGACGTCGTTCGGCGGGCGCGACCAACCAGCCACTTCAGCCTGATCGTGCCTCCAAAGAACAGCGCGGCTGGCGCACCGCTTTGCCAGGGTGATGATCGGCCGAGACTCGCCAGCCACTCCTCCGCTAGCTTGCCGCCTCCGCTGACCTGCCCGACTTGCTTATTGCTCCCTTGGCCTGATCTGCCGCTCTTGCTTTCCTGCTGTTGCTCCTTGAACAACTTTTATTAAATTTGTGCAGTTCCACCCACTGGGGGTGTATTCAAACTATGTTGAATACTGGCCTTTCGAAGGCCTTTGTGTAAATATAATTATGCATGTGTTTGGCTTCCATTCTAATTTGCTTTTTATCCTTAGGTTGTTTCCTTTGCCGCCTTCCCTTGGTCACCGCCTTCCCAGCCGAACAGCTGCTCTGTAGTCTGTGGCTGGGGAGGAACTTGGCTATTTGTGGATAGGCAATACTTGAGCTTTCTTGGATTGTGGCAAGGTGGAATGGGAAGCCGGCCGGCCGGCTACTCTGGTAGCCGGTCGGCAATGGGAGGACACCGGCTTTTGTTATACGAGTTCGTTAGTCCTTAGCCGTTTTTCGTGTGAGCATCCTTTCCTGCCTTTGACTCTTGCTAGCCGGACAGTCGGTTCTTCGAGCTGCGACTTTTGACAAGAGAGGGCTTTGGGTGCTGGCACACTACTTGTCTGACTACAGGTGGAACTTTGAATATAACTCAAGGCGGCCAGTCCCCGGGCCGACTAGTCGAACCCGGTGCCGGACGAGGAGGAAGAATGTAATGACAAAATCATAAGAATGATACTCGTCATTCATAGATAAAAGGTGGTAGTCCCCGAGTGCTCCTCGGGGGGCCCATTGTCTCGTACTTAGTACAAAAGGTAGCATGATACATACTGCATTTTAACTGTAAAATATTCGGAGGAGGTTGGCGTTCCATGGTCGTTCCGACTCCTTGCTGGAATCATCTCTCTTTCGTGCTTTCGGCTTCTGTGCGTCGATTAGGTAGTAGGAGTCGTTTCCCAATGCTCTGCTGATGACGAAGGGACCTTCCCAAGGGGCCGAGAGCTTGTGCTGGCCAGCTGTTCGCTGGATCAGCCGGAGCACAAGGTCGCCCTCTTGAAAGGATCTTGGCTTGACCTTCCGGCTATGGTAGCGGCGCAAACCCTGCTGGTAGATGGCGGACCGGCTGAGGGCTAACAGCGGCTTTCTTCCAGAGGTCGATGCCGTCTTCTTGTGCTTCTTTGGCTCGCCCATGTACATGGTCACCCGCGAGTCGAACTCGATGTCAGTTGGGATGACAGCCTCGGCACCATATACAAGGAAGAAAGGGGTGAAGCCGGTTGACTTGTTCGGGGTAGTGCGCAGACTCCACAGGACGGCCGGCAGCTCGTCGAGCCAACAGTCGGCCGAACGCTCCAGCGGCACGACTAGCCGGGGCTTGATGCCGGAAAGGATGAGGCCGTTGGCTCGCTGAACTTGGATGTTTGACTGCGGGTGGGCAACGGACGCTAGGTCCAGTCGGATGCCCTGCGTCGCGCAGAAACGTGCCAATGCTCCCTTGGCAAAATTCGTGCCGTTGTCGGTGATGATGATGTGTGGCACGCCATACCGAGTTGTGATGTCTGCGATGAATGTCACGGCAGTCGGCCCGTTCAGCTTCTTAATCGGCTTTGCTTCGATCCACTTGGTAAATTTATCCACGGCGACAAGCAAGTGTGTCATGCCGCCACGTGCCGTCTTGAATGGGCCCACCATGTCCAGTCCCCAGATGGCAAAAGGCCAGGTGAGGGGAATGGTCTTGAGTGCCGAAGCCGGCAGGTGTTGCTTGGAGCTGAAGACTTGGCACCCTTTGCAATGTTTTGACTAACTCCTTGGCGTCGTCCAAAGCAGTCGGCCAAAAGAATCCATGGCGGAAAGCTTTGGCAACGAGGGATCTTGAGGCTGCGTGGTGGCCGCATTCGCCTTGGTGAATGTCCTTGAGGATTGCTATGCCCTTCTTCGGCTCGGCCGCAATACTGGAAGACTCCAGTGACCTTTGCGTCGGCGAGCTCTCTGTTAGCAATTGTATATGCTCCGGCTCGATGTTGGGCTTGTCTTGCCGCAATCTCGTCAGCCGGCAGTTCTCTGTTTACTAGGAAGTTGAGGATGGGCTGGGCCCATGATGGGCTGTGACTTCTTCTATAGCCAACAGCTCGCAACCAGGGCGGTGGGCTGGGTGGTGAAGAGCTGGAATTGGCCACTTTGTGGTGTTGATCACAGTCCCCGGCCGACTACCGTAGTCCCGGGCGGGTGCGACTATGGCAGTCCCGAGCAGCCTATCAAAGTCTCCGGGCTGCCTTCTTGGTTCCCTGCCGGATCCGGCCGCGTCGTGGTTAAGCGACACGAAGATGGAGTCGATTACGGAGATGGTTTGATAGGCGGCTTGAGAGCGTTGGAGAGAGGCGCCGGTCGGTATAGCTTGTCGAGTTGAGCCTATTCGTGCGGGGCATCCGCTCGTTTTGGCCCGTGGCACGTGGAGGAACTTCGCATCCTTCAAGTACCGCTGATTTGCTGAGCGAGGAAGCGGTAGCTTGCCATGTTTGCGTCCTTGGCGTCCAGTCACGGATGACTGCTGGACCACCAAATCGAGTCGCCATAGCACGAGATCCGACGGATGCCGAGCTCTTTGGCTGAAGCCGAACCCGTGTATGAGCGCCAGACGTGCTCGGCCACATTGTTGGAGGCGGCAAAGTGAATTTGCAATGTGTATCTGAGTTTGTCGCCTTTGGGAGAGGTGAGGATGATGCCGGCTCCCAAGCTGGTGCGCATCTTGGACCCGTCGAAGTGCATCCGACAATGAGTGGAGTCGGGAGCCGGCGGCAGGTACTGGGTCTCCGCCCAGTCGACGAGGAAGTCGGCCAATTCTTGGGACTTGATGGCGGTGCGAGGCTGGTAGAAGATCGTGTAAGGGGCCAGCTCAATGGACCATTTTGCCACCCGGCCGGATGCGTCCCGGCTGCCTATGATCTCGGCAGGTAACAGAAAGCTCCGAATGGTGTGATGAAGGCGGTCTTCAGGCGGTCAGCCGGGTCCAACTTTATATGGTGGTAGCCCAAGTAGGCATCCAAGAAACTCAGCAACTCGCATCCGGCTATAGAGTCTATCACTTGATCAATCCTGGGCAAGGCGAAGGGATCTTTGGGGCAGGCATTGTTGAGGCTTGTGTAGTCTATACACATGCGCCACTTGTTGTTCTTCTTCAAGACGAGCCCGGGTTGGCAAGCCACCCGAAAGAACACCTCCATTATGAAGATGGCCGCCAGAGCCGGGCTATTTCTTCTCCTACAATCCTTCTCTTCTCCTCCGACAGCCGCGGAGGGGCTGCTTGATCGGTTTGGCGCCCGCCGACGTAGTAGCTTGTGCTCGGCGAATTCCTTCGGACACCCTAAGATGTCCTTGGGGACCATGCAAAGATGTCCCAATTCTCACGGAGGAAATCGACGAGCTCGCCTTCCTATTTGCTGTCCGGGTTTGCCCCAATGGCAAACCTTTCCGGTGCTCTGGGTCCGAGGTATCTTCTTTGTTTCCTGGCCGGCCGGAAGGAACCTTGAGCATCACATTCCTTGGGGTCAGGGGACAGAGCTGGCTGCTTGCGCCATGGCCACGCACTCGTCCAACATCTTCTTCTTCACCTACCACAAGGGACTCGCCAGCCGGTGCTGGCGGCTGCAAGACTCGGAGGATTTCTTGTAATCGCCGGCTATGGTGATGATGCCCTTGGTACTCGGCATCTTCATCTTGAGGTAGGCGTTGTGGGGTACAGCCATGAACTTGTCCAGAGCAGGTCGGCCAAGCAGCGCATGATAGGGGCTCTCAAGGTCCACCACTTCAAACCAGATTGCTTCTCGGCAGAAACTATCCTTGTCTCCAAAGAGAACATCTATCTTGATCTTGCCGATTGGTTATCAGGACAGGCCGGGTACAATGCCATGGAACACGGTCCGGCTTGGCATGAGGTACTTGGCCTTGATGTTTAGCTTCTCCATGGTGTCTCGGTACAGGATGTTGATGCCTCTCCCGCCGTCTATCAGTAAGCGGGAGAATCGGGCAGCAAGCCTGTCCGTTGCTAGAGTTGCCTCCAAAACCACGACAAGACCCTTGCCGGGCCCCCGGCAAGGCCCTTGCTGAGGACACTAGCGGGTCCATAGCCAGGCCCGCATCGACCAAGACTCCACCGCCGCTCGCATGCAGCTGCCAGCCCAACCAGCTAGGCAGGCACCTACGTGGTGACGGGTGGCTTCCGAGCCAACTCAGCAGGAACCTGCGTGGTGGCATGCAGATCTTCGTGAAGACCCTACCACCATGCCACCTCAGCTGCCTACCTGCCTACATGGCGCCGCATCCATCGCTGGCCTGGGCGCGTGTCGAAGCAAGGCGAGGCGGCGACGGACGGGACGGGCCTCGTTCCTGCCCCCCATAAAACTAAGGGACACCTAAGCTACGCATTGAATGCGTCTTGTCCTGTAACACGGGCGATAAGCTCATAGCACTGTATACCTTTCCACCTCCTGTGGGCCACTGTGGCTGCCCCTTTCGACTATAAAAGGAGGCCCATGGCATACTGGCGAGGGATTCGGCTCTTTTGGACTATGCAGCCACCATAGCTAGTTCGAGAGCTCAAGAACTCTCCCAAATACACACCAAAGCAGGACTAGGGTATTACGCATCCTCGTGGCCCGAACCTAGGTAAATGATCCTTGTGTTGACTGTTAATCCTGCTCTTCTCACAACCCCGCGCCCTGGCAACCGTAGTAGGGATTCTTGTGATCCCATAGGTGTCGTTTTCCAGCGACATCTTTCGCGCGCCAGGTAGGGGGCGCAATTGTGAGAATCTGGTTTAGCAACCAGTCTAGCAGTTCCTCGTGGCCATGGTTTCTAAGGAAGAAGACGACCAAGAAAGCGGCGCCGCCTGCGTACGCGAAGGGCGCCAGTTCAACGACAAGAAAGCTAAGTCATGCGAAACTTTAGATATTCCTTTTTATATAAGGTTATTCCCCTTGGAGATCGTGTTCTTTGTATGGAAAACCTACACGCGAAGGGGACCTCCCGTGATTGGCAACACCCTTGTTCTGTTTCGAGTCCGCTCAACAGCTCAAGCGGCCGCGTCGAGAGTGACAGGGTAGCTTTCCGCAATTGGCAAAGCTCTCGATTCTGACTCGAGTCAAGCTCGACAGTTCGGGCAGCCGCGCTAAGGGCGGTAAGGTGGCTTGCCCGGAGAGCAGCTAGGGCCGCGGTCCTCGGCAAGGCCTTCTCGATGTTGGCCAGCTTCATGCTGAGCTCCACGTCGCGCTTGGCCAGCTCGCCCTGGGCGGCCTTCAGCTCTTCGCTAGCTTGGCGGAACCAAGTCTGCGCCTTGGTGACGCGCACCTAGAGGTCCGCCTCCGCCTTGTCCACCATTGCATCCTGGACTTGGCCTTGTCCAGGCGGGCGCGGTGGAGCACCTGGAGCTTGCGGAAGTTGGCGCGCATGGCCTGGAGAAGACGCTCCTCCTAAGAGCCGTCGCCACCGGCGCTCGGCTCGTCGATGACCTCGATCCCGGCGGTGGCAAGCACTTCTTCGTCGAACACCTCTCCCTCGATGGGCGCCCTGGAGCTGGACGCCCCTGGAAGGTGGACGAAAAGGCCGTTGCTCACCCTTAGGTATCTGCCAGAGCCAGAGGTGGCGGAGGAGGAAGGCTGGTCATCAACCACCTCCTCCTCAACGGCGGCCTTGCCGGGCTCCCCGGCAGGTCCCTTGCCGGGCTCCCCGGCAGGCACCTTGGCGGCGTCCTCAGCAGCGCCCTTGGCGGTCTCCTCGGCAGCAATCTTCTCGGACTCCGCCGCGGCATCCTTTGCGACATCCTCGATGACGGTGTCGACGTCCTCTCGGTCCACCGAGGGGAAATCTAGATACCGAGAAGGGGATGAGGTGAGGCCAAGATCAAGATTCAGAAAGAACAAAAAAAAGAAGAACAGGGACGGAAGGCAAGTGCCTTACCCGTGCCGGGCTGGGAAGCAGAGGTCCCCTCCCCGCCAATGTTTGGCGCTGAGGCAAAGCCACCAGTGCCCGAGTTGGCCTCCTCCTCCTCCTCCATGTGCATGGGCTCGGTGCTTGGCGCCCTTGACGGGGACGCCCCTCGGGGCGGCGTGGTCGATGGGGGCGCGTGTTGGGGGTAGCCCTTCGTGGCTCCTCCTGCTGCTGTCCCCCTCCTGCTATCGCGGCAAGGTTAGCACCATGGGGCCCGTGCCCCCAACACACGTTGACGAGGGGCGAGTGATGGACTTACGCTGGGGGCTGTGCCGGGGGCTGCTGTCTGGGCTGCTCAACACCACCAACGGTGCGCCGACAGCGCCCGCCGGGGGCTGGCCGCCCGCCGAAGCCTTGGTCCTCTTCACCCTCTGGGCCAGCGTCTTCACGTCCCTGCAAAGATGAACACAAATCGAGATAAGTGGCATGGTCTGAGGGAGGTGGAGATGACAGAAAGGAACAATACTTACTCATCCTCCACCTCCTCCTCCGCTGCTTTCCTCTTCCTCCTTGGGCTGAGGGACCCGAAGTCGAAGGTGACCCCTGCGTCGTCGTCTGCCGGAGGAGGGGAAGCTGATGGAGACCGAGGGCGTTTGGACAAAGAGGAGGAGGTCGCCCTCTTCTTCGCCATCGCGGCCTTCACCGACCTCTTCGCCGCCGCGGCCCTTGTCTAGCGCCCGGATCCCTCCTGGTCTTGTCGTGTTTGAACGGCCCTGCCGGGCCAGACCAGCTCGCCAGAGGTGGCCCGCCGCAGGACCCGCCCTCTCCCCATGACCGGAGGATCGACAGCCTCAACCTCCTCTTCCGAAGACTCGTTGACCACATCCTCGACAAGACGAGCCCCGGTGCCGGCGCTGCTGGCCTCCCCAGCAGCCTCCGCCCACTTGCCGAGCTCCTTCTCTTCCGCTTCCACCATGGCCTTTTCCTCCATGCCACCAACGCTGCCGGCCTCCTCGGCAAGCTTCACCTCCATCGCCCTGGCGGCGATGTAGTCCAGCTCCGCCTGGGTGGTATCCTGGACAAGCCGCGGCTCGGCGGTGACGTACCCCTCATGCAAGGTGTCGAAGAACTCCTGCACTTGAATTTCCTCCGGCTCGACCCAGCTTGGGTGAAGGCCATGTGCGTTGAAGTCTGGCATCATGGTGATGATGTCGGTCCGGCGCGAGTTGTTGCTCAGCGGGACCACTCCTGCCGGCAACTTGAACAAGGGCCCCTTGGCGACCTTGGCGGCCTTCGCGGGGGCCCTCGGGGCCTTGCCGGTCTGCTGGACCTCGCCATCGCAGTTCACGTCGAGCTGGAAGAGCCGTTGGCAAAGATGGGTGTGCCTCATCACCGTGAGGTTGTGGTCGAGGCCGGGGCGGAGCCTCATGATGTCGGCGGCGTTCGTGAAGAGCCAGGCCGGCCTCCTGTTGTTATGCAGCGGAGCAATTCTGCGGCAGATGAAATCAAATCGGTTGTGGTCGAGGACGGGGTGGAGCCCGGCCTCGGTTAGGCGAAGGACCCTGGAGGTGGCGACCATGAGCTTCGCATTGTCGGCGTCAACGTCGCTCCAGTCGCCCCGGCGAACCGGCGGTGCGTCGCGGACCTGGCAAAAGTTAAGCAGGTCCTTCTCTTCAATCCAGCACCACCGGCCCCACCATTCTTCCCACCTCTCCTTCATGGCGCCCTTCGGATATGCCCCCTTGGACCGTGGGATCCAGGCGACACAACAGGAAATGGCGCCCGCCGGTTGGATCCGAGGGATGAAGTAATGGCGGAAGAGCGCCGTGTTGGGATGCACCCCGGCGAAGCCCTCGCAGAGGTGCGCGAAAAGAGCCATGCACGCCACGACATTCGGAGTAATATCCAAAAGGTGGAAGTTGTAGGTGTGCATGACATCATTGAAAAAAATCAGAGAAGGGGGGACAGAGCACGCAGGAGAAGTAGCTGATAAAGAATAGATACCGATTTGGGGCGCCTTAGCGCAATTGGCGGGGATGACGCGCGTGGCTGGATGCCCCGTCATCTCTCCCCTCGTCTTGCACCCCCACAGGGGATTGAAGCAATCCTGGAGCTCGAACACGTCGACCGTCGAGGGGAAGTAGGCAAGCTGCATTCGCTACACTGCCAACGCACTCTTCGGCGGCTCCGTTGCCCCGGCATCTTTGGCCACTCCCTTGCCCTCGGTAGATTTGGGAGTCATGGCGGCTGTGAGAAGCAAGGGGCGGAGGATAGCGAAGGCGCAGCAGTGGCAAGCAAAGGAGAGAGCTCGAGAAGGAGGAAGAAAGGGGACGGCGGATCTAAGATTGGAGAAGACGCAGGAAAGGGGATAAAGTGAGAAGCACACCATGATTATTCCTTTTTACGGGGACGGCGCGGGCCGCCTCCTTTCCCATTAACTGCGATGTGACGCATGCGTGTGGGAACCGCCCCACGCATGCCCCCATGTCACGCACGACCCCCCACATCGTGCGTTAAACACGAGTCATGGGGAAGCACAGCGGACGAAGAGTTACTGCGGTGGAAATCCGCCCCGCCTGCCCATGCTCTGTTTTGGGCCTGGCCCAACAACGTGTCGCGCTTATGTGTGGCCCAGGCCCGGGGGCTCCTGTCGGTGTACAAAAGTAGGGGCACCCGTTTGTACCCCTTTACTTGTGCACGGGCAGTCAGAGCCGCGCGTCGCGGCCACACTAAGCAGCGCAAAGGAGGGGAGCCGGAGAGAAGCCGAAGCACAAGACAACCAAGGCAACGCCAAGACCAAGAACACAAAGGACAGAAGGGCGAAGCAGGCTCCCCCGGTAAGACCCTTGCCGGGGCGGCATGCCCGACGCCAACAGAGTGAGCCACCCTTGAGCCCATGGGTTCCAACCCAACCAAGTTCATTGGAACTAGGGCTTGGGAGGCAGCTCCGTGGTGGCATGCAGATATTTGTCAAGACCATAGATATGTGAGATCAGATGAGAACCAGAAGACGGCGACCCTCGGCGGGATCCTTGCGGGGGAGATCCACAAGACCCCCGGCAAGCGCCTTGCTGGGGATGAATGCAACGCCACGACAAGACCCTTGCCGGGCCCCCGGCAAGGCCCTTGCAGAGGGAATTAGCGGGGCCACAGCCAGGCCCGCGTTGACCAAGACTCCACGGCTGTTCGCATGCAGCTGCCAGCCCAACCAGCTGGGCAGGCACCTACGTGGCGACGGGCGGCTTCCGAGCCAACTCAGCAGGCACCTGCGTGGTGGCATGCAGATCTTCGTGAAGACACTACCACCGCGCCACCTCAGCTGCCTACCTGTCCGTAACACCTAAGCTACGCATTGAATGTGTCTTGTCCTGTAACACGGGCGATAAGCTCACAACACTGTATACCTTTCCACCTCCCGTGTGCCACTGTGGCAGCCCCTTTTGACTATAAAGCCCGTGGCGTACTGGAGAGGCATTCAGCTCTTTTGGACTACGCAGCCACCATAGCTAGTTCAAGAGCTCAAGAACTCTCTCAAATACACACCTCGCGGCCCGAACCTGGGTAAACGATCCTTGTGTTGACTGTTAATCCTGCTCTTCTCACAACACCGCTCCCCGGCAACTGTAGTAGGGATTCTTGTGATCCCATAGGTGTCGTTTTCCGCCGACACTTTTATATCGATATTTATTGCATTATGGGCTGTTATTACACGTTATGTCACGTTACTTATGCCTATTATCTCTTATTTTACAAGGTTTATATGAAGAGGGAGAATGCCGGCAGCTGGAATTCTGGGCTGGAAAAGGAGCAAATATTAGAGACCTATTCTGCACAGCTCCAAAACTCCCGAAACTTCACGGAGGCACATTTTGAAAGTAATAAAAAATATTGGCGAAAGAATCTACCAGAGGGGGCCCACACCCTGGCCACGAGTGTGGGGGGCGCGCCCTACCCCCTGGGCGCGCCCCCAACCTCGTGGGCCCCGTGGCAGGCCTCCGGTGCCCATCTTCTACTATATGAAGTCTTTTACCCTGGAAAAAATAATAAGCAAGCTTTCGGGAAGAAACTGCACCGCCACGAGGCGGAACCTTGGTGGAACCAATCTAGGGCTCCGGCGGAGCTGTTCTGTCGGGGAAACTTCCCTCCGGGAGGGGGAAATCATCGGCATCGTCATCACTAATGATCCTCTCATCGGGAGGGGGTCAATCTCCATCAACATCTTCACCAACACCATCTCCTCTAAATCCCTAGTTCATCTCTTGTATCCAATCTTTGTCCCAAAGCCTCAGATTGGTACCTGCGGGTTGCTAGTAGTGTTGATTACTCCTTGTAGTCGATGCTAGTTGGTTTATTTGGTAGAATATCGTGTTCAGATCCTTTATGCATATTAATACCCCTCTGATTATGAACATGAATATGATTTGTGAGTAATTACGCTTGTTCCTGAGGACATGGGAGAAGTCTTGCTATAAGCAGTCATGTGAATTTCATACTCGTTTGATATTTTGATGACATGTATGTTGTCTCTCCTCTAGTGGTGTTATGTGAACGTCGACTACATGAGACTTCACCATTGTTTGGGCCTAGAGGAAGGCATTGGGAAGTAATAAGTAGATGATGGGTTGCTTGAGTGACAGAAGCTTAAACCCTAGTTTATGAGTTGCTTCGTAAGGGGCTGATTTGGATCCATATGTTTCATGCTATGGTTAGGTTTACCTTAATACTTCTTTTGTAGTTGCAGATGCTTGCAATAGGGGTTAATCATAAGTGAGATGCTTGTCCAAGAAAGGACAGCACCCAAGCACCGGTCCACCCACTACCAAATTATCAAAATAACAAACGCGAATCATATGAACATGATGAAAACTAGCTTGACGATAATTCCCATGTGTCCTCGGAAGCGCTTTTCTCTATATAAGAGTTTGTCCAGGCTTGTCCTTTGCTACAAAAAGGATTGGGCCATCTTGCTGCACCTTATTTACTTTCGTTACTTGTTACCCGTTACAAATTACCTTATCACAAAACTATCTGTTACCGATAATTTGAGTGCTTGCAGAGAATACCTTACTGAAAACCGCTTGTCATTTCCTTCTGCTCCTCGTTGGGTTCGACACTCTTACTTATAAAAAGGACTACGATAGATCCCCTATACTTGTGGGTCATCAGTTCCAATGTGGCTGATGGTGTTGGAACCCTTGGGCTCAAGGGTGGCGCGCTCTCTAGGTGTTGGGCAAGTTTCCCCGGCAAGGCTTTTGCCGGGGCCGCGGCCCCGGCAAGGGCCTTTCCGAGGGACTCCACCTCGCCCTCTTGATCTTTGTGTCTTTGGTCTTGGCGTTGCTTTTCCCGTCTTGTGCTTTTGGCTGGAGTGTTGTTCTGCTATTCTTGCGCTTCTGCTCCCTCCCTTTGCCCCTTTGCCCTACTAAGTGTGGCCGCAGGTGCGGCTCTGACTGACCGTGCTCAAGTAGAGGGGTAAAAAGGAGAGCCCCTACTTTTGTACACCGACAGGAGCCCCCGGGCCTGGGCCACACATAAGCGCAGCGTTGTTGGGCTAGGCCAGGCAATCTTGTGAGGCGGTAGGGCGGATTTTTTACCACAAGATGCTCCTTCGCTCGCCGTGCTTCCCCACGACCCACGTTGAATGCGTGACATGGAGGGCCGTGCTTGACATGGGGGTCCTGCGTGGGGCGGTTCCTGCGCTCATGGGTTACATCGCAGTAAATGGTAACGAAGCGGCCCGCGCCTTCCCCATAAAAAAGATGAAACCGCAGGCGCGACGCCCATTTACCCTCTGTGCCTTCTCCTATCTCAGCACCGCTGCCCCTCTCTTCTCTCTTATCAAGTTCTTGCTTTCGCTCGCCGCCGCCGTCGTGCCTTCGTTGTCCCTCATCCTTCGTCTCTATCAGCCGCCATGTCACCCAAAAACAACAAAGGCAAGGGAGTGGCCAAAGACGTCGGGGGGAGGGAGGCGCCGGAGAGCGAGTTGGCGGCGCGGCGGATGCAGCTCGCCTACTTTCCTTTGACGGTCGATGCGGTCCACCTCCAGGACTACTTAAAGCCCCTGTGGGGGTCCAAGACGAAGGGGCACCAAGGCCGGCCCGAATCGGTACCCCATCTTCGTTGACTACTTTTCCTGTAGGCTCTGCCCCCCTTTCTCCAATTTCTTCAATGACGTCATGCACACCTACGGCTTCCACCTTCTGGATTTCACTCCAAATGCCGTGGCATACATGGCCCTTTTTGCCCATCTCTGCGAGGGCTTTGCTGGAGTGCATCCCAGCACAACGCTTTTCCGCCACTACTTCTATCCTCGCATCCAAAAGGGAGGTGTGATTTCCGGTTGTGTCACCTGGATCCCAAGGAGTTAGGGGAAGGGGACATATCCGCAGGGCGCTCAGAAGGAGAGGTGGGAGGAGTGGCGGGGCCGATGGTGCTGGATTGTGGAGGAGGACCCGCAGGAATTTTGCCGGGTTCGCCAGGCGCCGCCGGTCTGCATAGATGATTGGGGCGAAGTCGACGCCAAGGATGAGAAGCTCATAATCGCCACCACCAGGATCCATCACCTCACTGTGGCCGGGCTCACCCTTGAGATGATTGGGGCCGATTTCTTCCGTCGCCGAACGCCCCACTGCATAACAAGGGGAAGCCGGCCTGGCTTTTCAGGAACGCGGCCGACATCATGAGGCTTCGCCCTGGCCTGAACCACAACTTCACGGTGATGGGGCACGCCCACTTTTCCCAGAGGCTTTTTCAGCTCGACGTGTACCGCGACGGCAGGGCCGAGAGGTCCGGCAAGGCCACGAAGGCCGGCAAGGTCATCAAGGGGCCCCTGTTTGGGTTGCCGGCAGGGGTGGTCCCACTGAGAAACAATTCTCGCCAAACCGACATCATCGCCATGATGCCGGACTTCAACGCGCACGGCCTTGACCCAAATTGGGCTGAGCCGGGGGCGGATCAGGTGCAGGAGTTCTTCGACAAGCTGTCGGAGAAGTACGTCCATGCCGATCCATTGCTCGTCCAGGACAACACCTAGGTGGAGCTGGACTTCATCGCCACCAGGGCAGCGGAGGCGCAGCTTGCCAAGGAGGCTAGCAGCGCCGGCCACGTGGAGGACGAGGCCGAGGCTGCCGCGGAGGAGAAGGAGCTTGCCGGATGGGTGGAGTCTACTGGGGAGGACACCAGCATCGACACTGGGGCCCCTCTCATCGAAGATGGCAAGAGATCCAGGGGAGTCCGTGCACCTGACGAGGGCCGTGGCAGCAAAGAAGGTGGTGAAGGCCGTGGTGGCGAAGAGGAAAGCGACAACCTCTTCTTCGTCCAAGCGCCCTCGGACTCCACCCGCTTCCCCTCCTCCCGCAGATGTCGACAAGGAGGTCGTCTTCGACCTTGGGTCTCTCAGCCCGAGGAGGAAGAGTAAGGCAGCAGAGGAGGAGGCGGAGGATGAGTAAGTATCTTATCTTTTGTCATCTCCGTCCCCTCAGACCGTGCCACTTTTCTTGACTTGTTTTGATTTTTGCAGGGATGTCGAGACGCTGGCCCAGAGGGTGGCGAAGAGAGCCAGGGCCTCGATAGACTGCCAGCCCCCGGCGGGCACCTCTAGTACGCCGCTGGTGGTGGAGAGCAGCCCGGATAGCAGCCCCCAGCGCAGCCCCCAGCGTGCATTCATCACTCGCTCCCTATCAACGTGTGTTGGGGTACGATCTCTTGGCGCTGACCTTGCCGTGGTTGCAGGAGGAGGACGGCAGCAGGAGGAGCCACTGAGGGCCACCCCCAACACGCCGCCCCCATCAACCACGTTGCCCCGAGGGGCGTCTCCGGCAAGGGCGCCAAGCACTGATCCCATGCGCACGGAGGAGGAGGAGGAGGCAAACCCGGGCGCCGGCGGCTCCGTCCCGGCACCGAATGTTGGTAGGGAGGGGGCCACTTCTTCCCAGCCTGGCACGGGTGAGTTGTTTGCTTTCTGTCCCTATTTTTGAACCTTGGTCTTGGATTTGCCTCATCCTCCTTCTTGGCATCTAGGCGCTCCCTCGGCAGACCAGGAAAACATCGATACTGTTATTGAGGAGGTCGCCAGGGATGCTGAGGCCGAGGCCAACAAGATCGCCGCCGAGGAGGCCGCCAAGGGTGCTGCTGAGAACGCCGCCAAGGAGCCAGTCGAGGAGACCGGCAAGGCCGCTGCCGAGGAGGGGGCGGTTGACGACCAACCTTCCTCCTCCACTACCTCTGGCTCAGTGAAGTACCTGAAGGTGAGTGACGACTTGTTCATCCACCTGCTAGGGGCGGCTAGCACCAGGGCGTCCACCGAGGGGGAGGTGTTTGATGACGAGGTGCTCGCCGCCGCCGGGCTTGAGGTTGTCAACGAACTGAGCGCTGCTGGTGGTGGTTCCCAGGAGGAGCAGCTCCTTCGGGTCATGAGCGCGAACTTCCAGAAGCTCCAAGCACTCCATCGTGCCCGTCTGGACAAGGCAAAGTCCAGGATGGCGGCGGTAGACAAGGAGGAGGTGGACCTCGTGGGGCGCGTCACCAAGACGCAGGCTTGGTTTCGCCAGGCCCATCAGGACCTGAAGGTTGCCCAGGACCTGCTGGCCGAGCGCAAGCTGGAGCTTGTCATGAAGCAGGCCGACATCGAGAAGGCCCAGGAGCTGGCGAGGGAGCAGGCTGCCAAGGACGAGGCCGTTCGGCACTAGCACCAGGCCGTGCTAAACTCCCAGGAGGAGGACCTTGCCACTCGTGAGGAGAAGCTCGCCGCAACACTCCGCGGCAAGGATGAGGAAGTGGAGAAGCTTGTCGTGCAGCAGACCCAGGAACTGGAGCAGAGGCACGAGGAGGCACTCAATGCTCAGGCCCAGGTCCAGGCCGGCAAGGTGAAAGAGCTGTAGGTGGAGCGGGACGGGCTGAAGGACCAGGTGTTGAAGCAGGCAAAGGAGAAGGACACGCTCAGTGGTGCTCGATTGAGGCGCAGGTCGCAGTCCTCGGCAAGGCTGAGCAGCTCTCCAAGGCCAACGACTCCATCAAAGACCTGAAGCTGAAGCTGGAAGGTCTTGAGGGGACACATTCGGAGGTCAAGGCCCGGGACGAGACCCTGACCAAGGATCTTGAGAAGTAGAGGCAGCTGCGGAAGAACGACGCCTCCAACCACGAGGATTTTGTGAAGGGCGAGAACCTCTGGATCAGCCGCCTCGCCGACGTCGCCGGCAGGATCACCATGTAGCTGGCTACCATGGGGATGCCAAAAGTGAGGTACGTCCCGGAGCCGAACGTGAATCCCAATGCCAAACCGACCCTGTTCTTCGAGGGTGTTCTCTGGGTCCTAGAGTTGTTCCGCTCCAACAGGGCGGCCTCCCTGGCCGATGAGGCCCGAAAGCTTTGCCGGGGTGTCATGACCAAGGTCCTCACCTAGGTGGCTTACTGGAACCCCAACCTCGACTTCGACTTGTATTGGAGAGCTTTCCGGAGGATCACGGACTTCAAGGGCGCCGAGGAGCGATGAGCCCATTATCAGCCGCGTCGACGGAGTTCGGAGGGTAGAGGGCCAGCGCCGGGATAAGGCACCCCGTTTCTCATCGCTGCTGCAGGTTCATGACCAAGGAAATTTTTATCTTTAGTTAGAAACGTAGCAAAAATTGATGTAATATAACTCTGTAGTACTTTGAACCGATGCATGTTATTTTCCCGTTTGATCTCCCTTTGTATGTTCACCCTACGTTAATTGGGTAGACTTGCCGACGCGTAAACCCAGGCCGCAGTGCCTTGAGGACGGATCCCCAATAGCCTGCCGGGTGTGCTTGCTGCCAGGCAAACCACCTCACTGCTTTGAACGCGGCCGCTTGAACTGTCGAGCGGACTCGAGACAGAACAAGAGCGTTGCCAATTGCAGAAGGTCACCCTGCCGTTCTTGACGCAGCCGCTCGAACTGTTGAGCAGACTCGAAACAGAGCAAGGGCGTTGGCAATAGTGGCAGGGCCCCATTGCGTGCAGGTTTTCCATACACAGGGCAAGATCTTCGAGGATGATAGCCTTATATACAACAAGGAATTGCTCAAAGTTTTGCATGACTTAGCTTTTCTGCCGTTACGTGAGTGTTTGCTGCATCCGCCGATGATGCCGCTCGTTTGGTCGTCTTCTTCCTTGAAGTGACGACCACGATGAAGCCGCTGCTCCAACTAGACCAGATTTCCACAACTGCGCCATTCTCCCCTACCTGGCGCGCCAAAGACGTCGGTGGAAAAGACACCTATGGAATCACTGGGATCCCTTCTATGGTTGGCGAGCGCGGGGTTATGCAAAGAGCGGGTCTGGTAGTAAGCACAAGGATCGTTTACCCAGGTTCGGGCCGTGAAGATGCGTAATACCCTAGTCCTGATTTGATTTATATTGGAGTGTTCTTGAGCTCTCAAACTAGCTACGGGGCGTGCGTAGTCCAAAAGATCCGAATCCTCCTCCAGTACGCCTCGGGCCTCCTTTTATAGACGAAAGGGGTCGCCACAGTGGCACACAAGAGGTGGAAAGGTATTCAGTGTACAAGCTTATCGCTTTTCATTACGGGACAAGGCGCATTAAATGTGCCCCTTAGATGTCCCATTGCTTCATTGGGGATGGCAACGAGGCCGTCCCGTCCGTCGCCGCCCCGCCTCGCTCCGACACGCGTCCAAGCCAACGATGCATGCAGCGCCACGTAGGCAGGCAGGCTGCTGAGATGGCGTGGTGGTAGGGTCTTCACGAAGATCTACATTCCACCACGCAGGTGCTTGTTGAGTTGGCCTGGAAGCCGCACGTCGCCACACAGGTGCCTGCCCAGCTGGTTGGGCTGGCAGCTGTATGGGAACGGCGGTGGAGTCTTGGCAGGCATGGGCCTGGTTGCGGCCCCGCAGGTTTCCTCGGCAAGGGCCTTGCTGTGACATCATGGTTGTCCCCGGCAAGGATCTTGCCGGAGGTCTCGTGGATTGCCTCGGCGAGGATCTCGCGAGCATCGTCGTCTTCTAGTCCTCATCTGATCTCGTTTCTTTATGATCTTCACAAAGATCTGCAAGCCACCATGGCGGTGCCTCCCGAGCTTTGGTTCCAATGTGGCTGATGGTGTTGGAACCCTTGGGCTCAAGGGTGGCGTACTCTGCTGGCGTTGGGTAAGTTGCCCCGGCAAGGCTCTTGCTGGGGGAGTCCACCTCGCCCTCTTTCTCTTTGTGTCTCTGGTCTTAGCGTTGCTTTGCCCGTCTTGTGCTTTTGGCTGGAGTGCTGTTTTGGTATTCTTGCGCTTCTGCCCCCTCTGTTTGCCCTGCTCAGTGTGGCCGCAGGTGCGTCTCTGACTGCCCATGCACAAGTAGACGGGTAAAAAGGAGAGCCCCTACTTTCGTACATTAACACACTCTCAGGCAACGAACATGTAATGGAGGGTCGCCGCCGGGCCGCCGCTTTCGAACCGCCTTCCATGATTCCGACAGCTGGTATCGATCCCCACCCTCTCCTCTTGCCATGGATGCAGGTACTGCCCCCATTCTTCTCCTCTTTGGTTCTAGTTTTTGGATCTAGGTTTTAGGGCAATAGCCGTCGCATCTTTTGATTTTTGGCTAAATCGGGGCATGAGTAGGGTGTAGAAGACTGTTAGAGTAGGTAGATTGAAGGTTTAACCGCAAACATTTGAATTTGGCACCTCCGGTACTACCGTATCTCTCCGCGAAGTGCTCAGCCTCGTTGACATCCGCCTCGAGCTGTACTACCGCTGGGAGGTGCGGTACTACCGCTTTGAGCTGCCAACTTCTAGTTTTTACCGTCCACCTTCACACTTGTGTATCTCTTTTTCTTTGGCTTATGTAATTTGTTTACTCCTGCCTTCCTTCATGCTTTTGTGTGTGTGTTCCAGGTGGTAGTAGCTTCGGGCATCAGGCTTGTCACAAGAATCCAGACTATACTGGTGGCTCCAAGTGATACCATTCTGTCGATGTGCCATTGGTTGGCACCATGCCAGAGAGTGGCCCAGTGCCTATGAGTGGCTCTAGTGAGCAGTCAAGACAGAGAGTCAAACTGATTGTTTCCAAGAACAAGGGGCCCAAGGGCGCTCATCAGATGTCTGCTCAAGTTTTTTGTTTGGCGCGTAAGCGCAATCCGTACAAGGAGCCTCAGGAACCTCCTCTTGTTTATCATATGTTTTGGAAGAAGTTTCAGCAGTCCATCTTCTATGATGTGTTGAACGAAGAAGAATCTATTTGTGAAAGTCAAGTTAGTTGATCTCACTCACATGGAGAAGTACATGGCTTACTTTGGAGCTGCTAGAGGTTCGAGGGGCTGAATATCAAGAGGATCATCTCTTTCAACAAGGACTTTGATGCGGAGCTTGTGGCTCAGTTCTAAGCAACAATGCACTTTGGACATAATGAGGAGAGGACTCTTACTTGGATGACCAATGGTCGGGTTTCGTCTGCTCCTTGGAAGAGCTTCATGGAGAGTCAATCTTATGATGATAAGGGTGCCCAAACCCAAATTGGGTTTCTCCCTCACCGGGAGGCTGCTACTACTCACAAGTAGGTTTTGTGGCCTTTCTCTACCAGGAAGGTGTCTGAGACTGGGCGCGTCTCCTATGAGCTCTGTCCCTTTCTGATATCATGCATCGGATCTTCAGGAACACTCTGTTCCCTCACATTGGCAACTAGGATATGGTGCATTCCTTTCTGGTGGACCTACTTCTCTTTTGCCAGAAGCAGCATTGGCAACCAGGAGGTGTTGGATGTTTCTCATGTTATGTGGTCAGAACTTTGCTTTGTGGTCTTGGAGCACAAGTGCATCATCTATGGTCCCTACTAGATGCAGCTTATTAAGGAGACAAGGGCGTCTTCGTTTCCGAATGAGGAGCTTATCAACGGAGACCTAGTGTCTCATGATGTTGTTCAGCTGAGGCAGAAGGATAAGTGGGGGACGACTGCTCCTGCTCCTCCGGAGCGTGACACTATCAGGTCATACGATGATGATGATGATGATGATGATGAGCAAGACTATGTGTCTGTGTATGAAAGTAGGCGCTCTCGTTTTGACCCCTTTACTTGTGCACGTGCAGTCAGAGCCGCGCCCGCGGCCACACTTGGCAAGGCAGAGGAGGGAAGCTAGAGCACAAGACAATCAAGGCAATGCCAAGACCAAGAGACACAAAAGAGCAAAGAGGCAAGGTGGACTCCCCTGGCAAGACCCTTGCCGGGGCGGCCTACGCGGCCCCTGCAAGAGCCTTGCCAGGGCAGCTTGTCCAACACCAGCAGAGCGGGCCACCCTTGAGCCCGAGGGTTCCAACGTCGCCAACAACCACATTGGAACCAAGGCTCGGGAGGCACCTCCGTGGTGGCATTCAGATCTTTGTCAAGATCATAAACATACGAGATCAGATGAGAACTAGAAGGCGACGATCCTCGGTAGGATCCTAGGCGAGAAAATACACGAGACCCCCGGCGAGACACTTGCCTGGGAAGACCACGATGCCGCGGCAAGACCCTTGCCGGAGACATCTACGGGGCAGCAGCAGGGCCCGCATCTGCCAAGGCTCCACCGTCGTCCCCATGCAGCTGCCAGGACAACCAGGTGGGCAGGCACCTGCGTGGCGATGAGCGGCCTCCATGATCGACTCAGCAAGCACCTACATGGTGACATGCAGATCTTCGTGAAGGATCCACCACCGCGCCAGACCAGCAGCCAACCAACATGGCGCCACGATGCCTCGTCAGCTCGGACGTGTGTCGAAGCCAGGCGAGGCAACGACAGCTGGGACGAGCTTCCTTGCCGTCCCCGATAAAGCGAGAGGGGCACATCGGCAGTGCATTAAATGTGTTTGTCCTACGGTGCCAGAGGATAGACTCATCCACTTTACACCTTTCCACCTCCTGTGGGCCACTGTTGCAACCCCTTTTCCTATAAAAGGAGGCCTGAGGCGACCAGGAGAGGGATTCAGATCTTTGGGCAAGTCACACCCCGTAGCTAGCTCAAGAACTCAAGAACACTCGAATACATACACCAAAGTAGGACTAGGGTTTTACGCATCCTCGCGGCCCGAACCTGGGTAAACGATCTTTGTGCTTCCTGTCACACCCGCTCTTTGCACAACCCCGTGCCTGCCAACCATAGAAGGGATCCCACTGACCCCATAGGTGTCGTTTCCACCGACACTATGAGACACCGGAAGAGGAACCATCTTGAGCTAAGAAGCTCAAGCAGAAGATGAAGAAGTTGTTTTGCCTCCAGGCCAAGGGACAATACAAGGCTCACATGGATGCAAAGACGGCCCATTGTCGTGACAAGGCCATCATGAGGCAGGCTGGCTTCACCGTTTCAGATGGCTCCAAGGAAAAGATCACTGATGAGGAGTCTTGAGTCAGAGTGCACTGCCTGTGGACTGAGTCTGATGAGGGCACTAGAGGCCCTACACCTCCTCTAGAGGAGTCTAAGGAGGAGGAGCATGATTGGTGATGTCCTAGGGCATTGCTACCACATTCGTTCTTAGGTGTACTCTCTGCCCTTTTGGTGTCTCGATGCCAAAGGGGGAGAGAGTTTAGGCATTTGCAGTGTGTCATGAGTTGAGTGTGTTTCTCTTACTTGCCGTTGCTTTCCTCGCTCAAACTCTTTCGTTTGCTTTGGTTTGTGGTTGACCTTTGTGTTTGAGGCCATATGGTCTGAGACATATCAGCTGTCGTATCTCTATCTATTTATGTCGAGTACTTTATGTTATTAATTGCATGTGAGATGTATCTTATGATTATGCTCTTATCCGTATGTTCACATGATATTACTTGCCTAATATCATCTTATTATGTTTGTGCAAGTGTTGCTTGGTCTACAAAATATAGTGGGTGTGTGGATCCTATATGTGTGCACTTAGCATTCCAAAGCATATCTAAAGTAGTGTACACATATAGGGGGAGCCCATCTATATTTTGTAGATCTGTGGGTTTGCACGTCTCACTGCTATATCTTTAGTACAAATACCATGTTGTCATCAATCCACCAAAAAGGAGGAGATTCTTAGGGAATATTTCTCCCTATAAGTGGTTTTGGTGATTGATGACAATGTGTTCGCGGACCAATCGTGTGCATTGAGCATTACAGACTTTCAAGCATATGGCAGAAGACGATTCGTGCCCCTCGGAGTTTCAAGTGAAGACGGTTTTCTTACCTGCGTTTATTTTTTGTCGACTTGAGTAGTACAGAAAACCATACTATTAAGAGGGGGTCTGCTTCGGAAAGGTTTGGGTGGAATCAACACGTACACAGTCATATTGCACCCATCGCCACTTTCTGCCTCTTTGGAGTTGTCCATCGTTTGTGCTGGAGAAGGGGTGGAAAGCTGCAAGCGCTAGTACCGCGGGAAGCAATGTTAGTAACACTACTAGTTCCGTTGGCACTACCGCTCGCTGCTCGGGCCTTGATTTTTTGTGTCGGGTTCCCAACAGAGCGTGCAGAAGTAGGAGCGGCAGTAGGCGCGGTAGAATCGCATGTAGGCGGTAGTACCACCCCTACCGCAGCTGCCACTACTGCACGGTGTTCTTCTTTTCACTTTGTCTCTGCCGCTCACTAGCGGCAGTAGGGACGGTAATTCCGGCTACAAGAGGTAGTACCGCCTATCATGGGCGGTAGTACCGCTCTAGCCGTTCTACCTTCGCCCCCGCTGCCTACTCACTGTGGTAGGGCAACCCCAGCGGTAGTACCGCGGGAGGGTGCGGTAGTACCGCTCCGGCGGCACAGCTGGCCCCTGGCCCTATGCCATTGCCTTTACTTCTGGTAGTACCTCTTGTGCCCTGGCTGTGAGCAAAGTAAGGGTTGGACACTTTTCCCACTAAAAAAAGGGGGTCTTCTTCCCCAAGAAGACTTGCCTCTTCCTCCCCCAAACTCCATTGTTGCTCCAAAGCTCATTTTCGCCCGATCTCCCTCCCTAGCCAATCAAACTTGTTGGTTTTCTAGGGATTGGTTAATAAGGCCCCGATCTTCACTTCCACCAAGAGAAATTTGATTCCCCCCCCACTAATCCCTTGCAGATATTGTTACTCTTGGGTGTTTGAGCACCCTAGACGGTTGAGGTCACCTCGGAGCCACATTCCATTGTGGTGAAGCTTCGTGGTGGTGTTGGGAGCCTCCAATTAATTTGTGGAGATTGCCCCAACCTTGTTTGTAAAGGTCTGGTCGCCGCCTTCAAGGGCACCACTAGTGGAATCACGACATCTCGCATTGTGTTAGGGTGTGAGGAGAATACGGTGGCCCTAGTGGCTTCTTGGGGAGCATTGTGCCTCCACACTGCTCCAACAGAGACGTACTTCCTCTCAAAGGGAAGGAACTTCGGTAACACATCCTCGTCTCCACCGGCTCCACTTGAGGTTATTTCTTACCTTTACTTTGTGCAAGCTTTACTTGTGTTTTATCTCTAGCTTGCCTGTATTACTTATGTTGCTTGCATCATATAGGTTGCTCACCTAGTCGCATATCTGCACAACATTTTTGTTGCAAACCCTAATTTTTTAAGAAAAACTTAAAATTGGTAGTTGCCTATTCACCCCCCTCTAGTCATCAATATCGATCCTTTCAAAGGGGATTCCAAATTTCCTTCGCCGTTTGTACATCAGTTTTTTTCTACGATCGACATACCCCCTCCAATGCACTGTTTTCAAATTTGGCACTCTTCCGGGCTTGTTTACTATATTTAGTCCATTATGTGCGTTTTCTAGGCATTAATGCAAATAATTTGGATTCAGGCAATACGTGCAAGAAAAATTGCAAAAACTGTCTAGAAAATCATGCTCAATGTATTTCCTAATTTTGCATGGCTTTTACAAGGAAAGGGCACAGATTTCAAGGATATGTGTAGCAAGAATCAACCAGAAATGTGTCGCTTATTGGGTTTTCAACTGTAGAAAAATGAAAAACATGCTATGTGGCATGGTGCCATGGTATGGCCTCACCATGCCCTGGTAAGAAGTTGAGAAGGTTTGGCTTATGTCGTCGTGCACGCTCTTCATTAATCAAACCATCACCCAGGAAGTTTCATGATTTCGAGAGGCAAATTAATAAGATTGAAGGGGAATCCAAATTTCATTCGTCGTTAGTACTTCAATTTTTTTTCTATGATCAACATACCCCCTCCAATGCACTGTGTTCAAATTTGGCACTTTTTCGGGCTCATTAACTATATTTAGGCCATTATGTGAATTTTCTAGTTATTAATGCACATATGTCAAATTCAGACAATTGGTTCATGAAAAAGCGCACAAAAATAGTCTAGAAAATCATGCTTCCTGTATTTAGTAATTTTCCATGCCTTTTAGAGGGAAGGGACAGAGATTTCAAGAATATGTATGGCAAGAGTCAACCACAAATGTGTCATCTATTCATTTTTCAACTATAAAAAATGAAAAACATGATCCCTGGCATGGTGCCATGGTATGACCTCACCATGTTATGGTAAATTTTTAAGATGGTTTGGCTAATGTTGTCATGCACGCTCTTCAAAAATCGAACCGTCACCCGAGAAGTTTCCTGGTTTCGAGAGGCATATCACTACGATTGAAGGGGAATCAAAATTTCTTTCGCCATTTGTACTTCAGCTTTTTCTACGATCAACGTACCCCCTCCAGTGCACCGTGTTCAAATTTGGCACATTTCTCGGCTCATTTCCTATATTTAGGCCATTATGTGAATTGATACGTCTCCAATGTATCTATAATTTTTAATTGTTCCATGCTATTATATTATCCATCTTGGATGTTTTATATGCATTTATATGCTATTTTATATGATTTTTGGGATTAACCTATTAACCTAGAGCCCAGTGCTAGTTTCTGTTTTTCCCTCTTTTTGGGTTTCACAGAAAAGGAATACAAAACGGAGTACAATTGACGTGCCAATTTTGATGATTTTGTATGGACCAAAAGAAGCCCCCAGAGTAAAATAGTTGGGCCAGAAGAGTCTCGAGCCATCCTCGAGGGTGGAGGACGCGCCCCCGTACCTCGTGGATGACTCGGAGACCCCCCTGACGTGAGACCGACGCCAAAAATTCCTATAAATACATAAACCCCCGAAAAGAAACCTAGATCGGGTGTTCCACCGCCGCAAGCCTCTATAGCCACCAAAAACCAATCGGGACCCTGTTCCGGCGCCCTGCCGGAGGGGGGATCCATCAACGATGGCCATCTTCATCATCCCGGCGCTCTCCATGACGAGAAGGGAGTAGTTCACCCTCGGGGCTAAGGGTATGTACTAGTAGCTATGTTTTTATCTCTCTCTCTCTCTATCTATCTATCTCTTTCTCTCTCTCTCTCTCTCTCTCTCTCTCTCTCTCTCTCGTGTTCTTGATTTGGCACGATGTTGATGTACCACGAGCTTTTCTACTATAGTTGGATCTTATGATGTTTCTCCCCCTCTACCTTGTTGTAATGGATTGAGTTTTCCCTTTGAAGTTATCTTATCGGATTTAGTCTTTAAGGATTTGAGTACACTTGATGTATGTCTTGCATGTGCTTATCTGTGGTGACACTTGGATATTCACGTGATCTACTAGATGTATGTTTTGGTCATCAACTTGCAGGTTCCGTGACCTTGGTAATCTATGCATAGGGGTTGGCACACGTTTTCGTCTTGACTCTCCGTTAGAAACTTTGGGGCACTCTTTGAAGTTTTTGTGTTGGTTTGAATAGATGAATATGAGATTGTGTGATGCATATCGTATAATCATACCCACAGATACTTGAGGTGACATTGGAGTATCTAGGTGACATTAGGGTTTTGGTTGATGTGTCTCTTAAGGTGTTATTTTACTATGAACTCTAGGGCTGTTTGTGACACTTATAGGAATAGCCCAATGGATTGATCGGAAAGAATAACTTTGAGGTGGTTTCGTACCCTACAATAATCTCTTCGTTTGTTCTCCATTATTAGTGACTTTGGAGTGACTCTTTGTTTCATGTTGAGGGATTGTTATATGATCTAATTATGTTCTCCTTGTTGAGAGAACTTGCACTAGTGAAAGTATGAACCCTAGGCCTTGTTTCGAAGCATTGCAATACTGTTTTCGCTCACTTTTACCACTTGCTACCTTGCTGTTTTTATATTTTCAGATTACAAAAACCTATATCTACCATCCATATTGCACTTATATCACCATCTCTTCGCTGAACTAGTGCACCTATACAATTTACCATTGTATTGGGTGTGTTGGGGACACAAGAGACTCTTTACTATTTGGTTGTAGGGTTGTTTGAGAGAGACCATCTTCATCCTACGCCTCCCATAGATTGATAAACCTAGGTCATCCACTTGTGGTAAATTTGCTACTGTCCTACAAACCTCTGCACTTGGAGGCCCAACAACGTCTACAAGAAGAAGGTTGTGTAGTAGACATCAAGCTCTTTTCTGGCACCGTTGCCGGGGAAGTGAGTGCTTGAAGGTATATCTTTAATCTTGCAATCAAATCTTTTAGTTTCTTGTTTTATCACTAGTTTAGTTTATAAAAGAAAACTACAAAAAAATGGAATGGAGGGTGGCCCATATGCTTCATCTTTTTAATATCTTTCGTGAAAATGATGGAAAGGAAAATTGTGCTCAAATGTTAGAAGAAGAATGCATTAAAATGTTTGGCACTAAATATTTGAATGATGAGAATGATTGCAATGTTGTTCGTATGAATTCTATGAATATCCATGATGCTAATAATATGCAAAGCCACTAGCTTGGGGATGCTATGTTTGATTAAGATGATATTTTTTGTCCCCCAAGTTTTGATGAGAAAATTTACTATGATGAAAGCATGCCTCCTATCTATGATGATTATTGTGATGACATGTATTATATAAAGAATAATGATAACCATGAAACTTGCCATCTTGATTTTAATTTTCAATCACATGATAGTTATTTTGTTTAGTTTGCTCCCACCACTATTCATGAGAATAAATTTGCTTATGTCGAGAGTAATAAAATTTCTATTCTTGTGCATCATGAGAATAATGCTTTATGTGATGGTTATATTGTTGAATTCATTCATGATGCTACTGAAAATTATTATGAGGGAGGAATATATGCTTGTAGGAATTGCAATAATATCAAGTTTCCTCTCTATGTGCTTAAAATCTTCAAGTTATGCTTGTTTTGCTTTCCTAGGCTAGTTGATTCTTGTTCCCATAAATTGTATGCTCACAAAATCCCTATGCATAGGAAGTGGGTTAGAATTAAATGTGCTAGTCATATTCGTCATGATGCTCTCTTTATGTTTCAATTCTTAGCTTTTATGTGAGGATCATTGAAATCATCATGCCTACCTAGGGGCGTTAAACGTTAGCGCTTGTTGGGAGGCAACCCAATTTTATTTTTGTTCTTTGCTTTTTGCTCCTGTTTAGTAATAAATAATCTATCTAGCCTCTGGTTAGATGTGGTTTTATGTTTTAATTAGTTTTTGTGCCAAGTAGAACCAATATGATCTTCTTGGCTGATAGTTGTTTGATCTTGCTGAAAAAGACAGAAACTTTGTGCTCACGAAAATAATTGTTATATTTTACCAGAACGTGATAAAATGCTAATTCTTTTTCCAGAAGAACAATATACAAACTATCCAGGTTTTCCTAGTGTTTCAGAATTTTTGGAGTTCCAGAAGTATTCGAACAAATCAGATTGCTACAGACTGTTCTGTTTTTGATAGATTTTGTTTTCTATGTGTTGTTTGGTTATTTTGATGAGTCTATTAGTAGTATCGGAGGGTATGAACCATAGAGAAGTTGGAATAAAGTAGATATTACAACAATATGAATTTATAATGAGTTCTCAACAGTACCTAAGTGGTGACTTATTTTCTTATACTAACGGAGCTTACGATTTTTCTGTTAAGTTTTGTGTTGTGAAGTTTTCTAGTTTTGGGTAAAGATTCGATGGACTATGGAATAAGGAGTGGCAAGAGCCTAAGCTTGGGGATGCCCAAGGCACCCCAAGCTAATATACAAGGACAACCAAGAGCTTGAGCTTGGGGATGCCCCGGAAGGCATCCCCTCTTTCGTCTTTGTTCATCGGTAACCCATCCCCTCTTTCATCTTCGTTCATCGGTAACCTTACACTACAAAAAAAAGACACATCTGTGAAATTTTGGGCCGAACGAAATTTTTTTCTGTCATACATATGACACTTCTAGGACGATAATTGTGACAAAACCCGGTATCATCATAGGTGTGGTGGGCTCCTACTTCTATGACAAAAAATCATGACAAAAAATGGGCTTTTCGTCCTGGGCGGGCCGGAGACGCAGCTACATGACATTCTTTGGGCCATCCATGACAGAAAAAGCCGTGGTAGAAGCGAGGGCGAGGAAAATTTCGGGGAGTTGCCGGTTACGGTGGGAGGTCGGGGGCCGAGCGATGCGCGTTTCTCTCGTACACGTGCGAGGCGTTGGCTCTAACTGAACCCGAGCGAGGCATTGGGCTCTAATGAACCCGGCGATTGCCTGCAGCTACGTGTTCTTGAACCCGAGCGATAGATCGATGGCTGTTAATCGAACCCGATCGAGCGATTCTTCGCTCTCGCTGCTAATCAAGCCGATCGATGGTGCCTCTGGGATGAACAGTGAGCGTTGCAGGGGGGGGGGGGTGGGGGGTTGGATGAACAGTGAGCGGTCGTGTTGCCTCTGAATGAACAAGACCCCATGGTGTGGAGGGTTGGATGAACAGTAGACGCTGGAGGGGTGGCCGTGGAGGGGTGGTTGAACAGGACCCCGTGGTGTGGAGGGCTCGATGAACAGTAGACAGTGGAGGGGTGCCCGTGGAGGGGTGGTTGAACAGCAGCTGGTGGAGTAGCGCGCGGTGGAGGCTGGATGAACAGGAGCCCGTGGAGGCTGGAGGAGGTCGACGGTAGCCCGTGGAGGCTGGAGGAGGTCGACGGTGGAGATGAACAGTATCTCGTGGAGTCCTGTTTTGCGGTACGCCACACCCCTCCCGATGAACAGGACCCCGGGGGGGACCGTAGGAGGTCCATTTCGTCCGTTTTGTGGTATGCCACACCCCTCCCGATCAACAGGACCCCCGTTTCGACCGTAGGAGGTCCGTTCCCTCCGTTTTGCCGTACGCTACACCCCTCCCAATCAACAGGACCCCCCGTTTCGACCGTAGGAGGTCCGTTTCCTTCGTTTTGCGGTACACCACACCCCTCCCGATCAACAGGACCCCGTTCCGAACGTAGGAGGTACGTTTCCTCTGTTGTGCGGTACGCCAGCCTCGTTTCCATCGCCTATTCTGTCCAAGCCGGTTGGCTCCCACGCGTTCCGTTGCCTCCCGATGAACACGAGCATTTCGTTGCCTCCCCATGAACATGATGCATTTCGTTGCCTCCCCATGAACATGACAACGACGCTGTTTCTCCGTTCCGACCCAGACATGTACACGAGCCCTGGCCGTACGTCTGCGCGAGTAGGCGTTCGAGACCCTGCCCTTATGTACACATATGTGGCCATATTTTCTTTCTTGCACCCTGGCCACTGTACGTACGTGTACATGCTACATGCGCGCCTCTACTACGACATGTGCGCGCCTCTACTACGACACGTGCGCGCCTCTACAATGCTACGTACGCTTCGACCAGGTGGGTCCCGACTGTCAGGCACTTCCTTGCCTGCGAAGATGTAGCTGGTGGGTCCCAGCAGTCAGGGGGGCGAATCGTTTTGTTTTTTTTGCCCGGACGCACTTCCTTGCGTGCGAAGGTGTAGCTGGTGGGTCCCAACAGTCAGGGGGGCGAATCATTTTTTTTTGCCCGGACGCACTTCCTTGCATGCGAAGATGAAGCTGGTGGGTCCTAGCAGTCAGGGGGAAACATTTTTTCCGCGAAATACAGTGGCCCGTCCGGTGGGTCCTAGCTGTCAGGTGGAGGAATCATTATTTTCCGCGTAATAAGGAGGCACTTCCTTGCTGCGACCGTGGACCCAGCTGTCAGCCTCTCCACGTACAGTCAACGTCCGATGGAAGTCGTTCCTTGACAACGTTAACCAGGCCGCGCCGAGAGCACGACGGCTGTGGATGACGGCGAGGCCTAGGAAGGGGACGACGCGGTGCCGGGAAAGACGCGGCAACGGAAGCCCGCGCGAAGAGGAGTACGAGGGTTCACTGGTTCGGTTGCGGTGTGAGGCTGTTCTCGCCGCAGGGCCTGTCCAGCGGTGGGAATAGTAGGGGGCGGTAAGGCCTCATGGCAAGCCTGACCGCCACGGGAGGCAGGAGCATGCGGCACCACCGGCGCTGCTTTGGGCGGCTAGAGCAAGAAGACCAGAGGTTGAAGAAGCACTACGGTCGTTGGATGGACATCGTACGGTCACTGGAGCTAGAATCGTTCATATTGACTAAGTTGACAAAGCCCTCCGTCCTCGTCAACTTAGTTGGCCCACAAGTCATCCTCCCACTATGGTGGGTCCTAGCTAGCAGGGTGGGTATTCATTTTTTGTGCGTAATAAGGAGGCACTTCCTTAAGTGCGAAGATATATCTGGTGGGTCCGACATGTCAGCGGGGGGAACGTTTTTTCCCGAAATACAGAGGCCCTTCCGATGGGTCCCAGCTGTCAGGTGGAGGAATCATTATTTTGCGCGTACAGTCCATGGCCGATGGATGTCGTTCGTTGACCACGTTGACCAAGCCGCGCCGATAGCACCATGGCGGTGGACGACGGCGAGGCCTAGGAAGGGAACGACACGGAGTCGGGGAAGACTCGGCAATGGTTACCCACGCGGTAGGGAGTACGAGGGTTTACTGGTCCGGCTGCCGTCGCCGGAAAATAACAGGAGGTGTGGGTGAGTAGAGGAATGGCCTGGCCAGCAATGAAGTAGGGTGGGGCGGTGCGGCTCAGGCGGCAAAGACAGCCGCCACGGAGGCGATAGCAGGCAGTCCCACCGGAGCTGGTTTGGGTGGTTGGAGCAAGAAGATCAGATATTGAAGAAGTAGCACGGCCGTTGGATTAACATCCAACGGTCACTGCTGCTAGAATCGTTTGTGGACTAAGTTGACAAAGCCAAAGTACACGTCAACCTAGTAGACCCACAAGTCAGCCTCCAAATCTGTCCCAAACAGCATACAGCCCGAAATTTCTAGCCAGATAAAATTAATTTTAAATCTAAATATACCTTAATTTAAATTCAATGAAATTTTATCCGCACAAAAACAATGAAATTTAAAATATCAAAATCCGAAAGAAAACAGTATTTTGGAACTAATTGCTTGTTTGTTGTATTCCTTTAATTTTACAGCCCATTTATTATTACTTATAGCCCATTTCTTATTACTTATAGCCCATTTCTTATTACTTATAGCCCATTTTCGGGCAAATTGCATCCTCCTCGCCTTGAAAGATTTTCACCAAGAGGCGAGAAAAGCAAGTAGGCCTATGTTGGTTATTCTGCAAAAACAAAATAGCTGGCTAGCCATTTTTCGTAAAGGAAAAAAAACAAACTGGGATGGTCATGTGCTAAACATATGAAATAAAAGCACTGGCTAGACGGGCCACGGGTCCCGCACAACCCAGCTTGATACCCTTCTCCGTCCCAAAAAACAAAATTATCTACAAGGCGCATTGGTCCCTACCGTCATCCTCACCATGTACAATCATCTCCTTATTCCTCTTGGTTGTTGACCATGTTGACAACACCGGAGGGCGGCTCCGCGGCAAGCGAACCAAGGCGGAGGACGATGGTGAGGCCTCGGACGGGAACGAACAGGAGCCGGGGAAGATCACAGCCACCGTGGGAGGCGGAGAGAAGCGGTCCCTTGGCGTTGGTTTGGCTTCGGCGGCTCGAGGAAGAAGAGACTGAAGAAACGTGGCAGACGTTGAATGTCAATCCAACGGTCAAGGTTGGCACAATCATTTTTTGACTAAGCAGACACCAAGTAGCATACTTTTTTATATATATGAAGAAAACTGTGAGGAAAATGCGTCCGTCTGTTGTCCTCCTCACAGGGAACGTTCGCCACATAAGTGACTAGCACCCTTGGTTTTCAACTGAGAGGTCTTGTGTTCAAGTCCGAGGAACTCTCAATTTTGTCCTCCTTCCTTCCTTGCAAAAAAAGGGAAAGAAAATCAAAGACTTGGGAAGGCATACAGAACAAGCTAGTGTACCAGTAAAGAGACGTTGCCGAGTTTTAGAAAAAAGAAATATGTGCTCCTGTAGCTCGTTCGAATCCAAACCTAGACTATGACTATATATGGTGCTATGCTACTCTGCAATTAATGAAACTAACATATCCAACATTCGCTTCTCCTCTTCTCTACTTACTCTGCCTAGCATCAGAAGCTCTGGCCGCAGCAACCATGTCCGCTGGCTGCTCGTCCACCGCTCTTCAAGCAGTAACAACCAGATATCGCCAAGTCGCCACCCGCACCATCGCTGTGGGTCTCATCACACCCCCCCAAGACGCGCACCGCAGCCGATTGCTCATCGCAACCCGCTGCTGTTGGTGTGGTGCCATCGCTGCAAATCACGCAGAGTCATCCATCGCGCCTCAACGACAATCGAAACCCTGGCCGAGTCTTCTACAAATGCCGAATCATGGGGTAATAATATGTTTAAGTGTTGTTCGCTGCTTTCAGTTGCTGATTTTTTAATAGTTTAGTTGATGATCTTCCAATTTGATTCGTGCGTAAAAGGGAAGATTCGTGTGATTTGTATTTCGGGAAGTTGTTGATGTGGGGAATGCAACTACGCTGATTATTTGGTTAGCAGAGGAATCCCAATACCAGCAGGTTGGGGTGTTGGACAAATAATCAAGGAACGATGAAGAGGAAGATGCGAGCGAAGGTTAAAGATGCAGTTCCTCGATCATGGCCAAGCAACAACTGCTGAACGGCCTTGACAAAGAATGAGGAGATGAAAGAGCTTGTGAAGATAATGGGCAAAATCAATGTGCTCTGTAGGATGATTGTCTCTTTATTTGAAGTGTATGTAGCACTCGTGATGTATTCAGTGGCTACGACATGAGCACTTTGCTGAAACTAGTAATGAATGAAACCTGTGTAGCAGGCTGGGCGTAGTGTTGTGAACATCTAATGATTTCTATTAATGTAAATCAGGGGTATCCCTTTTCTCATATAAATAAATAAATAGCAGAGGCCTTGTCGGGTCAGCTTTGTTCTCATTCGAAGACGTCGAGCAAATTGCAGTCCAACAGCAAACTATGTCATCAAATTCAAGTTTCACAGCCAAATATGAGTACAAGTAAACGACAATGTCATCATGTTTTAGTTGTCATACAATCACCAAACACAAATCAGCATACATAACAAGTGATGTTCTCACAGCAAAATACTAAACAACATGTTCATCAGGTTTCAGTTGTCATAGCAAACACAATTTCACATAGTAGATAAAAAAACGTCTTCTTACAGGCAAATATGACAAAAGCAATGTAATCATCATCCGCAGCAGCAGAATGAACATCTTCGCCATGTGTATCAGTCTGAACCGTAATTCCCCATGGTGTCATCTTCTTCTTCGTCCTCAACGTCCTTGAACGTTGGCTTCTTCTTGATCAACTCTTGTATGTCCACAGCACGACATGCAATCTTTTCTCCGGTGTCATTGACGTGATGGTTCTCATAGATATTAGGAACATCTGTGTTATCTTGTACATCAGGAGCAGTGTAAGCATCATCTTGTTGTGCAACTTCATTAAACGAATTCCTCTGCTCAAACCTTTGCAATACTCTCCAGTCACCGCTACGTGCAAATGTTTCTTCCAAGAAAAATATATGTGTTGCTTGATTTGCCAAAATAAAAGGCTCGTTGGTCTAGTACGCCGCCTTGACATTGATGTATTTGAAATAATCATCAGCTCTGGGTTTTGCGATCCTAGAAAACAGGTTCTACCAACGACAGCACAACAGAACCACACACGATGATCCTCGAAACTGGAGATATACTGCAACTGAACAATGTCTGTTATGTTAGCATACATTTCAGTTGTCTCTTCATCATACGTATCCGTGCTCATGATGGCACTGTTTTGTGTCTTCCTGCTTTCGTCTCGTGCAAGGGTGTTGTAGCGCACATCTCCAACAACGCAAGATTCATAATGTCTTACCCGAGTATCAGGACCCATTTCTAGTGAGTAAAGGGCATCATCAACTGCCTGCCCATCCTTCCGCATCTTCTTAACCTATGGTTACAAAATAGACAAGTTGATCATCTTATGTACTCAATATATTTAAAAAACTGACAGTGCACTTCAAAAGCTTACATTGTTCTTGAACCATTTCGCAAATCCTGCCATAACCAGTTTGTCAATGTTTCTTGGATTTTGCGGCAGTAACTCCTCTTTGTAGATGCTGCACAACATAGTGATTGCATCAAACATCTAAATATATAAGAATGTGTTGCAAGTTTAGTAGATTATGATGTATAAGCTGCAGTACTGCACTTACTTGATATAAGGTAGTATCTCAGGACAGTTATTCAACACATACCAAACCATTTTGTCCAAATCTTTAGGTTTGTCCTCTTGTCAACTCTTCCCTGTAACTTTCGAATGAATAATCGAAAACATTGAGCCCGGATTGTCTTCACCCACCTCTTTGCTAAGCTGATCAACTGTTTCAATGTATTTTGAGCAGAATGTCAACGCTTCTGTAGCAATGTAGGCCTCTGCAATGGAACCCTCGGATCTAGCTCTGTTCCTAACATAGCCCTTGAAAGTGCCTAGCCGCCTTTCAATAGGGTACATCCAGCCATACTGTACTGGACCTCTAAGTAGTGCCTCATCAGGTAGATGAACAGCCAAATGCACCATCACATCAAAGAAGGCTGGAGGATATATCTTCTCAAGGTCGCATAGGATAGTTGGTATCTTGTCTCTAAGACGCTCCAAAGCATCTATCCTGATATTTCTACTGCAGAGTTCCCTGAAGAATTGTCCCAACTCTGCAACTGCTCTGTATAAGTTAGGGCGGCCCAATCCTCTAAGGATAACAGGTAAAACCCTTTGAAGTAGAACGTGGCAGTCATGAGTTTTCAACCCTTGTACCTTCTTTCCATCTGCACTGACTCTCCTTTCAGGGTTGGAAGCAAATCCATGTGGGAATCTCACACGTGACAGGACCTCGCAGAATTCTTTTCTTTTTACCTTGTCCAAGACGTACACAACTGGTGCCATATCCCGTGGTTTACCTTCATCTTGCACCTGCAAATCCTTTCTGATGCCTAGGTGTGTCAAATCAATCCAAGATTTTAAGGTATCTTTCATCTTGCCTTCAATGTTAAGAAGTGTGCCGATAATGCTGTCACATATATTTTTCTCGATGTGCATCACATCAAGATTATGCCGCAGTTCCAAATCTTTCCAATACTCCAAGTCCCACAAAGTGGACCTGCGGGTAAACAATAATCTCTCTTCTACCGTACACGCTTCCTTTTCCGCTACCATTACCAGGATGGTTTCCTGGTGTAATATGCCTGACCTTCTCTAATTCCACTTGCAACTCATCGGCGGTGAGCCTCTTTGGCGCATCACGGTTTTCATGCTCTGCATTGAACACATGTCTTCGGTATTTTCTAGGATGCGGCTTGTCCTTGGCAAGGAAACGGCGGTGTCCAATGTAACAGATCTTGCTAAGTATTGCGTGTGACAGCGGATTCCTGTCACAGCGAACACATGCATTGTAACCATGTGTCGTTCGGCCTGACATAGTGCCCAAAGCCAGATAATCATGGATGCACCAAATTACAATAGCACGTAGAAAGAAATCAGCTGGTGGTATGCTATATAGGTCTCGAGTGAGAACACCCTTCCATAGCTGTTGAAGTTCCTCCACAAGAGGCTCCATGAACAAATAAAAATCCTTTCCAGGACTTTTTCGACCTAGGATGAGCAAAGCCATCATGTAGTTTGATTCTTTGGTGCAGACATTTGGAGGCATGTTGTAAGGGATAACAAGCACTGGCCACATGCTATATGTGGTGCTCTGGTGGCCAAATGGGTTAAATCCATCTGAAGCTAAGCCAAGTCTAATGTTTCTCAGGTCAGCAGCAAACTCTTTGTGTTTATCATTGAAGCTTTTCCACTCACTACCATGAGATGGATGGCTCATTACATTCTGATCTCTGTACTCCTGGTTCCTAGAATGCCACAGTACATCCTCTCTTGTTTCAACATCATGAAACAACCTCTGCAATCTTGGTGTAATTGGAAAATGTCTCAGAACATTATGAGGAATCCTCTTCACAGCATCGCCATCTTTCCATCTTGATGATTTGCATTTCGGGCATTCACTTAAGTTGGCATAATCCTTCCGGAACAGAACACAATTATTCTTACAAACATGGATCATATCATATCCAATTCCAACAGCACGAAGGAAATTCTTCATTTTACTGTAGGTGTGTGGCAGCTCAGATGCATACTGGGAAAGATTTGCGGAAAGCAGCCAACATCGCATCGAATGATTTGTTGGTCATCCGCTCAGATGTGTTCACCTGAAGAAAGGTGACCATAGCTGAGAATACTGACAGCTTATTTCCTGGGGTGACAGCAATGTTGCATTGTTCCAACATGCGGGCCCACCATTTTTCTTCTGCAGGTGAAAGTTCACGGAACGCACGAGCATTTCGTAGCATTGTTTCAATGTTGGTCAAACTCACTGGATCTGCCACCACCACCTCCTCCTCCTCTTCCACCTGAGCATCAGGCAGATCAAGATGGTGATCTGCTGCTTCCACGTAGTCAATAACATTGACGTTCACAGATTCACCATGATGAACTGTAACGCCCTCGATGCGGCTATATCTCCCACGTGTCGAAGCACGACTTAGAGGCATAACCGCATTGAAAGCAATGTCGCAAGTGAGGTAATCTTCACACAACCCATGTAATACATAAGGGAAAAGATACATAGTTGGCTTACAGTCGCCACTTCACACAATACATAAATAAACATCCATCATTCAGATTACACTCAAAGTCCGACTACGGAACCAAAATAAAAGAAGATACCCCAAATGCTACACAGATCCCCGATCGTCCCAACTGGGCTCCACTACTGATCATCAGGAAAAGACACATAGTAACGACCACGTTCCTCATTGAACTCCCACTTGAGCTCGGTTGCGTCACCTGCACTGGCATCGTCGGCACCTGCAACTGTTTTCGTAGAATCTGTGAGACACGGGGACTCAGCAATCTCACACCCGCGAGATCAAGACTATTTAAGCTTATAGGAAGGACAGAGTTTTGAGGTGGAGCTGCAGCAAGCGACTAGCATATATGGTGGCTACATTCGCACAAGAGAGCGAGAAGAGAAGCAAGGCACGGTCGTGAAGCTAGTAGCGATCAAGAAGTGATCCTGAACTACTTACGTCAAACATAACTCCAACACCGTGTTCACTTCCCGGACTCCGCCGAGAAGAGACCATCACGGTTACACACGTGGTTGATGTGTACTTTAATTAAGGTCAACTTCGGGTTTTCTACAACCGGACATTAACAAATTCCCATCTGCCTCATAACCGCGGGCACGGATTTCGGAAGATAATACCCTGCAGGGGTGTCCCAACTTAGCCCATTATAAGCTCTCACGGTCAACGAAGGATATTCCTTCTACCGGGAAGACCCGATCAATCTCGGAATCCCGGACTACAAGACATTTCGACAGCAATAAAACAAGACCAGCAAAGCCGCCCTATTGTGCCGACAAATCCCGATAGGAGCTGCACATATCTCATTCTCAGGGCACATCCGGATAAGTCAAGCTACGAGTAAAACCAAGCCTCGAGTTTCCCCCTGGTGGCCCCAAGAAGTTGCTTCGGTTCGGGCCAGACTCGAAGGAGCACTGGTCCGGGGTTAAAATAAAGATGACCCTCGGGCTCGCGAAAACCGGGGAAAAGGCTTAGGTGGCAAATGGTAAAACCAATGTTGGGCCTTGCTGGACGAGTCTTATTCAAAGCGAACTGTCAAGGGGGTCCCATAAATCACCCAGCCGTGTATGGAACGCGAAATCAAGGAACATAACACCGGTATGATGGAAACTAGGGTGGCAAGAGTGGAACAAAACACCAGGCATAAGGCCGAGCCTTCCACCATTTACCAAGTATATAGATGCATTAATTATAGCAGATATATTGTGATATCCCCAACAAGTAAAACTGTTCCAACAAGGAACAACATCTCCATGTTCCAACATGGAACAAACTTCAACTTCACCTGCAACTAGCAACGCTATAAGAGGGGCTGAGCAAAGCGGTAACATAGCCAATCAACGGTTTGCTAGGAAAGGATGGTTAGGGGCTGACATGGCAATATGGGTGGCATTATACGCAAGTGATAGGCATCGTAGCATAGGCATAGCAAAAGAGCGAGCATCTAGCATAGCAAAGATAGAAGTGATTTCGAGGGTATGGTCATCTTGCCTGCAAAGTTCTCGAGTTGTCGAAAGCTTGATCCTCGTAAGCGTTCTCAACAGGTTCCTCGTTCACGAACTCGTCTCCCGGCTCTACCCAAAGCAAGAACACAAACAAAGGAACCACAATAAATCACGGTGCAATGCACAAGCAACATGATGCAATATATGGCATGATATGCGAGATGTGACATGCAATGCGTATGCGCGCTCTGGAAGGAAAATGATGAACCAGGTATCAACTTGGCAAACCAAGTATGCCGCTGGAAAGATGAGATGATTTCGGTTGAAATCGATATAAAGATCACCGGAATCGGATGCACGGTTTGCAAATGACAAGCAAAACAAGATTGACACAAATCTGCCATTAACAGCATGATGCCACTTAGCAAGCAACAAGAAATTAAGCTACTGCACCCAAACGTACCAACAAAGCACATGGCAGTGATCTACTCAACATGCTTGACAAAAGATGAACACTGAGCTACGGCTAAATCACAACATAACAGGTTCAAACAAGCATGGCAAAAGTGCAAAACATATCAGCTTCACAGACTTAGTGAAAATACTGAACATGGCAAAATCAGCATCAGGAAGCAATGTTCAGAGCAAGAAAACAACATGCTACAGGAACGTATAATAGCAAAACAAGGCATGGCATGAATCTACTCAAAGCATAGAACAAAAGTCCCTTACTGACCATAAGCCAAAAAGGATCAGAGAATATAGTAACACCCATGTCAATATAGCAAGTTTCGTTAACAGATTCAGCAACAGGGCATGGCAAAAACAGATAACAAGTAGGCATGTTTAAGAGCTCGATGCACTCACTACAGAGCCTTAAATGATAAACTAAGGATACATACATCAAGAAGACATGGCATAGAAGATATACATGGCAAGAACAACATCATAGCGTACACGGATCAACTACCAGGAAACATTTTATAGCAAAAGTAGAGCTCGATTGACTCAAGTTATGGCACTCCATAATTGCAAAAAAAGGCATGGATGGATAGAGCATAACCATATGTTCAAAACATCCTTACTGAAGTATCTCAAAATATGCATGGATCTCTCGGTAGCATCAAGTTAACATGGCATAAAAATATCAGCAAAATAGGGGCTGAAAGTCAACCTAGTGCACGGGGAACGAGGCGGCGGCGGATCTCGACGGAGACGAGGAGGAAGAGGCCGGGGAGCTCGGGGCCGGGGCGGGGACGGCGGATCCGGCAGCGGCGGACGGCGGCGAGGTGCGGCGGCGAGGCGCTGGGCGACGAGGCCGGGAGGCGGCGCGTCGCCGGGCGGGCAGATCTGGCGGGGCGCTGGGCACCTGCTGGGCGGCAGCGGCGGCAAGACGGCCCGGGCGCCCGTGGGGCGGCGGCGGCGGCGGCGACCGGGCCGAAGCTTCGGCTGGAGCGACGCAGGCTCGCTGGGTCCTCCGTGGGCTCCGCGGGCCGCGGCGGCGGTGGGCGGCGCGCGGTGGCCGGGAGGCCACGTGGCGCCCTGCGGTTGGACGGGGGAAACGAGGCAGACGTGTCCGTACGTCGGGGATTTTTGTCCGGTGGCGCGGGGATGAAGATGGCTAGGGTTTGGACCCGGATTTGGACGGGGGAAGGCATATATATAGTTTCTGGGAGCTAGGAGAGTCCAAATGAGGTGCGGTTTTCGGCCACGCGATCGTGATCGAACGACCGAGAGCGTAGAGGGAAGTTTGGTGGGTTTTGGGCCACTTTGGAAGGGGTGTTGGGCTGCAACACAAAAGAGGCTTTTGCGGTTACCCGGTTAACTGTTGGAGTACCAAACGACCTCCAAAAGGCACGAAACTTGACATGCGGTCTACCGGTGCTATTCTAAGGCCGCTTGACAAACCTCGGTCCATTCCGAGACCGTTTAACACCCGCACACGAAAATAGGTAAAAGGGGGCGCCGGGAGACATAGGAGTGCCGGATTGCAAAGCGGACAACGGGGAAAATGCTCGGAATCATGAGACGAACACGTATGCAAATGCGATGCACATGATGACATGATATAAAATGCATGACATGGACAAAATGCAAAAACGAAAGACAAAACCCAACCACGGAGGGAATATCATATCACAATGCCGAAAATGGCAAGAGTTGGAGTTACAAATATGGAAAGTTACATCCGGGGTGTTACAACACTCCACCACTACAAGAGGATCTCGCCCGAGATCTAGGACTGAAAGAACTCGGATATTCGAACGGAAGTGATCCTCGCGCCCCGTGTGGCTTCTCGGTCGGAATGGTGTGACCACTTCACTTTCAGGAATTTGATTGACTTGTTGCGAGTCTTGCGCTCGGTTTCTTCAAGAATAGCAACGGGTGCTCATGATAAGAGAGATCTTCTTGAAGGTCAATTTCTTGAAGTTGATAGTGCGCTCAGAGTCTTGAAGCACTTGCGAAGCTGTGACACATGAAACACATCGTGCACGTTCGCGAAGTTGGACGGAAGCTCGTTGATAGGCGAGATCGCCTCTTTTGCCAATGATCTTGAAAGGACCCACATATCTAGGGGCAAGCTTCCTTTGATACCGGGCGACGAGTGCCTTTCATTGAGAGACGCGGAGGTAGACATGGTCTCCGATTTCAAAAGCCACATCACGGTGCTTGTCATCATAATAGCTCTTTCCGCGCGATTGCGCGGCTTTGAGATTTCACGAATGACTTTGCACATTTCTTCGCTTCGTGATCAAGTCGTTGCCAAGAAGTTGGCGTTCACCTGTCTCGGACCAATTGAGAGGAGTACGGCACTTTTCGCCATAGAGAATTTCGAATGGGGCCTTGCCGAACTCGCTTGGAAGCTGTTGTTGTAGGAGAACTCGGCATATGGAAGACAATCTTCCCACTTCATACCGAAGGAAATGACACAAGCCCTGAGCATATCTTCAAGGATTTGATTGACTCGCTCGACTTGGCCACTTGTTAGAGGGTGAAAAGCTGTGCTGAAACGAATGTTGGTGCCCATGGCCTTCTAAAAAGAATCCCAAAACTTGGAGGTAAAGATCCTGCCACGGTCTGAAGAGATCACTTGTGGAATGCCGTGCAAGGAGACAATCCTGGAGGTGTATAGCTCTGCCAACTGAGCTGCTGTGATAGATTCTTTGATAGGAAGAAAATGAGCCACTTTAGTAAGCTTGTCAATGACAACGAAGATAGCATCATTTCCACGCTTGGACTTTGGAAATCCAGTCACGAAGTACATTTCGATATGATCAAACTTCCATTCTGGAATAGCAAGAGGTTGGAGGAGACCAGCTAGTCGTTGGTGTTCTGCTTTCACTCTTCTGCAGACATCACACTCATTAACGAATTGAGCAATTTCTCGCTTCATTCGAGTCCACCAATATGACTGCTTGAGGTCGTAGTACATCTTCGTACTTCTAGGATGAATGGATAGAAGGGAATTGTGTGCCTCGCTCATAATGACTTTACGAGATCACCCTTAGGAACCACAATCCGTCCTCAAGAAAAGAGTATCTTTGTCATCAACGTGGAAGCACTTGTACTTGAAATGCCCTTGTCGATACCACGTTTCACCTTTTTCACCATGGTATCCAGGAGTTGAGCCTCACGAATCTGATCTTCCAAAGTAGGAGAGACTATGAGGTTGGCAAGAAAGCCTTGAGGAACAACTTGAAGATTCAGCTTGCGGAAAGCTTCACAAAGATCCGGTTGGAAGGGCTTGAGGATTAAACTATTGCAGTAAGCCTTCCTGCTCAAAGCATCTGCAATGACATTGGCCTTGCCCGGATTATATTCAATACTTGGGTTGTACTCTTGAATCATTTCGACCCATCGAGTCTGCCTGAGGTTGAGGTTGGGTTGAGTGAAGATATACTTGAGGCTCTTGTGATCGGTGAAAATGTCCACTTTCCTTCCCAACAAGAGATGTCTCCATGTTATCAATGCATGGACAACTGCCACCAACTCAAGATCGTGAGTGGGGTAGTTCTTTTCGTTGGGCTTCAGCTGACGAGAGGTATAGGCCACAACTCTCTTCTCTTGCATTAACACAGCACCGAGACCTTGAAGAGAAGCATCACAGAAAACTTCGAATGGCTTGGATTCATCAGGAGGAGTCAAGACAGGAGCTGTGTCGAGTTTCTCTTTGAGGGTATTGAAAGCAACGTCACACTCAGGAGACCAGACATACTTCACATGCTTCTGGAGGAGGTTGGAAAGAGGCTTTGCAATCTTGGAGAAATTCTCAACGAATCTTCGGCAATAGCTTGCAAGACCAAGAAAACTGCGGAGCTGCTTGACATTCTGAGGAGGTTCCCAATTCACAACTGCAGACACCTTCTTGGGATTAACAGCGATGCCCTTGGCGGAGATGATATGACCAAGATAAAGCACTTCATCAAGCCAAAATTCACATTTGGAAAACTTCGCATAGAATTGATACTCTCTGAGCTTGTCTAGCACCAATCGCAAATGTTTGGCATGATCCTTCTTATTCTTGGAGAAGACCAAAATATCATCAAGATAGACCAAGACGAATTCATTGGTGTAGGGGTTGAAGATGAAGTTCATCATCCGAGAGAATGTTGGAGGAGCATTGACAAGGCCGAAAGACATGACAAGATATTCATAAGAACCAAAGCTTGTTCGAATGCTGTCTTGGGAATATCTTGTTCACGAATGCGAATCTGATGATAACCCATACGAAGGTCCAGCTTGGAGAACACTTTAGCACCTTTGAGTTGCTCGAAAAGCTCATTGATGTTGGGAAGTGGATACTTGTTCTTGATTGTCTTTTTATTCAATGGACGGTAATCGACGAAAGTCGGTCCGCGCCATCCTTCTTTCGGACAAAAGAACACCACAACCCCAAGGAGATGAACTCGGTCCGATCAAACCCAGACGCTCTTGTTCATCGAGCTTCTTCTTCAATTCCTTCAGCTCATCAGGTCCAAGCTTGTATGGACGCTTGCAAACGGGTTCGATGCGTGCTCAAGATCGATAACGAATTCAAGCGGCCGATGAGGAGGCATTCTGGAAGCTCTTCCGAAAGACATCTTGGTACTCACAAACGATGGAATCGAGAGATAGCATCCAATTCGCCCTTCTCATTGAGAGAAAACAACCGAATGGTTTCATCACGAGCGGCATAGATGATCACATCATTAGAAGAGTGAGTCAATTGAATTTCCCTGGCAGCACAATCAAGCTGAGCTTTGTGCTGAGAAAGCCAGTCCATCCCAAGAATAAGATCAATATCCGAGTCACCAAGGACAATTGGTTTAGCCAGAAATCTATAGTCGCCCATCTTGATTGTGGTATCCGGAACCACCAAACTGGAGCTCAACCGTTTACCCGGAGAAATGACATCCATGGGTTTACCCAAATGTGAAGAAGTGAATTCATGCTTGGCAAAAAACGGTCTTGACATGAAACAATGCGATGCACCAAAGATCAAATAAAACTTTTGCAGGAATATCATTAACTGAGAGATTACCCATAATCACATCAGAAGAATCCTCTGCTTGCGCTGCATTCATCATGTTCACCTTGGCATGCTTTGGATTATGCTTGACCACTGCATTGCTGGAAGATTTCACAGGAGGAGGAGGCGGAAGGCGCCTTTGGTTGAAGCACTTGTTCGCATAGTGACCTTTCTGCTGACACTTGTTGCAAGTCACCTCTGAGAGTGGACGGTGGTAAGGAGCATTTGAACTTGGAGCTTGAGAATTAGACTTGTTCTGATAGCCTGGATTGGGTGGGTGGGAAGATCCACGGCCACCTGAGTTCTTCTGCTGATAAGGCTGACGGAACGGAGGAGGAGGAAGGTAGAACTTCGCTGCTTAGCTGCCACTTGAGAGGAAGAAGAAGACTGAACTGCATCCCTGATTCTCTTCTTAGAAGCCTCACATTTGAGCTGGGCAGCTTCTTGCTTCATGCCATGTTGTAGAATTCATCATACTTTTCTCGCTCAAAAGCACAAGAGCTAATTGCAGATCTTCTCCGAGACCACCTCGAATTGATAGATCATACTCTTTTCATCGTGGACGCCTTGCTTAGCAAAGCGAAGCGAAGTTTTGGAACTGGATATTGTATTGATACACATACATGTTGCCTTGCTTGAGATTGCGGAACTCCTCACGCTTGCTCTCAACAACACTTTTCGGAATGTGGTGAGCTCTGAAGTCTCGGCGGAACTCATCCCAGGTAATGACACGACCTCCTCTGGAATCTTTGTATTGCTGGAACCACTCAGCAGCATGGTCCTTGAGTTGAAACGAAGAAAACTTGACAAAGTCCTCAGGTCTGACATTCCTACATTCAAAATGTTTGCAGATGTCCACAAGCCAATCGTCGGCGTCTGTGGCCTCGACACAGAAACTGAAAGACTTCGGCTGATTAGCGAGGAACTGACTGAGAGTAGCAAAGTGCGGCTGGTTGTTGCCTTGACCTTGATTTCCTTGACTGCCTTGCCCTTGAGTACGCTCTTGCAAGAGTTGAAAAATCATCTGAGCATTGGCATTGGTGGCTGCCATGATAGCTTGCCATGCCTCCGGAGGCGGAGGTGGAGGTCGAGGGTTCAACTGATTCCCATCATTTCATTCCGGATTCTGACGTGTTGGCGGAGCCATCCTGAAGAGGGTGACATCCGTTAGCACTTTGATAGACAGATAGACAAGTTGAATCACCGGATAGAAATTGCAACATATAGTCTTCACAATAAACATTCGAACAAGGATGAACGAATGAATTCCAAAGTTAACATCACACGTCCATTAAGGTGAGAAGCCACTTGATTAAGGGTTGATGAAAAAAAAATAACAAGGTACGACTGGAACAAATAAGTGGTAAGGATTACCCAATCACGAACCAAATATCTACGGGAAGAAATGCTAAGAGCTACTTGAATCCCACCTATAAACTCTCGAAACTTTCTGGTTATGCAATCTGGTGTTGGGGATACAGGGGACACAAAATATATCACCCAAACTAACAATACCTAGATCCAATTTGTATCCATCCGTCAACACATAACCAAAAACCTTCGAAATCGTGGTACCTCGACCTTGAAAAACATCCGTTATACTGAGTCATGGCAATACTCCCGAGCTCGCCCCAGTATTGGGTTATCGGGGTTATCTCACCAACAACTGCACAAAAGAGATTTCGATGTCGGCAAAACTCAGGTATTCCAGAACTGCAACGATAAAATTGTGACGACAACACCTCGGAGCTCAACTCCCCGGGAACTGCCACAACCCCTAAATGTCAGGAGGCACCAAGAACAATGTTCTCGTCACAAAACCATCAAAACGATTCCAAGATACCCGCGTGATCCTAAAATTTTTTTTAGTGAAAATTAAGGAGAGGAGAGTCAAAACTTCTACGTCAGGAGACCTCACCAGAGCGACGAAGGGACTGGGGAGTAAAAAGAATCCTACTCTCCGATATATATAATCCTAAGACTCAAAACATTTTCTGTTCTAGACTCAACAACGCCAGCAAACAATCAAGCAGGGGCTCCTAAGTCGGGGAAGGCTCTGATTACCAACTTGTAACGCCCTCGATGCGGCTATATCTCCCACGTGTCGAAGCACGACTTAGAGGCATAACCGCATTGAAAGCAATGTCGCAAGTGAGGTAATCTTCACACAACCCATGTAATACATAAGGGAAAAGATACATAGTTGGCTTACAGTCGCCACTTCACACAATACATAAATAAACATCCATCATACAGATTACACTCAAGGTCCGACTACGGAACCAAAATAAAAGAAGATACCCCAAATGCTACACAGATCCCCGATCGTCCCAACTGGGCTCCACAACTGATCATCAGGAAAAGACACATAGTAACGACCACGTTCCTCATCGAACTCCCACTTGAGCTCGGTTGCGCCACCTGACCGCATCGTCGGCACTGCAACTGTTTTGGTAGAATCTGTGAGTCACGGGACTCAGCAATCTCACACCCGCGAGATCAAGACTATTTAAGCTTATAGGAAGGACAGAGTTTTGAGGTGGAGCTGCAGCAAGCGACTAGCATATATGGTGGCTACATTCGCACAAGAGAGCGAGAAGAGAAGCAAGGCACGGTCGTGAAGCTAGTAGCGATCAAGAAGTGATCCTGAACTACTTACGCCAAACATAACTCTAACATCGTGTTCACTTCCCGGACCACGAGAAGAGACCATCACGGTTACACACGCGATTGATGTGTATTTTAATTAAGGTCAACTTCGGTTTTCTACAACGGACATTAACAAATTCCCATCTGCCTCATAACCGCGGGCACGGCTTTCAAAGATAATACCCGCAGGGTGTCCCAACTTAGCCCATTATAAGCTCTCATGGTCAATGAAGGATATTCCTTCTACCGAAGACCCGATCAATCTCGAATCCCGGACTACAAGACATTTCGACAAAGAATAAAACAAGACCAGCAAAGCCGCCCGACAGCCGCAAATCCCGATAGGAGCTGCACATATCTCGTTCTCGTGGCACATCCGGATAAGTCAAGCTACGAGTAAAACCAAGCCTCGAAGTTTCCCGTGGTGGCCCCAAGAGGCTGCTCGGTTCGGGCCAGCACTCAAGGAGCACTGGTCCGGGGTTAAATAAAGATGACCCTCGGCTCGCGAAAACCAGGGAAAAGGCTTAGGTGGCAAATGGTAAAACCAATGTTGGGCCTTCTGGACGAGTCTTATTCAAAGAGAACTGTCAAGGGGTCCCATAAATCACCCAACCGTAAGGAACGCGAAATCAAGGAACATAACACCGGTATGACGGAAACTAGGGTGGCAAGAGTGGAACAAAACACTGCATAAGGCCGAGCCTTCCACCATTTACCAAGTATATAGATGCATTAATTATAGCAGATATATTGTGATATCCCCAACAAGTAAACCTGTTCCAACAAGGAACAACATCTCCATGTTCCAACAAGGAACAAACTTCAACTTCACCTGCAACTAGCAACGCTATAAGAGGGGCTGAGCAAAGCGGTAACATAGCCAATCAACGGTTTGCTAGGAAAGGATGGTTAGGGGCTGACATGGCAATATGGGTGGCATGATAAGCAAGTGATAGGCATCGTAGCATAGGCATAGCAAAAGAGAGAGCATCTAGCATAGCAAAGATAGAAGTGATTTCGAGGGTATGGTCATCTTGCCTACAAAGTTCTCAGAGTTGTCGAAAGCTTGATCCTCGTAAGCATTCTCAACAGGTTCCTCATTCACGAACTCGTCTCCCGGCTCTACCCAAAGCAAGAACACAAACAAAGGAACCACAATAAATCACGGTGCAATGCACAAGCAACATGATGCAATATATGGCATGATATGCGAGATGTGATATGCAATGCGTATGCGCGCTCCGGAAGGAAAATGATGAACCAGGCATCAACTTGGCAAACCAAGTATGCCGCTGAAAGATGAGATGATTTCGTTGAAATCGATATAAAGATCACCGAATCGGATGCACGGTTTGCAAATGACAAGCAAAACAAGATTGACACAAATCTGCCATTAACAGCATGATGCCACTTAGCAAGCAACAAGAAATTAAGCTACTGCACCCAAACGTACCAACAAAGCACATGGAAGTGATCTACTCAACATGCTTGACAAAAGATGAACACTGAGCTATGGCTAAATCACAACATAACAGGTTCAAACAAGCATGGCAAAAGTGCAAAACATATCAGCTTCACAGACTTGGTGAAAATACTGAACATGGCAAAATCAGCATCAGGAAGCAATATTCAGAGCAAGAAAACAACATGCTACAGGAACTTATAATAGCAAAACAAGGCATGGCATGGATCTACTCAAAGCATAGAACAAAAGTCCCTTACTGACCATAAGCCAAAAAGGATCAGAGAATATAGTAACACCCATGTCAATATAGCAAGTTTCGTTAACAGATTCAGCAATAGGGCATGGCAAAAACAGATAACAAGTAGGCATGTTTAAGAGCTCGATGCACTCACTACAGAGCCTTACATGATAAACTAAGCATACATACATCAAGAAGACATGGCATAGAAGATATACATGGCAAGAACAACATCATAGCATACACGGATCAACTACAACAACCTTGGCAAAATTGAATAACATGTAAACAATCTGCCAGGAAACATTTTATAGCAAAAGTAGAGCTCGATTGACTCAAGCTATGGCACTCCATAATTGCAAAAAAAGGCATGGATGGATAGAGCATAACCATATGTTCAAAACATCCTTACTGAAGTATCTCAAAATATGCATGGATCTCTCGGTAGCATCAAGTTAACATGGCATAAAAATATCAGCAAAACAGGGGCTGAAAAGTCAACCTAGTGCACGGGGAACGAGGCGGCGGCGGATCTCGCCGGAGACGAGGAGGAAGAGGCCGGGAGCTCGGGCCGGGCGGGGACGGCGGATCCGCCGGCCTTTCGCCGGATCCGGCCGGGCGGCGGACGGCGGCGGACGGGCGGCGAGGTGCGGCGGCGAGGCGCTGGGCGACGAGGCCGGAGGCGCTGGCGGCGGGCGGGAGCGGGGCGGGCGGCGGCGGCGCCGGGCGAAGCAGAGGCGGCGGGTCGCGGGGCACCGCGGCGGGCGGGCGGCGGGCAAGACGGGCCCGGGCGCCTGGGCGGCGGCGGCGGCGGCGACCCGGCCGGGAGTTCATTTGGAGCGGCGCGGGCTCGCTGGCCCTCCGTGGGCTCCGCTGGCCGCTGGCGGCGGTGGCGGCGCGGTGGCCGGAGGCTACGTGGCGCCCTGCGGTTGGACGGGGGAAGCGGGGCGAACGTGTACGTACGTCGGGGATTTTTGTCCGGTGGCGCGGGGATGAAGATGGCTAGGGTTTGGACCCGGATTTGGACGGGGGAAGGCATATATATAGTTTCTGGGAGCTAGGAGAGTCCAAATGAGGTGCGGTTTTCGGCCACGCGATCGTGATCGAACGACCGAGAGCATAGAGGGGAGTTTGGTGGGTTTTGGGACACTTTGGCAGGGGTGTTGGGCTGCAACACAAAAGAGGCTTTTGCGGTTACCCGGTTAACCGTTGGAGTACCAAACGACCTCCAAATGGCACGAAACTTGACAGGCGGTCTACCGGTGCTATACCAAGGCCGCTTGACAAACCTCGGTCCATTCCGAGACCGTTTAACACCCGCACACGAAAATAGGTAAAAGGGGGCGCCGGGAGACATAGGAGTGCCGGATTGCAAAGCGGACAACGGGGAAAATGCTCGGAATCATGAGACGAACACGTATGCAAATGCGATGCACATGATGACATGATATAAAATGCTTGACATGGACAAAATGCAAAAACGAAAGACAAAAACCCAACCACGGAGGGAATATCATATCACAATGCCGAAAATGGCAAGAGTTGGAGTTACAAATATGGAAAGTTACATCCGGGGTGTTACATGAACCCACCTAGTATATGTGACCGACATCCCATACAAGTGTAGATGATTTTGCACAGTTGACTGGGGTCTTGTAACTGAATTCATACAACTGCTACACGGGTAGAGCACATCTGATTTCGACCACCGTACTCAGCTCGATAAAGTTCATGAAGTTTTCAACCCCTCGACATATGCAGCGGAGAATCTTGAGCAGAAGTTATCCAAGTCTTGTCCATCTGTTAGACATACAAATTAGTTCTTCTACTAGATATTACAGTAAAAACATATATGCTTTTTCATGAAGTCCAGAAAAAAAATACCTAGGTCGATGTCTAAAGCTATGGCAAGATATTTGGACGAGCAGATCTAAGTAAAGAAATATATGTAAAGCTAATTCAGCAAACAGATTTGAGTGCTGAATTTTGGCAGGCTGTTTCAGCAGTCAATGAGGCCGAGGACACAGCCATCAAACTATCGAAGGCCATCGCAACAACAAAGATCGAGTATAAAATGGTGTAGAGCTATTTCACAATAAATATATGGCAGGATATTTTAGCAACTAATCAGCCTTGGCATGCCATCTCAGCTAAGCAGATTGAGTGCAGAATAGGGTGTCGGCGTTCTGGGAACGGGGGTCCCCAGACTTGCCTACCTGCGGCCTGCGGCGTGGCTCAAAGGAGGCCCAGGACAGCCCATCTTCATCAACAAAAGCTCAAGACCCTCGCGAGGGGCCAAGCCTCGCGGGACGGAAGACAAGGAGCTTCCTCAGGCATGGCCTCGTTAGGATGGCTCATGAGGAGGCGGAGAGTTCAAGGCAGGGTACCTCGCGAGGTGCCCATGACGCAAGCCATGACGACCAAGGGCGCCAGTCGGGCGCCAGCCCGCGCAGTGTCCTCCTTTCCTCTTTGGTGCAAAGGGAGCAAGCGCAGGCGAGAGCATCAAGCAAAGGCACCCGTTTCGGTGCAATAAGACCAAGACCAGCCCCAACGGCTGGAAGGGAGTCATTGTGGAGCCCAAGCAGGCGTCATCACCAGAGCCTTTGGCAGGCGAGGACCAACTTTAGTCAGGATAAGTGTACCCGTTGTTCCCCTTCAAAATGGCCAATTGTTGGCGCTCAATATTTGGGAAGAGGCCCAGGGCCTCCGTCTATATAAGTAGAGCTAGCCACCATAGTAGGGGGCGAGAAGAGATCAAGACGATCAGCATTCAGAGAAGGAGATAAGGACGACCGGAAGGTGGGCATTTGGAATCCAGAGAGAGAGAGACTCGATCCTCTAGCTAGAGCGACGGGATACCACTCAGCAGTTCATCGCACCCACCAAGGACAGACCCTCGCGAGGCTGTTCTTCCCTGTACTGTTCCTCAATAGCCCCAGAGGCTATCCACCACACCACAAACTAGAGTAGGGTATTACACCACAACGGTGGCCCGAACTAGTATAAATCATGCGTCTCTTGTGTTGTTCTTTCTAGTAGTTTAGGTCCCTGCGATTCGGCGAGGTACGAGACGGTGGAGGGTTGGATCTCCGGGCGCACCCCAGAGTTCGGACCTTAATGGTCTGCCGGAACCCGAAATCTGACATTTGGCGCGCCAGGTAGGGGTGCGCCGGAATCTGCCTTTCGTCGCCTCGTTCTTCCCCGACCACCGCAACCATGTCTGACGATCGTCGGGCCCGCGCCGAGCGCCGAGCCGCCCTCGCCTCCCATGTCGCCCAGACAGCTCCCGTCGGCGGGCGTCCTCGTCGTTCCCCGTCGCCTGCCGTCCACGCCGCCACCGGCCCGGCGGGGAACGAGCAACAAGCGTCGTCCCAGCACCCGTCCATGAGGCGGGACGGCCACACCGCCACGCCTTCGCTCACCCCCGCTGGTTCTTCGTCACGCGCGCCCCGCGCGGCCATGGAGGCCCGAGCTGCGCTCATCGGGGCCAACGAGCTCCTGCGTTACCGCCCCGTCGACGACGTCTACGAAGAATCTACGACATCTACGAAGAATGGCTCGCCGAGCTCGTCCGCACTGCAGGAGGCGACCCCGCGCCGTCCGTCTCGCTGCACCGCACCCCGCCCCGCGCGGGCGATGAAGCTCCCGGGGCGCCTCAGCCGCCTCCTCCTCAAGATGGCGCCCTGGCCCCAAGGCGCGCGACCCCTGGGCGTAACCCCTTCTGCCAGGCGCCGGCGTAGCAAGAGCAGAGCTGCCAAGAAGTCCCTCGCCCGCAAGAAGCTGCCCGAGCGCTCCCGCTCCAGCACGTCAAGACCCTGCGCTGCCCCCAGCCAAGGGCGCAGGGAGGCCTGCAAGACCAAGCTCCCTGCCGTCCGAGGCCCCCATGCCACGGCGGGCTGCCGCGCTTCACCTCCGAAGGCGCAGCGTCGCGGCCCGCCAAGTTCAAGCCGGACCTGCCTCCTCGCTACGACGGCACCGCCGACCCTACGGAGTTCCTCCAGCTCTACGAGCTGGGCATCGAGGCTGCCAACGGGGATGAAAATGTCATGGCGAATTGGTTTCCCGTGGCGCTCAAGGACAGGACCCGCACTGCTCTGAATCCGCCCCGTGCACGATCTCTTCTGGGCGAGATGTGCACCCGCTTCATCGCCAACTTCCAAGGTACTCGCGACCGGCCACCCGCCGTGAGCGACATGCGTTGAATCAAGCAGCAGCCAGGGGAAACCCTGCAAAAGTACATCCAGCGCTTCAACAACGCACGCCTCAAGATCCCCAGGGTGACGGAGGAGGCCATCATCTCTGCCTTCTCCGACGGCGTGCGCGACGTCAAGATGAAGGAGGAGCTGGCGATGCATGAAGATCTGTGCACCTCCCTAGAGCTGTTCAACTTGGTGACCAAGTGCGCCAGGGCTGAGGAGGGGCGCCTCTCCCTCCTCGAGCTGCCTGCCGCGGATCCCGAAGAGAAGAAGTCCAAGGCTAAGGACGTGAAGTGCAAGGGGGCTGCCGTGCTCGCGGCTGAACCAGACACCAAGCGAGGAAGAGATCAGTCCGAGTCCTCCAAGGGAAGCCGGTATTGCATGTACCACGACCTCCACACCCACAACACCAATGAATGTCAAGAGCTCCGGGCCGTGCGCGAAGGAAGGGTCGGCAGACGCCCCGAGCGCAGCGACCGGGGCTACGGTCGAGGAGGAGGAAGGAATGCAGGACGCTGGGAAGACCGCGGCCCGCGCCAAGGGTGGCACGACCAACCTCGCGAGGACCGCTGGCAAGACCCACCTCGCGAGGGGGGCTGGAGGGATCAGCCTCGTGAGGATCGCCCGCAAGGGAACGCAGGCCTCCCTCCACTGCCGCCGCCGCCAAGGAGAATCGAAGACCGTCAACAGGACGAGGGGGCTGGGGGCTTCCAGGAAGCGCGTGCGATCGCCTGCATCCTGGGCGGAGCTCAAGCCCCAGCCTCTCACCGCATCTTCAAGCAGTTCGCCCACGAAGTGAATGCAGTCCTCCCAAAGCTCGAGTCCACGCGCCCTCTCAGGTGGTCAGCGTGCGCCATCACGTTCAGCTCAGCGGATCAGCTCAAGTGCGCAGCCACAGTCGGAGTTCTCCCAATGCTTTGTTCCCCAATCATCAGCAATGTGCTAGTCACCAAGACCCTCATCGACGGCGGAGCAGGGCTCAACGTCCTGTCCGTGGAGACATTCAACAATCTTCAAGTGCCCTACAGTCAGCTTCAGCCACCAGCCTCGGGAGCCCCAGCCTGTGGCCCGGCCTCAGGAGCACGCCTGCTTCTAACAATGGAACCTCAAGAGGAGTGCTGGATCACGGAGCTCAAGAGTTACTTAACGCGTGGAACTTTGCCGCAGAAGGAGGAGGAGGCAGAGCGTGTGGCGCGGCAAGCCACGGCATACAGCTTCATGGATGGAGAACTCTACCGGAAACGACCGAACGACGTATCCCTACGCTGCATCACCAGGGAACAGGGGAAGGAGTTGCTGGCAGATATACATGGCGGAGATTGTGGGCACCATTCATCGTCACGGACCCTTGTCGGCAAGGCGTTCCACAGCGGTTTCTATTGGCCCACCGCGCTCAATGACGCTATCGAACTCGTGAAGGCTTGCGAGGCTTGCCAATTCCATGCCAAGCAGATCCACCAGCCAGCAGGAGGTCTGCAAACCATCCCCCTCACTTGGCCATTCGCGGTCTGGGGGTTGGACATTCTGGGCCCTTTCCCTCAGGCGCCAGGGGGCTATCGCTACCTCTACGTCGCCGTGGACAAATTCACCAAGTGGGCCGAAGTCGAGGCCGTCTGCGCCATCCCCGCTGGTTCTGCGGTCAAGTTCATCAAGGGCATCGTGAGCGGTTCGAGTGCCGAACCGCATCATCACCGACAACGGTTGGAGTTCACCAATAACCTTTTAAAACATACCGCGCTAACCTTGAACGCAGATATGCTACACTTCGATGGCGCACCCCGCAGCAATGGGACAGTGGCGGGCCAATGCAGAGGTTACGAGAGGCCTCAAGACCGGGACGCTCAAGAAGAAACTGGAAGCTGCGGCGAGGCTGGTACGACGAAGCTTCCATCCGTGTTGTGGTCCATCCGCACAACCGCAATCAAGCCAACCGAGAGACCCCCTTCTTCCTGGTCTACGGAGCCGAAGCGGTCCTCCCTCACGAGGTCAAGCGTTGATCCGCGCGGGTCCTGGCGTTTGATGAAACGCTGCAGGACGCCATGCGGGGGACATCCCTTGTGCTAGGGGAGGAGCGCCGTCGAGAAGCTGCGCTGCGAGCAGCAAGGTACCAACAGGCACTCCGGCGATACCACTGCCGCAGCATCCGCCCCAGGACTCTCGAGGTAGGGGACCTCGTGCTCCGACGGGTCCTCTCCAGGGAGGGACTGATAAGCTCTCTCCCATGTGGGAGGGCCCATTCAAGGTTGTTCATGTTTCCAGGCCTGGCTCCGTGCGCTTGGAGACTCAAGAGGGAGTACCTATACAGAACGCGTGGAACATCCAGCACCTCCAGAGGTTTTACCCCTAAAAGGCCCAGAGCCTGTGAAGAAGGCGAACGCCTGTGAAGCCGACGCGTTTTGGAAAAGGCCCAGAGCCTGTGAAGAAGGCAAATGCCTGTGAAGTTCATCTTTTTGAAAAAGGCCCAGAGCCTGTGAAGAAGGCAAATGCCCGTGAAGTTCATCTTTTTGAAAAAGGCCCAGAGCCTGTGAAGAAGGAAAATGCCTGTGAAGTTCATCTTTTTGGAAAAGGCCCAGAGCCTGTGAAGAAGGCGAACGCCTGTGAAGCCGACGCATTCTGGAAAGGCCCGGAGCCTGTGAAGAGGGCAAACGCCCGTGAAGCTTGCTTCCCGGAAGAAAGGCCCGGAGCCTGTGAAGAAGCCGAATGCCTGTGATGCTCGCCGCCCGTGACACTCTCACGTAATAATGAGTTGGGTCTGTACACGCCCCGGAGTCTCAGGAGTGCCGGCATCAGGCCCTGGGGCTCCCTCCCACGCCCAGTGGCAGCACTTAGCTCCGCGCTGGTGAGAAGACGTCGAAGACTAGACTAGGTGCCGGACGCGGCTTTTCCATTTGCTTTTTGCAGTTGACCAGTTATTCCCATTTGGAGTTTTTATCGAAACTATTGCCTCTTTTTGATCCGTGGTTCTTCGATCTTTCTCACTCTCCTGCCTCGATTTCTCTTGCGCGGGGACTCGTGAGGCGGGAGCCTTGGGAGCCCCCGCGAGCGTTTCTTGTCATATCGCTCAAGTTTTCGTAGCCCTGGCCCACAGCTGCAGCACCCCTCCTGACCATGCCTCACGGGCAGCGCAACGCGAACACAGGGCCTGGATCGGTCGCCCCTGCGGCCACAGCTGGGATTCACATACAAATGGGCGCACAGCAGAAGAGAACAGTATCAGGATAACAAAACCAGTACAATAATTAACGGCGTTGATCTAAACGTGCCCCCACGGGGCCATACATTGTTCCCTTTTTACGCGGGAGAAAAGAAAGGAAAAGGACAGGAGCAGGTGAAGCATGCCCCGTGTCGGCTCTCTCGGAAGGCCCGAGCTGCCTCCGGAGCTCAGTCGGACTCCATCTCGCGCTTCACCGGGGCATGGCGGCGAGCGGACCCGCTGCCACCCCCCAAGCAGGCGCGGCGGCGTGGGGGCTGGCCGCGGCCGCTGCTGGAAGAATCGCCACCCGAAGAAGAGCTGGTGAAGTGTGAGGAGTCGGGCATCGCCCGCCGCCTGCAGCTGCCCTCTCCGCTTCTGGCCGGGCTGAGTCCTCGCCATGGTCGCAAATCCTCGTGGCAGCACCCCATGCGGCGGTCGTCTTCCCCGAACACCCTCACGTAGAGGGTGGCGTCGCCATCATACTTGAAGTGCAGGGAGCATCGGCGGCGGGGACCACGCGCGCAAGCGAACGTCTGCCAGCCGCGGGCCAGGAACAGGTTCCCTGCAGCAGAGACCACCAGAGAAGCCCACGAAACCCGGCTGCAGCAGCCATCTGCCTGGAGCCAGAGGCCACTCAGGGCGCCATCTGGGAGCTCACCCAAGAGGAAGCACGGGAGCTGAAGCCGGACGCTGGACGGCTCCTCCGCTCTCACCATTAACTCCGGCAGCGCTTCAGCAGCATGAAGGCGCGGCGTCGGGGGACGCGCGGCCGGGGCACGGCCTCCTACCATGACCAGCCACTCGTCACCACGCTGAGAGCCTCCCCCACGACCGCGGGGGACCGCCGTGGAGGCCACAGGGTGCTTGCGAGGGCGACCTCAACCACGCTTAGGCGGAGGAAAAGAAGATTCGACCTGGCGGCCCTTCCCCTTCTCTGCGGCCGAGAACTTCCTTGGTGGAGCCATGGAGAAGAGGAGAAGTAGAAGGATAGACTGGAAGGGCGCACGCCGTTCCGTACTTATAGCCGGCGAAGGCCAACCGTCGGCCTCCACGATCACCAGTCATCATGCCCAACTCTGCATGCAAGGACCTGTCGAATCCGGGCGGTTACCAAGGCGTCGTGGGGGAGCAGGCTCCCACGTCTAATCAACCGCCACGCGGCGCCTAAGGCTGCAGGCTGTTAGGGCCGCGACGCTTCGCACTTGCCCTTTTGCCTCTCTGCTCGGCCAAGTTCGGGCGCGCCGTGGGCCCGGGGGCTACTGTCGGCGTTCTGGGAACGGGGGTCCCCAGACTTGCCTGCCTGCGGCCTGCGGCGTGGCTCAAAGGAGGCCCTGGAGAGCCCATCTTCATCAACACAAGCTCAAGACCCTCGCGAGGGGCCAAGCCTCGCGGGACGGAAGACAAGGAGCTTCCTCAGGCACGGCCTCGTCAGGCTGGCTCATGAGGAGGCGGAGAGTTCAAGGCAGGGTACCTCGCAAGGTGCCCATGACGCAAGCCATGACGACCAAGGGCGCCAGTCGTGCGCCAGCCCGCGCAGTGTCCTCCTTTCCTCTTTGGTGCAAAGGGAGCAAGCGCAGGCGAGAGCATCAAGCAAAGGCACCCGTTTCGGTGCAACAAGACCAAGACCAGCCCCAACGGCTGGAAGGGAGTTATCATGGAGCCCAAGCAGGCGTCATCACCAGAGCCTTTGGCAGGCGAGGACCAACTTTAGTCAGGATAAGTGTACCCGCTGTTCCCCTTCAAAATGGCCAATTGTTGGCGCTCAATATTTGGGAAGAGGCTCAGGGCCTCCGTCTATATAATTAGAGCTAGCCACCATAGTAGGGGGGAGAAGAGATCAAGACGATCAGCATTCAGAGAAGGATATAAGGACGACCAGAAGGTGGGCATTTGGAATCCAGATAGAGAAAGAGAGAGACCCGATCCTCTAGCTAGAGCGACGGGATACCACTCAGCAGTTCATCGCACCCACCAAGGACAGACCCTCGCGAGGCTGTTCTTCCCTGTACTGTTCCTCAATAGCCCCAGAGGCAATCCACCACACCACAAACTAGAGTAGGGTATTACACCACAATGGTGGCCCGAACTAGTATAAATCTTGCGTCTCTTGTGTTGTTCTTTCTAGTAGTTTAGGTCCCTGCAATTCGGCGAGGTACGATACGGTGGAGGGTTGGATCTCCGCGCGCACCCCAGAGTTCGAACCTTAAGGGTCTGCCGGAACCCGAAATCCGATATAGGGCAAGGATGCTTCTTAAGGAAAGCATATTGACAGTAAACTACTTCAACAAACAGTGAGATTAACAGCGTCTATCAGCTAACATTCAGCGCTACACCGACATGAATGGGGCCTCGATCTAGTATCTGCTGCATACCATGGAGAAATCGACCGCCGTGCGTCTCCACACCTAACGCCGCCATGGTGGCGGCGCTGATCGCCGGCGCCCACAAGAACGTAGCTAGAGGTGGCGACGTGGCTAGAGGACGGCAGTTTACGAGAGCGTACGGTGGGAGCGAGAGGATCGCTGTGCGTGCCCTCAACGAACCGCGGTGCTGACGTATTGGCACGGCGGGGAGGGCGGCTTTGGCGGAGCGAATGCAGTGGAGCGGGACGGGGGGAGGGGGTTTGGGGAATATTTGGCCGAAGGGCGGTTGAATCGGATTTGGGGGGAATTTTGTGTGTGGGGGGTGAGGATTTTCGCGGTGGGGGGGGGTTGGCGCATGGTCGATTTCTCCAAGTGCAGTCCCACGTGTCAGTGAAGAGGCAAGCCGAAGCGCGTTCCGTTTGCGTGAGCCGTGTGCAGGACCGCACGTGTGTGGGGTGGAATGTGACCATGACAGGAGAACTGTGAGTGTACTGCCTTTTTTCCTTTGAAACTAGGTGCTTCGCCCCCTCAAAAAAAATTGTTGCTTCGCGCGATCCATCGATACTACTACTAGCAATCCGGTAATCCCGACTAAAACGGCGCGGCCGGGTCTTTTCCCGCGCGATATGCTGCGAGGTTGGCTTAGTTGGGTTTTTTATATTTGTTTCGGTTCAATAAAAAGCAGCGTTGGTGATGATGGTGTGCCTGTCATCCTGCAATATAGGCCGTCCGATCTATATCTAACGGATAGGAAGGAAATTATGACAATTTACCCGCACTCCTCTCCACATTTGCAGATAAGGCTTTCCCTGTTCATCCTTTTCTCCCACAAGATCTTGATCTTCCGTGCAACGCACGGTCATCTTGCTAGTACTCCTACAATATGTATATTATTGTGGAAGTTCATATACACCGGCCGGGATTAATGCAAACACGGCAGATTTGCATTACATTTCAAACTTTTATAGGACAGAAAAATAAAAGAAACCCGACCCTAAACCTATTCTACGGCGGCGACCGACGTCCTCCATCTGCGATCTCTATGTACGGGGGCGGGGTTCAAGACCCGTGAAGTGAAGGTGCGGTCTCCGGCGAGGAAGAGTAGAACAAGGGATACAGACCGGCCAGTTGGCACACCATGCCCTGCCGCCTCCCATGCCCTACTCATCCTCGGAGGAGTCCCCGACCTCGGCGGTGCCGGATGTCGGACGGTGGCAAGTAGGAAGCGTGGCTGACGGTACTCCTGTCAAAGGCCGCCAGTGTGGCCACCGCTTGTGCGGTCGCGTCCGCGTCCCTCTATGCCACTATTGTGTCGCGAGAGGCGACTTGAGCGAGGGCGGTGACCTCGAGCTTCATCCCCGAAGACAAGCTCTCCCGCAGAGCGTTCGCACTTGCGGTCATGTCGGATGTGGTGCCAGGTAGGAGGACAATGCGCTATGGTGTGGAGGTTAGCTGGGCATTGCCGCTTTAAGTAGCGCATTCCGGTGAGGCCAAGCGTCCGGGTGCGTCATTAAGTCGCCGGAGTTGATTCCTCGGGCACCGAGCCTCTTAACGACGACATACGAATGGACGGCATGAATGCGGGCAGCTGGTGCCGGCTGGGAACGCACCACGCGACGGCACGAGGGACGAGGGCTTTGGTGTGCCAGGGTAGTCAGCTGCGGATGTGGCAACGTTGGAGATGCCCTTTGCTCAAATGCGATTCCCGCATGTCATTGAAAAAGCAAGACGACCCGGCATGGTCTCAGGTCCAGAGAATGCAGTTGGCCGCGCTACACCACTCCGCGGACGCGTCATGGCGCCCCGTGCATCCTCGACGAGCCGGGTGTTGGAGTGTGTTTGGATTGTGGTCAAAGTGCACCTTACCAAAATTTTGGTCATGACCCAAAGATTGGTCTTTGTTTGGATGGTTGCCATTTTTTTGGCATGCCAATGAACTCTAGCCAACTCTAGTTCATTTTTCTTGCCAATGTCGGCCAAATCATGGGCAACCAATACCTCAACCAAAATTTTGGTCATGACCCAAAGATTGGTCTTTGTTTGGATGGTTGCCATTTCTTTGGCATGCCAATGAACTCTAGCCAACTCTAGTTCTTTTTTCTTGCCAATGTCGGCCAAATCATGGGCCACCAATACCTCAACCAAAATTTTGGTCATGACCCAAAGATTGGTCTTTGTTTGGATGGTTGCCATTTCTTTGGCATGCCAATGAACTCTAGCCAACTCTAGTTCATTTTTCTTGCCAATGTCGGCCAAATCATGGGCAACCAATACCTCAACCAAAATTTTGGCTACCCAATGCTTTGATGGGGCAACCTTGGGCACAAACCAAACATACCGTTGGTCGTGCCACAGCACTAACGCCACCCTCAGCACAGTGAACCAGACCGTGTCTAGCGACGATATGAGCGTGTCGCTCACCGCGGTCGCCGTGTCCAGAGGCGGTGCTGGAGCTGCGCCCCGTTGTTAGCCCCAACGAGCCACATGAACGGTTGTCGGTGGCGAGGAGGTCGTGGGCCAGCTCCTCCATTGGACTAGTCTGCACTATGTTGTCCCGACGGGTGTGCCCCACATGTCGGTTTCCCTGTTTTCCCGGCCATATTCGAGCGTCAGTGCTCCGCCTTGCGCATTAGGCCTTTCACTATGTAGGTGAAGCGAGACAACTTATTGTTTATTTGAGCCGTTCAAGTGTAATCATGTGGCGTTTGCTTATTTCTCATTCCTCTCCAACCCTCTTCTCCATCGATCATGTCGCCCTCCAGTCGAGTCCATCCTCCCGCATGCCTCATTTGAACATTTCGCCGAGTATCATTCGCATGTACCCACCCTAGTCCTCTTTCAATAGATCTCCGGACGCCGAGATGAAATCGAGAGGGAACAAGTGGGGGCACGTGATACCTAAGGCGGATTCAAAATTTTGAACCGGTGATCATAGCATCCGCAAATCATATATGAAGGGTATTCAATGTTCGTTTCATTTTTGAACGTACAATATACTCCCTCCTATCCTTTCTAGTTTACATATAAGTTTTATGTGTAGTCAAAGTATCTCTACTATGATCAAAAAGGTATCAACATTCAACAACGCCCAATCAATATTGTTAGATTCGTACGTACTCCTAGATTTGTACTCGAGATGGTTTCCAATTTGACTATTGACAAGATTAATAGTACATGAGATGTATAATGTGAAAATTATATCATTGGAAACTCCTTTCACATACGAAATTGACCGTATGCTTTGTGTAAGTTGCATGTCATATATTATTACTCTAACATTTGGTCAAAGTTAGCCTCAAAAAACGCATTAGACCCTGCATACTTTGTGTAAGTTGCATGTCATATATTATTACTCTAACATTTGTGTAAGTTGCATGTCATATATTATTACTCTAAAATTTGGTCAAAGTAGTATATTGGAAGTGGATCCTCTAACGTAGGTATCCCGGCCTTACCCTCCCTTTCGGTCACTTACTGGCAGACCTCATGCTTGCTAGGCCCCGCATGTCAGTTACTCAATGGGTTAGCCACGTCAGGGGATCCTCATCCGTAGTATACTCCCTCTGTTTTTATTTACTCCGCATAAAACGGAGGGAGTGGTGGTATAATAAATGAGGCGGGCGGGGGAGGGGGAGGGACGTCGGTTTGCTCTGAACTGCGGTCCCACAAGCGAGCAAAAACACAAGACGAAGCGCGTTCCCTTTGGTGAGCGACGTGGAGGGTCCTGCGTGCCGGGCTGCAACGCGAACGCGACAAGAGCGATGTACAGTCAAAACCGATTGACCGGTCGTCACCGGAACCACTATTCACACCAGAACCTTCGCTGCTCGGCCTACACCAGCCACTGCCATAAAACCACATCAAATCTCCAGCCCATTCCCCCACCTTTCGATCCCCTAGCCCGCATCAAGCGTCCCCTAGTTCGCTGGAAAGCCATGGTGCGCCGCAAGATCACTTACTAGAAGATGCTGACACCGTAGCGTCGCGCAGAAATCGCGGCGGTCGACTTCATAGACCTCCGTTCCCAAGCTCGCTTTGCGGCGGGCCAATTCCCGAGTTCTCTGGAGCCAAGCTACGAGGAGGAGAAAGCCGATCCAATGTTCATTGCGGAGGTCGCGGCGCAGAAGGCCCCCGATGGGTATGAGACGATGGACGTCGACTTCGTGCCGGCATCCGAGTCCCCCATGGTGCAGGCGGACCAGCGGTTCAACATGGCGGTACTAAAGGAGGACCGAGAGGCAGAGGGTCAACTCGACGCGGAGCGCGCGCATGCCGCTGCCATCGAGGCTCTCCTGCAGGCGGAACCGGATGTCGTGTATGTGAACTGAGCGGCGGAGGCTCAACTTGAGGTGGAGCGCGCGGATGCCGCTGCCATCGAGGCCCTCCTGCAGGCGGAACCGGACGTCCTGGACATGAACCGGGCGGCAGAGGCTCGACTCGATGCAGAGCATGTGGATTCCGCTCTCATCGACGCCCTCCTGCAGGCGGAACCTGATGTCCTGGACTTGAACCGGGCGGCGGAGGCTCGACTCGACGCGGAGCGCGCGGATGCCGCTGCCATCAAGGCCCTCCTGCAAGCGGAACCGGACGTCCTCGACTTGAACCGGGCTATGCTCTCGTCCGTGCAGAGAGCCCACACGCTCCGCTTGAACGAGTAGCTTGAGGCCGAGGACAACCACAGTGCGGAGAAACACGTCAGCAGCGACGGCTGGTTCGCGCCGGCAGCCAAAGACGACGAGGCCGTCTCTTTCCGCGAGCAGTGATAGTTTTTCTTTATGTTGTTGTTTTTATGGATCTTTTGCTGTGTAAAAACATACTATATTTGTTATGCAAGTCGCCTGACTTGGGTCAGTCTACCATTTCACGTGGTTGGATGAATATCCTACGTCTCCTAACCCTTCTTTCTTTCTTCCTCACCTCTTCTTCTTCCCCAATAGACCACCGCACGGGCCGTATGGATACTCCCCAACATGCGGTTGGATAAACATACTCTATGAACTAAAATTATGTGTCAGCGATAGGATGGCTGAGTTTGTTCACATGCGACAACACATGTCAGTGAGGGTGCGTTCCCTTGGTTGGGTTTGCGGCGTGCAGGAGCGACTGTGTGAGGGTGTGGTGCGACCGCGGCGTGAGGAGCGACCGTGTGAGGGTGCGGTGCGACCGCGACAGCCGTGCGCAAGTGTACATCCTTCTTGTTTTGAGTACTTTAGGCAAGCTTGGCAAAAATGTGTGGAAAAGTTTGGCAATGCAAGGCCTAGACCCAAACAGGATAAGTACGTATGTACTAGGAGTACTAGTGTTAAAAAAGAAAGGCGGGGTCTTCCTTCACGGGAATTAATCGATACAAATCCTCGTTTCACGTGTCAATTAATGCGTATTTTTTCTTGAAAGACCAAAGAGCTAACCATCTCACTCATCGCTTGATTAATGCAGCGCCATGCAAACCAACCTTCTCACTTCCGCATGCATGAAGGGGATATTAATGTCCTTGGTTGCTAACCCCATCAATTTTGCCTCGATTAGTGTTAGTGGCCATTTGCAAATTGTAATTTTGATATACTGGCCTTGTGTACAAAAAAATGGAGGTAGTAACTATATTTGACTTCCTTCCCCTTTGCGGTGATGTTGATGATTTTTTTTGTGGTTTGGCGAAGTGCGTTCGACGGAGAACACCATTGAGGGAGACCACGGTAAGTCGTTCGCAAGTGCCGCCTGCAAGCCGAGACAACCGCCTTATTTGCATCCAGGAAGTCCTTTACTAGTACTACTACTAGGAGTACTAGTGCGGTGAGATGGTTTCTCGAAGAAGACGATGGAGAAGCGGAGTCAGCGAAGAGTGAAATGATGGTTGCTTCGTCCGTGCTTTGTGATTTGACGCCTCACTGCTTTGTGATTTTTGATAGAAGGTACAGGGGAGTAGACTCTGTGCTCTATACTGTACTACGTGCGTCCAAGTATGGGAGAAAGAGGAGAGACGTTGCATTTTTCTATTCCTTCAATCAATCAATCAGGGAGCTTCGGTTCCATCTTTTTGGCTTTGGCAACACCGTCCACAATGGTTCCCACGATGCCAAAAGCCATTTTCACATTTGGCTACACATTGTGGATGCCCTTAACCGTACCACTTGGTTTTGCTCTTGTGTGCTATCTATACAAATATCAATTATATTGATCTAAAAAACTATAAAATCAACATTAGTAAAAAGTAGGTGATTTTGCCGCGCGGATGGCGGGGGAGGTTTCTTATTTTCGGAGGACGTTGTCCTGGCGGTTTGCTAACATGCGGTCCCATGTGTCAGTGCTTTACCAAGCCGATCCGCGTCCCACATGAGGCAGAACAACGGCAGAAGCAACATGTGGTTAAGTTGAAGAAGATGAGGGAGAAGCGGATTCAGCAACGAGTGAAATGATGCTTGCTTCATCCCTACAACTTCTTTTTTTAGCATTATTACTTCGTCCCTCCAACTTAACTGCAGGAAAGGTGCAACTTTGTGATTTCACGCCTCATTGCTCATTACTACGCCGGTGCCATGACGGGGGTGCTTCACCCCGGCTGCTCTGCACTGTATTCTGGTATGGCACGTGGACCCGGTAGCTTGATGTCCCACATGTCGGTGGAAGGGACTAGAAGGTTTATGAAAGCGGCGCCCACTCTTCTGACGGAGGAGTAGAGCGACCTGACGGCCCGATGAACTATCACTTGTCTTGTATAGTACTATAGTTTTGCTGTTTCATACGATCCATCGATACAAACCCGATTAAATAGGAAAGGCGGATTTTTCCCGCTGTAGATGATAATCGCCATACATTTCAAAGGCAACTTTAATGTATGCAAACTGAATAATTATAAGTAACAATATGATATCTAGTAAAACTAAAAACACATATGATCTATTGTGTTAGAGTGTAGTAGTAGTGCTGTATTGCATAGTTGTTAGATGTAACATGTGAGAACGTGTAGAGATGTAGTTTTGGAGGGCCTACAGAGAGAAAAGCGTAATACGGTCACCGAACTTCAGAATAAGGTGATTACGGTCACTATATACGTTTTGCGGTGATTATCCTGTCACTTGCTCACAGTTCAGCATTGGATTGCACTCTGTTGACCGGCCAAATAGTCTGCGTGGCACCATGTTGACTGGTTAAATTTACCATGTTCCTTGTGGGTCCCACCTGTCAGTTCGCATAGGGAAAAGGTCAGATAAACACAAATTTACGCAGGCGCGACAAGGCTCCAACCCGTGCGCGGGAATCACCTGGTTTTGTATGTGTCTGTCAGGGCCTGATGTGTGCGCATGTACGTGTAGGTTGAGCACTTGAGTGTGAGAGTGTGTGTTGGTCGTGTGGTGTACTGGTGTGTGCATGCATGCGTGCATGTGTGCGTGTGAGTGTTGCGTGCATGCGTGGCTGCATGTGTATGTGTGAGTGTTGCGTGCGTGCGTGGGTGCATGTGATTGTGTTAGTGTTGCGTGGATGCAGTTCGTGTGCATGCGTGCGTGTGTGTATAATCACCACACCAGCTCCTTTGTGTTAAAACAGATGGCTCAGCATACCAATAAAGGCCACCTTGTCCGCTGTGCCTGCGGTCATGACTCCGAACCACTGTCAAAATATTTTTTGTCATTTGTTTTCATTCTTACTAGCAAGATGCCCGTGCGTTGCACGTAACATCAAGATGCATTTGTATGACTTGTTTATCTTGTGAGAGAAAAGGATGAACGAGGGAAGGCCTTATTTGCAAATGTGGAGAGGTGTGTGGGTACCTTTTTGCAAAATTGCCATACTTTCTTTCCTATCCGTCAGATATAAATCGGATGGCCTATATTGCAGGATTGCAGGCACACCATCATCACCAACTCAGTATTTTATAAGAGTGCATTTTATGTATTTTATAAGAGTGTAGATGTAGAGTAGATACAAGTCGACAGGTGGGCACGATGGTAGTGAGATAATGTGATGCAACACTAGAGGTGCCACATGGAGCGTTTAACTGGTCATGTCATGAGCAAATACAGAGTTGTACGGTGAGCCCGTGACTGTATAAAAACCAGTAAACGTAAACGGTGACCGTAATGAGTGGATTATGAAGTCCAATGTATGTATCATGCTTTCGCTTCAAATACAATGATCGTCATTGCATATATCGCGAGAGAAAGATGAAACACGCGTGAATTTTTGGGGCTTACTTTTAGAGGACACGGAGATAGTTTTGTGTGCATACGTGAAAAGGCGTCTGGGGGTATGTGATGGAGAGAGAGAGATGCTCTTCGTTTCTCTTTATTATGACTAATTTTGTATATAGTATAAAAATATACAAATTCAAAGTGCGGAATAAATATCATTGTGGGCACCATGCAATGAAAATTAGCGTTCGTACTCCTCCATATAACTTTGTAATGTTGTATATATGTAGAAACTCTAAAATAATATTTTTGGCAACACTTTATTCAAAAGGAATGTTGTATGCGAAATAAACGTCAAGAGACGGATTTTTAGATCAATGGGGTACGTGATGTAACATGTGTGAATGTGTAGTTGATGCATTTGGGGGGGGGGGCTAGAGAGGTATGTGTGTGTATTACGTATTTGAGAGAGGCATGGATAGAGGGGCCGACGGGGGGGCGTGGGAGAGATAGCACAAGAAATGAGAGTGGTCTAGAGAGATAGAGACGAATATGACGTTACGACAAGAGATTCCATTCCCTTGAGTGTGTATATGCAAGGGGGAGGGAATAGAGGCACCGGGAGAAATTTCCTGTGTGTGTGGTGTTTGTGTTGGTATTTGTGGGTGTGAGAAGATAATGAGACGTGGGGACAGAGGGTGTGTCACCGCATGAGGTCCGGTGGGTCGAGGTGAGGCCTTCGTTCGGTTCCGTCCTGCGCCACATTGGACGACCCATGACACATTTAGGAAGAACCATGGATGACTAGTCGTACAGGACAAAGATAGCAGAATTGTGAAGGACTCTGTGTCCACTGACAAAGCCGGCTAGGATTTGTAACCCTAGGTTCTCGGACTAAGGTAACCCCTTTATCTCTGATATTACTATTCATCCAACCTAACTTAAGGGGCATCCTACAGAATGCTCTGCTAGAATCATACTCGTCGATTAGGAACAGAGGTGTGAGACAATGCGTGAGAGACAGGCGTAAAGATAATGTGCGTACATGAGACACGTAGGCATGTCCATGTATATAGAAAGGGTCGATGAGGATTGTGCATGTGTATGTTTGCGAGAGGAAGAGTGCTTGTGATAAAGGTTAGTGAAGACAGTTGTAAATGGTTACGAGAGGGAGGGAGGGTTATATCTAGAGCATGTGTGCGAGAAAGACACCTCGGGAGAGAGTGTGTGAGCATGTGTGAGAGACCACCGATGGAGAGTGAAACTACACGTAAAAGACTGCTCTACACATTGATTAAAGATATAAATTGTATCCAAATATTAGGATGGGATCATGATATTTGCAATTCGCGTAAGGAGCTATCATTGATCCATCAGACATCTAGATTCTATTGAATTTGAGCATGTCTATGTTATTATTCGACACAATTGATCCACATAGTTAGTATTTTGAACTCCAGACAATGCATCGATTTAGCAATCGAATATAAACGTGAGTATAGTTCATGCTGTGTGTGTAAAGCACATTATACATACGAAAGTTACACAATGGACATTATAAATAGCTACCTATGAACTAGCATACATTTGAATTCAACTTAAGGTGGTTTAAAAAATCGAATTCAACATGAAGTTCATTCAATTATTTGAATTTGATATCATGGCATTTGTAAACCATACCTAAATTATGGGGACACCAATCTTTGCTCTGATTTTGTACATAATAGCATATGTAGTCGTGTAAAAAATAGATTCAAATTTAGCTCCTCCATTCCAAAATAATCATAGTTATAGGATTTTCAAGTGCCAAAATTTCAAAAAGAAGCGGATAATTTAATGAGGTTTTCAAACATGCATGGTCAAATATAACGTTGTCTATTTAGGTCAATCCTCATAGTTCAAGAGTACTCTAAACGTGAATGCTTGACTTTCAAAATTTCGAACGAAGCGCCAAAAGAGCCTCTACTCGCCCGAAACCGCGTGAGAACTGTAACGCCCTCGATGCGGCTATATCTCCCACGTGTCGAAGCACGACTTAGAGGCATAACCGCATTGAAAGCAATGTCGCAAGTGAGGTAATCTTCACACAACCCATGTAATACATAAGGGAAAAGAGATACATAGTTGGCTTACAATCGCCACTTCACACAATACATGAGTAAAGCATTACATCATACAGATACAATCAAGGTCCGACTACGGAACCAAAATAAAAGAAGACTACCCCAAATGCTACACAGATCCCGATCGTCCCAACTGGCTCCACTCTTGATCAACTGAAGCGAAACAACACAATGAACAAGATCTTCATCGAGCTCCTCCTTGAGCTCGGGTTAAATCACCTGCACGGTTCATCGGCACCGCAAACTGGTTTTGGAAGTATCGTGAGTCACGGGGACTCAGCAATCTCACACCAGCGAGATCAAGACTATTTAAGCTTAAAGGTAGGACAGGGTAGGGAGGTGGAGCTGCAGCAGCGACTAGCATATGTGGTGGCTAACATACGCAAAGGAGAGCGAGAAGAGGAGGCAAAGCACGGTCGAACAACTATGATCAAGAAGTGATCCTGAAACTACTTACGTCAAACATAACTCCGACACCGTGTTCACTTCCGGACTCCCGAGAAGAGACCATCAGTTACACACGCGTTGGTGTATTTTAATTAAGATCAACCGGGTTTTCTACAACGGACATTAACAAATTCCCATCTGCCACATAACCGCAGGCACGGCTTTGAAAGTTCAAACCCTGCAGGGGTGTCCCAACAGCCCATGATAAGCTCTCGCGATCAACGAAGGATATTCCTTCTCCCGGGAAGACCCGATCAGTCTCGGAATCCCGGCTACAAGACATTTCGACAGCAATAAAACAAGACCAGCAAAGCCGCCCGGATGTGCCGACAAATCCTGATAGGAGCTGCACATATCTCGGTCTCGTGGAACACCGGATGAGCAGGACGTCGGGTTGGCATAAACCCTGATTGCCCGAGGCGCGGACATCGCTCGGTTTGGACCAGCACTCAAAGGAGAACTGGTCCGGGGGCTAAAATAAAGATGACCCTCGGGCTCCGAAACCCAAGGAAAAAGGGCATAGGTGAGGCAAATGGTAAAACCAATGTTGGGCCTTGCTGGAAAAGTCTTATTCAAAGCGAACTGTCAAGGGGTCCCATAAATCACCCGACCGCGTTAGGGACGCAAAATCCGGGAACATAACACCGATATGATGGAAACTAGGGCGGCAAGAGTGGAACAAAACACCAGGCATAAGGCCGAGCCTTCCACCCTTTACCAAGTATATAGATGCATTAATTAAATAAGATATATTGTGATATCCCAACAAGTAAACATGTTCCAACAAGGAACAACATCTCCATGTTCCAACAATGAACAAACTTCATCTTCACCTGCAACTAACAACGCTATAAGAGGGGCTGAGCAAAGCGGTAACATAGCCAAACAACGGTTTGCTAGGAAGGGTGAAAAAGGTTAGAGGCTGACATGGCAACATGGGAGGCATGATATAGCAAGTGATAGGCATCGCAGCATAGGCATAGCAAAAGAGCGAGCATCTAGCAAGCAAAGATAGAAGTGATTTCGAGGGTATGGTCATCTTGCCTGAAATCCCGCAAGGAGGAAGAACGAGTCCATGAAGAAGACAAACAGACGAGGTCGAATGAATCCTCACAACTCCGGAACGAAACCGAAGCTAACGAGGGAAGCAACCCGGAAAGAAACAAACAACATAGTAAACACACAATCATAAACATGGCATGATGCACAAACAAAGATGATGCATGTCCGGTTTAATGAGGCATGGCATGGCAATATGCACAAACAACACTACAAGTTAAGTGGAGCTCAATATGCAACGAGTTGCATATTGACGGAACACCACAACACTTATTTAGTTCTCTCCCAATTAGGTACTCAACAATATTAAATGTTATTAAACATGGCAAGAGGTGAAGCAAATGAAACTAACTATTTAGGCAAGATTAAATGAGGCCGGAAACAACAACAACAATTCCGGAAAAATCCTCATATGCATTTTTCGAATTTGGTGTTGATCTGACCTAAAGCATATTTTAGAGTTGTTAAACATGCAAAGTAAGGCTACCATGTTAAACTAGGCATTTTTCTACCCCATTTACATATATAATTTATTTAAAATGGAGCTACGGTTATTTAGTTATGAATTAAAGCATTTTAACATGGCATTTAAGCAAATTAATGCAAACAACAATTTTAACCATTTAAATGTTGTTATCATGATGCGGATGACATGTGCAAGTTTATGCAATTTATTTAAGAAAACGTTGACAAGAGCATTATGAAGCATTGTGTCACCGTGGTGGAAGAAAGGGGTGCCACGGCAACGAATCCGAAAATGATGCCACGGCAACATATCGGTTCCGGTAGCTAATAGAGATACCAGTGCAAAAGAAGTGTGGACGTGAGCGAGTCATGCAAGATGGTGGGGTGATCCCGTTTACCGGGTTCCCGCGGAACGGTGGCATGGCAAAAGAGGGGCACCGCAAGGATGATTCGGACACGGTGCAAACATATCGTGCATCTCATACATGCAAGGGCATCTCATCGCGGTCGTCTCGGGTTATACCTTCGGATCGATCAAACGGGACGGTTCGCGTTTCGTAGTGGGAAGTAGACGTTCACGGGTCGTCGAGGGAAGTAGTGGTACACGGCGACGGTAGAGGAAGTAGTGTTTCACGTTCGTTTTCGAAGAGGTACTTGACGGGTCCGAATCGCCGGGGTTGTCGTGGTACTTGCGGTCTCGCGATGGTAGTCGTACGGCGTAGGGGAAGTAGGCGTTCATGTTCGATGGTAGTGGTACATCTCGTCGCCGAGTAGTTGTTCATGTCCGTGGATGTTCGGGGTCCACGGGTCTTGAGGGTCGACGGTAGTGGTACACGTTTTCGTAGATGTTCGAGTCGTCGATAGTGGTACTTGAAGAATCCCGAAAGCGGACTTAGCGTCTTCATGCGTAGGGGTACCAGCGTTTTCGGAGGCGACGGTAGAGGTACTTGGTGTATCGTCGGGTACTTGTCGCATCATCGTGGAAGTAGTCATTCGGCTTCCGTGCGGACTTGGTGGTGGTGTACTTGGCGAATCCACGTAGTCGGTGCTTGGCGTTTCGGTTCAGGTCTTGGAGAAATCCTCGGAGATGATAGTGGAAGGCGAACTTGGCGATCCTCGTTGACCTGGTACTTGGCGTCTCATCTTGGCTGACCCCAAAAGCGAAGAAAGGCAAAAGGGCCTCTGGTGGAACAGCAGCAAGGCAACTCATGCCCGACAATGAAGCAACAAAATTGCCACGATGTGGTGGTGGATCGAACACCAAGAGGCAGGGCGTCGGCGAGGGAGGCAGGGACGCGTTCAGCGAGAGGCATGTGGCGGCGCGCCCATGGCACACACGAGGACAAGCGAGGCGTCGAGGAGGGCAGCAGAGGCGACAGGCGGAGCAGAGGGTCCAAGGCCATGGCGCGGAGGAGGAGCAGGGCCAGGAGGCGACGGGCATGGTTGCTGGAGCCGTGGGGCTCAGCCTTGAGTCCTCAGGCGCCAGCGGCAGAAAAGCAGCGACGGGTCGCGAGGCGGACGGGCGCACGCGGGAGAAGGAAGGGCGAGGAGGAGGTCGGGTGGCGCTCCTGGTGGAGCTCGTCGGCGGCGACGAGGAGGCCACCGGGGTCCGCCTGGTCGTTAGACGAGGCGACGGGATCGGGTTCGGCGTCGGCGAGAGGGTCGGGTGCAGGTGCTCGAGGAGCTCCTCTCCTCGAGCGCTCGGGCGACGAGGGTTTGGTGAGGAGGCGCGGGATCGAGAGGGAGAGAGTGAGATGGGGATCGGGATGAGCGAGGGAGATGGCGGCGCTGGAGGAAGGGATCGAGGGAGAGAAGTGGATCGGGAGAGTGGGTGGATAAGAGGAGAGCGGGCAGGCCTCTTGGGCCGACTAGGTCAGGCCGCAGGTGGGCCTTAAGCGGGCTTCGGCTATGCACTGCTCCCCTCTCTCTTGATATACTCCTTACAGAAAAAAATAGAGAGAGACCAAAAGAATCAAGAGAAGAGGCCATGGAGAAGAATACAATGGTGGGATATGTTTGTAAGGCTTTATGGAATGTTTCCAACCCAACAAGAGTGGTTCCAGCAAAATAGGCGAAGTTAAACCCAAAAATATTTAACTTGCGCCAAAGGAGTTTGAATGGAGTCTAGGATTTAGGAGTGTCCAAAAATGTTAAGACTTTAGGAGGAGCCTCGATAAATGGAGAAAGAAATATGGAGAAAGTTTGGAGAACAAACATGAAGCAAAAGGCATGAGAATTAAATTGCAAGTGTGTTATGAAGATTCCAAAATTAATGGAATATTTTAATATAGCTCCCTAATATTGGGAGGATATGTTATAAAGAGAAGTCAAGCTTCCCTCGATTTAAATGGATCGAAAAATCCATACAATTTATTTAGTTGAGTTGCAAAAATTAAATGGCATGATGAGATGATGCAATGCAAGAGATGACATGAGCAATGCACAAACAAAACAAATCACATGGCAAAACTCGGAAACCCTGGAAGGCAACTGAAGCTCCGGTCTTGGGGCGTCACAAGAACAATGTTTGGTAGTACAAGGAAATTACTTTTCTAATAACTCCGACCCGTGAAACCTACCGGCCCGACATCCAAAGGTCTAAACCGGGGTAGGTTTGTAGCTTCATCTAGACGCCACGCAACCGCCTCCGAAAAACATTCATACACAATGGCCGCCTAAGCACACATGCGCGCGGTCGAAATCACTCCCGCCCACTATTTGGGACACCTGGGATTACCATCCTACCCCCAACCCGCAGTAGGTCCGAAATTTAAGAGGGGGCCAAAGTTTGTACTTTCACCAAATTTCAAACAAGCGCGTCCCATCTTCTGTTCAAAAAAGCCAAAAACAAGCGCGTCCCAGACCGAAACATGGTTCCCCCCCACCCGTCCGATTCCCCATTCATACTCCGTGGGCGCCAGAACTACCTCTCCATCAGCCGTGAAACCCCGGTGTCCTCTGTCCGCCACCCCATCCCACCCATCAACCGCCGCCCTCCTCCATCACGTCGGAGCCGATACCCCGGCGTCGTCGTCCACCGCAACCTCAACATAGCGCCCTCCACGGCTAGTAGTTGAAGCCGAGGCCGAGCCGTCCGTACCCGAGCCAGTTCAACCACGCCGTCCTGCGCCACACCACTGCCGCTCCAACTTCGCCACCCTCCACCGCACCGGAGTTGTTCCTGCTACACCGTACTTCACCGCCTCGGATCTTCTTCCTCTCCGCCGACATACGGCCACAGCAACACAGTTAGCAATTTGGCCATGGGTTCGTCCAAGCCTGCACCCTCCAGAACATCGGTTTCCCCGGTAAAAAGAAGAAGATCGGCGCGACATGTGGAGGTGAACACACCGGCAACCGAAGAAGGTACTCCTCTTCCCTTATTCGTGCAAATCTTACGTCTCTGCTTGCACGGTATTCATCCCACAGAAGACACTAGTTGACCGCTTCTTCTTGATACTAGATGTTCCTTGTAACTCGTGATGCACAAGGTTTCTCCTCATATACTATTTCACCTTAGCTAGAGGTCTGTTGCCCCCCTGAATTTCAATTTCTGGCCAGTTGTTTCCCAATTAACGGAAGCATTCCCCGGCATAAAAGGCGCTAGTACGACTATTACGTCGGCGAAGCAGCGCCTTGGTGTTTATCTTAGGGGCGTGTGTGGCCTAGAGCTACTGGCGCCCGATCTGGAGGTCGGCCGGGATTAAAGGGATGGCCTCGGGGGCGCTGCCAAGCACGGAGGTGGTGTGAGGTCGATGGGAGGCGGGCGGCGGAGGCAGGGTGCAGGCGGTGGTGTTGGCGGTTCAAGAAAGATCGTCAATAGTGATGGCGGGAGGTGAGCGAAGGCCATCTGCGCGTTCCTTATAGATCGGACGGTTCATTAAAAAAATCGACTGACCTATTTATTTTCAGTCGAATGTTATCTTAGATATGACCACATGTGGTGGTGTGCTGGAGGAGTACCTGCATTTCCTATGCTCGTATATTACAAAATCATATGGAGTAGAATCTAATTTTGTTTGCCATGCAATGTTGTAGAGCTATCATATGTCTCCTGTCATTTATTTTTTAGCCACCTGCTATCTGCTACTTTTACAGTGCACTAGTTCTGCACACACTTCACCCATACTCTCACTATTGTGTTTTTATGCAAGGGTATTTCAGAGTCTGCCTCGAGAGAAGTAAAAAAGAAAAGAGACAAGTCGTGCCAGCTTTCTATGCGGCTAGGCACGGCACGTTACAGGGCTATAAAGGATGCAGTGTTAGCAGATGGAGATGGTAAACGTAGCTCTGGAGTTGATGACCTCGCTCGCAATGAACCACCATCCCAAGTGCTTGCTTTCAATTCACGGTGTCATATGTGGTTGCATGTTCCATATGGTGTCTAGCTTGTATTCGAAAGCCCGAAGTCGGTCTTTATTAAGATAAGGAAAGATATTTTTTACATGATCCATCATCCCGTGAGCACCAGAAGACAAATAGCTAGTCAGGGCACTGGCCGAGCTAGTGACAAGCCCAGCAACGACACGCATCACCTGGAAGCCAACTAAAAAGGCGCGATGGTGGCGAAGAAGCCCGCCTCCCTCCAGGCTCTCAGGTCCTAGATAATCATGTTCACCACTCCAGCCGGATGTCTAGCTTGTATTGCTTCCAATTTGGTCAAATTGAATCTGCTTAGCTTACACATTATACCTTTGAATATGACATGCCTTTCTGTTTTTGGTACATACTAGTACATCTGTGTATTAACCATGTTCTTACATCAAACTAATGTTCTTGTGTATCCCTCATCAATCACTTATGACGAGGCAGACAGGCAAGCGGACTACTCCTCATTTAAAGAATGCAGCGTCAGCCTCCCGACATGATTCTCTAGAAACAGAAATGCTAGATGAAGATAGTGAACGTAGCTCTGTAGTTGATTACAGCATTTCCCCTACACTAGCATCGTAGGTGCTTGCTCTAACTTGGCAGGGTGATATGTGGTTGCATGTTGCATATGGTGTCTAGATTGTAATTCTTCCAATCTGGTTGAACTGCATGTGCTAGTCTGCTTAGCTTATACTCCCTCCGTCCCATAATGTAAGAAGTTTTTTGGCACTAAATTAGTGCCAAAAACGTCTTACATATGGGACGAGGGAGTACATTATCTATTAATGTGACATGCCTTCCTGTATTTAGTACATAGTACATCTGTCTATTAAGCATGTCCTTACATAAAACTATTGTTTTTTGTATCCCGCATCAATCAATATGACGAGACACCTTTAGTATATGCAATGCGATATTAGTTGCATCTTTCATATGATTTATAGCATCGCTGCTTCTAATTTGTTGAAATTCCATTTATGATGGGACGCTTTTAACTTGGCGAGTCATATTGGTTGCATCTTTCATGTGGTGTCTAGCTTGCATTACTTCTTATTTGTTGGAATGGTTTCTGCTTAGTTTACACAAACAGTTGTGAACATGCCATGCCGTCCTGTTTTTCGTACATATTCCATCCTGGTATCATGTGTTTGCCTTACATCAAAGTAGTGATTGTCGATTATCTTGCATGAATGAGTTACGAAGAGAATTTTATTTCTTTTTCTTGTCGGTTTTACTTGACAATTCAAAATCAATAAAGCGGAAGGAAGTTAGCAAGGCGGGGGATAAAGGTGCTCCTTCGAAGGGAGGGCCTCTACGATTTCTACTCCTCCACACCCCAAGATGATTTCCAAGACAACACATGCATAGACACTCAACAAAGCTATGTTTATGATGAGCACGTCTCCCCTAGTGCAGCATCACTTGGTGCTCCCTCTAACTTGGCAATTGTTATATGTGGTTACATGTTATGTGTGATGTCTAGCTTGTATTGCTTCTAATTTTGTTGAATTCCATCTGCTTACTTTACACATTATACTTGAATAAGACACGTGTTCCTGTTTCTAGAACATACAATATCATCTATCACACCATGTTCTTACATCAAATTACTACTGTTGTGTAACCTGCAACAATCACTTATCATAAGACACTTTTGACTTGAGTGTGATATAGGTTACATCTCACATTCTTTTCTAGCTTGTACTACTAATTTTTGAAATGGCACTTATGGCGAGACAGTTTTAACTTGGTAGAGTGATATTCGTTGCATCTTTCATATGGTGTCTAGCTTTCATTGCTTCTAATTTGTTGAAATGCCTTCTCCTTAGTTTACACATCATAAGCTGTGAATATGCAATGTTGTGAATATGCAATGGCACTAATGACGAGAGACCTCTAACATGGTAGTGTGATGTTGTTTGCATCTTGCATATGATTTATTTCTTGTACTGCTTCACATTTGTTTAAAAGCCATTTATGATGAGACACTGTTAACTTGGCAGAGCGATATTTGTAGAATCTTTCATATGGTGTCTACCTTCCATTGCATTGCTTCTAATTTGGTGAAATGTCTTCTTCTTAGTTTACACATCATAGTTCTGGTTATCTATTCCGTCTTGTTTTTCATACATATTACATCCTCCTATCATGTGGTTGTCTAACATCAAAGTTCAGTTTGTCTGCATCACGCATCAATTTGTTCTGAAGAACTAAATTGTTATTCGTTTTTCCTGTCGGCTTGACTTAACATGGCACAGAGAAAGAGGAAGAAACACAGAATGGCAGGGAATGAGAAGCGAATGAATCCTGCAGATTCTGTTGGTACTGATGGTGTAATAGAAGGTCAAAGTCCAGCGGAAAACTCTACAAAACGGCATTCCATGCTACACGAGGTGCAAAAAAAGCCAAACAGAAACAAATAGCTGCCACCAAACAAGCAGAGACAACCCTAATTCTTGCAACACCTACCACAGTACTACCAGCTGCACGACTTACTCGTGCGTCAACTGAGCTAGCAGCACGTTCCCAAGCTCCCTTGCCACCTAACACTACTTCCCAAGCACTCTTGACACAAGACGAGTTGGCAATATCAGATGAAGCTTGTGAGCTTCAATAGCAAGAAGGTAGTTGCTGGAGTCAAGTTACAGTTGCATGCTTCTTTATATGTAGTCTCACATTTTGATGTACACTAACACTTCCTATGTTCGTTGTTGGACTAGCACCTAGGCGCAAGAGGAAACAAACACCAGGGATAATGCTCGATAGGTTAACTAAATCTAGAGGAGGAAGAATGGAGATCCGTTTTGAGGCAAGTTTAAAAAGGCCACATGATGCTACAGAGTCAGCCAAGTTAGTATCAGAGGCAGCGGTTGCCGTTAGGTGTCATGTACATATCCTCCCAACATGGATTCAGTATAGGAATGACAAAGACGAAACCCAGTTCAACACCTTCCTCGACCATTTATCTGTAAGTATGGTTATGTATGGAAACTAGTAATATCGTCTTGCTCATCCCATACTTTCTAGGTTGCTGATAATGAGACTCCCATAATTTTCAACAGATGAGGTTCAAGTTGGATAGCCAAGATGATGCAACCAGACAAGCTTGCACCCATGCTTTCAAGTCTGCTCTACGACATTATCAGTATAACTTGAGGAAAACTCACTTTGAAGGCAAGGTTAACAGTGAACTTTCCCAAACATCTCCAGTGGAAAATATATCGGATGAAGACTGGAGGGGCCTTGTTAAACACTGGTCTGATCCGAAGTATCAGGTACATTATATATATGTGATCAGATCACATGTTGAAGTCCTATTTACGCATGTGCCACACAAATCTATCTTCTTGTAGGTGAACTGTTCAAAGAACAAGGCCAACCGTTAAAGTGAAATTCAATGCATTTGACGGGATCTCGTAGCTATATTGCACACTGCGAGGCTCTTGTAATTAGCTGCTGTTTCACTCTTTTCGTTGTACCATATTATCAGATCTATATTGACTTGTTCGGAATGCAAAGAAAAGCCCGCAAGGACCAAAAAGTACCTGAACCAAATGTTGTGGAAATCTTCAAGGACTGTCACACCAGCAAGAAGAAGGGCATGACTACACCAGTCAAAGCCGCTGTTGTAAGTCCTTAATCCTCATGCCTTTTAATTACTACTTACTCTGACTTGTGCCTTTGAACTGCATGGTTTGTAGCCAATGACTATTACTCTTTTCAATTTTATACACAATTGTCTTAGCGTATCATTGCACCTTACAAGGTTTAAAAGAGAGGAGTGATGTTCCTTTGATCTTGACCCATAATCTAGTTCCGTGCTGGACTTGCCCACACAACGTTACAATTGCATGTTTGTCTATTCTCAGTTGTTTTGTGATATGAATGATGTCATACTATGCTTACCGTATTATAAATTTCGTCTCTTTATCCTTAGCCCTCAATACAATGTGAAGAAATAGACAATACACTAGCGATGGTACATGGTCATATGTTTGGAACCTGGTTTTATTATGTACTTTGCAATAAAATACAACTAATATTTTACATGGGTTCACCAGAATGAGCTCTATATATAGACCAAAGCTATTTTGTTTGGTTTTGCTGCCTCCTTAATATCTTTTGTTCTGGTACTACTAATGTAAAACCTCAACTTTTCAGCGAGCTATGGAAAAAATGGTGGAACCGCCACCTTCTGAAGGTGGCGAGGCAACTATAACCGCAATGTCGCTCTTCTTTGTAGTGGGTCGATACTGTCCACTAACAGTGCCAAAAGCACGTTCCTACGTATCTTGGGTTGGTTGTTAAGGCAATATCGTCCAAACTACCTCATGATCAAGATATGCAAGCTCGAGCAATGTTGTATCTGCGCTCGGACACAAATCCATTCCCTAATAGAGGCCCTTTACGAAACAAGGAGAAACATTGCTCAATGTCGTCAAGATATGCATGGTTTTGAAACCAGACTATCGGACATTTGCTATGTTGTTCGAGAGCCTAGGGAAATGAAGGCGAGGGTTATGGTCCTCCATCGGACAATCTTGCATGAAAGCGTAATGGATCAGGTCAAATGGTGAGCTTCGAACTTCGGTGGTGCATTTATACGCTATATTGTTAAGTTTTATGTCAACCTTCCTTTTGTTATATAGTTGTAATTTGTTTTGGTGCGATACAAAATTTATTCTTAACGCGCAGCCACCGGTGAAGAAAACAACAAGCCATTTTGTATAGTGTAGGGTGTTCCCTATATTTGCCTTTGGTGGCGATCTTTGATGCCGAGTGGATGTAATCTGTGCAATCGCCTTAATAGCCTAGCGTTAGTTTCAGCCTTATTTATTTCCTAGTCTTCTTTTTCCCTGGTTTGCTAGTGGGCGCAACTACCATGGGCCATATCTGGCCGTGGGATCCTGGGTCTCCTACGGGCCGTCGAAAAATGGGCTCAGAATCGGTGGGCCTCGGGCCGTCGGATAAATGGGTCTACATGGGCGTGTCAGGCGTAATTGGTATCGGCCCAACACGGTAACGGGTCGTTAACAGGCCGTAGGACTGCAAAGGGTTAATTCTGTCACAGGCATAACGGGTCGTTAATGGGCCAGAATATAGGACGGGATGGAAATGGTGCAACGGGTTAACAGGCCAGAAACGGGCCAACTCTTGCCATGGCCCGAATTTGGCCCATTAGGTTAACAGGCCAGTAACGGGCCGACTCTTGCCATGGGCCGAATTTGGCCCATTTGGGGAACATGCCGATGTGGGCCAACTCTTGCCATGGGCGAATTTGGCCCATTAGGGAACGAGCGATGTGGGCGGTAATGTCGAGGGCAAAAGGAGCCCAAGAACGTATGGGCCGTCAATAGGCGAAAGCTAACACGGGTTGAAGCGGCCCATGTAAATCACGGGCCGTTAACGGGTACAAAGAAAATTACTGTTCATTATGGGCTAGAGTCACCGTGGGCTGTAAAGGGCGAAGATCTGAAAGGCCTCATATGGGCCGAAAGACATCATGGGCCATACATGGGCCGAAAGTGAAATGGGCTAGTGTTATATTCGACGACCCACATGACGTTGTTGGGCCGATTTCCTTTAGGGCCTAACGGTCCATGAGTTAACGGGCCGTAAAATGGGCTATTTGCGAAGAGACCGTTAACAGGATTTTCATGGGCCAGCCCGTTAACTTTTGGCCAAGTCAAACGGGACGGCTTTGTAAGCTAAATGGGCCAGCGGTGGGCCGTGGCACGTGTCGACATATCATAGGCGACTATCTGACCCACTGACGAGCTGACACGTGTTTCGTCCGACCAATAAGAATTTTACACGTGGAAATTTCCCATTGGTCGGGGCTGTTAAAGGGTTATCGGATCCAAAACCCGACCCGATAGCTTAACGGCGTTCCGTTACGATGGATGCCACGTGTCGGTCACCCTTGACGAAAGCACTTCTGTGACGCGCGATTTATCGTCATGGAAGTGGACACTTTTGTGATGATAATTTTGGTAATGTCATGGAACACTTCTACGACATCACATGTATGGCTATCTTGATTCTGTCATAAAATCGTCATGGATGTACATGCATGACAAAAAACGCGACCTACTATGACAAACACGTATCATCATGGAAGTGTATTTTTTTGTAGTGTTAATTGGAGCTATATTTTTATTCACCACATGATATGTCTTTTGCTTGGACCGTCATTTCATTTTATTTTGTTTTGCTTGTTGTTTGAATAATATCCCAAGATCTGAAATTCTTAAATGTTAGAGAGTGTTCACATAGTTACATAATTATTCAACTACTCATTGATCTTCTCTTATATCTTTTGGAGTAGTTTGTCATTTGCTCTAGTGCTTCACTTATATCTTTTGAGAGCATGACGGTAGTTTATTTTGAAGAAATAGATGAACTCTCATGCTTCACTTATATTATTTTGAGAGTCTTTAGAACAGCATGGTAATTTTATTTGGTTATGAATTTGGTCCTAATATGATGGGGATCCAAGAGGGATATAACAAAACTTTCATATAAAGTGCATTGAATACTATGAGAAGTTTGATTCCTTATGATTGTTTTGAGATATGAGGATGGTAATATTAGAGTCATGCTAGTTGAGTAGTTGTGAATTTGAGAGATACTTGTGTTAAAGTTTGTGAGTCCTGTAGCATGCACGTATGGTGAACCGTTATGTATCGAAGTTGGAGCATGATTTATTTATTGATTGTCTTCCTTATGAGTGGCGGTCGGGGACGAGCGATGTGTTTTCCTACCAATCTACCCCCCTAGGAGCATGCGCGTAGTGCTTGGTTTTGATGACTTGTAGATTTTTGCAATAAGTATGTGAGTTCTTTATGACAAATGTTGAGTCCATGGATTATACGCACTCTCACCGTTCCACCATTGCTAGTCTCTCTTGTGCCGCGCAACTTTCGCCGGTACCATACACCCACCATATACCTTCCTCAAAACAGCCGCCATACCTACCTATTATGGCATTTCCATAGCCATTCCAAGATATATTGCCATGCAACTTTCCATGTTCCGTTTATTATGACACGCTTCATCATTGTCATATTGCTTTGCATGATCATGTAGTTGACATCGTATTTGTGGCAAAGACACCTTTCATAATTCTTTCATACATGTACTCTTGAGTCATTGCACATCCCCGTACACTGCCGGAGGCACTCATATAGAGTCATATTTTGTTCTAAGTATCGAGTTGTAATCCTTGAGTTGTAAATAAATAGAATTGTGATGATCATCATTATTAGAGCATTGTCTCGTGTGAGCAAATAAAAAAAATAGGCCAAAGAAGCCAATAAAAAAATGAGAGAAAAAGAGAGAAGGGGCAATGCTACTATCCTTTTTCCACACTTGTGCTTCAAAGTAGCACCATGATCTTGATGATAGAGAGTCTCTTATTTTGTCACTTTCATATACTAGTGGGAATTTTCGTTATAGAACTTGGCTTGTATATTCCAATAATGGGATTCCTCAAAATGCCCTAGATCTTTATGAACAAGCAAGTTGGATGCACACCCACTTAGTTTCTTTTGTTGAGCTTTCATACATTTATAGCTCTAGTGCATCCGTTGCATGGCAATACCTACTCACTCACATTGATATCTATTGATGGTGCATCTCCATAGCCCATTAATACGCCTAGTTGATGTGAGACCATCTTCCTCCTTTTTGTTTTCTCCACAACCACCACTCTATTCCACCTACAGTGCTATGTCCATGGCTCACAGTCATGTATTGCATGAAAGTTGAAAAGGTTTGAGAATACTAATGTACCAAACAATATCTTGGCTTGTCATCGGGGTTGTGCATGATCTGAGTATTTTATGTGATGAAAATGGAGCATAGCCAGACTATATGATTTTATAGGGATGAACTTTCTTTGGATATGTTATTTTGAGAAGACATGATTACTTTGTTAGTATGCTTGAAGTATTATTATTTTTATGTCAATACTAAACTTTTTTCTTGAATCTTTCAAATCTGAACATTCATGCCACAATAAAGAAAATTACATTGATAATTATGTTAGGTAGCATTACACATCAAAATTCTATTTTTATCATTTACCTACTCGAGGACGAGCAGGAATTAAGCTTGGTGATGCTTGATACGTCTCCAATGTACTTATAATTTTTTATTGTTCCATGCTATTATATTATCCATCTTGGATGTTTTATATGCATTTATATGCTATTTTATATGATTTTTGGGACTAACCTATTAACCAAGAGCCCAGTGCCAGTTTCTGTTTTTCCTTGTTTTTGGGTTTTACAAAAAAGGAATACCAAACGGAGTCCAATTGACATCCCAATTTTTGATGATTTTTTATGGACCAAAAGAAGCCCCTAGAGTAAAATAGTTGGGTCAGAAGAGTCCCGAGCCATCCACGAGGGTGGAGGGCGCGCCCTACCCCCTGGGTGCGCCCCTGTCTCGTGGATGATTCGGAGAGCCCCCCTGACGTGAGACCAACGCCAAAAATTCCTATTAATACAGAAACCCCCGAAAAGAAACCTAGATCGGGAGTTCCGCCCCGCAAGCCTCTGTAGCCACCAAAAACCAATCGGGACCCTGTTCCGGCACCCTGTCGGAAGGGGGGGGGTCCATCACCGGTGGCCATCTTCATCATCCCAGCGCTCTCCATGACGACGAAGGAGTAGATCACCATCGGGGCTCAGGGTATGTACCAGTAGTTATGTATTTGATCTCTCTCTCTCTCTCTCTCGTGTTCTTGATTTGGCACGATCTTGATGTACCGCGAGCTTTGCTACTATAGTTGGATCTTATGATGTTTCTCCCCCTCTACCTTCTTGTAATTGATTGAGTTTTCCTTTGAAGTTATCTTATTGCATTGAGTCTTTAAGCATTTGAGAACACTTGATGTATGTCTTGCATGTGCTTATCTGTGGTGACAATGGATTCACGTGATCTACTTGATGTATGTTTTCGTGATCAACTTGCAGGTTCTGTGACCTTGGGAATCTATGCATAGGGGCTGGCACACGTTTTTGTCTTGACTTCCCGGTAGAAACTTTGGGGCACTCTTTAAAGTTCTTTGTGTTGGTTTGAATAGATGAATCTGAGATTGTGTGATGCATATCGTATAATCATACCCACGGATACTTGAGGTGACATTGGAGTACCTAGGTGACATTAGGGTTTTGGTTGATGTGTCACTTAAGGTGTTATTTTACAATGAACTATAGGGTTGTTTGTGACACTTATAGGAATATCCCAATGGATTGATCGGAAATAATAATTTTGAGGTGGTTTCTACCCTACAATAATCTTTTCGTTTGTTCTCCGCTATTAGTGACTTTAGAGTTGTTGACGCTCGAAAATGACATAATCGAAAAGAGTGACTTGAGGCTGTAGCAAGATAAGGTCAAATTTATGATTTCATGTCACCATTGGATGGCTCTCTTCAAGCCGATCGAAATAGATATAGAGATGGTCCAAAATGGAGCTCGGACGCAAAAGTTATGACAATCTTAGAGATGCTCGTATTGGCATCAGATCAAAGAATGGCTTGAAAAAAAAATTAAGATGGCCTCCGATGAAGAAAGTTACAACAGCAAAGTTCTTCTCCCCGTCGAAATGGACGATTTTGATATAAAAATCGTATTCATCCGAGGTCGTATGCAAAAGTTACGGCCAAAACTGTGCGCTGCAGCACTGCATGGCCGGATCATCCGGACCGGGGTCCAGATCATCCGGCCGAGGGCCGAAAAATTGACCAAAACAACAGAAGCTAAAAGTTGAAGCCAGATGATCTGGATCAACTCCGGGATGATCCGGGTAAAGGCCGGACAATCCGGGCAATCGTCCGGGCGTCCGGACACGTTTTTCTGCTGCAGAATTTAGAAAACGGCACGAAACACCCTCAAGATGGCCTCATATCGAAAAGTGTTCAACATGAAAGTTGTGCGTCTCGTCGAGGTGGTTGATTTTGATATAGAAAAAGTCCAAATCAGAGGCTGTATGTGGATTTTATACACAAAACTGTGAGCTGCTGTCAGAAAACTGTGCTAGGCCGGATCATCCGGGCCTAGAGCCGGACTTCCGGGCCGGAAGTCGTGAGAAGTCCGAATTTGGCTAGATTTTGATGATTTGCACGACAAGGCAAGTCCTTTTCTTGTACGGGAAGTCCATCCGCCTCTTATATAGATAGGAGGTGACGGCTGATTGAGGAACACACAATCGAACAAATCTATCTACATCTTTTATCGTTACTTTTCCTTCTCCCCTTTTCTTTTTCTTCCTCGTTCTTCGTTCGTTCCTCTTCATTGCAGGGCGGCGAACCTTGAGGCCCTAGGGGCGGTCAAGCCGACCTAGGGCAGCCCATAGCCGCCGCGCGCCCTGACGGGGTCCCTCCCGGGCGTGTAGGGTTTGGGGTGCACAAAAGAGCCCACCGGATTGTCTTGCATACCGAGCTTCCGGATGGGTCTCCTTCGGCATGAGCTGCGGTGCATCACCCCCGGCGTTGGAGCTACACGGTGACGTGTTCGTGTGCAAACACACTTTTTGGCGACTCCGCTGGGGACAAAGCTTTGAACGGTCTCCGGCCCGTTCTTACTACGAAGAGATCGTCATCTAGGGTTTGCAATCTACAAAGATAATATGAATACCGAATTCACTTAGGTAGATGCAAATAATGCATATGTTGTTGCTAGATCGTCTAATGAGCATATTGTATCGGCTAGCCCTAGTTTTATCAATCATGCATCTAATTATGTGCAACAGCTGATTCAGAATAATCTTCATGCTTCAACTTCATATAATTTTAGCAACATGCAACATATGTATCCCAACTCCCATGCATCGGCAACCCCACAAACCTATATGCCAATAAACAGCATGATGAGTTCGGTTAATCAAGTTGAGACACCCCATGTAGGAACTAGACGCAACAAAGTGTTTCAACTTTTTATTCATCGGCAAATAACTTGAAGTATGTTAATCCAAACATGCCTGTGGATAGGGGAATTGGCCATGCTACTACTAGTTATTCGGACAATTACCCTCAAACATCATATGCTACACCTCATGCTACTAATTTTCGGGCACCATACGCAACTGTTGATGTCCATATTTCGGCTCCGCACCTTCATGGTCATGGCTGAATAAGTGAAACTTCTACAGGAGCACAAATGCCTTCACCTACTACGGTGGCATATCATGTCCCCCCAACGCAACTACAGAATTTTGGTGACATCTCGTTACCTAAAGAGTCTAAAAGTGTCGGGGGGCAATTCTATCCAGATTGGGTCATTAAGAAAAATCTTATGTCTTTTTGGGACGAATGCAATGTTGTTCTACATGAATTAATAAAAGAGGGAAGGCCTATTAATTCTATTGCAATCCAAGCTAGATTATGCCAAAAAGAGAAAGCATTGGGTGTGGATAGAATTGTCAAAAAAGGTGGTGATTCGGATAACAAAGTTAATTCGGCTATTGAAAAGACCGAATCAAATATTACGTATGCCGAATCTATCAAAGAAAAAGAGGATGCCAAGGCATTGGAGAGTTATTCAAAAGTGGAACATGGTATTATTCAGGTGATACAACCATCATGCTCTCCCAACATGTATGAAGAGGTATGTCTACCAAGTGATTTACCTATTTCAGATTTGGTCACAACTTTATTGTTGATGCATCTATTAGGAAAAATCTTATAAGTAATTTTGGAAGACCAATGATGAAGGGTAATTTACTTGTTAGCAACAAAATTGTTACAAAGAATATCGTTCAACCTATTGTGCCATTCATAAAGACCGATAGTGACTTATTATTGCAGCCAAAGGCTTCCCCATTGCTTTACTTAAAACTTTTATCTAAGTGGATAGCTTTGTTTATTTCTTACTTGGCTTACACTTGGTCTCAATTGAGACATGTATGTTCTAACTATTTTCGTTTTAGAAATTTAAAGCCAAAAGTAAATTCTTTTGAGAAAACTGATGCTAGTATAATATCTTATCCAATAACATCGGAAAAAGAATGCAAAAGAAAATGCATAGCCGAATGGGGAGATTCGAAATCTGAACCATTCGTTTGCTTACCTATAAAGCCGTTCTCACAACAAGATCGGCTAGAAAATAAAAAGTTTACCTTCAATTCAAGCATGTGTGATCAAATATTTGAGTTGTTCATGAAAAATAATTACATTAGAATTCTTGATCACAATGTCAAGCCATCTATCCATGGACGAATGTATTGTAAGTTGCATGATTCGTTCAAGCATAGTATTGAGGATTGCAACATGTTTCGTCAAATAGTTAAATCGGCCATTGAGAAAGGACGATTGAAACTTGTTGAGACACCAAGAGATGACCAGTCTATTCCGATTGGTCCTGATGGCAAATAGTTTTTGCATCGGCTGCTTCAAGCCGATCCATTTAAAGAGAAGGTAAAAACTACAGGTGATGGGATCGAACTTTCGAGTAAAGAAGTTGTTGAAGAGCTTAATGAACATAATCTTGAGGGCAAGAATTCCATCGAAGCTACAATGGAGACGCCAAGGACTGGGGGGCAACAAGAAAATCCAAAGATCGGTGCAAGCACAACCAAAGGAAACAAAGGCCGACTTAAGCACAAAGGTCAAAAACCGAAAGTCACTTTCGCCCAACTATTGGAAGAATATCAGAAGATAAGTGAGGAGAACAGTGCTTATCAGCCAACTAATGAAAAAGCATCAAGATCACCCCCTAGGCGCAAATCCAAGGATCGATATTGGCAAGAAGAGAATTTGAATGCAACTTGTTCATATCCTTATTTTGGGCCGCCAATGTCAATGTCGTGGATGCCTCCCTATGCTCACATAAAATCCATATCCCTCATGGGACAGATATGATACAAGGGCACATTCTCCATCTTATTTTAAACCATCTCATCAATATTATGCAGCTCCAAGAAGACCAACATTTAAACAATCACATGTTAAAGACCGTTTCAATAAAAAGGAATCGGTCCGGAGCCCATGGACGAAGAAAGAGGTGGTCAAGCAAGTACACAAGGTCAAGAAGGATGGTCGTACGTGTGCTATTTCAGATTCGATCTCAAATGACAAAGAGCCAATTAAAGTGTTGACATTGGCTACAAAAGGCAAAGAAGTAAGCAAATCAATTGTTAAAAATCAAAGTGCCAAATCTGAAGAAAAGAGGTTGAAAGTGCACAAGGTAAAACAGGAATTGTCATTAGTTCAAGCAAAATCACAGCCGGGGTGCCCACTCGGCTTATCATATGGGAAAAATAAGAAATTACAAAAAATTAGTGCACAAGAGCTTGAAAAGAGAAACATGGCATGGGTTCCCAAATAAAGTACTCAAAATAAGAATGGTGTGCAAGCTTCCATTGCAATAAGTGCGACAAAGCTGAAGAAAGAGAAGAGTGCAAGCTTTGAACAACCAAGCCGAAGGTTTGCGCATCGGAATCTTTGGTTCAAACAACATCCATATTCTTCAACAATGTCATTAATGCCTATACCATGGAATTCATCCTCAGGTATATTGGTTACCCTTTGTGGACTTATTTTGATCCATGGTCACAATATAACTTCTTACATCATGCAAGGGTTTTACCTCATCACCATACATTCGATTAGCTGCACTTTTGTTGCTAATCTAAATGGCCGATATATACTTATCGTCCTAAGCACGTACAAAATGGCCGATGGAGTGTTAACATTGCAATTGGAACAAATTCCGTGCAAGTTATTTTTCGGCATACAAGTTTTGCCGAAAAACAGGGGGGCATGTGTTGACGCTCGAAAATGGCATAATCGCAAAGAGTGACTTGAGTTTGTAGAAGGATGAGGTCAAATTTATGATTTCATGTCACCATTGGATGGCTCTCTTCAAGCCGATCGAAATAGATATAGAGATGGTCCAAAACGGAGCTCGGACGCAAAAGTTATGACAATGTTAGAGATGCTCGTATTGACATCAGATCAAAGAATGGCTTGAAACCTAATTAATATTGCCTCGGATGAAGAAAGATACAACAGAAAAGTTCTTCATCTCGTCGAAGCGAACAATTTTGATATAACAGTCGTCTTAATCCGAGGTCGTATGCAAAAGTTACAGCCAAAACTGTGCGCTGCAGCACTGCATGGCCGGATCATCCGGACCGGGGTCCAGATCATCCGGCCGAGGGCCGAAAAATTGACCAAAACAACAGAAGCTAAAAGTTGAAGCCGGATGATCTGGATCAACTCCCGGATGATCCGGGTAAAGGCCGGACAATCCGGGCATCCGGACACGTTTTTCTGCTGCAGACTTTAGAAAACGACACGAAACGCCCTCAAGATGGCCTCATATCGAAAAGTGTTTAACATGAAAGTTGTGCGTCTCGTCTAGATGGTTGGTTTTGATATAAAAAACATCCAAATCCGAGGTCATATGTGGATTTTAGAGAGAAAACAGTGAGCTGCTGTCAGAAAACTGGGCTAGGCCGGATCATCTGGGCCTAGAGCCGGACTTCCGGGCCGGAAGTCGTGAGAAGTCCAAATTTGGCTAGATTTTGATGATTTGGACGACAAGGCAAGTTCTTTTCTTGTACGGGAAGTCCATCCGCCTCTTATATAGATAGGAGGTGACGGCCGATTAAACAACACACAATCGAACAAATCTATCTACATCTTTTACCTTTAGTTTTCCTTCTCCCCTATTCTTCTTCTTCCTCATTCTTCGTTCGTTCCTCTTCATTGCTGGGCGGCGAACCTCGAGGCCCTAGGGGCAGTCAGGCCAACCTAGGGCAGCCCATAGCCACCGCGCGCCTTGACGGGTTCCCTCCCGGGCGTTTAGGGTTTCGGGTGTACAAAAGCACCAGCAGGATTGTCTTGCGTACCGCGCTTCCGGACGGGTCTCCTTCGGCGTGAGCTGCGGTGCATCACCCCGTGCGTTTGAGGTACACGGTGACGTGTTCGTGTGCGAACAGGAGTGACTCTTTGTTGCATGTTGAGGGATTGTTATATGATCTAATTATGTTATCCTTGTTGAGAGAACTTGCACTAGAGAAAGTATGAACCCTAGGCCTTGTTCCGAAGCATTGCAATATCGTTTTCGCTAACTTTTACCACTTGCTACCTTGCTATTTTTATATTTTCAGATTACAAAAACCTATATATATCATCCATATTGCACTTGTATCACCATGTCTTCGCCGAACTAGTGTACCTATACAATTTACCATTGTATTGGGTGTGTTGGGACACAAGAGACTCTTTGCTATTTGGTTGTAGGGTTGTTTGAGAGAGACCATCTTCATCCTACGCGTCCCACAGATTGATAAACCTTAGGTCAACCACTTGATGGAAATTTGCTACTGTCCTACAAACCTCTGCACTTGGAGGCCCAACAACGTCTACAAGAAGAAGGTTGTGTAGTAGATATCATGAATTCTTTGGCATTAACGCACATAATTCAAACTGAAACAGTCGATGCATGAAAAAGTGCACAAAATGATCTGGAAAATCATGCTTGTGGTACTTAGTACTTTTTCAAGGATACGTGTGGAAAGAGTGAAGCACAAACATGTTGTTTATTCGTTTTCCAACTATAGAAAAATGAACAACATGCTTGAAAAACATGACGCGTGGCATGGAGTCATGGTATGGCCTCACCATGCCCTGGTAAAAATTTGAGAAGGTTTGGCATATGTCATCATGCATGCTCTTCATAAATCAAAGCACCATCGGGGAAGTTTCATGGTTTCAAGAGGGAAATCACCAAGACATAAGGGGAATCCAAATTTCCTTTGTTGTTTGTATTTCAGTTTTTTTCTACATTCAACATACCCCCTCCAATGCACCGTGTTCAAATTTGGCACTTTTCTAGGCTCATTTACTGTATTTACTCCATGTGCGTTTTCTCGGCACTAATGCACATAATTTGAATTCAAACAACTGTTGCATGAAAAACTGCATAAAACGGTCTGGAAGATCATTCTCATGGTATTTAGTATTTTTTTCATACCTTTTAGAAGGAATGGGTAGTGATTTCAAGGATATGTGTGGCAAGAGGGAACCACAAATGTGTCATTTATTGGTTATTCAACTATAGAAAAATGAAAAACATAACGCTTGGCATGGTGCCATGGTATGGCCTCACCATGCCCTTGTAAATATTTTAGACGGTTTGACTTATGGCCTCATGCACACTCTTCATAAATCAAACCATCACCGGGGAAGTTTCATGGTTTCGGGAGGGAAATAACCATGATTGAAGGGGAATAAAAATTTCCTTTGTGGTTTGTGCTTCATTTTTTTTCTACAAACAACATACACCCTCCAATGCACCGTCTTAAAATTTGGCCCTTTCTGGGCTCATTTACTATATTTAGTCCATTATGTCCGTTTTCTAGGCATTAATGCACATAATGGAAATTCAGAGAATTGGTGCATGAAGAAGTCTTAAAAGGTATGGAAATCATGCTTGTGGTGTTTGGTTGTTTTCCATGCCTTTTAGAGGAAATGGGCATAGATTTCAAGGATATGTGTAGCAAGAGTGAACCACAAATACGTCATTTATTGGTTTTCAACTATAGAAAAATGAAAAACATGATGCCTGGTATGGTGCCATGGTTTGACCTCACCATGCCCTGGTAAATATTTTAGAAGGATTGACTTATGCCGTCATGCACACTCTTCAGAAACTGAACCATCACTGGGGAAGTTTCATGGTTTCGAGAGAGAATCACCAAGATTGAAGTGGCATCCAAATTTCCTTCGCCGTTTGTACTTATCTTTTTTCTACGATCAACATACCCCTCCAATGCACCATGTTCAAATTTGCCACTTTTCAGGGATCATTTACTATATTTTGGCCATTATGTTAATTGTCTAGGCACTAATGCACATAATTCAAATTCAGACAATCGGTGCATGAAGAAGTGCACAAAAATGATTTGGAAAATGATGGTCGTGGTATTTAGTATTTTTTTCACGCCTTTTAGAAGGAATAGGCAGAGATTTCAAGGATATGAGTGTCAAGAGTCAACCACAAATGTCTTATTTATTGGTCACTGAACTATAAAAAAAACATGATCCCTGGCATGGGCAGATACGTCTCCGTCGTATCTATAATTTTTTATTGTTCCATGTCAATATTATACAACTTTCATATACTTTTGGCAACTTTTTATACTATTTTTGGGACTAACATATTGATCCAGTGCCCAGTGCCACTTCCTGTTTGTTGCATGTTTTTTGTTTCACAGAAAATCCATATCAAACGGAGTCCAAAAGCGATAAAAACTTACGGAGATTTATTTGGAATATATATGATTTTTGGGAAAAAGAATCAATGCAAGAAGATGCACGAGGGGGCCACAAGGCAAGGGGGCGCGCCCCAGGGGGAAGGGCGCACCCTGGACCCTTGTGGCAACCCCGTATCGCAGTTGGTGCCCTTCTTCTGGCGCAAGACAGCTAGAATCCAGATAAAAATTGTGTTAAAATTTCAGCCCAATCGGAGTTACGCATCTGCGGGAATTTAAGAAACGGTGAAAGGCCAGAATCTGGTATCGCAGAAATAGAAGGAAACACACACACACAGAGACGCACACACACACACACACACACACACACACACACAGAGAGAGAGAGAGAGAGAGAGAGAGAGAGAGAGAGAGAGATCCAATCTCGGAGGGGCTCTCGCCCCTCCGCCGCCATGGAGGCCATGGACCAGAGGGGAAACCCTTCTCCTATCTAGGGGGGGAGGGTCAAGGAAGAATAAGAAGGAGGGGGCTCTCTCCCCCTCTCTCCCAGTGGCGCCGGAACAACGTCGGGGCCATCATCGTGACGGTGATCTACACCAACAACTTCGGCGCCGTCATCACCAACTCTCTCCCCCTCTATGCAAAAGTGTAACACCTCTTCTCTCCGCTGTAATCTCTACTTAAACATGGTGCTCAACGCTATATATTATTTCCCAATGATGTATGGCTATCCTATGAAGTTTGAGTAGATCTGTTTTGTCCTATGGGTTCATTGATGATCGTGATTGGTTTGAGTTGCATGTTTTACTATTGGTGTGTAACATCCCAAATTTTCAATTTGGAATGTTATACATAGGTCATTCATGCATATCATATTTTTACTTCATTGTTGCTTTGCGATCCTCAAAATTCTAAGCAACTCAAGGACCCACGGAGAGAGTTGGGGATTTCACGTTTTTCATATTTGAATTTTATCAAATATCGAAACAAGGATCACTTTGGTTTTAATTATTTTTCCCTCCGAAAATATTTCATGTTAAAATATAAGAGAGTAGATAATATGACTTCTCCAAAATAAAGGGAATATTGGAGGAAAAATATTAAAATCAAATAAATAATATTTTTGGACTTTTATTGCTATTTTATTTGAATTAGGAAAATATGCGTTTTTCAAAATTGCATTAGAGGCCCAAATAAATGTTCACTTTGTCGCAATATTGTTAGAGGACCGCAAAAATTTATTTCAGGACTTTTGGACTCTGTTTAGTATTTATTTTATTTGTTTTTCCGCGTCAGGTTTAAAAAAAGTTGCACCGACCTAACGGGCCGTAACCGACCCGGACTCCCGCCGGGGGCAGGCTTTATAAGCCGGCCGCCCCGAGGCCCCAGCCCACCAAGCCGCCCGTCGCCCCAAACCCTAGCCCACGCCGCCGCTTCGATCCGCAAGACCGCCGTCTTTGCCGCCCGCCGCCCGTCGTCGTCGTCGCCGCCGCCGCCCGAGCCTCCGCCACCACCGACCGCCGCCGCCGAAGTCGCCGACGCTGCCGCCGGAGCCTCGCCGGAGGTAGCCGCCGCCGCCGTTCCTTGTTGTTTTTTTTCGGTTAACCGTTCGGTTTTTTTAAACCCTAGATCTAGTTTTTTTTAATTAGATCGGTTCGTTCGGTTTTTTTTTTCTCGGTTCGGTTATTTAGCGAATGTTTGTTCGTTCGTTCATTTTAACGAACGTTGTTCATCCGTTATCCGCAGACAGCGAATGTTCGTTCGTTAGCATGTTCGTCAGTTTTCTTTTTCTAGGGTTTTTCCGTGATTATTTTCGATCGTGATTTCTGCCCTAATTTTCGTTTTAGTTTATCATTTCGCTCGTTTATCCAAATCAGGTGAAACAAGCGCCTAGATCTTCGTCTCAAAGTCCTCTATCGTTTTAACCAACTTGAACTATATTTTGGTACTGTAAAATTTGACTTTACTCCAGATTAGTAAACGGATCTTGTTTCTTTCGTAGTTTGAGTTTCGTTGCTCCATTTGATTTGATTCTTTTTGCAAACCGGAGTTCTTCAGTTGAACTTTCTGGTTAGATCTTATTATTTGAGTTTTACCCATGCATCTTTGCTTGATTGCTTATGTATGCTCTTGTTTGTTTATGATAGAATTCCCAGAGTGCAAAGCGTGCTACTACGAGTCACGAGGTTTTGCGGATCGTCACCAAGGCAAGTAACACTTTGATTATACCCCTTTCATACCCAGTTTTATGCATTAGTTCCACCCTGACACATTGCATGAGTAGGATCTCTTAACATGTGGGTATTTGAGAAGTAGATGATGAGGTAGAACCAATTGCTCTGTTTATTATAACCCCGAGTTACTTCTACGTTATGCTTATATTGCCCTGCTATGCTCGTAGACGTGGATTGGGGTTGAGTGAATCCATGATAAATGTGAGTTGTTAATTAATGGTTCAACTTAAGGTGGCAACTTTAATACACCTCTGGGTGGATTGCTTGTGGGCACCTGGAGAATCCAGTGTTGTCCTAGGATATCCCGGAGTACCCGTGTGATCATCCTACGGTCCGCCACCCAGGCTCAAAGGGATCATAAGATTATTCATGCTAGAAACTTCCGTGTGCAGCCACAAGCCATTATGGGTTCTGGCATAGTTGAGTATGTTGCGTGACCTCTTTCAGTGGTAGGCTAGAAGATGTAGAGGGAAAGTAGGTGTAACTGCCTACCCAGAGTAAAGAGTTAGTGTTTCTGAAAGACTGCGTCTCATTCATCCATTTCTCAAACACCATGTAGTGCGAGAAATCAAACGGAGGAGATCGAGTCTTGTGGGGAAAAGTGCGCAAACCTCCGCACAGTGTATAAACTAATCATGGTTAGCCGTGACCCCCGTTATGGACATCTTCAGTATCTGGTACTTGAATTATTGATTTGAGTTGATCTCTCTAAATTAATTTTTTGGGATGATAATGACTACTTTAATTGGGATTGAGTTGGAGGAACCATCTCAATGATGTTTAACCACCATGAAATAAAATATATTCCTTTGTTGTAGGGAAAAATTGGCTTTTCGCACAAACAATATAACCATAGAGCCTCCACCAGCCATATATGCATGTAGTGATAGCATTTATCTATTCATTGCTCTACTGTGTTATATTGCCAGCATATTCCATGTGCTGACCCGTTTCGGGCAGGAACATATCAAGTTGCAGACTTTTCAGACGACGAGTATGGTGCCATAGGTCGTTTGTCATGCACTTGGCTATGCCGTTGGAGTTGATGGACTCACTTTATCCTCCAAGCCTTCTGATGTTATCTTATTTAGATGGCCTTAAGCCATATTTATTATAATAAGTTCTCTTTTGAGACATTTGATGTAATAAGTGCGTGATTCCTACTCTGTTATAAATCCATTCGAGTACTGTGTGTGTCAGCATTACCGATCCAGGGATGACACTGAAGCACAGAGATTTGATTGTCTGAGGTCGGGTCGCTACAAGATGGTATTAGAGCACACGCTGAATGTAGGACACGGCCACTAAGATGAGCCATAGGTCACTCTTCTCTACTCATTTCTGACTCCTCTCCATTTTCTACTCTATAGGATGGTGGACTCAAGGAACAAGTTTGCACAACCGGATGAAGACACACCTTTTGGGAGACAATTGAAGGAAGTCACTAGGTACCTGAATATCGGAATACAAAGCTTCACCGGAACCTACACCGCGACTTTAATAGAAGAGGAACATTGGATGATCTGATTTCAAGTTCCAGGAAGGACATTCACGCCAGTCAATGAGCCCATAGGGTTTTCCTTTGATGCCCCAACCTGGAGTTTAGGTAAGAGCATGGCAGCCCACATCACCATGGGACGCATGGGCGAATTTTGTCACAAGGATCTTAAGGACACCATCTACCAGATATGTGCGCGCCGAGACAAGCAATGGGAGATGATCAGCACAAGGAAGGACAGGTCCATTGCAGCTTTCATCTAGGAGTTAAACCAACACATTCGACGCCAGGAGAACCAGATGTGCGCAGGCATGATAGATTTGAAGAAGGCGATGACTAGGATCACAAAGCTAGAAGAGGAACTCTAGTCTACAGGCGATGGATATGAGGAGGAAATGACGATACTCATGGAGAAGAATGATTACCTGACAAGGAAGCTAGGAGTTTTTATGGGAGACCCCGCGCTAGGAGGAGAAGAAGACGAACCCAAGGAGATTCGTTCTGAAGACTACATCATCATCGATGACACCGACTCTGACCCCGATGATAGTGACGACGACTATGAAGACGAAGATGGAGCAGATATCATGGAGTCTTCCACCGATCAAAATTTCTAGATGACCACCATATGATTAGTAGTCTTTCCCCATGTATATAGTAGTAGTCCGAGCACTTTTGTAACGATAGTTCTAGACTGATTGTATGCCCTTGCTTAAGTGATTGAGTGATATGATATGATTGTGTTTGTCTCATGTGCATATGGGTAGTGCTTTCTCACTAGACCTCATTCTATTCTAATCTCTCCCCTCTAAACCCATCAGATGCCTCCGAGACGTGACACCAGATTTGTCTTCCCACCTGAGATCACCCAGTTGATCTAGGAGCAGAATGTCTTGATGCAGATATTAGTCCAGAACCAAGGCAACAACAACAACAACAACAACCCGCCTCCAGTTGACAACTTAGCTCGTTTTCTGAGGTTGCAGCCGCCGGTGTTTTCCAGTAGCACCGGGCCAATAGTTGCGGATGACTGGCTACACAGGATTGGAAGGGAGTTGACCACCGCAGGTTGCACAGATGCAGAGAAGGTGCATTTTGCCCCACATTAGTTGGATGGACCAGCAGCCTCATGGTGGGAGAATTACACATCCACTTTCCCTATAGCCAATATCACTTGGGATCAGTTTCAGCAAGCATTCCGCACAGCCCATGTCTCAACCGGAGCTATGAGCATGAAGAAGCGTGTTTTTCGCAATTTGCGCTAGGGAAATCGTACTGCGGCTCAGTACGTAGATGAGTTTAGTAAGCTATCTCGTTATGCCCCAGATGATGTGGCCCCAGATGCCGCGAAGCAGGAGAAGTTTATGGAAGAACTTGAGATGAGCATGCAATTGATGGTCGCAACATTTATCAGCTACCAGGAGTTGGTAGAAAAGGCTCTTATGATTGAAGGGAAGCAACAACAGATTGAGAGCCGCAAAAGGAAGTACGGACAAGGGAAGTACAATTCAGGAGCACAGCAGAAGCCTCGTTTTACCCCGAACTCGGGAGGATATACCCATAACCATGGAGGCCACACTCACGATGGAGGATCTTCCCATAACCACAATGGCCCCAAGAATGGGAATGGGAGTGGAGCAAGCAGCAATCAGAACCGCTCCAACCCAGCCACACCCGCCAAGAAGGATCTAAGTCACATTACTTGTTTCAAGTGCGGGAATACTAGACACTATGCCACTGAGTGCCCTGAAGCAAAGAATGGGAACGGCAATGGAAGATCTGGGAAGAAGACCAACCCTTTAAACAGGGGACAAGTGAACCACATGGACGTGGAGGAGGTTGAAGAGCAGCCTGATGCAGTTATCGGTAAGTTTTTCGTTAAGTCATTTACCGCAATTGCTCTTTTTGATACTGGTGCATCGCATTCATACATTTCAAGGGGATTCACGGATAAATATAAGTTGCCCACCAAAGTACTTAGGACACCTATGTTAGTACGCTCACTAGGAGCATAGTATATGGCAAGTCAAGGATGTTTTCAGATACCATTGGAAGCCATGTTTTTTCCTCAAACCTGATAATTTTGGAGTCACAAGGACTGGTGTGATACTAGGAATGGATTGGCTATCAATGCATGGGGGAAACATCAATTGCGCCAGTAAGTCGATTTTACTCACCACCCCGGAGGCAAAAAGGATCAAGTATGTATCCAGGCATGCGCCGAGGAGGACCCAAGTGAATTCTCTCACGGGAGTTTAAGGAGGAAGTGCCTGTAGTGAAGGATTACCCACATGTATTTCCAGAGGAGCTACCAGGAATGCCGCCGGATCGAAACATCGAGTTTTTGATAGAGCTGTTGTCAGGCACCGGACCGATATCAAAGAGACCATAACGGATGCCCGCAAATGATCTGGAGGAAATTAGGAAGTAGATTAAGGAGTTATTGGAGAAAGGTTACATCCGACGAAGTTCATCACCATGGGGAGCCCCAGTGCTCTTGGTTGAGAAGAAGGATGGATCGTTAAGGATGGTTGTTGATTATCGTGCGTTGAACAAAGTGACGATCAAGAACAAGCACCCACTGCTGATGATCAATCATTTGTTTGACCAGCTGCAAGGAGCTAAAGTGTTTTCGAAGATCGATCTGCGATCGGGATATCACCAGCTGAAGATTCAAGAAAATGATATACCTAAGATAGTTTTCACCACAAGGTATGGGCTATATGAGTATACGGTTATGCCATTTGGATTGACTAACGCCCCTGTCTATTTTATGAGCATGATGAACAGGGTATTCATGGAGTTCTTGGATTAGTTTGTAGTGGTGTTCATTGATGATATCTTGGTATACTCGAAGAATGAAGAGGAACACAAGGAGCATTTATGCTTAGTTCTCGAGAAGCTCAGGGAACATCAGTTATATGCCAAGTTCAGCAAATGTGAGTTTTGGTTGAAGGAAGTTGGATTTCTTGGACATGTTATATCAGGAGAAGGTATAGCAGTGGATCCTACCAAGGTCCAGTCAGTCACTGAGTGGTTGGCACCCACATCAGTTGGAGAGATCCTCGGTTTTCTTGGACTCGCGGGATACTATCGGAGATTCATTGAGAATTTTTCCAAGATTGCGAAGCCCATGACGGCATTGTTGAAGAAGGAGACCAAGTTCCATTGGACTGAAGAATGTGAAGCAAGTTTCCAGGAGTTGAAGAAACGTTTGACTGTAGCTCCAGTGCTGATTCTGCCGGATATACGCAAGGATTTCCAAGTGTATTGCGACGCCTCTCGCTTAGGACTTGGAGGACTACTTATGCAAGACAGAATAGTTGTTTCGTATGCCTCACGTCAACTTCGACCGCCTGAGTTGAATTATGCCACACATGATTTGGAGTTAGCAGCTGTAGTGCATGCGCTCAAGACCTGGAGACATTATCTTATTGGAAACCATTGTGATCTGTACACGGATCACAAGAGTTTGAAGTACATTTTTACTCAGAAGGAGTTGAACCTTAGGCAGAGGAGATGGTTGGAGCTCATAAAGGATTATGATATGAAGTTGCACTATCATCCAGGAAAGGCCAATGTCGTAGCAGATGCTTTGAGCCGGAAGAGTTATGTCAATACCCTCGTAAGCGGAGGATTGCCAAAGGAGTTAGCAGAAGATCTCAAGGAGCTTCGTTTGGAGATCGTCCCTAGAGGTTTTGTTGCAGCATTGGAGGTTCAATCAATGTTATTGGGAAAGATTCGAGAAGCTCAGAAGGATGACCAAGAAATTGCCAAGATAAAGGAGAAGATGGGTGAAGGAAAAGCCAAAGGTTTTCGTGAGGATGAGAACGACACCTTGTGGTTTGAGGACCGTGTATATGTGCCCAATAATGCAGAGATCAGGAAGTTTATACTACAGGAAGCTCATGACTCGCCATACTCGATACACCCCGGAAACACCAAAATGTATTTGTATTTGAAGGAGCGTTTCTGGTGGACTGGTATGAAGAAACACATTGCTGAGTATGTAGCCCTATGTGACGTATGTCAGAGAGTGAAGGCCGAACATCAGAAGCCAGCAGGATTACTGCAGCCTATGCCGATACCCGAATGGAAGTGGGACAAGCTTGGCATGGATTTCATCACCGGATTACCCAGGACCTGATTAGGATATGATTCTATCTGGGTAGTAGTGGATCGCTTGACCAAAGTAGCTCACTTTATCCCAGTGAACACCACTTATACAAGCGCAAAGTTGACCAAGATATGTATGACCATGATCATATGTCTGCACGGAGTTCCGAGGACCATCGTATCAGATAGAGGAACACGTTTACTTCAAAGTTTTGGCACCAACTGCACCAGACTTTGGGTACCAGGCTAGAGTTCAGTACAGCCTTTCATCCGCAGACAGATGGACAGACGGAGAGAGTCAATCAGATTCTGGAGGACTTGAGAGCTTGTGCACTAGATTATGGATCTAGTTGGGATGACAACTTGCCCTACACGGAATTCTCGTACAACAATAGCTACCAGGCCAGTTTGAAGATGGCACCGTTCGAAGCCTTGTATGGAAGAAGATGCCGAATACCATTGATGTGGGATGAAGTTGGAGACCGTCAGTTGTTTGGACCGGATTTGATTAAAGAGTCGAAAGAGAAGGTTAAGCTGATTCGAGATAGACTGAAGGTAGCTTAGTCCAAACAGAAGAGCTATGCAGACTCAAAATGCAAGGAGGTAGTCTATGAAATCGGAGACAGAGCGTATCTCCGTGTGTCACCACTGCAAGGAGTTAAACGTTTTGGAGTTAAGGGAAAGTTAGCCCCGAGATTTGTAGGACCATACCGAGTTTTGGAACACATGGGAGAGGTTGCCTACAAGTTGGTGTTACCCGAAGGATTGTTAGGAGTTCATGATGTGTTTCACGTTTCCCAGTTAAAGAAGTGCCACGCAGAGATGGCCGATATTCCTTTAAGAGACACAGTGCCCCTGGAAGCAATTCAGTTCGATAGTGATTTGACATATGAGGAGAAACCTGTCAGGATTCTCGAGTTTGCCAGCCGAGTTACTCGCAGCAAGGTTATAAAGTTTTGCAAATTTCAGTGGAGCCACCATACCGAGGATTAAGCCACCTGGGAACGAGAGGATGACCTACGCAAAGACCACCCACACCTATTTTCTAGCCAACCCGAATCTCGAGGACGAGATTCATCTTAAGGGGGGGGGGGGGGTAGGTTTGTAACATCCCAAATTTTCAATTTGGAATGTTATACATAGGTCATTCATGCATATCATTTTTTTACTGCATTGTTGCATTGCAATCCTCGAAATTTTAAGCAACTCAAGGAACCACGGAGAGAGTTGGGGATTTCACGTTTTTCATATTTAAATTTTATCAAATATTGAAACAAGGATCACTTTGGTTTTAATTATTTTTCCCTTCGAAAATATTTCATATAAAAATATAAGAGAGGAGATAATATGACTTCTCCAAAATAAAGGGAATATTGGAGGAAAATATCAAAATCAAATAAATAATATTTTTGGACTTTTATTGCTATTTTACTTGAATTAGGAAAAATATGCGTTTTTCAAAATTGCATTAGGGGCCCAAATAAATGTTCACTTTGTCCGCAATATTATTGGCGGACCGTGAAAATTTATTTCAGGATTTTTGGACTCTGTTTAGTACTTCTTTTATTTGCTTTTCCACGTCAGGTTTTTTTTAAAAAGTTGCACCGACCTAACGGGCCATAACCGACCCGGACTCCCGTCGGCGGCAGGCTTTATAAGTCGGCCGCCCCGAGGCCCCAGCCCACCAAGCCGCAAGCCGCCCGCCGCCCCAAACCCTAGCCCGCGCTGCCGCCTCGATCCACGCCTTGCCGCCCGCCACCGCTTGATTAAATCGTCGTTGTTGCCGAGCGGCGGCCGTCCGCCCGCGCCGCCACCACCGACCGCCGCCGTCGAGTCGCCCGCCGCCGTCTCTCGCCGCCATCGGAGCCTCGCCAGAGGTATCCGCCGCCGTTCTTCGTTTTTTTCGGTTAACCGTTCGGTTTTTTTGAAATCCTAGATCTAGTTTTCTTTAATTAGATCGGTTCGTCCGGTTTTTTTATCGGTTCGGTTATTCAGCGGACGTTCATCAGTTCTTGCCTTTTAACGAACGTTGTTCATCCGTTAGCCGTAGACAGCGAACGTTCGTTCATTAGCCTGTTCGTCAGTTTTCTTTTTCCAGGGTTTTTCATTATTTCCGATCGCAATTTCTGCCCTAATTTTCGTTTTAGTTTATCTTTTTGCTCATTTATCCAAATTAGGTGAAACAAGCGCCTAGATCTTCTCTCGAAGTCCTCTTTCTGTTTAACCAACTTGAACAAGATTTTTGGTACTATAAAATTTGACTTCAGTCCAAATTAGTAAAGGATCTTGTTTCTTTCGTAGTTTGAGTTTCGTTGCTCCGTTTGATTTGATTCTTTTTGCAAACCGGAGTTCTTTAGTTGAACTTTCTGGTTAGATATTATTATTTGAGTTTTAACCGTGCATATTTTCTTGATTGCTTATGTATGCTCTTGTTTATTTACAATATAATTGCCTGAGTGCGAAGCGTGCTACTATGAGTCACTAGGTTTTGCAGATCGTCAGCAAGGCAAGTAAAACTTTGATCATACCCCTTTCATACCCAGTTTTTTTGCATTAGTTCCACCCTCAGACATCGCACGAGTAGGATCTCTTAACATGTGGGTATTTGGGAAGTAGATGATGAGGTAGAACCTATTTCCCTATTTATTATCAAACCCCTGGGAGTTACTTCTACTTTATGCTTATATTGCCATGCTATGCTCGTAGACGTGGATTGGGGTTGAGTGAATCCATGATAGATGCGAGTTGTTAATTAATGGTTCAACTTAAGGTGGCAACTTTAATACACCTCTGGGTGGATTGCTTGTGGGCACCTGGAGAATCCAGTGTTGTCCTATGATATCCAGGAGTACTCGTGTGATCATCCTACGGTCCGCCACCCAGGCTCAAAGGATCATAAGATTATTCATGCTAGAAACTTCCGTGTGCAGCCACAAGCCATTATGGGCTCTGGCATAGTTGAGTATGTTGCGTGACCTCTTTCAGTGGCAGGCTAGCAGATGTAGAGGGAAAGTAGGTGTAACTGTCTACCCAGAGTAAAGAGTTAATGTTTCTGAAAGACTGTGTCTCGGTCATCCGTTTCTCAAACACCATGTAGTGCGAGAAATCAAACAGAGGAGATCGTGTCTTGTGGGGAAAAGTGCGCAAACCTCTGCAGAGTGTATAAACTAATCATGGTTAGCCGTGTCCCTGGTTATGGACATCTTGAGTATCTGGTACTTGAATTATTGATTTGATCTCATCACTCTAAATTAATTTGTTGGGATGATAATGACTACTTTAATTGGGATTGAGTTGGAGGGACCTTCTCAATGATGTTTCAACCACCATGATAGTTAAATAAAATCTATTCCTTTGTTGTAAGAAAAAATTGGCTTTTCGCAAAAACAATATAACCATAGAGCCTCCACCAGCCGTATATGCATGTAGTGATAGCATTTATCTGTTCATTCCTCTACCATGTTATATTGCCAACATATTCCATGTGCTGACCCATTTCAGGCTGCAATATACTCCCTCTGTTCCAAAATAGATGACCCAATTTTGTACTAACTTTAGTACAAAGTTGGGTCATCTACTTTGGAACGGAGGGAGTATCATGTTGTAGACTTTTCAGACGATGAGTAAGGTGTCATAGGTCGTTTGTCATGCACTCAGCTATGTCGTTGGAGTTGATGGACTCTCTTTATCCTCCAAGCCTTCTGATGTTATCTTATTTAGATGGCCTTAAGCCATATTTATTGTAACAAGTTCTATTTTTGAGACATTCGATGTAATAAGTGTGTGATTGCTACTCTGTATAAATCCATTCGAGTACTGTGTGTGTCAGCATTACCGATCCAGGGATGAAACTGAAGCATAGAGGTTTGATTGTCTGAGGTTAGGTCGCTACATGGTATTGTCCAATGGTGCTCTCCGTGTCGCGCAAGCGTGAGGGATCCCCGTTGTAGGGTTCACAATTTGTTCATGGTTTGCTTATTGTCTATGTTGCCTGAGTGATAGAAACACAAACACGGTTAAGTGGGTTATGGCGTATGGGAATAAACATGACTTGATACTTTAATGCTATGGTTGGGTTTTACCTTAATGACCTTTAGTAGTTACGGATGTTTGCTAGAGTTCCAATCGTAAATGCATATGATCCAAGAAGAGAAAGTAGGTTAGCTTATGCCTCTCCTTTATATAAAATTGCAATAATGATTATCGGTCAAGTTATCGATTGCCTAAGAACAAATAACTTTCTCGTGACAAAAAGCTCTCTACTAAAACTAACTTAGTTGTTTCTTTATCTAAACAGCCCCTATCTTTTATTTACATGCTCTTTATTATCTTGCAAACCTATCCTATCACACCTACAAAGTACTTCTAGTTTCATAATTGTTCTGGGTAAAGTGAACGTTAAGCGTGCGTAGAGTTGTATCGGTACTCGATAGAACTTGAGGGAATATTTGTTCTACATTTAGCTCCTCGTTGGCTCCGACACTCTTACTTATCGAGAAAGACTACAATTGATCCCCTATACTTGTGGGTTATCAGGTGCCACGGTATGACCTCACCCTGCTATGGTAAATTTTTAGATGGTTTGGCCAATGTCGCCATGCACGCGCTTCATGAATCCAGCCATCATCGGGAAGTTTCATGGTTTCGAGAGGAAAATCAATAAGATTAAAGGGAATCCAAATTTCCTTCGCCATTTGAACTTCAGTTTTTTCATCGACGAACATACCCCTTCCAATGCACCATGTTCAAATTTGGCACTTTTCTGGACTCATTTGCTATATTTACTCCATTACGTGCATTTTCTTGGCATTAATGCATAATTAAAATTCAGAAAATCGTTGCATGAAAATGAACACAAAAACGTTCTGGAAAATCCTGCTCGTGGCAGTTAGCAATTTTTCATGACTTTTACAAGGAATGGGTAGAGATTTCAGGGATATGTGTGGCAAGATTCAACCACAAACGTGTCATTTATTGGTTTTTCAACTACAGAAAAATGAAAAACAAGCCTGATAAACATGACAGATGGCATGGAGCCATGGTATGGCCTCACTGTGCCTTGGTAAAAACTTGAGAAGGTTTGGCATATGTCATCATGCAAGCTCTTCATAAATCGAACCACCACACGGGAAGTTTCATGGTTTTAATAGGGAAATAACCAAAATTGAATGGGAATCCAAATTTCCTTCGCCTTTTGTATTTCAGTTTTTTCTACGATGAACATACCCCATCCAATGCACCATCTTCAAATTTCACCCTTTTACGGGCTCATTTACTATATTTAGACCATCGTGTCAATTTTCTAGTTATTAATGCACATAAGTCAAATTCAGACAATCGGTTCATGAAAAAGCGCACAAAAACAGTCTGGAAAATCATGCTTTCTCTATTTAGTAATTTTGCAAGCCTTTTAGAGGGAAGGGTCACAGATTTCAAGAATATGTGTGGCAAGAGTCAACCACAAATGTGTCATTTATTCATTTTTCAACTATAAAAATTGAAAACATGAATGAAAAACATGATCCCTGGCATGGTGCCATGGTATGTCCTCACCATGTTATGGTAAATTTTTAAGATGGTTTGGATAATGTTGTCATGCACGCTCTTCACATATCGAACCATCAACCGAGAAGTTTCCTGGTTTCGAGAGGAAAATCACTAAGATTGAAGGGGAATCCAAATTTCTTTCGCCGTTTGTACTTCAGTTTTTTCTACGATCAACGTACCCCCTCCAGTGCACCGTGTTCAAATTTGGCACATTTCTGGGCTCATTTCCTATATTTAGGCCATTATGTGAATTCTTTGGCATTAACGCACATAATTCAAATTCAAACAGTCGATGCATGAAAAAGTGCACAAAACGATCTGCAAAATCATGCTCGTGGTACTTAGTATTTTTTTCATGCCTTTTAGAATGAATGGGCGGAGATTTCAAGGATACGTGTGGAAAGAGTGAAGCACAAATGTGTCATTTATTTGTTTTCCAACTATAGAAAAATGGAAAACATGCTTGAAAAACATGACGCCTGGCATGGAGTCATGGTATGGCCTCACCATGCCCTGGTAAAAATTTGAGAAGGTTTGTCATATCTCATCATGCATGTTCTTCATAAATCAAACAAGCACCGGGGAAGTTTCATGGTTTCAAGAGGGAAATCACCAAGACATAAGGGGAATCCAAATTTCCTTTGTCGTTTGTACTTCAGTTTCTTTCTACATTCAACATACCCCCTCCAATGCACTGTGTTCAAATCTGGCACTTTTCTGGGCTCATTTACTATATTTACTCCATGTGCATTTTCTCGGCACTAATGCACATAATTCAAATTCAGACAATTGTGGCATGAAAAACTGCATAAAATGGTCTGGAAGATCATTCTCGTGGTATTTAGTATTTTTTTCATGCCTTTTAGAAGGAATGGGTGATACGTCTCAAACGTATCTATAACTTTTGATTGCTCCATGCTATATTATCTTCTGTTTTGGACATTATTTGGGTTTATTATTCACTTTTATATTATTTTGGGACCAACCTATTAACCGGAGGCCCAGCCCAGAATTGCTGTTTTTTGCCTATTTCAGAGTTTCGCAGAAAAAGAATATCAAACGGAGTCCAAACGGAATGAAACCTTCGGGAACGTTATTTTTGGAACGAACATCATCGAGGAGACTTGGACCCTACGTAAAGGAAGCTTCGAGGAAGCCACGAGGTAGGGGGGCGCGCCTACCCCCCACCAGGCACGCCCTCCACCCTCGTGGGCCCCACGTTGCTCCACCGACGTACTCCTTCCTCCTATATATACCTCACGCACCCCAAGCGATCAGATATGGAGCCAAAACCTAATTCCACTTGCCGCAACCTTACACTCCACGAGATCCCATCTTGGGGCATGTTAGGAGCTTCACGGAGGGGCATCAATCACGGAGGGCTTCTACATCAACACCATAGCCTCTCCGATGAAGTGTGAGTAGTTTACCTCAGACCTTCGGGTCCATAGTTAGTAGCTAGATGGCTTCTTCTCTCTTTTTGGATCTCAATACAATGTTCTCCCCCTCTCTCGTGGAGATCTATTCGATGTAATCTTATTATGCGGTGTGTTTCTTGAGATTGATGAATTGTGGGTTTATGATCAAGTTTATCCATGAACAATATTTGAAACTTCTGAATTCTTTTATGTATGATTGGTTATCTTTGCAAGTCTCTTCGAATTATCAGTTTGGTTTGGCCTACTAGATTGATCTTTCTTGCAATGGGAGAAGTGCTTAGCTTTGGGTTCAATCTTGCGGTGTCCTTTCCCAGTGACAGTAGGGGAAGCAAGGCACGTATTGTATTGTTGCCATCGAGGATAACAAGATGGGGTTTTTATCATATTGCGTAAATTTATCCCTCTACATCATGTCATCTTTCTTAAGGTGTTACTCTGTTCTTATGAACTTAATACTCTAGATGCATGCTGGATAGCGGTCGATGTGTGGAGTAATAGTAGTAGATGCAGGCAGGAGTCGGTCTACTTGTCTTGGATGTGATGCCTATATACATGATCATACCTAGATATTCTCATAACTATGCTCAATTCTGTCAATTGCTGAACAGTAATTTGTTCACCCACCATAAAATACTTACGATTTTGAGATAAGCCACTAGTGAAACCTATGGCCCCCGGGTCTATCTTCATCATACTAATCTTCCAACCCTTAGTTATTTCCGTTGCCTTTTTACTTTGCTTTTATTTTACTTTGCATGTTTATCATAAAAATACAAAAAATATTATCCTATCATTTCTATCAGATCTCACTCTCGTAAGTGACCGTGTAGGGATTAACAACCCCTTATCGCGTTGGTTGCGAGGATTTATTTGTTTTGTGTAGGTGTTGTTCGCACACGAACACGTCACCGTGTACCTTCGACGCCGGGGGTGATGCACCGCAGCTCACGTCGAAGGAGACCCGCCGAAGCGCTGCATAAGACAATCCGGGCGCTTTGTAGACCGAAACCCCACACGCCCGGGAGGGACCCGTCGGTAGCGGCGGCTATGGGCTGCCCTAGGTCGGCCTGACCGCCCCTAGGGCTTCGAGGTTCGCCGCCCTGCAATGAAGAAGAACGAACGAAGAACGAGGAAGAAGAAGAACTAGGATTAAGGAGAAAAGATAAAAGATAAAAAGTGGTAGATGAATTGATCGATTGTGTGTTGTTCAATCGGCCGTCACCCCTTGGGTATATAAGAGGCGGCTGGACTTCCCGTGCAAGGAAAAGGCTTGGATTCACGTCCAAAACCCTAGTCAAATTCGGATTGATTTTGTCCGAACTTTCCAAAACTGTTCGGTTTAAACTGGCTGCACCTTGCGGGTCTTTTTTGTGGTGGTAAACGATCTCGGATGGAAACGAGCCCAAAAGCAATCTTGACAGTTTCGACGAGACGAACAACTTTTATGTTGAACGTTTTCCGATTCGAGGCCATCTTCCGGGGCAAAACACTCACGCATTACGTCAGACACTTGCCAAGACATGTCTGGTCTCCTGCGTCATATTTCGCCTCTTGGCAGGGCTGCATTCAGATAGCTCTAACTTTTGCATACGAACACGGATTGAGATGATTTTTATATAAAAATCGACCGATTTGACGAGATGAAGACAATTCATGTAGAGCATTCCCTCATCCGAGGTGGTCCTGGAGGCTTAGTTGACCAAAAAGCACTCAGAACACCTAAACATGACAATCTGAGTGTAGTTTTGGTCTTTGATATGATGCCGAATAATTATGGTCCAAACATTAAAGTTGTTCCATTCGGTGATGTGAAACTTTTCATGCTGAAAACCCTTTCACTCTGTATCTTGCCAAAATCAGGCGCCAACACATGCCCCCTGTTTTTCGGCAAAGATTGCCTTGAAAAATAATATGCATAGTGTTCGTTCTAAGGACGATGTCAACACTCCATCGGCCATTTATTTTCCTCGAGGCGATAATTTTATATCGGCCATGTTTGTGCTAAAGGCGATAGTCGATATCGGCCATTGCCTACTCAGGCTTCCTGCCACACACTCGGGTGGTACTTCTTCAAATATTTTCCGTTGAGAGCTCGGGGTAACAATGCCCCTTGTATTGATTCCACCAAATATGAATTTCCGGGAACAACCCTTGTAATTCTAAAAGGACCTACCCAACTTTGAGACCACTTCCCGAATTTCCTATCTCTTGAACCAATCGGCAGAATCACCTTCGAGCGAGATCACCAACTTGAAAATTCTTCAACTTAACTTTCTTATTGTAAGCTCTTGCAACCCTCAACTTGTCTCTCTCTATGTACTTCAAAGCAACCAAACGTTTATCGGCAACTTCATCAATATTGTCCATCATCAAGTTATAAAAGTATACTGCCGATAAATCATTTTGTTTGGCTATTCTCAAAGCATTCAAATTTACTTCCACTGGTAAAACAGCCTCTTGGCCATATACAAGCTCGTATGGAGTCACCTTGGTAGCACCATGCCTTGAAATTCTATGTGCCCACAAAGCTTCAGACAACAACTCATGCCATCTCCTCGGATTATCCTCAATCCTCTTCTTGATGAGCTTGATTAAAATTTTATTGCTAGACTCAGCTTGTCCATTAGCTTGGGCATAATACGGAGAGGAATTGAGCAACTTTATGTTATAAGATTCGGCAAACTCTCTAACTTGGTGTGACATGAAAGATGAACCTTGATCCGTAGTTAACGTTTGAGGAATACTGAATCTATGAATAATGTGCTCGGTGATGAACTGAATTACCTCCGTATGTGTCATGTTCTTGAGAGGTACTGCTTCAGACCATTTAGTGAAATAATCAGTTGCCACCAATATGAACCGATGCCCTTTTGAAGAAGGCGGGTGGATTTGTCCAATGAAATCTAAACCCCAACCTCCGAAAGGCCACGGTTTGATAATAGGATGTAACATAGCAGCAGGAGCCAATTGAATATCACCAAACTTTTGACAAGCTTCACATCCTTTATAATATCTGAAGCAATCATTAATCATAGTCGGCCAATAAAACCCAGCACGTCGCAATAACTATTTCATCTTGGGAGCCGACTGGTGAGTGTCACAAATACCTTCATGTACTTCCCCCATAGCAACTCTTGCCTGGTCCTCATCCAAACACTTTAGAAGAACATCATCGACTGTTCGGCGATAAAGACCATCATCTCTCATTGTATACTTAAAAGCCATACGCCGAACAGCCCTGTCTACCCTTTCACTTGGATTGCACAAGTAATCAACAATGGGCTTTCTCCAGTCGGAATTATCACCTGCACTAGATTTTTGTTAATGGCGAATCGGTGGGTTCAGGTTCGGCCTCTCCCATATTGGCAAGACAAGACATCGGTTTTGAGAGATATGAAACATGCCACGATCAACATGATATCCAGATGCTTGCTGTTCCAACTCATTTGCTTTCCAGTTGTCATGTCTAGATATATGTGCAATGCTAAAACAATCCAAAGTAGAAATTATATCTAGACATTTATCAAGATAAACATTAAGTGATTCGTCCAAACTTTGAAAGACTCGGATATTTGCTGCACCACTAGTAACGAATCACCGTAAGCCTCAATATGTGTAACACCTATAGCAAGTAGCATCTCTAAACCGAATAACAATGCTTCATATTCGCTTGATTGTTTGTGCAAAAATATTCTAAGCGGCATGAGGCTTGTTTTGGTCTCCAATTGAACTAAGGGCGATGTTAGGATAGTACACCGCCATGCTTTGACATATTCTTAGGGCGATAGATAAATATCGCCATTAACACGAGGTCCATGTAGAATTCACCCACCAAACTATGTATAGCGAAATAAACAAATAAAATAGGAATAAAATATTTGGCCCCTTTGTATTAGCAACAAAATGTAACTAACCAAATGTATAGTGATTTGGTAATACCTGTCATGATATAGAAAATTATGTTGCATCCATGGATCAAAATAAATCCATGGAGGTAATTGATCATACCTATGGATGAATTCAATGGCAAAGGCATGAATGGTATGGTTGAAGAATATGGATGATGTGCTAACCAAGATTTTGATGTTGTGATGCACCTTGCTTAATTGTTTGTTGCTCTCATTTTCTCTTTCTTCACTTTTGTAACACTTGTTGCAATAGAAGGTTGCACATCATTTTATTTTGACTTCTTCTCTTGGGAACCCATGCCATGTTCTTCTTTTTCAGCTCTTGTGCACTAAGTTTTGTAATTCCTTCTTTCATGTCGATAAGCCGAGTGGGCACCCCGGCTCTGATTTTGTTTGAACCAATGGCAACTCTTTTTGGGCCTTGTGCACCCTCAACTTCTTTTCTTCAGATTTGGCACTCTGATTTTTATCCATTGATTGTTTCACTTCTTTGCCTTTTGTAGCCAATGTCAACACTTTAATTGGCTCTTTGTTATCTGAGATCAAATCTGAAGCAGCACACTTACGACCATCTCTTTTCACGCGGTAAACTTGCTTTACCACCTCTTTCTTCTTTCTTGAGCTCTGGACCGATTCCTTATGATTGAAACGGTCTTTGACGCGTGATTGTTCAAATGTTGATCTCCTTGGAGCTGCATAGTATTGGTGAGATGGTCTAGAATAAGATGGAGAATGTACCCTTGTATCATACCTGTCCCATGATGAATATGTATCTATATGAGCATAGGGAGGTATCCACGGCATTGGCATCGGGCCCAAAATAAGGATATAAATATGTTGCATTAAAATTATCACTTTGCCAATACCGATCCTCATATTTGCGCCTTGGGGGTGATCTTGGTTTCTTTGCATGATTTGGCCGATAAGCATTCTTCTCTTCACTCTTCTTTTGATATTTATCCAATAGTTCAACAAAGGTGATTTTTGATCTCTTACACTTGCGCTTATTCCGGCCTTTGTTTTCTTTTGGTTTGCTTTCATCGATCATTAGATTTGCTTGCTGCCCCCCAGTCCTTGGCGTCTCCGTTGTAGCTTCGATGGAACTCCCGCCCTCAAGATTATGCTCGTTATGCTCTTCAACAACTTCTTTACTTGAAAGCTTGATCCCATAACCTGCAGCTTTTACATTCTTTTTAAATGGATCGGCTTGAAGCAGCCGATGTAAAAACTTTTTGCCATCGGGACCAATCGGAATAGACTGGTCATCTCTTGGTGTTTCAACAAACTTCAATCGTCCTTTTTCAATGGCCGATTTAACTATTTGACAAAACATGTTGCAATCCTCAAAATTATGCTTGGACGAATCATGCAACTTACAATACATTCGTCCTTTGATTGATGGCTTAACATGGTGATCAAGAATTGTAATGTAATTATTTTTCAGCAACAAATCAAATATTTTATCACACATGCTTGAATTGGAAGTATACTTCTTGTTTCCTAGCCGATCTTGCTGTTTGAACGGCTTTGGAGAAAAGCAAACGAATGGTTCAGATTTGGAATCTCCCCATTCGGCTATGTATTGTGTTTTCCACTCTATCTCCGATGTCTTTGGATATGATATTATATTAACATCGATTTTCTCAATAGAATTTAACCTTGGCTTTAAATTTCTGAAACGAAGATATTTAGAACATGCATGTCTCAGTTGAGACCAAGTGTAAGCCAAGTAAGAAATAAGCAAAGCTACCCAACTAGATATGAACTTTAGAGAAAGCAACGGGAAAAGCTTTGGCTGTAACAATAAGTCATTATCGTTCTTTATAAATGGTGCAATGGGTTGACCGATATGTTCCATAACAATTTTACTGCTAACAAGTAAATTACCCTTCCTCATTAGTCTTTCAAAATTACTTATGAGAATATTTCTTATAGATGCATCAATAATGAAGTTGCGACCAAATATGAAAATAGGTAAAGTACTCGCTATGCATACCTCTTCAAATATGTTGGGAGAGCATGATAGTGGTGCCATTTGAAGAACATCTTGCTCCGTCTTTGGATGGCTCCCCAACAACTTGTCATCATCTTTTTGTTGAATCCGTGCATCATTGCTTTGATGATTTTTGTCGGCCGAACTTTGTTCGGCTACTTGTTCTTGTCCTTGAAGCTTGTCAATTTCTACGGCTCGGAACTCATAGGGCAGGAAGTAGGTTCCATTAACTTCAGAAAAATCATGCACCGTTGTTTTCCTATGCTTGCCATGCCCTTTCTCAATAATGCTTGCCTCGTTGGATTTGATGGATTCAGAATATATACTACTTGATTCGGCTTTTTCAACCGAAGCACTTTCATGTTCTGAATCATCCTTCTTTTTATTGATAGTATCAATTGGCAATGCTTCTTTTATCTGAGCCAATTCTTTTTCTATTTGTTTCTGACGGCGAGCGGCAAAATTAGCTTTAAGCTTTTTCTCAATTTCAGCCCACTTCGGATATGATTGCCCCCCAATGCTTTTAGATTCTTTCGGCAATGACACACGGGTGTTGCCGAAATTTTGCAATTGTGTAGGGGGTGTATAATATGATGTAGTACTAGGTGAAGGCATATGCATTGTTGTAAGACCATCTTTTTTCTCGCCAATTTTATCAATTGGCAAAGATTCATCTTCTTGCAAAACTCTAGCTTTTATTGCGGCATAATCAGGAAATAGCCCCTCTTCATGTTGTTCAAGGCAAAGAGCACTAATTCTCTTATTTTGGGCTAAACTCTTCAATGCAGCCACCACTACCTCATCTTCTACAATGTTGGGCACAAACGCTCCTGTAAAATTTACATTCATTCGGCTATAACCAGGAAGGTGTGAACCCGAATTATGAGCATCTACATTTGTGTATGGTGTCGAAGAATTAGTAACATGAGGTGTAGCATATGACAGTTGAGAGTAACTGGCCGAATAGCCACTAGTAGCATGGCCAATTCTCTCATTCATCGGCATGGTTGGATTACTATATTGCACATTAGCTGCCGATGAATAAAAGGGTGAAACACTTTCTTGTATGGCATTGGAAATTCTAACTTGGGGTGTTTCAAATTGATTAATCGAACTCATCATGTTGCTCATCGGCATATGAATTTGCTGGGTTGCCGATGCGTGTGAGTTGGGATACATATGTTGCATGTTGCTAAATTTATAAGAATTTGAAACATGAAGATTGTTTTGCATCGGCCCTTGCACATAATTAGATGCATGATTGATAAAACTAGGGCTAGCCGATACATTATGCTCAATAGGTGATCCAGCAACAACATATGGATTATTTGCATCTACAAAGGGGAATTGGGTATTCATATTACCTTTGTAGATTGCAGCAACTCGATGACGATCTCTTCGTAGCAAGAACGGGCTGGAGACCGTTCAAAGCTTCGTCCCCAGCGGAGTCGCCAAAAAGTGTGTTCGCACACGAACACGTCACCGTGTACCTTCGACGCCGGGGGTGATGCACCGCAGCTCACGTCGAAGGAGACCCGCCGAAGCGATGCACGAAGACAATCCGGCGGGCGCTTTTTGAGACCGAAACCCCCACGCCGGGAGGGACCCCGTCGGTGCCTTGGCTGACTATGGGCTGCCCTAGGTCGGCCTGACCGCCCCTAGGGCCTCGAGGTTCGCCGCCCTGCAATGAAGAAGAACGAACGAAGAACGAGGAAGAAGAAGAACTAGGATTAATGAGAAAAGATAAAAGATAAAAAGTGGTAGATGAATTGATCGATTGTGTGTTGTTCAATCGGCCGTCACCCCTTGGGTATATAAGAGGCGGCTGGACTTCCTGTGCAAGGAAAAGGCTTGGATTCACATCCAAAACCCTAGTCAAATTCGGATTGATTTTGTCCGAACTTTCCAAAACTGTTCGGTTTAAACTGGCTGCACCTTGCTGGTCTTTTTTGTGGTGGTAAACTATCTCGGATGGAAACGAGCCCAAAAGAAATCTTGACCGTTTCGACGAGACGAACAACTTTTATGTTGAACATTTTCCGATTAGAGGCCATCTTATGGGGCAAAACACTCACGCATTACGTCAGACACTTGCCAAGACATGTCTGGTCTCCTGCGTCATATTTCGCCTCTTGACAGGACTGCATTCAGATAGCTCTAACTTTTGCATACGAACTTGGATTGAGATGATTTTTATATAAAAATCGACCGATTTGACGAGACTAAGACAATTCATGTAGAGAATTCCTTCATCCGAGGTTGTCCTGGAGGCTTAATTGACCAAAAAGCACTCAGAACACCTAAACATGACAATCTGAGTGTAGTTTTGGTCTTTGATATGATGCCGAATAATTATGGTCCAAACATTAAAGTTGTTCCATTCGGTGATGTGAAACTTTTCATTCTGAAAACCCTTTCACTCTGTATCTTGCCAAAATCAGGCGTCAACAGGTGTGACGGACCCGCGCGTAGCCTCCTACTGGATTGATACCTTGGTTCTCAAAAACTGAGGGAAATACTTACGCTACTTTGCTGTAGCACCCTTTCCTCTTCAAGGGAAAACCAACGCACTGCTTAAGAGGTAGCAAGAAGGATTTCTGGCGCCGTTGCCGGGGAGGTCTACGCAAAAGTCAACATACCAAGTACCCATCACAAACCCTTATCTCCCGCATTACATTATTAGCCATTTGCCTCTCGTTTTCCTCTCCCCCACTTGACCCTTGCCGTTTTATTCACCCTCTCTTTTTCGTTCGCCTCTTTTTTGCTTGCTTCTCGTTTGCTCGTGTGTTGGATTGCTTGTTTGTCACGATGGCTCAAGATAATACCAAATTATGTGACTTTACCAATACCAACAATAATGATTTTCTTAGCACTCCGATTGCTCCTCTTACCGATACTGAATCTTGTGAAATCAATGCTGCTTTGTTGAATCTTGTCATGAAAGATCAATTCGCCGGCCTTCCTAGCGAAGATGTCGCTACTCATCTAAATAGCTTCGTTGATTTGTGTGGTATGCAAAAGAACAAAGATGTGGACAATGATATTGTTAAATTGAAGCTATTTCCTTTTTCGCTTAGAGATCGTGCTAAAGCTTAGTTTTCGTCTTTGCCTAAAAATAGTATTGATTCTTGGAATAAGTGCAAAGATGCTTTTATCTCTAAGTATTTTCCTCCCGCTAAGATCATATCTCTTAGAAACGATATTATGAATTTTAAGCAACTTGATCATGAACATGTTGCACAAGCTTGGGAGAGGATGAAATTAATGATACGTAATTGCCCTACTCATGGTTTGAATTTGTGGATGATTATACAAAAATTTTATGCCGGATTGAAATTTGCTTCTAGAAATCTTTTAGATTCGGTCGCGGGAGGCACTTTTATGGAAATCACTTTAGTAGAAGATACTAAACTCCTAGATAATGTTATGGTTAGTTATTCTCAATGGCACACTGAAAGATCTACTAATAAAAATGTGCATGCGATAGAAGAAATTAATGTTTTGAGTGGAAAGATGGACGAACTTATGAAATTATTTTCTACTAAGAGTGTTTCTTCTGATCCTAATGATATGCCTTTGTCTACTTTGATTGAGAATAATAATGAATCTATGGATGTGAATTTTGTTGGTAGGAATAATTTTGGTAACAACGCGTATAGAGGAAACTTTAATCCTAGGCCTCATCCTAGCAATTCCTCTAATAATTATGGTAATTCCTACAACAATTCTTATGGAAATTTTAATAATATGCCCTCTGAATTTGAGACTAGTGTTAAGGAATTTATGAATTCGCAAAAGAATATCAATGCTTTGCTTGAAGAGAAATTGCTTAAAGTTGATGAATTGGCTAGGAACTTTGATACAATTTCTCTTGATGTTGATTCTATAAAGCTTAGATCTATTCCTCCTAAACATGATATCAATGAGTCTCTCAAAGCCATAAGAATTTCCATTGATGAGTGCAAAGAAAGAACCGCTAGGATGCGTGCTAAGAAAGATTGCTTTATGAAAGCGTGTTCTTCAAATTTCTATAAAAATAAAGATGAAGATCTAAAAGTTTTTGATGTGTCCCCTATTAAATCTTTGTTTTGCAATATGAATCTTGATAATGATGGGACTGAATATGATCCACCTTTACCTAGAAGGCGTTCCAAAAATTCGGAGTTTTTAGATCTTGATGCTAAAATTGATAAAAGTGGGATTGAAGAGATCAAAACCCCAGATATTAATAAACCCACTATTTTGGATTTTAAGGAATTTAATTATGATAGTTGCTTTTTGATAGATTGTATTTCCTCGTTGCAATCCGTGCTAAATTCTTCTCACGCTTATAGTCAAAATAAAGGTTTTACCAAACATATCGTTGATGCTTTGATGCAATCTTATGAAGAAAAACTTGAGTTGGAAGTTTCTATCCCTAGAAAACTTTATGATGAGATGGAACCTACTATTAAAACTAAGATTAAAGATCATGAGTTTTATGCTTTATGTGATTTGGGTGCTAGTGTTTCCACTATTCCCAAAACTTTATGTGATTTTCTAGGGTTCCGTGATTTTGATGATTGCTCTCTAAACTTGCACCTTGCAGATTCCACTATTAAGAAACCTATGGGAAGAATTAATGATGTTCTTATTGTTGCAAATAGGAATTATGTGCCCGTAGATTTTATCGTTCTTGATATAGATTGCAATCCTTCATGTCCTATTATTCTTGGTAGACCTTTCCTTAGAACAATTGGTGCAATTATTGATATGAAGGAAGAGAATATTAGATTCCAATTTCCATTAAAGAAAGGCATGGAACACTTCCCTAGGAAGAAAATAAAATTACCATATGAATCTATTATGGGAGCCACTTATGGATTGCCTACCAAATATGGCAATACCTAGACCTATCCTTGATTTTATGCCTAGCTAGGGGCATTAAATGATAGCGCTTGTTGGGAGGCAACCCAATTTTATTTTTAGTTTGTTTCTTTTTGCTTTTGTTTAGGAATAAATAGTTGATCTAGCCTCTGGTTAGATGTGTTTTTATGTTTTAATTAGTGTTTGTGCCAAGTTAAACGTATAGGATCTTCTTCGATGATAGTTATTTGATCTTGCAAAAATTTCCAGAAACTTTCTGTTCACGAAAATAATTGTTAAAAATCACCAGAACGTGATAAAATATTGATTCCAATTTCTTATGATCAATAAACAAATTTTCCAGGTCTTCCTATTTTGGCTGATTTTTTGGAGTTTGAGAAGTTTGCGTTAGTTACAGATTCCTACAGACTGTTCTGTTTTTGACAGATTCTTTTTTTCGTGTGTTTTTTGCTTATTTCGATGAATCTATGGCTAGTAAAATAGTTTATAAACCATAGAGAAGTTGGAATATAGTAGGTTTAACAACAATATAAATAAAGAATGAGTTCATTACAGTACCTTGAAGTGGTGTTTTGTTTTCTTTCGCTAATGGAGCTCACGAGATTTTCTGTTAAGTTTCGTGTTGTGAAGTTTTCAAGTTTTGGGTGAAAGATTTGATGGATTATGGAACAAGGAGTGGCAAGAGCCTAAGCTTGGGGATGCCCATGGCATCCCCAAGATAATCTAAGGACACCAAAAAGCCAAAGCTTGGGTATGCCCCAGAAGGCATCCCCTCTGTCGTCTACTTCCATCGGTAACTTTACTTGGAGCTATATTTCTATTCACCACATGATATGTGTTTTGCTTGGAGCGTCTTGTATGATTTGAGTCTTTGCTTTTTATTTTACCACAATCATCCTTGCTGTACACACCTTTTGAGAGAGACACAGATGATTCGGAAATTATTAGAATACTCTATGTGCTTCACTTATATCTTTTGAGTTATATAGTTTTGCTCTAGTACTTCACTTATATCTTTCAGAGCACGGTGGTGGATTTGTTTTATAGAAACTATTGATATCTCATGCTTCACTTACATTATTTTGAGAATCATAAATAGCATGGTAATTTGCTTAAATAATCCTAATATGCTAGGTATTCAAGATTAGTAAAAACTTTCTTATGAGTGTTTTTGAATACTAAGAGAAGTTTGATGCTTGATGATTGTTTTGAGATATGGAGGTAGCGATATTAAAGTTGTGCTAGTTGAGTAGTTGTGAATTTGAGAAATACTTGTGTTGAAGCTTGCAAGTCCCATAGCATGCACGTATGGTAAGTGTTATGTAACAAATTTGAAACATGAGGTGTTCTTTGATTGTCCTCCTTATGAGTGGCGGTCGGGGACGAACGATGGTCTTTTCCTACCAATCTATCCCCCTAGGAGCATGCGCGTAATGCTTGGTTTTTGATGACTTGTAGATTTTTGCAATAAGTATGTGAGTTCTTTATGTCTAATGTTGAGTCCATGGATTATACGCACTCTCACCTTTCCATCATTGCTAGCCTCTTGATGCAGCATTGCCCTTTCTCACATTGAGAGTTGGTGCAAACTTCGCAGGTGCATCCAAACCCCGTGATATGATACACTCTTTCACACATAAACCTCTTTATATCTTCCTCAAAACAGCCACCATACCTACCTATTATGGCATTTCCGTAGCCATTCCGAGATATATTGCCATGCAACTTTCCACCATTCCGTTTATCATGACATGTTCATCATTGTCATATTGCTTAGCATGATCATGTAGTTGACATAGTATTTGTGGGAAAGCCACCGTTCATAATTCTTTCATACATGTCACTGTTGGTTCATTGCATATCCCGGTACACCGCCGGAGGCATTCATATAGAGTCATACTTTGTTCTAGTATCGAGTTGTCATCATTGAGTTGTAAATAAATAGAAGAGTGATGATCATCATTTAATAGAGCATTGTCCCAAAAAAAAGAGAAAGGCCAAATAAAAAAAGGAAGGCCCAAAAAAGAGAAAACAAAAGGGGCAATGCTACTATCCTTTTTTCCACACTTGTGCTTCAAAGTAGCACCATAATCTTCATGATAGAGAGTTTCTTGTTTTGTCACTTTCATATACTAGTGGGAATTTTTCATTATAGAATTTGGCTTGTATATTCCAACAATGGGCCTCTTCAAGTGCCCTAGGTCTTCGTGAGCAAGCAAGTTGGATGCACACCCACTTAGTTTCTTTTGTTGAGCTTTCATATATTTATAGCTCTAGTGCATCCGTTGCATGGCAATCCCTACTCCTTGCATTAACATCAATCGATTGGCATCTCCATAGCTCATTGATTTGCCTCGTTGATGTGAGACTTTCTCCTTTTTTGTCTTCTCCACATAACCCCCACCATTATACTCTATTCCACCCATAGCACTATATCCATGGCTCACGCTCATGTATTGCGTGAAGATTTATAAAGTTTGAGATTACTTAAGTATGAAACAATTGCTTGGCTTGTCATCGTGGTTGTGCATGATGAGAGCATTCTTGTGTGAAGAAAATGGAGCATGACTAAACTATATTATTTTGTAGGGATGAACTTTCTTTGGCCATGTTATTTTGAGAAGACATAATTGCTTAGTTAGTATGCTTGAAGTATTATTATTTCTATGTCAATATTAAACTTTTGTTTTGAATCTTTCGGATCTGAATATTCATACCACAATTAAGAAGAATTACATTGAAATTATGCCTAGTAGCATTCCGCATCAAAAATTCTGTTTTTATCATTTACCTACTCGAGGACGAGCAGGAATTAAGCTTTGGGATGCTTGATACGTCTCCAACGTATCTATAATTTTTGATTGCTCCATGCTATATTATCTTCTATATTGGACATTATTGGGCTTTATTATTCACTTTTATATTATTTTTGGGACTAACCTTTTAACCGGAGGCCCATCCCAGAATTGCTGTTTTTTGCCTATTTCAGAGTTTCACAGAAAAAGAATATCAAACGGAGTCCAAATGGAATGAAACCTTCGGGAACATGATTTTTGGAACGAACATGATGCAGGAGACTTGGACCCTACGTAAAGGAAGCTTCGAGGAAGCCACGAGGTAGGGGCGCCTACCCCCCCAGCGCCCTCCACCCTCGTGGGCCCCATGTTGCTCCACCGACGTACTCCTTCCTCCTATATATACCTACATACCCCCAAACGATCAGATACGGAGCCAAAAACCTAATTCCACCGCCGCAACCTTCTGTACCCACGAGATCCCGTCTTGGGGCCTGTTCCGGAGCTCCGCCGAAGGGGGCATCGATCATGGAGGGCTTCTACATCAACACCATAGCCTCTCCAATGAAGTGTGAGTAGTTCTGTCCTATGGGTTCATTGATGATTGTGAATGGTTTGAGTTGCATGTTTTATTATTGGTGTTGTCCTATGGTGCTCTCCGTGTCGCGCAAGTGCGAGGGACCCCCGTTGTAGGGTTTGCAATATGTTCATGGTTTTCGTATTGTCTGTGCTGTGTGAGTGATAGAAACACAAACACGGATAAGTGGGTTATGGCGTATGGGAATAAAGAGGACTTGATACTTTAATGCTATGGTTGGGTTTTACCTAATGATCTTTAGTAGTTACGGATGTTTGCTAGAGTTCCAATCGTAACTGCATATGATCCAAGAAGAGAAAGTAGGTTAGCTTATGCCTCTCCCTCATATAAAATTGCAATAATGATTATTGGTCTAGTTATCGATTGCCTAAGGACAAATAACTTTCTCGTGACAAAAAGGTCTCTACTAAAACTAACTTAGTTTTTTGTTTATCTAAACAGCCCCTATCTTTTATTTACATGCTCTTTATTATCTTGGAAACCTATCCTATCACACCTACAAAGTACTTCTAGTTTCATACTTGTTCTGGGTAATGTGAACATTAAGCGTGCATAGAGTTGTATCGGTACACGATAGATCTTGAGGGAATATTTGTTCTACCTTTAGATCCTCGTTGGGTTCGACACTCTAACTTATCAAGAAAGGCTATTGATCCCCTATACTTGTGGGTTATCAGGTGCCATGGTATGACCTCACCCTGCTATGGTAAAGTTTTAGATGGTTTGGCCAATGTCGCCATGCACGCGCTTCATAAATCCAACCATCACCGGGAAGTTTCACCAAGATTAAAGGGGAATCTGAATTTCCTTCGCCATTTGAACTTCAGTTTTTTCTTCGACCAACATACCCCTTCCAATGCACCATGTTCAAATTTGGCACTTTTCTGGGCTCATTTGCTATATTTACTCCATTACGTGCATTTTCTAGGCATTAATGCATAATTAACATTTAGAAAATCGTTGCGTGAAAATGAACACAAAAACGTCCTGGAAAATCCTGCTCGTGGCAGTTAGCAATTTTTCATGACTTTTACAAGGAATGGGTAGAGATTTCAGGGATATGTGTGGCAAGAGTCAACCACAAACGTGTCATTTATTGGTTTTTCAACTACAGAAAAATGAAAAACATGCCTGATAAACATGACAGATGGCATGGAGCCATGGTATGGCCTCACTGTGCCTTGGTAAAAACTTGAGAAGGTTTGGCATATGTCATCCTGCACGCTCTTCATAAATCGAACCACCACAAGGGAATTTTCATGGTTTCAATAGGGAAATAACCAAGATTGAATGGGAATCCAAATTTCCTTCGCCATTTGTACTTCAGTTTTTTTATACGATCAACATACCCCGTCCAATGCACCGTGTTCAAATTTCACCCTTTTACGGGCTCATTTACTATATTTACTCCATTATGTGCATTTTATAGGCATTAATGCACATAATTCAGATTCAGACAATTGTTGCATGAAAAAGTGTGAAAAAATATTCTGGAAAATCATGGTCATGGTATTTAGTATTTTATCATGCCTTTTAGAAGGAATGGGAAGAGATTTCAAGGATATGTGTGGCAAGAGTGAACCACAAATGTGTTGTTTATTTGTTTTTCAACTATAAAGAATGAAAAACATGACGCATGGCATGGTGCCATTGTATGGCCTCTCCATTCCCTGGTAAATATTTTAGAAGGTTTGACTTCTGGCGTCTTGCACACTCTTCATAAATCGAACCATCACGGGGGAAGTTTCATGGTTTCGAGAGGGAAATCACCATGATTGAAGGGGAATCCAAATTTCCTTTGCAGTTTGTACTTCAGTTTTTTTCTATGATCAACATACCCTCTCCAATGCATCGTCTTCAAATTTGGCCCTTTTCTGGGCTCGTTTACTATATTTAGTACATTATGTGCATTTCCTAGGCATTAATGCACATAATTAAAATTCAGACCATTGGTGCATGAAAAAGTCTAAAAACGGTCTGGAAAATCATGCTTGTGGTATTTAGTAATTTTCCATGTCTTTTAGAGGAAATGGGTAGAGATTTCAAGGATATGTGTGGTAAGAGTGAACCATAAATGCGTCGTCTACTGTTTTTTCAACTATAGAAAAATGAAAATCACCTGCACTGAAGGCCAAGGTAATTTCCTCGTCTGAAGGGGAAGACTCTGGCAGTAGCCTTTTGTCACATCCCTAACTTATGGCATTGCACTAGGCTAACCTCATGTGTGCATCATGTTTAATCTTGAAAGAAACTTGAAATGGGGATTGCCTAAACCCCTAGCATCAAAGGAATTCACTAGGTTCACCTAAAATATTTTCAAGAATCCAAATGGCTTTCAAAATGTTCATCATTTATGGGAAATGCTGTAAACAGTAACCAGAGGTGATGCACATTTTTCCATGACATATTTGGGCTCTGAATTAAATCATATGGTATTTTCATTTGGGCATTTAAATACTATAAAATATTTTAAATGCTCAAATAATCATAAACTTAAATGTTTGCTGTTGGATATTTTCCAAACAGTGGGCTTGAGCAAGTTTCATGATTTTTGGGATAGTATTAGTATTTTTAATAAAGCCCTAAAGACTACAGAATAATAGAAAAACAAAAACAATTAGAAGAGAGGGAGAGAAGGACTTACCTGGCGCCAGCAACCGGCCCAGCTCCTGTGCTGGCCCACCTGCGGCCCAGCCCACCACCAGCCTCCCTGTCGTCTTCCTCCCTGCCAGGAGGACGGTCGCGTGCCCGACACGCGCGCACCGCCGTGCGGCCACCTCCACCCTGCTTGCCTGCGTCCTCGACGCCTGGACGTCTCCAACGCCGCCACTCACGCCCTTGGAACCCCCTCGCACTCTCCCTCGTCCCCATCTCCTCCTCTGTCTCTCTCTCCCGCGATCGCCGTGACCGCCCGAGAACGCCGACGAGCACCCCCTTGACCACCGCAGCCACCATCGTCCCGACGACACCCTAAGCTACCTACGAGCTCCTCCTCGTCCCCCTCTTCCTCCTCACCAAGCCGCATGGCGCCGGAAGCCCCTGGACGCCGCCAGCTCCGCGTTCCCTCCTCGCCACCAAGAGCTGCTGCCGCCGATTCGCCGCCTCCCGTGCTTCCCCGGCCTCGCCGTCCCTTCCATCAGATCCATGGTGAGCCTACCATTCTTCTCCCGCATGCCCCGTCGCCTATCTCGCCCCCTATTCGGATCAGCCGCCGGAGCCGAGCGCTCCCCGCCGCTGGCCATGTCACCGCCGTGGCCACAGCTGCCGTCGTACCCTTTTGAGCCTGCCGTTGTGCTCACCGTGCTCCCAGGAGCCGAACGCACGCACCATCTCCTCCCCTAGCGCACCACAACCCCAAACCCGCAACCCACCGTGCTCCGTCCACCCCCGCTCGAGCCACGACCACCGTTTGATGCGCCTCTCTGTGCTGAGCACGTAGAGCCCAGCCCAGCTCGCTTCCGCCGCCGGAAACGGCCGGACGGACAACGTCGCTGCATCCTGGTTACGCCGGCGATTAGCCGCCGGTGATAGCCACTGTTTGGGGTTAATCACCTAGCTAACTAAGCCCCTAAGCTACTGACAGCCGGGCCCCACCGAATTATTTAAACCCCTAACAAAATTAGTTAGACTTAAGTTAATCCCGGTGGATCCACGCGTCAGAGTTGACTGTGCTGACGTGGGCGTCGACCTGGCCAACATGTCCGTGACACTAATGGCACTGGGCCACTAACCGGTTGGTCCCATGTGTCAGGTTTGACTCTGACCGGCCACGTTGACCGCTGACGTCACAGTGACGCAGTGCTGACGCAGTTAGTTATTTTCTGGATTTATTCTTATTCAGGAAATTCCAGAAAATAGTGCTAACTTCTAAAAATCATAGAAAATAATCTATAACTCAGATGGAAATAAATTATATATGAAAAATGATCAGAAAAATCTTCCCATCTGTACCACTTTCATGCATGTTAGATCAACTTATGGCTGTTGTTTAGGCCAAATCATATAAATGGCATTTAAACTCTCACATATGGAGTTTGAATTTGAACCTAGGGTTCAAACCAACTCCTTTTAACATGTTGCTAGTTGCATTATCTAAAAACACAGCATATTGACATGTCATGATCATGCATCATATTGTGCATTGCATTGATTGTGTTTTCTTCTCTGTTTGCCGGTGTTGTTCCACCCACGGTAGACGTTGTACCGACGTTGTGATCATTGACACTGATGAAGACTCAATGCTATCTTCAGAAGTGCCAGGCAAGCAAAACCCCCTTGTTCATTCCGATACAATCCCACTCTCTCGCTCCTGCTCTCTTTTACTGCATTAGGACAACAACGATTCAACTGTTACATGCTGCGGTAGTTGAACCCCTTTCCTCTGCATGACCTGTCATTGCCACAGTAAATAGATGAAACCCACTAGCATGAGTAGGAGTTGTTTGAGCCCTGATGTGCCTACTCATTCATGCTTGTTTGTCATGCCTGCTACTGCTTAGAGTTAAGTCAAGTCTGGTTCATCGGGAATGAATTGGAAGTGTATGAACATGTCCTACTGTTGAGAGCTAAGTGTGTGAACACGATTTGGTAAAGGTATCGATGAGAGGCCATGTAGGAGTACATGGTGGGTTGTTTCATTGAAGCCGTCCTTAGGAACTGAGTTCCGTGTTTGTGATCCATGATCAGCTACTACCACACATTCGGATCCTTAATTGACTCTCTCGGCTTCTTAACCACCCTTGTCCTCTGTCCAGGAGTTGCAAGTAGTTTCTGGTGTTTGTAGTATGCTGGAGGCCATGCGCAGCGCTGACCCGAGGGGTGGGCTGTGATGCGGTAGGCACGTGGCCGGGCATGCCGGGCGCCCGTTTGGTGTCTCGGAACCCTGTACACATCGTTCGGGACCGTATGTGGAAACCTCGGCCGGAATCCCTGCGGATGGAACCTGAATAGGCGATAAACCTGGACTAGAGACTTGAGTGTTTAGGTAGGCCATGGCCGACACCCTCGTTGGGCTTCCGCTTGAAGGTTGCCGAGTACATGTCGTGTAAATGGCGGTAAGTGGTGAGAGAGTGTGTGAAGAAGTACACCCCTGCAGGGTTAACATCATCTATTCGAATAGCCATGTCTGCGGTAAAGGACTTCTGGGTTACCTATATCAGTTCATAGACAAGTGAAAGTGGATACTCTAAAATGCGCAAGATAAGCGTGAGTGCTATGGATGGCGTTCTCATAGGAAGACGGGAGCGGATCCATAGTGGTGTATTGATATGGTGAATATGTGGACTCGTGTGCGCCACCTCAAAGAGTTATTTGCAGTCGTAGTTCAGGATAGCCACCGAGTCAAAGCTGGCTTGCTGCAGTTAAACCCCACCACCCCATTATTGATACCGATGCATATGTAGCTAGTTCCGATGTAAGTCTTCTTTGGGTACATTTGTACTCACGTTGCCTATTTTATGTTTTGCAGAGAGATGTCAGTCTCGCTAGTAGTTTCATGTGGACTTTGACGTTTAGCTTGATACCTCAGCTACAATCTTGTGCCCTCGGCAGGATCTGGTAGATAGTCAGGCTCCTTAGCCTTTTTCATTTGTAGACGTCAGTACTCGACATGTTAGCTTCGCTTGTGCTTTGACTTATATGCTCAATGTTGGGTCATGAGACCCATGTTTGTAATATCTCGCTCCTCGGAGCCTAATGAATAAATACTTGAGTCGAGAGTTATGTTGTGATGCCATGTTGTATTTACACATATCGAGCATATTGTGTGTATGATTGAAATGCTTGGTATGTGTGGGATCTGACAACCTAGTTGTTTATCCTTGGTAGCCTCTCTTATGGGGAAATGTAGTCTTGTGCTTCCATGAGCCATAGTAGTCCGCTACTGCCCAGTTCACGGAGTCCTGCTAGCCCAAAGACTACTGCTTCGGAACAGTTGGTGGCCGGCATGTGATTCACTTCATTCCTGTGTCTGTCCCTTCGGGGAAATGTCATGCGGTGACATCCGGAGTCCTGCCTAGCCCGCTACAGCCCGGGTTCCCGGAGTCCTGTTAGCCCAGTGCTACAGCCCGGATTCAAAGGCTGCTGACCGACATGCTCGATGTTGATTCATGTATGCCTGTCCCTATAAGTTAGTGCCACTTTGGGTTCACGACTAGTCATGTCGGCCCGGGTTCTCTGTCATATGGATGCTAGCGACACTATCATATACGTGAGCCAAAAGGCGCAAACGGTCCCGGGCCATGGTAAGGCGACACCCGTGGGAATACCATGTGTGAGGCCGCAAAGTGACAAGAGGTGTTACCGGCTAGATTGATGTGACTTGGAATCGGGGTCCTGACAGCTTTGGTATCAGAGCCTGACTGCCTGTAGGATTACCAAGCCAAACCGGTCGAAGTTGTGTCTAGAAATGCTTTAGTTATGTAAGGGACTTGATTGTGGAAGGGAATGTAAGGCTCTTTTTACTCCTTATACCTCATGGCCTTCTGATCTGAGTCATCCTCTTCTCTTCTACGGGGATCAAGAACTAGGCCTTCTCATCTATCTATCAGGATGACGTGTTACTAATCCATAGACTTATAGAATTGATAGTTTCAAATCTCAGTTCAGTTTTTACTACTTCCGTATGTTCATAGCTGGTCTCAGAACCTTGATATTGTGATGTTGAGTGGTCATGCCACTATTTTGCAGGATGTCTCAAATCATTTTGAGCATTTACAACTGTTATGCTGTCCGAGTCATCCCAGATTTCTAAATAGTCTGATGCATTTGCAAATCCCTTCTCTCCATTTCTAATGTTCATTTGGGCCAGATTAATCACACAAATTAGTGTGTTGAGGTACTCCGCTGCCTCGGCATATATGTTGGAGCTATTATTATGAACCTAGGTGTTTTAGGGAGTCACCTAGTAATCTATCCATGTTTTGTGTTCCCGGTGTGATGATTCTGGCCATTATTCTCGAAAGCATCCCGTGATGCCATTTAGTTAGTAGGTATTCTATTCCTGGGTTCTTGAACCCGATATTCACCCTACTTACCTCCTGTTGATAGTGTTTGCTAGTTCCTTTAGGATATTAGTAACTTTGTGATAGTCCTCGAGGTCCGTGGTATTTCCTTCTTCCAAATACTATGAACCGCTTATGGCAGAAGTTCCTCGCTGAACCGAAGGATCACAATCAGAGTACTCTTGAGGAGTTCTCCATTCATAATTGTGAATCTGCCAGTTCTACCTTTCCGCATGGGTTATCCAGAAGAAATGTTGATCTTCGCTCGACATACTAATCTATGCATCCACAACTCAGAAAATTATATGTTCCTTTGAGTTGTTCTCTTTAGTTGTACTCTGACCCTCGTCTATCAATTGATAGTCAAGAGTATGCGAGCATTCGTTTATCGATGCCTATTACTCTTGTGGTCCGTCAAGCCATTCTATCCGGAATGACTTGGAGAAACAAACTCCAGTACCTTGTCCACTACGAGGATTGGGTCAAAGTAGCTGTATTCCGTGGATCAAAATGCCAATCCAGCTTTTGCTTTGTTCTACCTTGGAGTGTTACCATCTTTATGTCAAGAATTTCATGAGAATTGCACCACCTCTTATGAATTCTTGGCGCAGTGATACTTCTCGCTATCATTAATCATTCCTCGGTCCCGTGTTGTTGTAACCGGAATGCCGACAAGTGAACCATGATGTGTGAAATCAATACTCCTAGCAACCGTGTTGCTTGGTAGTAAATGGACAATATTCTCATTCTTAGCGTGTTGGTTATTGAGTCATCATTCTAAGATTGATCGTGCTACCTAGTCCATTTTCCCAGTGCACTCTTCGATCTTTGAGTTAGGATTGAATCCCTTGCTCGTTTGATCATATCGTCTTGTCTGGATAGCAAGATTGTTCTCGAGCTTAGTAACATATCGGTGGTTCATGATTTTCCGAATATCTTCTCGGAAGTATCACCAGGTTGTTCCCCGACTATTATGTTGAGCTCGTGATCAAGTTGGTTTTCTTGTAAACCACCCTTTCTCAAAGAATCTGTGTTGGATACCCCTGAGCTAGTTGGTTAAGCCAAACAGCAACTTGGAGAGTTGGAAGATAAAATCTTGTCTGACTTAGTTCAAGTTAAGGGATATCTTTTTGTGTGTGTGTGTGTTGAAAAAAGATGATATCTCCATCGATTGGTCCTCGTGATCAGTTGTTGGATCTATTGCCTTGTCAAAACTTTGACTTGAGTATGGGCTATCGTCAAGTCAAATCAGAACCAACGATGTTCATAATGTTGTCTTACTCGTGGTTGATCCCTCGAGCATACACCATTACATTTTTTGGTCTGACCAATACTATCACCGTGTTCACATGATGGTGGAAGTCCAGTGATATGGAAATTCTGATGAGTTGTCGTTGAACCCATCAGCAGCATTTTGTCTCCCCCATGAATCATGTTTAACATCAACCTAGTGTTGGAAACTTTGTAAGACATACCTTCGTGTTCCGTTCATGAAGCTTATGCTTGGATGGAAGAAGTGACTTCCTCGAAATCATGTGCATTTGGCGCAAGTTGCCGTCGTGAGCTCAAGAAAGATTGTTTTTGTTTCCTCGGGTACCATTCCAAGTCAATTATGCATGTGCGAATGTATTCTATGGTTTGGTAGATTAATTACCTCCACTCCATATGTATTCCCTAGCACACCAAGCCACTGATTGATTTGTTCAAAAGAAAAGAAGTTCATGCGCTAATCCTGAAGGGCCCGGACGGATATGCACAAGACTTCGTTATCTCAATGATGGTTCCCAATCAGAACTCGGTAGTGTTTTATTGCAAGACTACCATGTGATCATGATTGTCTAGGACAGCGTGTTCACATGTGTGTAGCAGAACCAGCTCATGTTTTGGAGCTTACTATCGTAGTTCATTTCCCGAGAATCTTGCAACGTCATCTCGTCGATTTGTGTTGCAACCTTTCTTTTAAGACATGCTGAGTCTGAAGTATCCTATCACCAATCGGATCTAAATCTCAGGCAGATATGACGGTTGGAACATTCTCAACAGTTGCCTTTTGTTCCCAGCCTCCACCGCCATCGTGCCAATTTCCCATGGGCTGCCCTTCTCGGTAGTTGCTGTCCAATTTCATAGTCAAAAGTGGTCCTACCATGGGTCCCATCCATTTCCGATGATAAGCAAAATCATCCATTGCGTTGTCTTCAACAAGGTAGTCCACATCATCCATTCTAGTCCGATTATGTCATTCTTTTGAACTCCTTCAAACGATCGTTTGTGAATTTCCCTAGGCTGGTATAGAGAGTTCCAATGATCTCTGTATCAAAAGTAATTCTTTTTGCCACTTAAGGGAATAATTCTACGAGCCACCTTCCCTAAGGTGCCCCGTTATGGTATCATGGCAAATCAACTCCTCGCTACGTTGACAACCGATCACCACCTCCTTAAGTGTGAAATTGTTGTCTACCAAGTGAACCTTCGTCATCTGTTACACTCCATCCTTCTGGATGTATGTTTCATGTCTCAACTCAAGAAATGTTCAATGTCTCATTCCGTGAGTTGATCGTCGGTTGTTCGATCTTAGAGAAGATTGATCCTTCTAGAGTTTTCCCTCTCCCCTCGTTGTCCTGATAGTTGGAGTCCTCTAAGCATGACATCGAGACAAAGATCGTGATCGAATCAATGTTCTTATGAAGTGCAACTTGGACCGTGAAGATTGTGTTGGTCTTGTGCCCCCTCTGTCTTCTTACCTCACGTCTTGAATCTCGGGATGAGATTCTTGTTTAGTGGGGGTGAGTTGTCACATCCCTAACTTATGGCATTGCACTAGGCTAACTCATGTGTGCATCATGTTTAATCTCGAAAGAAACTTGAAATGGGGATTGCTTAAACCCCTAACATCAAAGGAATTCACTAGGTTCACCTAAAATATTTTCAGTAAATCCAAATGGCTTTCAAAATGTTCATCATTTATGGAAATCTGTAAACAAGAAACAGAGGTGATGCACATTTTTCCATGACATATTTGGGCTCAATTAAATCATATGGTATTTTCATTTGGGCATTTAAATACTATAAAATATTTTAAATGCCCAAATAATCATAAACTTAAATGTTTGTTGTTGGATATTTTCCAAACAGTGGGCTTGAGCAAGTTTCATGATTTTTGGGATAGTATTAGTATTTTTAATAAAGCCCTAAAGACTACGAATAATGAAAAACAAAAACAATTAGAAGAGAGGGAGAGAAGGACTTACTCGGCGCCAAGAATGGCCCAGCTCTCTGGTTGGCCCACTGCTGCCCAGCCCACCACCAGCCTCCCTGTCGTCTTCCTCCCTGCCAGGAGGACGGGCGCGTGCCCGACGCGCACGCACCACCGTGCGGCCACCTCCACCCTGCTTGCCTGCGTCCTCGACGCCTGGACGTCTCCAACGCCGCCACGCACGCCCGTGGAACCCCCTCACACTCTCCCTCGTCCCCATCTCCTCCTCTGTCTCTCTCTCCCGCGAACATCGTGACCGCCCGAGAACACCGACGAGCACCCCCGTGACCACCGTAGCCACCGTCGTCCTGACGACACCCTAAGCTACCTACGAGATCCGCCTCGTTCCCCCTCTTCCCGCTCACCAAGCCGCACGGCGCCGGAAGCCCCTCGACGCCGCCAGCTCCGCCGTTCCCCTCCTCGGCCACCGAAGACTGCTGCCGTCGATTCGCCGCCTCCCGTGCTTCCCCGGCCTCGCCGTCCCTTCCATCAGATCCGTGGTGAGACTACCATTCTTCTCCCCATGCACCTATCTTACCCCCTAGCCGGATCAGCCGCCGGAGCCGAGCGCTCCCCGCCGCCGGCCATGTCGCCATCGTGGCCACAGCTGCCGTCGTACCCCTTTGAGCCTGCGGTTGTGCTCACCGTGCTCCCAGGAGTCGAACGCACTCACCATCTCCTCCCCTAGCGCACCACAACCCCAAACCTGCAACTCACCGTGCTCCGGCCGCCGCCATTTTGGTCGCCGCCGCTGACTCCGTCCACCCCCGCTCGAACCACGACAACCATTTGATGCGCCTCTCTGTGCTGAGCACGTAGAGCCCAGCCCCGCTCGCATCCGCCGCCGGAAACGGCCGGACGGACAATGCCGCCGCATCCTGGTTACGCAGGCGATTAGCCGCCGGTGATAGCCACTGTTTGGGGTTAATCACCCAACTTACTAAGCCCCTAAGCCACTGACAGTCGGGCCCCACCGAATTATTTAAACCCCTAACAAAATTAGTTAGACTTAAGTTAATACCGGTGGACCCACGCGTCAGAGTTGACTGTGCTGACATGGGCATCGACCTGGCCCACATGTCCGTGACACTAATGGCACTGGGCCACTGACCGGTTGGTCCCATGTGTCAGGTTTGACTCTGGCCGGCCACGTTGACCGCTTACGTCACAGTGACGCAGTGCTGAGATAGATAATTATTTTCTGGATTTATTCTTATTCAGGAAATTCCAGAAAATAGTGCTAACTTCTAAAAATCATAGAAAATAATCTATAACTCAGATGGAAATAAATTATATATGAAAAATGATCAAAAAATCCAATCTACCCATCTGTACCAATTTCATGCATGTTAGATCAACTTCTGGCTGCTGTTTAGGCCAAATCATATAAATGGCATTTAAACTCTCACATATGGAGTTTGAATTTGAACCTAGGGTTCAAACCAACTCCATTGAACATGTTGCTAGTTGCATTATCTCAAAACACACCATATTGACATGCCATGATCATGCATCATATTGTGCATTGCATTGATTGTGTTTTCTTCTCTGTTTGCCGGTGTTGTTCCCCCTCGGTAGACGTTCTACCGACTTTGTGATCGTTGACACTGATGAAGACTCAATGCTATCTTCAGAAGTGCCAGGCAAGCAAAACCCCCTTGTTCATTCTGATACAATCCCACTCTCTCGCTCCTGCTCTCTTTTACTGCATTAGGACAACAATGATTCAACAGTTACATGCTGCGGTAGTTGAACCCCTTTCCTCTGCATGACCTGTCATTGCCATAGTAAATAGATGAAATCCACTAGCATGAGTAGGAGTTGTTTGAGCCCTGATGTGCCTACTCATTCATGCTTGTTTGTCATGCCTGCTACTGCTTAGAGTTGAGTCAGGTCTGGTTCATCGGGAATGAATTGGAAGTGTATGAACATGTCCTACTGTTGAGAGCTAAGTGTGTGAACACGATTTGGTAAAGGTATCGATGAGAGGCCATGTAGGAGTACATGGTGGGTTGTTTCATTGAAGCCGTCCTTAGGAACTGAGTTCCGTGTTTGTGATCCATGATCAACTACTACCACACATTGGGATCCTTAATTGACTCTCTCGGCTTCTTAACCACCCTTGTCCTCTGTCCAGGAGTTGCAAGTAGTTTCTGGTGTTTCTAGTATGCTGGAGGCCATGCGCAGCGCTGACCCGAGGGGTGGGCTGTGATGCGGTAGGCACGTGGCCGGGCATGCCGGGCGCCCGTTTGGTGTCTCGGAACCCTGTACACATCATTCTGGACCGTATGTGGAAACCTGGGCGGAATCCCTGCGGATGGAACCTGAATAGGCGATAAACCTGGACTAGAGACTTGAGTGTTTAGGTAGGCCGTGGCCGACACCCTCGTTGGGCTTCCGCTTGAAGGTTGCCGAGTACATGTCGTGTAAATGGCGGTAAGTGGTGAGAGCGTGTGTGAAGAAGTACACCCCTGCAGGGTTAACATCATCTATTCGAATAGCCATGTCTGCGGTAAAGGACTTCTGGGTTACCTATATCAGTTCATAGACAAGTGAAAGTGGATACTCTAAAATGCGCAAGATAAGCGTGAGTGCTATGGATGGCGTTCTCGTAGGAAGACATGAGCGGATCCATAGTGGTGTATTGATATGGTGAATATGTGGACTCGTGTGCGCCACCTCAAAGAGTTATTTGCAGTCGTAGTTCAGGATAGCCACCGAGTCAAAGTTGGCTTGCTGCAGTTAAACCCCACCACCCCATTACTGATACCGATGCATATGTAGCTAGTTCTGATGTAAGTCTTGCTGGGTACATTTGTACTCACGTTTGCCTATTTTATGTTTTGCAGAGAGATGTCAGTCTCGCTAGTAGTTCCGTGTGGACTTCGACGTTTAGCTTGATAACTCAGCTACGATCTTGTGCCATCGGCAGGATCTAGTAGATAGTCAGGCTCCTTAGCCTTTTTCATTTGTAGATGTCTGTACTCAGACATGTTAGCTTCCGCTTGTGCTTTGACTTATATGCTCTGAATGTTGGGTCATGAGACCCATGTTTGTAATATCTCGCTCCTCGGAGCCTAATGAATAAATACTTGAGTCGTAGAGTTATGTTGTGATGCCATGTTGTATTTACACATATCGAGCATATTGTGTGTATGATTGAAATGCTTGGTATGTGTGGGATCCGACAACCTAGTTGTTTATCCTTGGTAGCCTCTCTTATGGGGAAATGTAGTCTTGTGCTTCCATGAGCCATAGTAGTCCCTTACAGCCCGGTTCACCGAGTCCTCGCTAGCCCAAAGACTACTGCTCCGGAACACTTGACTGGCCGGCATGTGATTCACTTCATTCTGTGTACGTTCCTTCGGGAAATGTCATGCGGTGACATCCGAGTCCTGCCTAGCCCGCTACAGCCGGGTTCCCTGAGTCTGTTAGCCCAGTGCTACAGCCGGATTCACACGTCTGCCGACCGACATGCTCGATGTTGATTCATGTATGCCTGTCCCTATAAGTTAGTGCCACTTTGGGTTCACGACTAGTCATGTCGGCCCGGGTTCTCTGTCATATGGATGCTAGCGACACTATCATATACGTGAGCCAAAAGGCGCAAACGGTCCCGGGCCATGGTAAGGCGACACCCGTGGGAATACCGTGCTTGAGGCCGCAAAGTGATATGAGGTGTTACCGGCTAGATCGATGTGACTTGGAATCGGGGTCCTGACACCTTTGTGATCTTGAAGAACTAAGTCAGGAGCTAGCAATGCTCATGAGGAAATTCCAGATGTTCTCAAGACGTGGCCATTTTGGAAAATCTTCAAGAGGTGATGACATGAGATGAGATTCTTCATCCCGCGACCACAAGAAAAGGACTTGCGACAAATGCTACAAGTCTAGTCACTACACTGCTGGTTGTCCTCATTAGGTGAAGGAATCAAAGGAAAATAAGTACAAGGATTACAGTTCAGATGACTCGAAGAAAAAGAAGAAATCTTCAAAGTCCTCATTGCTACTTCTTGAGCTTGCGTTGGTTTTTCCCTTGAAGAGGAAAGGGTGATGCAGCAAAGTAGAGTAAGTATTTCCCTCAGTTTTGAGAATGGTATCAATCCAGTAGGAGGCAACACACAAGTCACCGAATACCTGCACAAACAAACACCAACTTGCACCAAATGCGATAAAGGGTTTGTCAATCCCTTCACGGTTATTTGCAAAGTGAGATATGATATAGATAGATAAAGTAAATATTTTTGGTATTTTTGGTTTATAGATTGGAAAGTAAAAGATTGCGAAATATGTAAATAGGAAATTAAGATTGTAGATCGGAAACTTATATGATGGAAAATAGACACGGGGGCCATAGGTTTCACTAGAGGCTTCTCTCAAGATAGAAAATATTATAGTGGGTGAACAAATTACAGTCGAGCAATTGATAGAAAAGCACAAAGTTATGACGATATCTAATGCAATGATCATGAATATAGGCATCACGTCAGTGTCATGTAGACCGACTCCTGCCTGCATCTACTACATTACTCCACACATCGACCAACTACTGCCTGCATCTAGAGTATTAAGTTCACGAAGAACAGAGTAACGCATTACGTAAGATGACATGATGTAGAGGAACAAACTCAAGCAATATGATGTAAACCCCATCTTTTTATCCTCGATGGCAACAATACAATACGTGCCTTGCTGCCCCTACTGTCATTGGGAAAGGACAACGCAAGATTGAACCCAAAGCTAAGCACTTCTCCCATTTAAAGAAAAATCAATCTAGTTGGCCAAACCAAATCAATAGTTTGAAGAGACTTGCAAAGATATAAAATCATGCATATAAGAATTCAGAGGAGAATCAAATAATATTCATAGATAAGCTGATCATAAATCAACAATTCATCAGATCTCGGCAAACACACCGCAAAAGAGTATTAGACCGAATAGATCTCCAAGAACATCGAGGAGAACATGGTATTGAGAATCAAAGAGAGAGAAAAAGCCATATAGCTACTAGCTATGGACCCGTAGGTCTGTGGTAAACTACTCACGCTTCATCAAAAGGGCAATGGTGTTGATGTAGAAGCCCTCCCTGATCGAATCCCCCTCCGGCATGATGCCGGAAAAGGCCCCTAGATGGGATCTCACGGGTATAGAAGGTTACGGCGATGGAAAACTATTTTCGTGGCTCTCTCTGTCGATTATGGAATATCTGAGAATATATAGGGGGAATAAATAGTTCGATGGAGTCACGAGGGGCCCACAATGGTGGAGGCACGCCCTACCCCCCTGGGCGTGCCCTCCGTCCTTGTGGCCGCCTTGTGGCTTCTCTGACTTGCCCTCAAAGCCCTCTGGATGTCTTCTGGTCCAAGAAAAATCATCGCAAAAGTTTCATTTCGTTTGGACTCCATTTGGTATTCCTTTTCTGCGAAACTCTAAAACAAGGAAAAATAGAAACTGGCACTGGGCTCTAGGTTAATAGGTTAGTTCCAAAAATAATATAAAATAGCATAATAATGCATATAAAACATCCAAAACAGATAATATAATAGCATGGAACAATCAAAAATTATAGATACATTGGAGACGTATCAAGTATCCCCAAGCTTAATTCCTGCTCTTCCTCGAGTAGGTAAATGATAAAAACAGAATTTTTAATGTGGAATGCTACCTAACATATTTATCAATGTAATTTATTTATTGTGGCATGAATGTTTAGATCCGTATGATTCAAAAAAAAGTTTAATATTGACATAAAAACAATAATACTTCAAGCATACTAACAAGATAATTATGTCTTCTCAAAATAGCATGGCCAAAGAAAGCTTGTCCCTACAAAATCATATAGTCTGGCTATGCCCCATCTTCATCACACAAAATATTCAAATCATGCACAACCCCGATGACTAGCCAAGCAACTGTTTCATACTTTTGACGTTATCAAACTTTCTCAACTTTCACGCAAGGCATGAGCGTGAGCCATGGACATAGCACTATAGGTGGAATAGAAGGTGGTTGTGGAGAAGACAAAAAGAGGGAGATAGTCTTGCATCAACTAGGCGTATTAACGGGCTATGGATATGCCCATCAATAGATATCAATGTGAGTGAGTAGGGATTGCCATGCAACGGATGCACTAGAGCTATAAGTTTATGAAAGCTCAAAAAGAAAACTAAGTGGGTGTGCATCCAACTTGCTTGCTCACGAAGACCTAGGGCAATTTGAGGAGACCATCATTGGAATATACAAGCCAAGTTCTATAATGAAAAAATCCCACTAGTATATGAAAGTGACAACATAGGAGACTCTCTATCATGAAAATCATGGTGCTACTTTGAAGCACAAGTATGGAAAAAGGATAGTAACATTGCCCCTTCTCTCTTTCTCTCTCATTTTTCTCTTTTTTTCCTCCTTTTTTCTTTTTTCTTTTTTTCTTTCTTTTTCTCTCTCTTTTTTTCTTTCTTTTATTTCCTCACATGGGACAATGCTCTAATAATGAAGATCATCATACTTCTATTTACTTACAACTCAAAAAATTACAACTCGATACTAGAACAAGATATGACTCTATATGAATGCCTCCTGTGGTGTACAGGGATGTGCAATGAATCAAGAGTGACATGTGTAAAAATGATGAACGGTGGCTTTGCCACAAGTACGATGTCAACTACATGATCATGAAAAGCAATATGACAATGATGATGCGTGTCATAATAAACGGAATGGTGGAAAGTTGCATGGCAATATATCTCATAATGGCTATTGAAATGCAATAATAGGTAGGTATGGTGGCTGTTTTCAGGAAGGTATATGGTGGGTTTATGGTATCGGCGAAAGTTGCGCGATATTAGAGAGGCTAGCAATGGTGGAAGGGTGAGAGTGCGTATAATCCATGGACTCAACATTAGTCACAAAGAACTCACATACTTATTGCAAAAATCTATTAGTCATCGGAACAAAGTACTACGCGCATGCTCCTAGGGGGATTGATTGGTAGGAAGTGACCATCGCTCGTCCCCGACCGCCACTCATAAGGAAGACAATCAAAAAATATATGATGCTCCAACTTTGTTACATAACGGTTCACCATACGTGCATGCTACGGGACTCACAAACCTTAACACAAGTATTTCTCAAATTCACAACTACTCACTAGCATGACTCTTATATCACCATCTTCATATCTCAAAACAATCATAAGGAATCAAACTTCTCAGAGTATTCAATGCAATTTATATGAAAGTTGTTATTATATCCCTCTTGGATTCCTATCATATTAGGACTAAATTTATAACCAAAGCAAATTACCATGATGTTTTAAAGACTCTCAAAATAATACAAGTGAAGTACGAGAGTTCATCAATTTCTATAAAATAAAGCCACCGCGGTGCTCTAAAAAGATATAACTGAAGCACTAGAGCAAAATTGCCTAGCTCAAAAGATATAAGTGAAGCACATAGAGTATTCCAATAAATCACGATTCATGCGTGTCCCTCTCAAAAGGTGTGTACATAAAGTATGATTGTGGCAAACTAAATATCAAAGACTCAAATCATACAAGACGCTCCAAGCAAAACACATATCATGTGGTGAATAAAAATATAGCCTCAAGTAAAGTTACCGATAGATGAAGATGAAAGAGGGGATGCCTTCCGAGGCATCCCCAAGCTTAGACTCTTGGTTGTCCTCGAATATTACCTTGGGGTGCCTTGGGAAAATCCTTACCCAAAACTTGAAAATTTCACAACACAAAACTCAACAGGAAATCTCATAAGCTCCGTTAGTATAAGAAAATAAATCACCACTTTTGGTACTGTTGTGAACTCATTCTTTATTTATATTGGTATAATATCTACTGTATTCCAACTTTTCCATGGTTTACCCCCCGATACTACCCATAAATTCATCAAAATAAGCAAACAACACATAGAAAACGGAGTCTTTCAAAAACAGAACAGTCTATAGCAATCTGGATATTTCGAATAATTCTGTAACTCCAAACATTGTGAAAAATTGGGCGACCTAAGAAATTTGTTTATTAATCTTCTGCAAAAAGAATCAGTATTTTATCACACTTCTGTGATTTTAAACAATTCTGGGACTGAGCGCAAAAGTTTATGTTTTTCAGCAAGATCAAATCAACTATCACCGTAAGCTATCCCAAAGGTCTTACTTGGCACAAATACTAATTAAAACATAAAACCACATCTAACCAGAGGCTAGATGGATTATTTATTCCAAAACAGAACGTAAAAAGCAAATAAAATAAAATTGAATTGCCTCGCAACAAGCGCTATTGTTTAACGCCCTTAGCTAGGCATAAAACATGAATAGATCTAGATATTATCATATTTGGCATGCAATTCTTCAATCGTGCACTTATAATTCTTAAGAGATTCTTTAGTTTTATAAATGATCAAACTCTTAGGCAAGAAATCTAGAAATTCATTCATGGCAATTGGTTCCTTAATAATATCAAAAAATTCAGGGTGAACACTTATAGATTTGAGATCTTCATTATCTTTACTAGAAGATTCACCCTTATCCCTAGGAACATAAATAAATTTGGCAATCTTAGTAGGAGGATGCTTTTGAGTAGTTTCGATGGAGGAAAAAGCGGAACCCAAGTTAGTAATAATATCTTCTAGTTTGCCAATTCTAGTAGAATCTTGATCTATCTTTTCGTTAACTAGGGGTTCCCTTTTCCTATGATTCTTTAAAGTAATCCTACTTTAGATCCCTATTGAGTAATGTGATTATGAATCTTTTTATCCAACTTTTCAATCAACTCAATAGTAGCAATCTTATTTTCAGTAATATCAAGCCTTTGCATTACATGCTCCAAGGTTAAAACAGTTCGATTGACCAAAAAGGTGATGGGCCTAACAAATCTATCATGGCATTGTAAGAATCACAAGTATGGCAACCCAAGAAATTCCCTCCAATAATGGTATCTAGAACATATCTATTCCAAGGAGTAACGCCCACATAAAAATTGCAAAGAAGAATGGCAGTAGGTTGCTTTTGAGTAGATCTATTTTGAGCACTGCAAATTCTATACCAAGCATCTTTTAAGTTTTCTCCCTCCCTTTGTTTAAAATTGAGAACTTAATTATTGGGAGTGCTAACAATAATAGGAGCGACACAAGCACACAATGGGCAAACGAAGAAGACGAAAAGAAGAGGGGCGAAGAAAAAGGCAAATCTTCACTAAAAAATACACTTCCTTGATGATATGTGTTTGTCACAGTAGGTCATGTTTTTTGTCATGCATGTACATCCGTGAGATTTTATGACAGAATCAAGATAGTCATACCTGTGTTGTTGTAGAAGTGTTCCATGACATTACCAAAATTATCATCACGGAAGTGTCCACTTCCATGACGATAAATCACGCGTCATAGAAGTGCTTTCGTCAAGGGTGACCGACACGTGGCATCCACCATAACGGGTCACCGTTAAGTTATCGGGTTCCGGTTTGGATCCGATAACCCGTTAATAGCTGGGACCAATGAGGATTTTCCACGTGTAAAATTATCATTGGCTATAGCAACCACGTGTTAGCACCCGAAAAGGACAGATGTCAACCGCCCAATGGACAGTAGGCGCCTATGATACGTCGACATGTGGCAAGGCCCAACAGCGACCCATTTAGGTTAAAAAGGCTGGCCCAGTCAAAATTAGTAGGCTGGCCCACTAATGGCCTTCTTGCAGATGGCCCATTCGCAGTTATGGCCCGTACGACTATTGTCAAATCAGCCCGTCAGCGACCCGTTCTAAACTTTTCATCATGCGGCCCATGGCCACTTCTGGCCTGTTAACACTCTGCTAAGTATTTGGGCCGAATTATGGCCCGGTGTGTTTCCTGCCTATTAAAGGTCCTGCTTAATTTGGGCCCATTTATTGGCCATTGAAACTTTTGGCCCATAAACGACCGTGAAGGATTTGGGTCATATTCGGCCATGTCTGACAGTCGGCCTGTTAGAGGCCCATTGTAGATTTCGGCCACTTCCAGCCTGTTGTGATTTTCGGCCTATTAACGTTGGACGAAATCCATGGGCCATATGTGGCCCAACGTCACATCGGGCCTATTAACGGCCCATATAAAACAGATACTAATCAAGCCCGACCAAACTTCCAACCTGTTAATGGCCCGTGAAGTAGGCTGGTGCATTTACGACCCATCTAAATTTCGGCCTGTGAACGATCCGCATTGTAAATGGGCCACCACGAGCTGATATACATTTTGGCCTGCTAATGACCTGTGGGTTATTTGGCGCAATTAGGGCCTAACTCACTTTTGGCCTATTAAAGACCCATATTATTTATGGGCTCGAGATATTTACACATGTTAACGGCCTATTGTTACCGAGGGCTCAAATTATGTTTAGGCCTATTAAAGGCCCACTAGGGGCATAGGCCTACCAAAAATATGAAAGCTTATGTTGATTTAGGCCCAGATATTCTTAGTGGGCTACATGAAAATTACGGCCCATAATAGTTTTTAGCCCAATTGGAATGGGCCTAACAAATGTTGGCACGTTAGGCTCCTACGAAGCTTTTGGCCGAATACATTACTAAGATAAACCTACACTATACAAAAATAGCATCGTAATTTCTACAGCCTTTGGCAGCACGATAAATGCTACATCACCACAAAATAAATTCCAGCCATACAACAAAAGTCCTGTAGGCACAAAGTTTACAGTCCTTGGAGATAAAAGCACCATCAGATGTATATAAGCATAGATCATTTGACCTGAGTGCTAATTTTTCAGGCTGTAGAATCTGATGGAGCAGCATGACCATCCCCTTTTTCCGTCATTGCTCTTGAACAATGAAGCAAATGTATGATAGTCTGGTTTCAAAACCATTCATATCTTGACGACATTTGTCAACCACTATTCTTGTTTCCGAAACAATGTCCATTAGGGACTGGAATTGTGTCTGGAGCACAAATATATCACTCTGTCTAGCGGGAAGATTTTTTTTATTAGGTGTTGGGGATGTAACTATTGAGTATAAACCGCCTGTGAGGGGCCGGTTCACCTCGCCTATATTGAAGCCCACGAAGACTCGTAAGATGGCGCTTTACTATGAAACTTAGAGGCCCGGAGCCCAAAGGCGGATTAGGGCCCATAATGGTAAAACCGCCATAGTCATGTAACTTGTGTTGTAAGAAAAGGGAAGGAGAGACTGAGCCGAACACTTGTGCGAGTCGGCCTCGGGACTCTGTAGACCAGCCGGGCGTCAACCCATGTATATAAAGGGACGACCCGGCGGAGGTTTAAGGACAGACAACAACAACTCGAGGTCTAGGCGAAGCTGTCTGCTCCCTAGCCATCGAGACCACATCAAACAAACTAGACGTAGGCTTTTACCTTCATTGAAGGGGCCGAACTAGTATAACTCTCGTGTCTTTGCGTCTGCTTTAACCCCTCTAAGTAAACCCGTAGCGATGGCTCCGCGACTAAGTCCTTTCATGAGGACATCTGCCGTGACAAAACCACGACAGTTGGCGCCCACCGTGGGGCCATCGCACGATGGTTTGATGATCTTGGAGGGCAAGCTCGAAGGACTCGAAGGCTACGCTGTGGGCCGGATGACCAAGAGTCGTCGCGGCAAGCTCTACATCGACGATGCAGGCTGGGGTCCCGAGGCCGGCTCGATTGAGTACGGGTACCGGGTCCCCTTTGGTGGCATACACGTTTTCATCGGCAAGATCGGTGAGCCAGGGCTCGAGCCGACATCTCGCACCGACCTCGTCGAGACGGCTCAGCGTGCGAAACCTGCCCAGGCTAAACCGGCCGTCAAGCGTGCTTTCATGGGAGTCATCCACGGAGAGAATTATGAGGACGGATCAGAATCTGGTGGCGAAACCGTCGTCTACTCTGACGACGAGTCGTCGACCGGAGAAACTGAGTCTCTGTATCAGCTGCAAGATGGCCAGATTGGGGGCTGTTCCGACGGTGACAGTATTCCGGACCCCTTTGATCTGCCCAACCGGGTTGGAATATTCATGGCCGGTACACAAGCGATGCTTCACTCTTCGACCGCTACGACAATGGTCGCTGGTTCAACAGCGGTGATGGCAGCCGGGGCAGGAGGCCCTGTGCGCCCGCCGGCTCAAGTTTTATCAGAACTATTCGACGCGTTGGCTGTGCTCATGGTAGAGGTTAACCCGGCGGACCAAGACATTCATAATGCGGAGATTGCAAAGGTGAAGGAACAAATCACTCAGGCTAAAGCGGATCTGGCAGCTGCAGACGCCAGGATGGCGGCAGAGCGGGCCGCTTTGGATGCGCAAGCTTATAGACTCATGCTGGATCAGAACGCGTCTCATGAAGTCTTGAAGAGGAAATACAGATCCCGTTTGCCTTCAGTTTTCGAGGGAAGAAATCTCTTCAACACCCCAGGAGAAGGGACCAGTAATCAGCCGGTGGTAAACCGGGCGGAAGCACCTGGGACGGGCGCGCCGGTTCAGCCCCGCGTAATAGATCTACCTCGCCATCATACCGGCACGCCTCAGGCTGTGCAAACACCTCCAGGTCACTACTCCAACCTGATGGATAACCTTGTTGCGGCTGCGGCATGGTTGGAGGCGATTCCAATTGAAGGCGATTCACCACAGGCGGTAGAGACGAGCCGGGTCAAGGAACTCCTTAGGACAGCTCTGGTCCAACAGGAAGCGTATTCGTACAACCGCGATCGGATCCACTCTACCCCCCGCCCAAGCCGGAGCTATAGCAAGCGCGTGGATGAACCGGCCGTATCAAGTAATGCACGGCGCGGTGCGCCCCATGGCAACAACCCAGCGGGTGGTTTCGACAACGCTCAGGAGGTGGTGGACCGGGCCCGGGCACGTAGGGAGGCTGAGTTAGCAGCACAGCATCAGGATTATCAGCTTACACCGGTTCGCCCGACCGTCTTTGAGCCTGGAGTTACCTCTAGCTCTTTGGGGGTGCCTTGCCTCGTCCCCGCTTTACGCAATGTACGCTTGCCCAAGGATTTCAAGGGGCCGCGCAAGGTGCCAAATTACACCACCGATCTGGCTCCAGAAGCATGGATAGAGAGTTATGAGATGGCCATGGAAATGCTGGATGTGGATGAGGCCGCGTGTGCGAAGTACTTCACTGTGATGCTCGAGGGCACGGCCCATACTTGGTTGAAAGGCTTGCCACCCAATTCCATCAGTTCATGGGCCCAGTTGCGGACCCGGTTCATTCAGAATTTCAAAGATACCTGTAAGCAGCCCATGTCTGTGGTGGACTTGGCGGCTTGTGTCCAGGGTCAGGGGGAATCAACAACCCATTGGGTACACCGTGTCTCGGAAGTCTTACATTCTTTAGACCGGATCAACGCTGATTCTGCGATCTTGACCCTAGAGGGCAACTGCCGGTTTAAACCTTTAAAGTTGAAGCTGGGACGCATGAAGCGGTTTTGCAATGACATGGGCACTCTCATGGGCATTTTAGTGAAGTACGCTGATTCTGATAGTACATAGGATCTCGAGTCGGATGATGATGATGAGACAGGAAGGAAAAAGAACAAAGAACTCCAAAGCCAGCAGCATCACCCGCAGGTAATGGTGGAAATAAGCGAAGTTTAACGGCAACATGGACTTCAGAGCCAACACCAACGCTAGCAGGACAAGGGCCGAGGCGCAAGGGTAAACAGTCAATCGAGGTGGAGCGCCTAATCCCAATCCGACCACTTGAACTATCTGCTGAATCAACCCTATCCAAGCATGGGACGAAGGAGGCGCCAAAGAAATCACCTCTGGAAGGATTGTTACATTATGCAGGAGTTCAAAAGTTCTAATGCTTTCCGGTATGATCAAGGTTCCGCGGCGGTTCAGTGGTCCGCCCGGTTACAAGTGGAGGAAATTCGTCCAGGGTTTAATGGTAATCCGGCGGACATAACAATCGTAATAATCAGAATAACCGTGGTGGTTACAATCAGCAGCAGCAGCGATCGGGTTATCGAGCAACCCAAAGTAGTTGAATAGTGGGCGTACCACGCCTTCACCACCAGCTTAGACAAGCGAGACCGAAGCTTGAGCGGGCAGTCAACGTTGTTGAACCGCCGTGCCTCATTACCTACGCTGGTCGAGCAGCCCATTGTGTGGAGTAGAGAGGATCATCCTCCCGGTTGACAATCCGGGTCAGCTAGCCCTGGTGGTGGCACCTCGTGGAGGTTATAAGTTCACCAAGGTGCTTATGGACGGAGGGAGCAGCATCAACATCCTGTACTACGAGACCTTCCGTCGTATGGGGTTAACAGATAAACATCTCAAACCGCCCAATACAAGGTTCCATGGTGTGGTGCCCGCAAGTCAGCATATCCGTTGGTAAAATAGATCCGAGGTGGCCTTCGGGGATGAATATGACTCCAGATCAGAAACATTGACGTTTGAAGTGGTGAAAATTCAAAGTCCTTATCACGCCCTCTTTGGGCGGCCGGCTTATGCCAAGTTCATGGCACGACCTTGTTATATATATTTGCAGCTCAAGATGCCGGGTCACAAGGGGACAATAACGGTTCATGGGAGCCGCAAGATCGCTTTGGAGTGTGAGGAAGGTGATGCGGCTTACGCAGAGTCGGTTTGTGCCACCGAGGAGTTGAAGTATTATAAGGACAATGTTGATCCGGCGGACATGACTCCATTGAAGAAGCCAACTACAGAGCCCGATCCGCTCAAGTTTAAATCGGCAGCTGAGACTAAGCTTGTTGACTTCAGACTGCAATTCGCCCAAGCAGTTCAAAGATCGGTGCCAACTTGGATCCAAAATAGGAAAGCGCGCCATCGAAGTTCATCCATGAGAATCGGGACATTTTTGCATGGAAGCCTTCTGACATGTCAGGTCTACCGAGGGAGCTCGCTGAGCACACTCTTAATGTTGATCCCAAGTACAAACCGGTAAAGTAGTTTCTCCGCCGGTTTAACGAGGAGAGGCGTAAGGCCATTGGAGAGAAGGTTGCGAGGCTCTTAGCAGCGGGCTTTATCGTTGAAGTTTTTCATCCAGAGTGGCTTGCTAATCCGGTGCTGGTCCTTAAGAAAAACGGCACTTGGCACATGTGTGTGGATTACACAGATCTTAACAAGGCTTGTCCAGCAGATCCTTTTGCCCTCCCCGCCATTGACCAGATTATTGATGCCACTGCGGGTTGTGAGCGTTTGAGCGTTTTGGATGCGTATTCTGGATATCATCAGATCAAGATGGCGGTTAAGGACCAAGAGAAGACAGCGTTTATCACTCCCTTTGGAGCCTTCTGCTATGTGTCTATGCCTTTTGGGCTCAAGAGCGCCCAAGCAACTTATCAGCGTTGTGTACAGAATTGCTTGCATAAACAGATCGGCCGTAATGTGCATGCCTATGTGGATGATATTGTGGTTAAGTCAAGGAAGAAGGAAACACTGATTGATGATTTGAAAGAAACCTTTGACAACCTGCGGGTTTACAAGATGATGCTCAACCCGGCCAAATGTGTCTTTGGTGTTCCGGCAGGCAAGTTATTGGGTTTTCTTGTGTCCAACAGGGGGATTGAAGCTAATCCAGAGAAGATTACGGCTATCACCTCCCTGGCTAAACCAAAGTGTATTAATGATGTCCAGCGCTTACGGGCCGGATTGCCGCTACCGAGCCGGTTTATCACCGCCTAGGAGAGAAGGCCATCCTTTGTACCGATGTCAAGAAGATGATCAGTTTGTTCGAGTCCACCACCGATGAAGCGTTGAGGACTTAAAGCGGCAATTGGCCAACCCGCCTGCATTTCGCCGCCTTATCGACAAGGAGCCGCTTCGCTATATGTTGTCGCTAACGCCAGGCGTTAGCGTGGCCATTGTGGTAGAGCGTATGAGGCAGGAAGGAGCATCCGTTCAACGTCCGGTTTATTATATCAGCGAGGTGCTTATTGAATCTAAGCAGATATCCGCATTGGCGTAAGCTGGTGTATGGAGTTTTATGGCGTCGGAAGTCAAGCAGATTTCCAAGGGCATCCCATCACGGTGGTCGGATTCAGCTCCCTTAGGTGATATCATACGTAACCGGAGGCGATCGGTCGGATTGCCAAGTGGGCCATAGAGCTTGGGCCGCACGGTTTGAAGTATGTACCTCGGACGGCAGTAAAGTCTCAAGCACTTGTGGATTTCATTAATGATTGGACAGAGTTGCAAGCGCCTGAAGAAAAGCCGGATCATACATATTGGACCATCCATTTTGACGGATCCAGGCAGTTGGAGGGCTCGGGGGTTGGAGTCATATTAACTTCCCCACGAGGTGACAAGTTTTGTTACGTTCTCCGCTTAATGTTCCCTTGTACTAACAATGCAGCTGAGTATGAAGCCTTGCTCCATGGTCTTCGGATGGCTAAGGAGATGAATCTAAGCCGGGTTAAGTGCTTCGGTGACTCGGACTTAGTAGCTCAACAGGTGTCTGGCACTTGGGATTCCAAGGACCCACTCATGGCTGCATATCGTCGTGAGGTGGATGTTGTCGCAGGTCATTTCAAGGGCTATCAGGTGGACCACGTGGATCGCCGGAAAAATGAAGCGGCGGACGCTTTGAGCCGGTTGGGCTCTCAACGCAAACCGGTCCCGCCCAATGTTTTTCTCGACGTACTGCACAATCCGTTAGTCAAGCTCCCTGGTGAAGCGGATTTGGCTATTCCTGATCCGGAGGCTCAATTGGTGGCAGCTCTGCGCGTCACTCCGGATTGGACGCTCCCTTATCTGGAGTACATGAGCCGGGGCGAGTTACCAGAAGATGAGACGTTGGCCCAACAGATAGTTCGGCGGTCTAAGTCTATGACCATTGTTAATGGCAAGTTGCATCATTGCAGTGTGTCAGGGGCGTTTCAACACTGTGTGTCCCCTGAGGAAGGCTGTGAAATATTGCGTGAGATCCATGAAGGAGACTGTGGTCACCACGCCGGTGCAAAATCCTTGGTGGCTAAAGCATTCCGCCACGGTTTCTATTGGTTGACTGCCCATGCTGATGCGGAAGATCTGGTCAGACGATGTGATGGTTGCCAAAAGTTTTCCAGACGTGCTCATGTACCGGCCCAAGAATTGAGGATGATTCCAATTACTTGGCCGCTTATGCACTTGGGGTTGGATATGGTTGGACCTTTCAAAAGGTCCAAGGACAAGAAGACGACCTGCTGGTGGCGGTTGATAAATTTACAAAGTGGGTAGAGGCAGAACCTGTTAGCAAGTGTGATGCGGCCACGGCGGTTCAATTCATCAAAAGGGTGATTTTCCGGTTTGGTTTTCCACACAAGATCATTACAGATAATGGTACCAATTTGTCCAAAGGTGCCATGAAGGAGTTCTCGCGAACGTGAGCACATCCGCTTGACGCTTTCTTCAAGAGCTCACCCACAGTCCAATGGTCAAGCGGAAAGAGCCAATCAAGAGATCCCGAGAGGCATCAAGCCCCGCTTATGGTCCCTTTGCGAGGACGCCGGGTTGTTGGGTAGAAGAGCTACCGTTTGTGTTATGTAGTATAAATACTACACCTAACAGATCCACGGGATACACGCCGTTCTTTATGGTTTATGGAGCGGAGGCGGTTCTTCCCAGCGACGTCCGTCATGACTCACCTCGTGTGGCAGCCTATGTTGAAGCGGATAACGAGACATCACGACAGGACGCTTTGGATCGGCTGGATGAAGAGCGAGACATAGTAGCTGCTCGCTCGGCGATTTACCAGCAGGATCTTCGTCGTTATCATAGTCGCCGGGTCAGAACCAGAACCTTTCAAGAAGGAGATTTGGTGCTTCGGCTCATTCAAGACCAGACAGATATGCACAAGCTATCCCCACCTTGGGAGGGACCTTTCATGGTCAGCAAGAATCTGCACAACAGGTCGTACTATCTAATCGATGTTCGAGAGCATAAAGACTCACGCACGTCAGAAGAGGAGACCAACAGGGCGTGGAACATAGCTCATCTTCGGCCTTATTATACCTGAGCCATCGGCTCTACTTATGTACATATTATGACTGTATATATTATGAATAAAGCAATAAAACGGAGCCTCGGCTAAAGCGGGGTATCTGTTCAGTTACATCATGTGTGGTTACATGGAGTTGTTCTGTCTTAAAGCAGCCTCCGGTTTACCCCTTGAGTTTGCTTTCTAATTTTTTTTATGATATCACTTGGGGGCTTGGTCGTGTCCGAACCAATGCAATACCTTTTGATAGGCAAAAGCCACCAGATCATTTGGGGACATGGTCAAATCTGAACCAGTCACGCTTTTTGATCGGCCTAAGGCCATAGAGTCACTTGGGGGCTTGGTCGAACCCGAACCATTGCCACGCCACTTGATTGGCATAATGCCACGGTTTCAGTTGGGGACCTGGCTGACTCGAACCATGGCTACACCTTATAGGGAGCTTGGTCGTGTCCGACCATGGTAACACCATCTGATCGGCTCAGTACAGCGTTATCTTTTGCAAACGGTTTATCATTGCCTTTGCTCCCATGTTTGTCAACTGTTATTTGATTTTTGTTGCGTTTCTTAAACCGACAACATTATTAAACCGTCTCCAAAGCTGTCAGTTAATGGAATTCGGTCAATTTTTCTTAATTCGGTGATAGTTTCACTGGTTTGATGTTTTTCTGTTAACATCCTATTATGGAGTAACAGGGGGCTTATTCTAACCCGGCACGGTGTACGTGGTAAACCGGAAGTATAAACACTGGAGCTGTTCTCTCCTTTGACAGTAATGGTTTATACAACCTCCACTTCAAGATTGGCTAAGCCAACTTCATGCTCAGCGACGGCAGGTATTTTGTATCACGAAATTTTGATTATATACCTCCATATTTCATATATTTATGAATGTCACAAACCGACTGGTGGCACAGGCCGCAGGGGCGGTTTAAGATTTTGCAACTACAGGCAATTTAAATTGAAGGTTTCGATCATTCAATCAAAGGAGTCCGTACCAGGGCACGAAGGCATATTAAAAACAGAAATGATGGCTATCCTATTACAAGGCATTCAGAGGCCCAAAATTTGGAATGGCGCCATGACAGTAGCTTCGATGCATCAACCGCTTGACGGATTAAGCTTCATTGCCGGGTTGACGGAAGAAGATGGGTCGTCCGCGCCGGTTCAACTTCTTCCTCCTCACCACCCAATGGCCGGAAGTCACTGGTGGTCCAATAATCCGGTTAAAGCCCGAAAGACAGCCTCTTCACTTATAAGCACAGCCGATCAACGTCGTGGGCATAAGTGTGCTTACGGGTTGGTGGAACAAGGTTCGCACTTCCGAATAACAGCTTCAACCCGTCGTTGTTTGCATCAGAAAGAGCGGTGAACCGTCAGTTGGCCTCTCGCTGCCGCTTGACTCGCCAGAGGACGATCTCCTTGTTACCCGCTTGAGAGCATCATTATCAAATGCTTCGCCATTTTCTTGAGCACTGGGGAAGCCTTTGGCTATGTCAGCCGGATCAAGATCAGCTATCCATGCTTTGGCGCGAGTTAGAGCCAATAAGGTGCCAGCCCGGGCAGCGGATCGTTTCAATTCTTCTAGCTGTGCCGGTATTCATGGATAGCCGGTCCAGTGTATCCTTGATCAAGGACGGAGCCGTGTTATCATAAGAGGTGGCGCAAATAACTCGCTGGGTGCCGGTATACATCTGTTCAATTAGCGTATACGCGGCCTTGAGTTTCTTTCGCATGTCGAGCCTGTGATGAGCAATGCGCTACCTATACCGGTTTTAAAAGTTCAGGTTAAACCGGCGGAAATGTCAAAACGGAATATTAATCAAAACCTTGGTGAAACATTTCTTGCCAAATATTGCAGAGGTCATGGCGTTAATTTGGTGCTTTAATCCGGTGAGTTCTTCCATCACCGGTTTAAGAGCTGCTTCAAAGCATCCTCCGCCCGTTTTAGCAACCCAGCTTCTCAAGATCCCGCTTGGCCTGCTCAGATTTAAACCACTCCTTGAGCTGCTCCATGGTAGTCAAGGCGGTTTTCAGCTCATCCTTGGCCTTGGAGGCTTCGCTTGTTGAGATTTCAGATTGACATGAAGGTCATTGATTTGTGAGGTTTGTTACGATCTCACTGTGACAAAAAGGGAGCACGTTAGTAGTTTCATCACAAAGTCCCAAGCTCAATACAGGTATTCAACTTGGCACTTGGGGGCTAATGGCTATCTCGTCAACATGTTCTCGCCACGGCGACACAAGTTACTGATCCGGTTTAACTATACTAAGTTGAACCGCCCTTGGGGGCTACTACGCAATGAAGGTACAAGAGAGTCATAACTCCTTACCTCATAGCGCCCTTCATAAGATTTACTGCATCGCTTCAAATCACGACTTGTTAGAGCCGGTTCAGGAAGCCGGAGTGAAGATCTTGGGCAGAGAGATTGTCATAAGCTGATAGATCAGTTTTTTCCTTCCCTTTACTCATGGCAGTAAACTCTTCTTTGGCGCTGTGTTTTGATAGAGCAACCGGATTTCCAGGGGCGGTATATGCGGTGCCCGTCACTACGACATCTTCATCTTTGGTCGGGCTGGCCGGATTGGCAATTTTTCCTGGGCTTGGTGCTTTCATACCCGGGCTTGGCGGATCAGCAGCCGAATCCCGTTGTTCTGCTGCAGGACTCGGTGGAGCAGGATGTGACGTCTCAACTTGGACATCCGGTTCACCCTCTGGCGGGTTAGCATTGTCATCTTGATTAACCCCAGCAGAGTTGTTTTTAGCAACTTCGGGATTTTCACCATGATGCTCTAGAGTCTTCTCCGGATCAACATCCACAGTAGGGTCGAGGGTCTTCGCCTTCTTACTTAGGCGAGCCTTGGTGCTACAACAATAAGGGTTAGAATATGATAAACCGACAAGTGCAAAAAACAAATGGAGTAATATGCTTACCCAGCAGCAACTTTGAGAGGAGGCAGCTGAGTGGTTGATGAACCGCCAGACGAGTTGGAAGAAGCCCGATAATTCGGTCGACGGATTGAGAGGACATCGAAGAAACCTTTCAAAGGATAACGCCAGAGAACAAGTCACCTCACGACGACGCTTCCGGGTTGGTGTGTCAGCTAAACCAGACGACGTAATTTGTTGACCGCTATGCCGGGTCGTACGGCGTTCTTCACTTTGCTGTGTCTTCAAAGAAAGTTTTGGATTCAAATGAGCACGAGAGTGAGATTGTTTCACTTTCCGGATCAGGGCTAATTCTTTTAACCGTACAAGATCGAATCGGAAGAAAGAAGGATTACCTCAACAGATCTGCATGGCTGGCCTCGGCGTCATCCTCGAAATTGTAATCATCAATAAGATGAATGACAAAAGGAGCAAAGTAAGTCAAGCTCTACCTCAAAGATCTCGATTCTTCATCCTCCGCGGTTCGTAAGACTCGGCGGTTTTCCTCTTGCCAGCTTTCTTGGTGGTCTTGGTCTTTACACGAGGAACCCATGCCGGTTTCGTTCGTTTCCAAAAGGAGTTGTTAGCCTGAGAATTAATAAGGGATTAATACAATCAATAGGGAATCAAAATCAGTAGAGCAATGATTGGAGCCTTACTACGGGCGGTTTGTTGGAGACGCAGAATGGGGCCAACCCGGTTTGGCTGCACGCGGAGATCGGTTCATCGAGCATTCTCTTCACTGTCTCGGCAACTTCAAGCTCAGTTATTGATAGCTCGTGATGTCGTTGAGGGCCTTTGACGTTACCAGTGTATTCATGCATCAATCCGGGGCGGCGGCTTAATGGCAAGATGCCCCAAGAAACCCAACAGCGGACAAGGTCAATGCCGCTAAGCCATTGGCCATTAGAGCCCGGAGCTTGATAATTTGGGGTGCAAAGTTCTTCCGCTCATGGAAGTCAAGCGTGAAGGCAATAGGTGATTGTTGCTAAGCGGTTAGGGCGATAACCCGGCAAGGGATTTTCTCCGTTAGGAGCAGTATTCCGGCAATAGAACCAGGTTGGATTCCAATCTTTCGGATGGCTATGATGTTTGGCGGAGGAAAGTCCACTTTTCCCTTTTTGGATTGAAACTCCACCAAGTTCTGTGTTAGGACCGTCCAAAACTCAGACGGCGGTTCAAATGAAAGAAATCTCGGAATAATTCCACAGCTTGGTTCTTCTTGAAGATAGACTTCGCAGAAGACTTGAAAGTTGCATATATTGGACATAGAGTTCGGACCAATATCTTGTGGATGGAGTTGGAAGCTTGCGAGGACATCCCGGAAAATTTTTGATCCGGGCGGGCTGAATCCCCGGTCTAAGTGTTGCATAAATACAATCACTTCTCCCTCTTGAGGTTCAGGAGGGCATTCAGAATCTGGAACACGCCAATGATGGACACTTTTGGATGCTAAAGCGCCAGTGGTGACATATCCATTGATTTGTGTCTCAGTGATCTTGGACGGAACCCAATTGCAGGCAGAGAATTGTTTGGCCATTCCGGAAGAAAAACTATGAAAGGAAAAGTAAAGGCCAGTTTACAGTTAACGGTTTATGCATATTATTCAGTGTTAAACCGGCAGATTGCCATTCAGTTTCAGTTGCCGGTTTAAGTGAGGACTAATGAGGTATGGCGGATTAGCTATCAAAAATTAAATCGCCCTTAGGCAGAAGGGACAAAGCTGAAAAAATCTGCTAAGTGTTGACAGAAACAGGTTTCACACATCGATGGAATTAATTTGGATCTACCAAAGATTGATGAAGGCTTTAAATAAAAATTTCTGCGATCTATAAAGGCTTTAAATAAGGACGATGCAAGAGAAGTTCGATCGGGCGAGGCGTTCTATCAAGGGATTACGAACAAAAAGGAAGATCTCGCCGGGCTCGCTGGAGCCCTCAAGACCCCATGCGCCCGATCCGATGCGGCTATGATCTCCCTCACTTTTTCTTCTAAGTCCTTAATCTCATGATATTTTGTGTCATTTTCTTCATGCTATATCTTTGCATCTGTAATTTTTGCAATATCAAAATGTTCGTCTCAAGAGTAGATCATTTCATCACATCGCATCATTTTCATTTGAGCTCATCTTGATGCCCGCAATGCTGTTGGAAGAGTGCTATGTGATGTTAGTTTCTGTTTCTAACAGAACTTGCACTTTTGTTATTTTTGCCATGATTATTGTGTGCACCCTATGAATTTGAGTCCTACATGTGTTTTGTAAAATGCCATGCCAATGTATTTTTGTGATCTATGTGGTGACTAGAACAAGCATGCAAAGTAGGTGTCCTGATGTTGCTGATTTCAGCCCTGTTTAGCTGATTTTGATGCCATGTTAACTTGATGATACCGAGAGATCTATGCATATTTTGAGATACTTCAGTAAGGATGTTTTGTTAAGAATGTATTGCTCTATCCATCCATGCCTTTGTTTGCAATTATGGAGTGCCATAGCTTGAGTCAATCGAGCTCTACTTTTGCTATCAAAGTCAGATTGTTTACAGGTTATTCAATTTTGCCAAGGTTGTTGTGGTTGATCCATGTATGCTATGTTATTGTTCTTGCCAATCTATGCCATGTATTCTTGATGTATGTATGCTTAGTTTACATATAAGTCTCTGTAGTGAGTGCATTGAGCTTGTAAACACACATAATAACGACCACGTTCCTCGTCGAACTCCCACTTGAGCTCGGTTGAGTCACCTGCAATGGCATCGTCGGAACCTGCAACTGTTTGGAAGCATCTGTGAGTCACGGGGACTCAGCAATCTCACACCCGCGAGATCAAGACTATTTAAGCTTATAGGGAGGACAGAGTAGTAAAGTGGAGCTGCAGCAGCGACTAGCATATATGGTGGCTACATACATAAAGAGGCGAGAAGAGGAGCAAAAGCAGTCGTGAAACTAATAGCGATCAAGAAGTGATCTGAACTACTTCGTCGGACATAACTCCAACACGTGTTCACTTCCCGGACTCCGCCGAGAAGAGACCATCACAGTTACACCGCGATTGATGTGTATTTTATTTGAGGTCAACCGGGTTTTCTACAACGGACATTAACAAATTCCCATCTGCCTCATAACGCGGGCACGGCTTTGAAAGATATTACCCTGCGGGGGTGTCCCAACAAGCCCATTATAAGCTCTCACGGTCAGCGAAGGATATTCCTCCTCTGGGAAGACCGGTCAAGCTCGGAATCCCGGACTACAAGACATTTCGACAGCAATAAAACAAGACCAGCAAAGCCACCCGATTGTGCCGACAAATCCCGATAGGAGCTGCACATATCTCGTTCTCGGGGCACACGGATAGGTCAGCCTCTGAGTAAAACCAGCCCTCGAGTTGCCCGTGGTGGCCCATGATCTACCGGTTGGCCAGACACTCGAAGGAACCTTTGGTCAGGAGGGGGTTAAAATAAAGATGACCCTCGGGCTCGCGAAAACCGGGGGAAAAAAGGCTTAGGTGGCAAATGGTAAAACCAATGTTGGGCCTTGCTGGGCGAGTCTTATTCAAGCGAACTGTCAAGGGGTCCCATAAATCACCCAACCGTGTAAGAGCATAAAATCAAGGAACATAACACGGTATGGCGGAAACTAGGGTGGCAAGAGTGGAACAAAACACTAGGCATAAGGCGAGCCTTCCACCCTTTACCAAGTATATAGATGCATTAATTATAGCAGATATATATTGTGATATCCCAACAAGTAAACATGTTCCAACAGATTAAGGACTTAGAAGAAAAGTGAGGGGAGAAGTCAACGGATGCAAGGCGACCCGAGGTCGGATCTGGATCGGGCGAGGCGGCGCTGGTGGGTGCGGGCCCGTGAGCCCGGCGAGGAGGAGGAGGCGGCGCTGGGAGGACGGGCCGGGGGCGGCGGAGCACTGCTGAGGCGGCATGGGCGGGCGGCGGGCGGGCATGGGCGCATGATGGTGCCAAGGGCGGGCGGTGCCCGCCTCCTCCTCCTCGCTGGCTCGCTGGAGCTCAAGACCCCACCCGCGCCGCCGCCCGATCCAGATCCGACCTCAGGTCGCGCGCGCCCGTTGACTTCTCCCCCTCACTTTTTCTTCTAAGTCCTTAATCTCATGATATTTTGTGTCATTTTCTTCATGCTATATCTTTGCATCTGTAGGTCCATTTTGCGCGTATAATATATCAAAATGTTCGTCTCGAAGAGTAGATCATTTCATCTCATCGCATCATTTTCATTTGAGCTCATCTTGATGCCCGCAATGCTGTTGGAAGAGTGCTATGTGATGTTAGTTTCTGTTTCTTAACAGAACTTGCACTTTTGTTATTTTTGCCATGATTATTGTGTGCACCCTATGAATTTGAGTCCTACATGTGTTTTGTAAAATGCCATGCCATCTTTCCAGGGGTGTATGCCATGTATTTTTGTGATCTATGTGGTGACTAGAACAAGCATGCAAAGTAGGTGTCCTGATGTTGCTGATTTCAGCCCTGTTTAGCTGATTTTTGATGCCATGTTAACTTGATGATACCGAGAGATCTATGCATATTTTGAGATACTTCAGTAAGGATGTTTTGTTAAGAATGTATTGCTCTATCCATCCATGCCTTTGTTTGCAATTATGGAGTGCCATAGCTTGAGTCAATCGAGCTCTACTTTTGCTATCAAATGTTTCCTGTCAGATTGTTTACAGGTTATTCAATTTTGCCAAGGTTGTTGTGGTTGATCCATGTATGCTATGTTATTGTTCTTGCCATGTATGTCTTCTATGCCATGTATTCTTGATGTATGTATGCTTAGTTTATCATATAAGTCTCTGTAGTGAGTGCATTGAGCTTGTAAACATGCCTACTCGTTATCAGTTTTTGACATGTCATGTTGCTGAATCTGTTAACGTAACTTTCGATATTGACATGGGTGTTACTATATTTTATAGTCCTTTTTGGCTTATGGTCAGTAAGGGACTTTTGTTCTATGCTTTGAGTAGATTTATGCCATGCCATGTTTTGCTATTTTAAGGTTCTGTAGCATGTAGTTTTGTTGCTCTGAACATTGCAACCTGATGCTGTGTTTGCCATGTCCAGCCTGATATTTTGTGCACTTTTGCCATGCTTGTTTGAACCTGTTATGATGTGAACTAGCCGTAGCTCAGTGCTCATCTTTTGTCGAGCCTCTTGTGTAGATCACTGCCATGTGCTTTGTTGGTACGTTTGGGTGCAGTAGCTTAATTAATTGTTGCTTGCTAAGTGGCATCATGCTGTTAATGACAGATTTGCGCTATTCTTGTTTTGCTTGCCATTTGCAAACCGTGCATCCGATTCCGGTGATCTTTATATCGATTTCAACCGAAATCATCTCATCTTTCCAGTGGCATACTTGGTTTGCCAAGTTGATGCCTGGTTCATCATTTACCTTCCGAGCGCATATACGCATTGCATATCGATCTCGCATATCATGTCATGTTTTGCATCATGTTGATTGTGCATTGCACCGTGATTTATTGTGGTTCCTTTGTTTGTGTTGTTGCTTTGGGTAGAGCCGAGACGAGTACGTGAACGAGGAACCTGTTGAGAACGCTTACGAGGATCAAGTTTTCGACAACTCGAGAACATTGCGCAAGATGACCATACCTCAAATCACTTCTATCTTTGCTATGCTAGTTGCTCGCCTTTTGCTATGCCTATGCTGCGATGCCTACCACTTGCTATATCTTGCCACCCATATTGCCATGTCAGCCCCTAACCATCCTTTTCCTAGCAAACCGCTGATTGGCTATGTTACCGCTTTGCTCAGCCTCTCTTATAGCTGCTAGTTGTGTGAAGCTGAAGTTTGTTCCTTGTTGAACATGGAGATGTTGTTCCTTGTTGGAACATGTTTACTTGTTGGGGATATCACAATATATATCTGCTATAATTAATGCATCTATATACTTGGTAAAGGGTGGAAGGCTCGACCTTATGCCTAGTGTTTTGTTCCACTTTGCCACCCTAGTTTCCGCCATACCAGTTGTTATGTTCCTTGATTTTATGCTCCTTACACGGTTGGGTGATTTATGGGACCCCTTGAAAGTTCGCTGAATAAGACTCGCCCAAGAAGGCCCAACATTGGTTTTACCATTTGCCACCTAGTTTTTTCCCCGGTTTTCGCGAGCCCGAGGGTCATCTTTATTTTTAACCCCCCGACCAAAGGTTCTTCGAAAGGCGGTTCGAACCGCAGATCAAGGGCCACCACGGGCAACTCGAGGGCTGGTTTTACTCGTAGGCTGACCTATCCGTGTGCCCCGAGAACGAGATATGTGCAGCTCCTATCGGGATTTGTCGGCACACCGGGTGGCTTTGCTGGTCTTGTTTTATTGCTGTCGAAATGTCTTGTAGTCCGGGATTCTGATCTTGATCGGGTCTTCCCAGAGGAGGAATATCCTTCGCTGACCGTGAGAGCTTATAATGGGTTGTTGGGACACCCGCAGGTAATATCTTTCAAAGCCGTGCCCGCTGTTATGAGGCAGATGGGAATTTGTTAATGTCCGTTGTAGAAAACCCGGTTGACCTCAAATAAAATACACATCAATCAAGGTGTAACTGGATGGTCTCTTCTCGGCGGAGTCCGGGAAGTGAACACGTGTTGGAGTTATGTCCGACGAAGTAGTTCAGATCACTTCTTGATCGCTATTAGTTTCACGACCGCTGCTTTTGCTCCTCTTCTCGCCTCTCTTTGCGTATGTAGCCACCATATATGCTAGTCGCTTGCTGCAGCTCCACTTTACTACTCGTCCTCCCTATAAGCTTAAATAGTCTTGATCTCGCTGGTGTGAGATTGCTGAGTCCCCGTGACTCATGTGATGCTTCCAAACAGTTGCAGTGTTCCGACGATGCCATTGCAGTGACTCAACCGAGCTCAAGTGGTAGTTCGACGAGGAACGTGGTCGTTATTATGTGTCTTTTTCCCGATGATCAGTAGTGGTGCTCAGCTTGGGACGATTCGGGATCCGTGTAGCATTTGGTTATCTTCTTTATTTTGGTTCCGTAGTCGGACCTTGAGTGTACTCAATGATGGATGTTTATTTATGTATCGTGAAGTGGCGAATCGTAAGCCAACTATGTATCTCTTTCCTTATGTATTACATGGTTGTGTGAAGATTACCTCACTTATGACATTGCTTTCAATGCGTTATGTTTCTAAGTCGCGGCTCGACATCGGGAGATATAGCCGCATCGGGGGCGTTACATCTACTAAGTACTAAACTGAATGCGGAGCAACTACCGCACAAGATATATGCTATAGTTGAACTAAAGAAGCTATGGCAGAGCGAATACGAAGAAACTAGGGATGAACACCTATGAACACGATGAGAACAGGAGCCCTAAGATACAGATCTAGGGGTATGAGGAAGAATCTTACCGGATGCGCAGGATAGCGGAGGGACACCGAGGATCTCTGGTACAACCAGGTTGATGCAGCGGCCTTTGTTGATGCAGCGTTCGAAGGTCGAAGGCAACGACAGAGCTTCAGAGCTAGCGCGTCGCGAGGAAGAAGAAGTACGGAAGGGGAAGAAGAGAAAGGGCCCTCAGGTCTATTTATAATAAGGCAGAGAGTAATTGACAGGCGCGAGAATCGAGGAGCTGAAAGCGGCAGATGGCGCAACGGTCGCCTCGATTTCCGGGATAATATTAAATGAAGGGAATCTTGTTATTTCGTTTTTTAGCGATGACATCAAGATGATCTGTTGCTGTGTCCAGAGGATGACGTCATGGAGGTTTAACAAGATGGCGGTTTACGAGAAATGAAGGAAGATGTTCAGAGTTTTTCTAAAGTGTTGAAGATTGACATGAACAGGTTCAAATCAATCTGGGGCCTAATGTTGGGGATGTAACTACTGAGTATAAACCGCCCCAGGAGGGGCCGGTTCACCCTCAGCTATATTGAAGCCCACGAAGACTCAGAAGATGGCGCTTTACTATGAAACCTAGAGGCCCGGAGCCCAAAGGCGGATTAGGGCCCATAATGGTAAAACCGCCATAGTCATGTAACTTGTGTTGTAAGAAAAAGGAAGGAGAGACCGAGCCGAACACTTGTGCGAGTCAGCCTCGGGACTCTGTAGACCAGCCGGGCGTCAACCCATGTATATAAGGGGACGACCCGGCGGCGGTTTAAGGACAGACAACAACAACTCGAGGTCTAGGCGAAGTTGTCTGCTCCCTAGTCATTGAGACCACATCAATCCCATCACAAACTAGATGTAGGCTTTTACCTTCATCGAAGGGGCCGAACTAGTATAACTCTCGTGTCTTTGCGTCCGCTTTAACCCCTCTAAGTAAACCCGTAGCGATGGCTCCGCGACTAAGTCCTTTCATGAGGACATCTGCCGTGACAAAACCACGACAGTAGGCGATTTGGTTGAGGTTACCTTGACAACCAACCCGGAATTATGCAGGAAGGTGCTTTTTGGACTGTTAGTGGAGAGATACTGATGCCCTATAGCAAGAGGTGACATTGTGCATGTGGTAGCCTCGTCACCTTCAGGTGGTTGTGGTTATTCAATAATTTGTTCCATAGCTTGCTGAAAGTTTGAACTTGTAGATTAGTGTACCAGATAAGTTAGTAATGAGACAAAAACAAACAAAGTAGGTTTCATGTTTATACATAACTTATTTTTGTGAACTATTGTAATACATTAGCATGTATTTGTAGTGCAAACTACATAATAAAGTCACTTTCAAAACATATGTCCATGTAGCATGCCTATTGTATTGTCAATTTCCTCGCATTCGTTGACATGTAAGGATAAAGAGACATGGTTTAAAGTAGGATGAACATAGTATGACATCATTCATATCATGGGAAAACAGATATAAAACAAACATGCTATTGTATCATTATGTGGGCACGTAACCATCACAACTAGATTATAGATCAAGACCAAAAGAATATCCTTCATCTCTTTTAAACTGTGTAAGGTGAAATGATACGTTAAGACAACTGTGTATAAAAGTGAACAGAGTAACTACATTCGCTACAAACGAAGCAGTTAAATGAACACGTCAAAGTAACAAGCAGTTCAAAGGCAGGAGTAGTAAGGACTTACAACAACGGCTTGAACTGGTGTGCTCACGCCCTTCATCTTGCTGGTGTGGCAAACCTTGAAGATTTGCACTACATTCGGTTCGGGTTCTTTTCGGTCCGCACGGCTTTCCTCTGCATTTGGAACAAGTCAATATAGATACGATAACATGGCACATAAAAAATAAGGAAGTAGTTGCTATTTACAAGAGCCTCGAAGTGTGCAATATAGCTACGGGATCCTGCTATCTATTGGAATTTCACTTTAGAATGGTTGGTCTTGTTCTTCAAACAATTAGCCTAGAAGAAGATACACTTGTAAGGCCCGTACGTAAATACAAGTTCAACATGTGATCTGATCAAATACATATACCCTACCTGATACTTTGGATCAGACCATTGTTTAACAAGGGTTGTCCAGTCTTCATTTGTAATATACTCCACTGGAGATGTTTGGGTGATTTCATTGTTAGCCTTGCCTTCAAAGTGAGTTTTTCTAAGGTGATACCGACATTGTCGCAGAGCAGACTGAAAAACATGAGTGCATGCTTGTTTAGTTGCATGATCTTTCGGATCCAACTTGAACCTCATCTGTTGAAAAAAGAATGTGAGTCTTATTAGGAGGAAACTAGAAAGTACGGGACAGAGCAAGACAATATTACAAATTGCGATGAATAACATTACTTATGGATAAATGGTCAACGAAGGTCCACGTTGGGAGGATACGTGCATGACACCTAACAGCAACGACTGCCTCTGATGCTAACTTGGCTTACTCTATAGCATCACGTGACCTTTTAATTCTGCCTCAAAATGGATCTCCATTCTTCCTCCTTTAGATTTTGTTAATATGTCGAGCATTATCCCTGATGTCTGATTCCGCTTGCGCTGTTGTGCTAGTTCAACAACGAATATGGAAAGTGTTAGTGCACATTAAACCGTGAGATACATATAAAGAAGCATGCAACTGCAACTTGACTGGGTTAGGTATCGTCTTGGTGTTGATGCTCATCAGGTTCATATGATCTTGCCAAGTCCTATTGTGTCAGCAGTGATTCGAAAGTAGTGTTAGGTGCGAAGGTAGCTTGGGAGCCAGTTGCGGAGCAAACGAATGAATAACTCGTTGAGATGCCGGTACAGTTCAAGCAGATGCTGCTGCTGGTGGAGCAGGTGATACTGTGTTTGTAGATTTAGCTGGTGGACTTGGACCTTCTACTGCACTATAAGTACTAGCAGAATCTCGTGGGCAGATCCTTTTCCTTCGCACCCGACGAGTAACACAATTCCCTACTATATTATTTTCCTTGCTCTTTTTTGACTTTACCATGTCAAGGCGTACCCACAACACAAAAGAATAAAATCGCTCTTCAAAACTCATTGATGCATGATCCAGACAAGCAATACTTTGATTTAAGACAACCGTATGAGGATGGAATATGTAAGAAAAACACGACGGGGTGACATATTCACAGCTACGATGTGTAAACTAAGCAGAAGGATTTTCAAGAAAATAGAAGTAATGCAAGCTAGACACCATATGAAAGATGCAACCAATATCACTCTGCCAAGTTAAAAGTATCTTGTCATAAGTGCCATTTCTAAAAATTAGAAGCATTATAACCTAGAAATCAATGCAAGATGCAACCTCTATCAAACTGCCATGTTAAAAGCGTCCAATCATGAGTGACTGATGCGGGGTACACAACAGCAGTACTTTGATGTAAGAACATGGTATGATAGATAGATCCAGTGTATTCTAAATACAGAAAGGCATGTCATATGCACATGTATAACGTATATACTCATCAGGTGCAATTTAATCAAAATAGAAGAAATACAGGCTAGACAACATATGCAACATGAAACCGATTATCACACTGTCAACTTAGAGCTAGCACATGCGCTGGTGGAGTACGAGAGATCAACTCATCATGTAGACTTGAGACTTCAACTTCATCAGCAGTAGCAGTGGCAACTCTAGAGAGTTTCTATTTGTGTTGGTCCGGAGGACCACAACATCTTGTAGCTTACTCTTTTCCTTCGTATTTTGTGATATTGCGTTATGAAGTCAAAACCTGAAGAAGGTGAATAAAATTAGCTCTACATAACTGGTTGATGCATGATACAGACGAACACTACTTTGATGTAAGGCAAGCCCTGGATTGGAGGATGGAATATATACAAGAAAGACAGCATTGCATATTCACACGTACGATAGGAGGATGGAATATGTATGAAAAACAGTAAGCAAAGGACATTTCAACAAAATTAGAAGAAATGAAAGCTAGGAACTATATGAACATGCAACCAATATGACTCTATCAGGTAAAAAGTGTCTCATCGTAAGTGCCATTTCAAGAAATTAGAAGTAGTACAAGCTAGAAGACAATGCAAGATGCAACCTACATCACACTCCCAAGTTAAATGTGTCTTATGGGTACGTGATCGTTGCAGGTATAAGTTGTAAGCTACACAGATGCAATTCAACAAAATTAGAAGCAATACAAACTAGACATCATACGGAACACGCAATCACATATAACAGTTCCAAGTTAGAGCAAGCACCTGTAATGGTGGAGTAGGGGAGATGTGCTCATCATCTACACGTATGTTCTAGAAACAGGAACACTTGTCATATTCACAAGCATTATGTGTAAAATAAGCAGATGCAACTCAACAAAGTTAGAAGCAATACAAGCTAGACGTCATACGCAACATGCAACCACATATAATAGTGCCAAGTTAGAGCAAGGACCTGTGATGGTGGAGTAGGGGAGATGTGCTCATCATATACACAACTACGTTGACTATCTAGCCTTGTTTTGTCCTGCCAATCTTGTTGGGAGGATGGTGGAGTAGAATCTGTAGAGACCGTCTGTTTGAGTTGCTCCGAAGGACCACCATCATCCACAGTCGGACTAATTTCCTTCAGCTGTATTGATTTTGCATGGTGAAGTTAAACCGATAAGAAAAAGGAATAAAATTCTCTCTTCAGAACTCATTCATGCATGATACTGACAAACACTACTCGGATGAAAGGCAAACACATGATATGAGGATAGAATATGTACGAAAAATAGGACGACATGAAATATTCACACCTATGATGTGGTAACTAAGCAGAAGGCATTTCAACAAATTAGAAGCACTGCAAGCTAGACACCATATGAAAGATGCAACCAATATCACTCTGCCAAGTTCAAACTGTCTGGCGTTTCAACAAATTAGAAGTAGTACATGCTAGAAATCATATGCAAGACACAACCAATATCACAGTGGCGACTTAAAGGTGTCTTATCATAAGTGACTGATGCGGGATATGCAAGAACAGTAGTCTGATGTATGAACATGGTGTGATTAGATATAGTATGTTCTAGAAACAGGAACACGTGTCATATTCTTAGGCATCATGTGTAAAGTAAGCAGATGCAATTCAACAAAGTTAGAAGCAATATAAGCTAGAGATCATACACAACATGCAACGGCATGTAGTAGTGCCAAGTTAGAGCAAGCACCTGTGATGGTGGAGTAGGGGAGATGTGCTCATCATCTACACAACTACGTTGACTGTCTAGCCTTGTTTTGTCTTGCGAATCTTGTTGGGAGGATGGCAGAGTAAAATCTGTAGAGATCCTCCGTTTCTGTTGCTCGGAAGGACCACCATCATCCAATGCCTTACCAATTTCCTTCCGATTTATTGATTTTGCATTGTGAGGTCAAACCGACAAGAAAAGTAATACAATTCGCTCTTCAGAACTCATTCATGCATAACACTACTCTGATGAAAGCAAAGTCATGATACGAGGATGGAATATGTACAAAAAACTGGATGGCTTAACATATTCACACCTATGATGTGGTATCTAAGCAAAAGGCACTTCATCAAATTAGAAGCACTGCAAGCTAGACACCATATGGAAGGTGCAATCGATATTACTTTTCCTAGTTAAAAATGTCTCATCATAGGTGGCGTTCACCAAACTAGAAGCACTACATGCTAGAGATCATATTCTAGATGCAAACCAATATCACACTGCCAACTCAAAGGTGCCCTATCATAAGTGATTGATGCAGGATACACAAGATGGGTAGTTTCATGTAAGAACATGGTGTGATAGATAGATAGTATGTACCAAAGACAGGAAAGCGTGTCATATTCACACGTATCATGTGTAAGCTAAGCAGATGCAGTTTACAATAATTAGGAGCAATACAAGCTAGACACAATATGCAAAATGCAACCAGATATCACACTGCCAAGTTAGAGCAAGCACCTTGGATGGTGAAGTAGGGGAGCGGAGACTTGGAACTTGTGATGCACTAGCAGTACAAGGATAATCCGTACAGATGCTCTGTTTACGTTGCTGCAGAGGACCACCATCATCGCCTTCCTTACTCTTTTCCTTCCTCTTTTTGATTTTGCCTTGTCAAGTCAAACCCACAAGAAAAAGGAATAAAATTTGCTCTTGTAACTCATTGATGCATGATCGATTTAACACTACTTTCATGTAAGGCGGCCGCATGATAGGAGGATGGAATATGTATGAAAAACAAGTCGGCATGACATATTAACATGTATGATGTATTTAGTGTAAACTAAGCGCAAGGTGTTTGAACTAGTTAGAAGCAATGCAAGCTAGAAACCATACGAAAGATGTAACATCCAAAATTCTAAAATTTGGAATGTTATATTAAATAGATAGTTTTGGTTGATTGTTTGTTTGTTGTGTGATTGATTGACTGAAAGTTAGTGAAATTGGAACTTTTTGAAAGTTAAATGAGAGGGAATGAAATGACTTCCCAAACTTTCGCCTTGCTTTCTGCTCTCCATAAATTCAAAATTCTTTTTGAATACAAAACCTCAGAGAGAAGAGGACATGACTTCTTCCATTTAAATAAATGAAAAGGGTTTCAAAAAGATTTAAATTTTATTTGGAAATATTTTCCAATTCACAAACTTTAAGCAACTCAATGATTTTCATGAGAGAAGATAAAATGACTTCTTAAAAAACATACGAATTATGAGATGGAAGTTTAAAGAGAATTAAATTCAAAGTCCCTTTGAAATTATTTTCCAATTTGGAGTTATTTGGGTTTTATTAAATTTAATTTTCTCCAAAATAAAATATACGTAAATTAGGGTAAAATGATTCCTACAATAGAAAAATAGAGAGAAATAAACTTGAAATTATTTTGGTATTTTAAAATGATTTTTATTGGATTTTATTAGAGCAGTAGCACTATTTGATTTATTTGAATTTTTGTGTATTTTATTTGACGCTAGAAAAAAATGTTCAGGTTGTAGGAAATCTTTTTCTGAAAATTTTGATATATTATATGCCTATATAATATTCTTATTTATTTTGTTTTTATTATTTTGTTTGTCTGGAAAAATGTTTAAAAAAAATACTTCTCCGCCGAATCGGCCGGCCCATTTCGCCGTTGAGTTTAGCCTAGCCTAGCCATTGCCGCTTCGCCCGACCTCCCGTCGGACTCAGCCACGACGCCGTCATTGTCGTGGCCGAGCCGACGCCTCCGCCGCCGCGCTTTGCCTTTGCACTCGCCCACGCCCGAGCCGCCCGCCCTCCTTAAATACCGCGTGCCGCCGCCCTCGCTTCTCCTTCCAAGCCACGCCGCTGATCTCGCCTTGCCGACGCATTGTCGCCGCCATCACGCCATTGCCGCCGCCATGTTCGCCCATCGGCCAGCGCCATTGCGGCCTCGCCCGCCGCTCAAGACCACCAAGGCTGCCGTGCCATCGCTAGAGCACGCCGCTGCCGCCCGATCTGCCGCCCCCAATGATGAAGCTCCAAGAACCGCGAAAACCGCCGATAACCGCCAACCCGCCGGTTCATCTCGGTTTATTTTCTTTTCGGTTCGGTTTTCGTGTAAAAACTAAACAGTTTTCTTTTAGATAGATCTATTTAGTGAACGTTCATCGGTTTAGCCTCTGTAGTGAACGAATTCGTTAGTTAGCGTTCGGCAGTGAACGTTTGTTCAGTAGAGTTTTTCTTTTTCTTTTTAATTTCGGCCAGGGACCCATCTGTGAATATTTTATTTACAGATTAGTCCCTGATCTTCAAGCGATCACTACTTTTTATTCGCTTGTCCAAATCTAATGAAACCAACGCCCACTTCTTCGTTATGATCTCCTCTATCCAGTAAAACAACTTGAATATGTTTTTTGCAAATTTAAAATTTGTTTTCAAACAGATTTGTATTCAAACTTCTTTTGTTCATAACTCGAGTTTTATAACTCCGTTTGAGTTGATTCTTTTTGCAAATTAAAGCTCTTGACCTAAAATTTCTGATAAGGACAAATTCACTTACTTTTTGGTACTGTGATAAATTGTTTTATGTTGCCAGAGTAATTTGCTTGGTTTTGATGTTTTTCGAATTGTCTTCTTCGTTCTTTCCGATCTTTTGAGTGATTGCTTATGTGTGGTTACTATTGCTTGCTTACGATAGATTGACCGGAGTGTGACGAATAGAACTATCAGGAGTTATGAGTGCGAATCATCTTCATCAACAGTACGAGGCAAGTTCACACTTTGATCATATCCCTTTATTACCATTTTTTTGTGCATTAGTTTCAACCCTTCAAACATTGCATGGTTAAGACTTGATAACATGTGGGTATTGGGAAGTAGATGATGAGGTAGAACCTATTTCCCTTTTATTATCAAAACCTTGGGAGTTATTTCTATGTTATGCTTACTGCATTGCTATGCTCATAGACGTGGTTTGGTTTTGAGAGAATTCATGAAAGATGTGAGAGATTATTGTTAACTAAGGTTTAACTTAAGGTGGCTACTTTAATACACATCTGGGTGGATTGGTTGGGGCACCCTGGGGATATACCAGTGGACTTGCCCGGACACCTGGGGATATACCAGTATTGTCCTAGGAGATCCAGGGGAACCCGTGTGATCATCCTATGGTTCGCCACCCAGGCTCAAAGGGATCATAAGATTATTCATGCTGGAAACTTCCGTGTGTAGCCATAAGCTATTATGGGCTCTAGCAAAGTTGAGTATGTTGCATGACCTCTTCCAGTGGTAGGCTTGCAGATGTAGGGGATGTAGGTTGGTACTGTCTACTCGGGGTTAGAGTTAATTCTTCTAAAAGACAGTGTCTCGGTCATCCGTTTCTCAAACACCATGTAGTGCGAGAAATCCAACGGAGGAGATCGAGTCTTGTGTGGAAAAGTGCGCAAACCTCTACATAGTGTACAAACTAATCATGATTAGCCGTGTCCCCGGTTATGGACAACTTGAGTATCTGGTTCTTGGATTATCATGTTGATCTCATCACTCTATATAATTAATTTGTCGGGTTGTTAATTTTTAATTGGGTTTGAGAGGGGGATTTACCTTCTCAATGTTTTCAACCAAATTTGTAGTTAAATAAAATATATTCCTTTGCAGTAGGGAAAAATTGGCTTTTTGCAAAAACATTATAACCATAGAGCCTCCACCAACCATATATGCATGTAGTGATATTTATTATTCATCATTATCCTATGGTGTGAATTTGCCAGTACATTCAATGTACTGACCTTTGTGGCTGCAATGTCCCATGTTGCAGGATTCTTACGACGAGTAAGTGATATGTTAGGGTTACGATTTCTACACTCAACTTTTCCGTTGGTGTTGATGGGAATACACAACCTTGTTGTTACTTCCACTATTTGGATTGAGGTAATAGTATTTACATTAGTTTATAAATGTGATTTACCTCTGTTATAAATCCTCGAGTACTGTGTGTGTCAGCATACCGATCCAGGGATGACACTTAAGCACAGAGACTTGACCGTCTAAGGTCGGGTCGCTACAAAAGATGAAACCAATATCACTCTGCCAAATTTAAAGGGTGGCCTCATAAATGTATTTCACCAAATTAGAAGCAATACAAGGCAACATGCTAGAAATAATATGCAATATGCAACGAATAAAGGTGTCTCATCATAAGTGATTGATGCGGGATATAGAAGAGAGATAGTTTCATGTAAGAACATGGTTAACAGATAGATGTAGTATGTACCAAGAATAGTAAGGCATGTCATATTCGCTGGTATAATGTGTAAACTAAGCAGATGCAGTTTACCCTAATTAGAAGCATTACAAGCTAGACACCATATGCAACATGCAACCACATATCACACTGCGAAGTTAGAGCAAGCACCTACAATGGTGGTGTGGGGAGAGTGCGGTCTTCAAGTATAGAGCTACGTTCAATATCTTCAATTAGGCTTGCTATTTCTTGAGAATCATGTGGAGAGGATGAAACTGCACTCTTTGTAAGAGTAGCGCGTCTCATACTAACCCACGGGCGTGACTGTCTCATCATAAGCGATAGATACATGATACACAAGAACAGTAGTTTGATGTGAGAACATGGTGTGATAGGAAGATGTAGTATGTACCAAATACATCGTGTCATATTCACATGTATAATGTGTAAGCTAGGGAGATGCAATTTGACAAATTAGGAGCAATACAAGCTAGGAACCATATGCAACATGCAACCAGATATCACACTGCCATGTTAGAGCAAGCACCTGGGGTTGTGGAGTAGGGGAGATGAGATCTGGAACTTCCACTACAGTAGGTGTAGCGGGAGAATCTGCTGAGATCATCTGTTTCGGTTGCTCCAGAGGAGCACCATCATTCCGTGCCTTCGTCCTTTTAGATTTTATCTTGTCAAGTAAACACGCAAGAAAAAGGAATGAAATTCGCACTTCCAAATTCGTTGATGCATGATACTGACGAACACAACTTTTATGTATGGCAAACACATTGCAGGAGGATGGAATATGTAAACGCTAAGGAGAAGGCATTTCAACAAATTGGAAGCAATGCAATCTAGACACCATATGAAAGATCCAACCAAAATCACTCTACCAAGTTAGATGTCTCTCATTATAAGTGGCACTTCAACAAATTAGAAGCAATACATGTTTGAAATGATATGCAAGATGCAACCAATATTACACTGTCAACTTGAAGGTGTCTCGTCAGAAGTGATTGATGTCTAGTACACAACTTTATTATTGTAGACACATGTTGGGCCTCCAAGCGCAGAGTTTTGTAGGACAGTAGCAGTTCTCCCTCAAGTGGATGACCTAAGGTTTATCAATCCGTGGGAGGTGTAGGATGAAGATGGTCTCTCTCAAACAACCCTGCAACCAAATGCAAGAAATCTCTTGTGTCACACCCAATACAACGGCAAATTTTATAGGTGCACTAGTTTGGCAAAGATGGTGATAAAAGTGTAATATGGATGGTAGAAATATATTTTTATAATCTGAATAAGTGAAAACAACAAGGTAGCAATTGATAAAATGGAGCGAAATCGGTATTGCAATGCTTCAATATGAGGCCTAGGGTCCGTACTTTCACTAGTGCGACCTCTCAACAACGCTAATATAATCGGATCATATAACCACCCCTCAAAGTGCAACGAAGAATCACTCCAAAGTTCCTATCTAGCGGATAACATAAGAATAAATTGTTTTAGGGTACGAAACCACCTCAAAGCTATTCTTTCCATTCGATGTACTCAAGAGTTCGTACTAAGATAACATAAAGCTATTCTTTCTGTTCGATCTATCCTAGAGTTCATACGAAAATAACACCAAAGAAAATTCATATTCATAATACTCAATCCAACACAAAGAACTTCAAAGAGTGCCCCAAGATTTCTACCGGAGAAACGAAGATAAGATCGTGCATCAACCCCTATGCATAGATTACCCCAATGTCACCTCGGGAATCTGTGAGTTGAGTACCAAAATATATATCAAGTGAATCAATACGTTACCCCATTATCACCACGAGTATTCAATTTCAAGACATATATCAAGTGTTCTCAAATCCACAAAAGTATTCAATCCGATAAAACAAAATCTCAAAGGGAAACTAGATTCATCACAAGATAGAGAGGGGGAAACACCATATGATCCCACTATATTAACAAAGCCGCGATACATCAAGATCGTGACATCTCAAGAACACGAGAGAGATAGAGATTAAAGACATAGCTACTGGTACAAACCCTCAGCCCCGAGGGTGGACAACTCCCTCCTCATCGTGGTGGCCGCCGGGATGATGAAGATGGCCACCGTTGATGATTCCCCCCTCCGGCAGGGTGCCAGAATGGGGTCAACATTGGTTTCTCGTGGCTACAGAGCCTTGCAGCGGTGGAACTTCTGATCTAAGTTAACCCCGAGGGTTTTTGGAATATTTGTGAATTTATAGGGTAAAGAGGGGGTGCAGGAGGTCACTGAGGTGGGCACAACCCACCTGAGCGTGCCTGGGCCCCCAGGCGCGCCCTGGTGGGTCGTACCCCCCTCGGGGCACCCCGCAGGCCCTGCTCTGGCCCATTGGTGGTCTTCTAGTCAATAAAAGTTTCTTGGTGTTTGGACTCCATTTGATATTGATTTCCTGCGATGTAAAAAACATACAAAAAACAGCAAACTTGCACTTAGCACTATGTCAATAGGTTAGTACCAAAAAATGATATATAATTACTATAAAATGATTATAAATCCAAGAATGATAATATAACAACATGGAACAATAAAAAATTATAGATATGTTGGAGACGTATCAGCATCGCCAAGCTTAATTCCTGCTCGTCCTCGAGTAGGTAAATGATAAAAACAGAATTTTTGATGTGGAATGCTGCCTAACATGTCATCTCATATTCTTTTCTTTCTAACATGGACATCTGGACTTTTATATGGTTCAAAGAAATAGTCTAGTTTTGACATGAGACTTAAATACTCAAGCATATCAACAAGCAACCATGTCTTTCAAAATACCAACGCTAAAATAAGTTATCCCTAGCCCATCATGCTCAATCATTGATGCATTCATGAACACACTAGCATATTAGCTACACCCAATGCTCAAGTACGATCATAGTGCCCCTTGATGGTGCTTTATAAGAGAGGATGGAGAATCAAATTAAAAATAAAAATTGCATAAAGTAACAGAAAGGCCCTTCGCGGAGGGAAGTAGGGATTTGTAGAGGTGCCAGAGCTCAAAGCGAAAAACTTAGAGATAAAAACATTTTGGGAGGCATAATTTTCCAACCAACGAAAACGACTTAGAGTTCCCAACACTTTCCATGCTAGATATATCATAGGCGGTTCCCAAACGGAAAATAAAGTTTATTCCTTTTTCCACTTGTCGGTGGGCACGACACCTATGAGATCACTGGGATCCCTTCTACGGTTGGCGGGCGCGGGGTTACGAAAAGAGCGGGTCTGGCGGTTAGCACAAGGATCTTTTACCCATGTTCGGGCCGCGAGGATGCGTAAAACCCTAGTCCTGCTTTCGTATATGCATTTGAGTGTTCTTGAGTTCTTGAGCTAGCTATGGTGCATCTGTAACCCAAAAGATCCGAATCCTTCTCCTGCACACCTCGGGCCTCCTTTTATAGAGAAAAGGGGTCGCCACAGTGGCACACAGGAGGCAGAAAGGTGTATAGTACACAAGTTTATCGCCTGTCATTACGGGACAAGACGCATTAAATGCGCCCCCTTAGGTGTCCTGTGGATTTATTGGGGATGGCAACAAGGCCCGTCCTGTCCGTCGCCGCCCCGCCTTGCTCCGACACACGTCCAGGCCAACGATGCATGTAGCGCCGTGTGGGCTGGCAGGCTGCTGAGATGGAATGGTGGTAGGGTCTTCACGGAGATCTGCATGCCGCCACGCAGGTGCTTGCTGAGTTGGCCTGGAAGCCGCACGTCACCACACACGTGCCTGCCCAGCTAGTTGGGCTGGCAGCTGGATGGGAATGATGGTGGATCCTTGGCAGACGCGGGCCTGGCCGCGGCCCTGTGGATGTCCTCGGTAAGGGTCTTGCCGGGAGCCCCGGCAAGAGGTCTTGCCGTGGCATCACGGTCATCTCAGTCAAGGATCTTGCCGGGGGTCTCGTGGATCTCCTCGGCAAGGATCTCACTGAGGATCGTCGTCTTCTGGTCCTTATCTAATCTTGTGTGCTTATGATCTTGACAAAGATCTGCATGCCATCACGGAGGTGCCTCCCGAGCCTTGGTTCCAATGTGGTTGTTGGTGATGTTGGAACCCTTGGGCTCAAGGGTGGCGCTCCCCGCTAGCGTCGGGCAAGTTGCCCCGGCAAAGCTCTTGTCGGGGCTGCGGAGGCCGCCCCGGCAAGGGTCTTGCCGGGGGAGTCCATCTCGCCCTCTTGCTCTTTTTGTCTCTGGTCTTGGCGTTGCTTTGACCATCTCATGCTTTTGTTCCCTCCCTTTGCCCTACTAAGTGTGGCCGCAGGCGTGGCGCTGACTGCCCGGGCACAAGTATAGGGGTAAAAAAGGAGAGCCCCTACTTTTGTACACCAACAGGAGCCCCTAGGCCCGGGCCACACATAAGCGCAACTCGTTGTTGGGCCAGGCCCAGAATGGTGCGCGGGTAGGCGGAGCAGATTTTTACCGCAGTAATTCCTTCGCTTGTTGCGCTTCCCCATGACCCGCGTTGAATGCGTGATGTGGAGGGCCGTGTGTGACGTGGGGGTCATGCGTGGGACGGTTCCCGCACGCATGCGTCACATCGTAGTAAATGGTAAAGAGGCGGCCCGCGGCTTTCCCATAAAAAGGAATAACCGCAGGCGCACCGCTCATTTACCCCCTGCGCCTTCTCCAATCTTGGAACCACTTTCCTTCGTCCCCCTTTCTCAAGCATTCGCTTTCGCTCGCCGCCGCCGTGCCCTCATCGTCCTCAACCTCACCTCTTCTCTGGTTGTCATGGCGCCCAAATGCAGCAGAGGCAAGGGAGTGGCGGAGGACGCCGGGGAGAAGGGGATGCCGGAGAGCGAGCTGGCGGTGCTCCGGACGCAGGTCGCCCTCTTCCCCTCGACGGTTGATGCGGTCCACCTCAGGGACTACTTCAGGCCCCTGTGGGGGGCGAAGACAGGGGGGGGGGGGGAGACGACGGGGCATCCAACCACGCGTATCATCCCTGCCGATTTTGCTGAGGCTGGCCCAAGTTGGTATCCTTTCTTCATCGATTATTTCTCCTCCGGCCTCTGCCCCCCTTTCTCCAATTTTTTCAATGATGTCATGCACACCTATGGCTTCCACCTTTTGGATTCACGTCGAATGCCGTGGCATGCATGACCCTTTTTCTGACCTTTGTGAGGGCTTCACCGGAGTGCTCCCCAGCACGGCCTCTTCCGCCACTACTTCTATCCCCGCATCCAGGCGGGGGACGCCATCTCCAGCTGTGTCACTTGGATCCCAAGGACCAAGGAGAAAAGCACGTATTCGGAGGGCGCCCAAAAGGAGAGGTGGGAAGAATGGCGGGGCCGGTGGCTGTGGATTGAGGAGGAGGATCCCCAGGAGTTCTGCCAGGTTCGTCAGAGCCCGCCAGGCCATCGTGAGGAATGGAGCGACCTTGACGCCGACGACAAGAAGCTCACGATTATTACCACCAGAATCCATCGCCTCGCCAAGGCCGGGCTCACCCTCGAGATGATTGGGGCCGATTTCCTCCGCCGCTGAATCGCTCCACTCCATAACAAGGGGAGGCCGGCCTGGCTCTTCAGGAACGCGGCCGACATCATGAAGCTTCGCACCGGCTTGAAGCACACCTTTACGGTGATGGGGCACGCCCATTTCTATCAGAGGATCTTCCAGCTTGATGTGTTCAGTGACGGCAGGGCCGAGAGAACTGGCATGGCCGCGAAGGCCGGCAAGGTTGTCAAGGGGCCACTATTTGGGTTGCCGGCGGGAGTGGTCCCACTGAGCAACAACTCCCGCCGATCCGACATTATTGCCATGATGCCGGACTTCAACGCGCACGACCTTGACCCAAATTGGGTTGAGCCAGAGGCGGAGCGGGTGCAGGAGTTCTTCGAGCCATTGCTTATCCAGGACACCACCAAGGAAGAGCTAAACTACATCGCCGCCAGGGCGGCGGAAGCAGCGCTCGCCATGGAGGCCAGCAGCGCCGGTGCCGTGGAGGATGAAGACGGCGCGGCTGCGGAGGACAGGGAGCTCGCCCAGTGGGCGGAGTCTACCGGGGAGGCCAGCAGCGCTGACACCGGTGCTCCCCCCATTGAAGATGTGGTCGAGGAGTCGACCGAGAAGGAGGCCGAGGCTGACGACCCTTCGCCCCATGGGGAAGAGACGTACCTTGCGGCGGGCCAGCTCCAGCGAACCAGTTCGGCCCGGTAGGACTGCGCAACGGCAGGAGGTCCAGGGGGAGTCCATGCGCTAGACGACGGCCGTGGCTGCGAGGAAAATGGTGAAGGCCCCGGTGGCGAAGAAGAAGGCGATTGCCTCCTCTTCGTCCAAGCGTCGCCGGACCCCATCTCCTTCCCCTCCTCCCGCAAATGTCGACACGGAGGTCTTCTTTGATTTTGGGTCCCTTAGCCTGATGAGGAAGTGGAAAGCAGCGGAGGAGGAGGTGGAGGATGAGTAAGCATCTTGTTTTTTTTGTCATCTCCGTCCCCTTAGACCGTGCTGCTTTTTTGACTTGTTTTCATCTTTGCAGGGATGTCGAGACGCTGGCCCAGAGGGTGGCGAAGAGGGCCAGGGCCTCGACGGGCGGCCAGCCCCCGGCGGGCACCTCAAGCACGCCGCTGGTGGTGGAGAGCAGCCCGGATAACAGGCCCCGGTGCAGCCCGCAGCGTGCGTTCTCCACTCACTCCCCATCAACGTGTGTTGGGGTACGATCCCCTGACGCTGACCTTGCCGTGGTTGCAGGAGGAAGACGGCAGCAGGAGGAGCCACTGGGGGCCACCCCCAACACGCAGCCCCCGTCGACCACGCCGCCTCGAGGGGCATCCCCGGCAAGGGTGCCAAGCACCGAGCCCATGCGCACGGAGGAGGAGGAGAAGAACATGGGCGCTGGCGGCTTAGCCCCGGTGCCAAATGTTGGCGGGGAGGGGGCCTCTTCTACCCAGCCCAGCACGGTTAAGTGATTCGCCTTCTGTCCTTGTTCATTTCTTTTGTACCTTGGTTTTGGTCTCACCTCACTCTCCTCCTTGGTATCCAGACCCTCCCCCGGAGGACCGGGAGGATATTAAAACCATCATTGAGGAGGTTGCCAGCGACACCGAGGCCGAGGCCACCAAGATCGCCGCCGAGGAGGCCGCCAAGGGTGCTGCTGAAGACGCTGCCAAGGAGCTGGCCAGGAGCCGGCAAGGCCGCTGCAGAGGAGGCCGGCAAGGGGCCTGCCGGGGAGGCCGGCAAGGCCGCTGCCGAGGAGGGGGCGGTTGACGACCAACCTTCCTCCTCCACGGCCTCTGGCTTGGGTAGGTACCTGAAGGTGAGCGATGACCTGTTCGTCCACCTCCCAGGGATGGCGAGCACCGGGGCACCCACCGAGGGGGAGGTGTTTGATGACGAGGTGCTCACCACTGCTGGGCTCGAGGTTGTCGACGAACCGAGCGCCGGTGGCGGCGGTTCCCAGGAAGAGCGGCTCCTCCAGGCCATGAGCGCCAACTTCCAGAAGCTCCAGGCGCTTCATCGTGCCCGCCTAGACAAGGGCAAGTCCAGGATGGCGGTGGTCGTCAAAGCGGAGGCGGACCTCGAGGAGCGCGTCGCCGAGGCGCAGGCTTGGTTCCGCCAGGCCCACAAGGAATTGAAGGCCGCCCAGGACGTGATGGCTGAGCGCAAGCTGGAGCTTGTCATGAAGCAGACCAACATCGAGAAGGCCTAGGAAGCGGCGAAGCAGCAGGCCGCCCAGGCCGAGGCCGCTCGGCACCAGCACCAAACCGCGCTGAACTCCAAGGAGGAGGACCTTGCCGCTCGCGAGGAGAAGCTCGCTGTTACACTCTGTGGCAAGGACGAGGAGGTCGAGAAGCTTCTCGTGCAGCGGACCCAGGAGCTGGAGAAGAGGCAAAAAGAGGCGCTCGATGCCCAAGCCTCGGTCCATGCGGGCTAGGTGAAGGAGCTGGAGGTGGATCGAGACGGGCTGAAGGATCAGACCCATAAGTTCACAAAGGAGAAGGACACGCTCAACGGTGCGCTGGTGCAGGCGCAGGGCACAGTCCTTGGCAAGGCTGAGCAGCTCTCCAAGGCCAACAACTCCATCAAAGACCTGAAGTTGAAGTTGGAGGGTCTCGAGGGGACGCTGTCGGATGTGAGGGCCCGGGAGGAGACCCTTACAAAGAATCTGGAGAAGGAGAGGTAGCTGCGGAAGAACGGAGCCGCCAACCACGAGGATTTCGTGAAGGGCGAGAACCTCTGGGTCAGCCGCCTCGCCGACGTCGCCGGCAGGATCACCACGCAGCTGGCTACCATGGGGATGCCAAACATAAGGTACATCCTGGAGCCGAGCGTGAGTCCCAATGCCAAGCTGACCCTGTTCTTCGAGGGTGTTCTCGGGGCCCTGGAGCAGTTCCGCTCCAACAGGGCGGCCTCTCTGGCCGACGAGGCCCGGAAGCTTTGCCGGGGCGCCATGACCAAGGTCCTCACCAAGGTGGCGTACTGGAACCCCAACCTCGACTTCGACGTCGCGCTAGAGAGCTTGCCGGAAGATGCGGACCTCGCGATGCTCGAGGAGCGTATCAAGCCCATCATCAGCCGAGTCAGCAGAATTCAAAGGGTAGAGGGTCAGCGTCGGGATTAGGCACCCCGTTTCTTAGAGCCGCTGCAGGTTCATGAGCAAGACAATTTTTATCTTTAGTTAGAACCGCAACAACAATTGATGTAATATAACTCTGCAGTACTTTTAATATCATGCATGCTATCTTCCCGTTAGACCTTTCTTTGAATGTTCGTACCCTACGCTTGTTGAGATAAGGCTGTCGGCGCGTAAACCCATGCTGGGGTGCTTTAAGGACGGATCCTTAGCACCCTGCTGGATGGGCGCTTGCTATCGGGCGAGCCACCTTCCAGCCGCCAGCACAGTCGCTTGAACTGTTGAGCGGACTCGAGGCAGGACAAGAGCGCAGCTGGAAACGGGTAGGCCACCTTACCGCCTCTAGCGCGGCCGCATGAACTATCGAGCGGGCTCGAGACAGAAACAAAGGCGTTGCCAACAGTGGAAGGGTCCCATCGCGTGCAGGTTTCCCATACAAAGAACGAAATCTCTCGGGGAGAACAGCCTTATATAAGTGAAAATAAACAAGATTTCGTGTGACTTAGCTTTTCTGTCATTGCGCGGGCGTTCACCGCATCCGCAGGCGACGTAGCCCGTTTGGTCGTCTTCTTCCTTGGAGTGACGACCATGATGAAGCCGCTGCCCCAACCAGACTAGATTTCCACAACTGCGCCCCCTACCTGGTGCGCCAAAGATGTCGGTGGGAACGACACCTATGGGATCACTGGGATCCCTTCTACGGTTGTCGGGCGCGGGGTTGTGCAAAGAGCGGGTCTGGCGGTCAGCACAAGGATCGTTTACCTAGGTTCTGGCCGTGAGGATGCTTAATACCCTAGTCCTGCTTTGGTGTATGTATTTGAGTGTTCTTGAGTTCTTGAGCTAGCTATGGTGCGTGTGTAACCCAAAAGATCGGAATCCTTCTCCGGGATGCCTCGAGCCTCCTTTTATAGACAAAAGGGGTCACCACAATGGCACACAGGAGGTGGAAAGGTGTACAGTACACAAGTTTATCGCCTGTCATTACGGGACAAGACGCATTAAATGCGCCCCTTAGGTGTCCCTTTGCTTTATTGGGGATGGCAACGAGGCCTGTCACGACCATCGCCGCCCCGCCTTGCTCTGACACGCGTCTAGGCCAACGATGCATGTAGCGCCATGTGGGCTGGTAGGCTACTGAGATGGCGTGGTGGTAGGGTCTTCATGAAGATCTGCATGCTGCCACACAGGATCTTGCTGAGTTGGCCTGGAAGCCGCACGTCGCCACGGGTGTCTGCCCAGCTGGTTGGGCTGGCAGCTGGATGGGAATGGCGGTGGAGCCTTGGTAGACGCAGGCCTGTCCGCAGCCCCACGGATGTCCTCGGCAAGGGTCTTGCCGGAGCCCTGGCAAGCGGTCTTGCCATGGTGTCACGGTCGTCCCCGGCAAGGATCTTACCGGGGGTATCATGGATCTCCTCGACAAGGATCTCGCCAAGGACCGTCGTCTTCTGGTCCTCATCTGACCTTGTGTGCTTATGATCTTGACAAAGATCTGCATGACATCTCAGAGGTGCCGCCCGAGCCTTGGTTCCAATGTGGTTGTTGTTGATGTTGGAACCATTGGGCTCAAGAGTGGCGCGCCCCGCTGGCGTTGGGAAGTTGCCCCGGCAAGGCTCTTGCCGGGGCTGCGGAGGCCGCCCCGGCAAGGGTCTTTTCGGGTGAGTCCATCTCGCCCTCTTGCTCTTTGTGTCTCTGGTCTTGGCGTTGCTTTGATCATCTCGTGCTTTTGTTCCCTCCCTTTGCCCTGCTAAGTGTGGCCACACGTGTGGCTCTGACTGCCCGTGCACAAGTAGAGGGGTAAAAAGGAGAGCCCCTACTTTTGTACACCGACACCACCATACTTTCAATTTCCATGGCTAACCATATCCACGGGTGCCCTCCATACCAACACTTTCCAAGGAATTTATTATTTGACAACATAAAGTAAATTCATTTTTCATTTCAGGACTGGGCATCCCTAATAACTCGCCTTACTCTCGTGCAATGACAAGTGAATAAACACTCATCGTGATAATAGCACATCTAGCATTGAAAATATTGGCCACCCCTCACCGCCTCACGAGTGGTATGAGCACACAAAAGAGAAATTTATTTTGAAATTAGAGATGGCACCTAAAAATTTGCGTAGAACGGCAAAAGAATGCCGCATATAGGTAGGTATAGTGGACTCATGTGGCAAAACTGGTTTAAAGGATTTTGGATGCACAAGTAGTGATCATACTTAGTGCAAAATGAAGGCCAGCAAAAGATTGAGAAGCGACCAACCAATAAACGAATAATCTCATAAGCGAGCATTGAGCATAGTTAACACCAAGTAATGCACCACAAGTAGGATATAATTTCATTGCATAACTATTGACTTTCGTGCTTGCATAGGGAATCACAAACCTTAACACCAATATCCTTACTAAAGCACAATTACCCATCAACATGATTCACATATCATATCATCATATCTCGAAACTATTACAAGGAATCAAGTTCATTTTGTCCAATGATCTTCATGAAATTTTTTATTACATCGTTCTTGGATATCTATCAGTTTGGGATTAATTTTCATATGTTGCTTTTGATAAGCTCAAAAAAATATAAGTGAAGATCATGAGCATAATATTTCTTTCTCTGAAATTAATTTAAGTGAAGCAAGATATAATTTCTTTAAGAATACTAAAGCACACCATGCTCAAAAAGATATATGTGAAGCACTAGAGCAATTCCACAGAAAAGAGCTTCGTTGACGGGATGTGAGTGCCGCTTACGTAGCCTCCTTGGCAACTATTTGAGGACTTTATTTTATTTAAAAACTTTCATATCTAAGTATTTTATTAAAAAAGCAAGCAAAACAAAACAAAATGACATTTCAAGAATAGCACAACTCATGTGAAGAAGCAAAAAATTAGGATCAACTGATACTAACCGATAATTTTTGATGAAGAAAGGTGGGATGTCTACCGGGGCATCCCCTAGCTTAGATACTTGAGACTTCTTGAGATATTATCTTGGGATGCCTTAGGCATCCCCAAGCTTGAGCTTTTGTGTCGCCTTAATTCCTTGTATATCACAGTTTCCCTAAATCTTAAAAACTTCATCCACACAAAACTCAACAAGAACTCGTGAGATAAGTTAGTATAAACCAATGCAAAAACCTTATCATTCTCTACTGTAGCAAATCACTGAAATTAATATTCAACATTGCATACTAAATACCTCTGCATATTTAATACACCTATCCTCAAATAGAATCATTAAACAAGCAAACATATGCAAACGATGCAAACATAACAACAATCTGCCAAATCAGTACAGTCTGTAAAGAATGCAAGAGTATCAATACTTCTTAAACTCCAAAGATTATGAAAATCTACCAAACTTTAGATAATTTATCAGAAATTCTTTTAAAAAAAATTTCAACATTTTGTCACATTCTTACTTTTCTAGGGAATTTTTGCAACAGCGGTAAACTTTCTATTTTGAAATAGCAACAAGTGTACTTGCAAAATAAGCATGGTGAGGGCTATCCTTGACATTTTTATTGAAATTTAATAAGCAAAACTTTATTATAAATAGTAGAAAGCAAATCCTAACAAAATAAATTGACTCTCCAAGTAAAACTCATATCATGTGATGAAGAAAAATATAGCTCCAAGTGAGGTTACCGATAATGTTGGAGACAAAAGAGGGGATGCCTTCCGGGGCATCCCCAAGCTTAGTTGCTTGGATCTTCCTTTGATATTAACTTGGGGTGCCTTGGGCATCACCAAGCTTAGGGTCTTCTCACTCCTTATTCTCCTCGTATCGACATCTCACTCAAAACTTGAAAACTTCAATCACACAAAACTTAACGGAACTTCGTGAGATAGGTTAGTATGATAAAGAGCAAACCATTTCACTTTGGTGCTATCAAATACAAGATTCATAATTGTTTCCACACAATGACTACTGTATAATATCATTTTGACAATTTATATTAAGCAATATAAGCCATACAAACTAGGAAACAAGCAAACTATGCATTGAAAATAGAATCTGTCCAAAACAGAACAATCTGTAGTAATCTATACTCAAACCATACTTCTGCTACTCCAAAAATTATGAAAGAATTAGGACCAAGTGGGAAATTTGTATATTAATCTTCTCCAAAAATAATTAACTCAAAATCTCTCTGCTATTATAAATCAGAATTATTTTTGTGAGCGCAAAAGTTTCTGTTTTTCGGCAAGAGCAAATCAACTATCATCCAACATGATCCCAAAGGCTTTACTTGGTACTTTATTGAAAAAAGAAATAAAACATGATTACTACAGTAGCATAATCATGTGAACACACAAAAACAGTAGGTAAAAGTGTTGGGTTGTCTCCTAACAAGCGCTTTTCTTTAATGCATTTTAGCTAGGCATGATGAGTTCAATGATCCTCGCATAAAAGATAAGGATTGAAACATATAGGGAGCATCATGAATCATAAGTTCCTCTCTCATAATAATTTTCAGTAGCATCATGAATAGATTCATAAATATAATCATCACCTAAAGCATTCTTTTTATGATCCACAAGCATAGAAATTTTATTACTCTCCACATAAGAAAATATCTTCTCATTCGCAATGGTGGGAGTATCAATAGAAACTCGAATACTATAAATTGTTTCCACATTAAAATAGTAATGTTCAATAAAAGGATAATCATAACTATGAAAAGTTTTATAAGTATAATCATCACTACTTTTTATAACATAAGTATCATCATAATAATCATCATAAGTAGCAACTTCATTCTCATCATAGATAGCATGCATGCAATCATTATAACAAATTTGCACATGAAATCTTAGGGGACTAAAAATATTATCTTCATCAAACATAGCATCCCCAAGCTTATGGCTTTGCATATCAATAGCATCATGGATATTCAAAGAATTCATGCTAATAACATTGCAATCATGCTCATCATTTATGCCAGACATTTTATTGAATTCTTTTTCTATCAATCTAGCACAATTTTCCGATCCATTCTTTTCAAGAAAGATATTATAAAGATGATTAATAATATGATACAACCTCAATTCCATTCTTTTATTTAGTTTTCTTTTATAAACCAAACTAGTGATAAAACAAGAAACTAAAAGATTCAGTTGCAAGATCTAAAGATGTACCTTCAAGCACTCACCTCCACGGCAACGGCGCCAGAAAAGAGCTTGATGTCTACTACGCAACTTTATTCTTGTAGACATGTGTTGGGCCTCCAAGAGCAGAGTTTTTTAGGACAGAAGCAATTTTCCCTCAAGTGGATTAACTAAGGTTTATCAATCCGTTGGAGGTGTAGGATGAAGATGGTCTCTCTCAAACAACCCTACAACCAAATACAAGAAATCTCTTATGTCCCAAACACACCCAATACAATGGCAAATTGTATAGGTGCACTAGTTCGGCGAAGAGATGGCGATAAAAGTGTAATATGGATGGTAGAAATATATTTTTATAATCTGAATAAATAAAAACAGAAAGGTAGCAATTGATAAAACAGAGCAGAAACGGTATTGCAATGCTTTCACTAGTGCAACCTCTCAGCAATGCTAATATAATTGGATCATATAACCACCCCTCAAATTGCGATGAAGTATCACCCCAAAGTTCCTATCTAGCAGAGAACATAAGAATAAATTGTTTGTAGGGTACGAAACCACCTCAAAGCTATTCTTTCTGTTCGATCTATTCAAGAGTTCGTACTAAAATAACAAAAAGCTATTATTTTCGTTTGGTATATCCTAGAGTTCGTACTAAAATAACACCAAAGCAAATTCATATTCTTAATACTCAATCACAAAGAACTTCAAAGAGTGCCCCAAGATTTCTACCGGAAAAACAAAGACAAGAACGTGCATCAACCCCTATGCATAGATTACTCCAACATCACCTCGGGAATTCGCGAGTTGAGTGCCAAAACATATATCAAGTGAATCAATACGATAACCCATTGTCACCACGCGTATTCAATTGCAAGACATATACCAAGTGTTCTTAAATGGATAAAAGTATTCAATCCAATAAAACGAAATCTCAAAGGGAAAACTCAATTCATCACAAGATAGAGAGGGGAAAACACCATATGATCCGACTATATTAACAAAGGCCGCAATACATCAAGATCGTGATATCTCAAGAACAAGAGAGAGATAGAGATATTAAACACATAGCTACTGGCACAAACCCTCAGCCCCGAGGGTGGACTACTCCCTCCTCATCGTGGTGGCCGCCGGGATCATGAAGATGGCCACTGGTGATGATTCCCCCTTTGGCAAGGTGCCGGAATGGGGTCTAGATTGGTTTCTCTTCGCTACAGAGCCTTGCGGCGGCGGAAATTCTGATCTAGGTTATCCCCGAGAGTTTTCGGAATATTTGTGAATTTATAGGGTGAAGAGGGGGTGCGGGAGGCCACCGAGGTGGGAACAACCCACCTGGGCGCGCTTGGGTCCCCAGGTGTGCCCTAGTGCATTGTGCCCCCCTCAGGGTGCCCCCCAGGTGCTGCTCTGGTCCATAAAAAATCCACAAAAAAGTTTCGTGTTGTTTAGACTCCGTTTTGATATTGATATCCCACGATGTAAAAAACATGCAAAAAACAACAATTCACACTTGGCACTATGTCAATAGCTTAGTACCAAAAAATGATATAAAATGACTATAATATGATTATAAAACATCCAAGAATGATAATATAACAACATGGAACAATCAAAAATTATAGATACATTGGAGACGTATCAGTGATTGTTGAGGGATACACAAGAAAAGTAGTTTGATGTAAGAACGTGGTTAATAGAAAGATGTAGTATGTACCAAAAGTAGGAAGGCATGTCATATTCACAGGTATAATGTGTTAACTAAGCAGATGCAATTTACCCTAATTAAAAGCATTACAAGTAGACACCATATGCAACATGCAACCACATATCACATTGCCAAGTAAGAGCAAGCACTTGCGATGGTTGTGTAGGGGAATTGCGGTCATCAACTAGAGAGCTACGTTGACTATCTTCATTTAGCCTTGCTGTTTCTTGAGAATCATGTGGGGAGGATGACACTGCACTCTTTAAACGAGTAGCGTGTCTCACAGTAACCCACTGGGGTGACTGTCTCATCATAAGTGATTGATGAGGGATACAAAAGAGCATTATTTTTATGTACGAACATGGTTAATAGAGATATGTAGTATGTATCAAAAACAGGAAGGCATGTCATTATAAAATATATAATGTGTAAAGTAAGCAGATGCAATTTAACCAAATTGGAAGCAATACAAGCTAGACACCATATGCAACATGCAACCACATTTGACAATACAAGTAAAAGCAAGCACCAGGATGGTTGTGTGTGGCAATTGAGATCATCAACTCGAGCTACGCCATCGTCTCCATCTCACGACACTACACCCTTTAGAGTGCTGAAAGGCCTAGTGCTTATCTTCGAATTACACTGGAGCGACTTCTGTCTTTTCTTTTTTGTATTCATCAACACTGCGTCAGAGTCTGAAATACCCATGCATAAAGAAACAATAGTGTGAGTATGGGTGAAGTGTGTGCACAAGTAGTAGAGTGTAAAAGTAGCAGATAGCAGGTTGGTGAGAAATAAATGATGGGATACATATGATAGCTCTACAGCATGCATGGCAGACGAAATTACTAGATTCTAAGAATTTGAAATATGAGCACAGGGATGGCTGGGAAATGCAGATGCTCCTTGAGCACACCACAAGGTGTGGTCCTATGAAAATAATAGTCGACTTAAAAAATAGGTCAGACCATTTTTTCTACACCGTCTGATGTACAAAGAATGGGCAGATGGCCTTCATCTACCTCCAGTCAGTCAGTGTTGACGATCTTATTTGAAACGCCAGCGACCACCCGACCAGTCCCCTGCCTCCGCCTTGCCCTAGACCTCACTGCACCGCCTTGCTTGGCACCGCCCCTCGGCCATCCCTTCAAGCCCTGCCGACCTCCAGATCAGGTGCAAGCAGCTCATGTGCCTCACACCCCTATGATAGACACTGATGCGCCGCTTCCCCGGCGAACTGGTGGACTAGGTGCTCTGCACGCCTAACCGGGTGCTGCTTCTTTTAGTTGCGAATCAATTGACCCTGAGTTGAAATCCAGGCGGGCTACTGACCTCTAGAAAAGGTGAAATAGTAAATGGGAGGAAACCTTGTGCATTTAGTATCATGAAGAAGATGCAGTAAGAAGCGCTCAACTAGTTTCTTTCGTGGGATGAATATAGTGTGAGCAGAGGCATAAGATTTGCACAAATAAGGGAAGAGGAGTACCTCTTGCTGCTAACAGTGATGTGTCCTCCTTCTGTTTTTCCAAGGATATTCTTGTGGTTCGTTGGAAACGAGAAGTTGTGGAGGATGATAGAGCCTTTGACAAACCCATGGCCAAGTTGTTGAGTGTGGTGTGGTGGCCGTCTGTCGGTGGCAGGGAAGCAGATCCGAGGTGGCGAACGAAGGCATAGCTGGAACTAAATGTGGTGCGGTGGACGGTTGCGACAGTGGAGCGGCAACGGTGAGGCGCGGGACAGAGTGGTCGAAGTGGTTCTCTTACGGCGCACGTCGGCATCGGCATCGTGGATGAAGCTTTGCCTCGGCTTCAGCTACTAAGTCCTTGAGGGCGTTGCAGTTGCTATGGACGACGACGTCGGGGTACCGGCTCTGGCGTGATGGAGGAGGGCGGTGGTGGATTGGGCGCGATGGGATGGAGGACGGAGGAAGTTGGGGTTTCGCGGCTGGTCGAGAGGGCCTTTTATCGCCCACGGATTATGAATGGGGAAACGAAGGGAGGGGGAACTAAGGGGGAACAATGTTTCAGTTTGGGACGCGCTTGTTTGAAATTTGGGGAAAGTTACAAACTTTGCCCCCATCTAAAATTTTGTACATATTGCGGGTTGGGGGTAGGACAGTAATCTCAGCTGTCCCAAATGGTGGCCGGGATAGATTTCGGCCGAGCGCATAGGTGTTTAGGCGCCCATGGCGTATGAATGCTTCTCAGAGGCGGTTGAGACTGGCGTCTTGGTGAAGTTACAAACCTACCCCGGTTTAGACCTTTGGACATCGGGCCGATAGGCTACACGGGCCAGAGTCAGGACAGTAATTTCCTACCACCAAACATTGGCCTCGCGCGGTTCCGGGTGACCAGAGGCTTATTTGGCGCTTCGTTCAATATTTGGGAGCAGAAGCATCAACGTTTTCGGTTCTCTTGGATTGAACTTTCAATATTTGTCAAACTTCACAAATCTTGTCTCTTGAAAATCCTAAAACTACGATTATTTTGGAATGGAGGGGGTACATTTGAATATACATTTTACACGAGTATATATTACAAAACTATGCAACTTACCTCAGTTCATGCATGGTTCAAGATATACTCTCCTTGGTTGCAAAAAAATAGTTAGACATGCATATGAATATATAGCATGTTCAAACGCACAACAAAGATTGATGCCCCCTTTTAGATCTGATTTACAAATGCCATTATCTCGGATTCAAATAGATGAATGCACTTCCTATGAATTCGAATCTTCGAAACCCCCTTTATGTTGAATTCAACAAGTATTCTATTTCCTAGCTTGGAATTTGGAATGTATCCATGTAAGTGACAAATGTATAAAGAGCTTCGCACTAACATGGAGTGCACTAATTAATGTTTATATATAAATTGCAAAAGCAATGCATTGTCTGGATTTGAAACCACTCTCACTCTATGGATCGATAATATGATATAAACACACTCGCAAAAGTGAGATCTAATAAAGATAGTAAGATAAATATTTTTGGTATTTTTGTTGTATAGATTGGAAAGTAAAGATTGCAAAATATAATAAATAGGAAACTAGAATTGTAGATCGGAAACTTATATGATGGAAAATAGAAGATTATATGATGGAAAATAGACCCGGGGGCCATAGTTTTCACTAGTGGCTTCTCTCAAGATAGCATATATTACGGTGGGTGAACAAATTTCTGCCGAGCAATTGATAGAAGAGCGCATAGTTATGAGAATATCTAGGCAATGATCATGAATATAGGCATCACATCCTTGTCAAGTACACCGAAACGATTCTGCATCTACTACTATTACTGCACATCGACCGCTATCCAACATGCATCTAGAGTATTTAAGTTCATAAGAATAGAGTAATGCATTAAGCAAGAAGACATGATGTAGAGGGACAAACTCAAGCAATATGATATAAACCCCGTCTTTTATCCTCGATGGCAACAATACAATACATGCCTTGCTGCCCCTACTGTCACTGGGAAAGGACACCGCAAGATTGAACCCAAAGCTAAGCACTTGTCCCATTGCAAGAAAGATCAATCTAGTAGGCCAGACTAAACCGATAATTTGAAGAGACTTGCAAATATATGAAATCATGCATATAAGAATTCAGAGAAGAACCAAATATTATTCATAGGTAAACTTGATCATAAATCCACAATTCATCGGATCTCGGCAAACACACCGCAAAAGAGTATTACATCGAATAGATCTCGAAGAACATCGAGGAGAACTTTGTATTGAGAACCAAAGAGAGAGAAGAAGCCATCTAGCTAATAACTATGGACCCGAAGGTCTGTGGTAAACTACTCACACATCATCGGAGAGGTTATGGTGTTGATGTAGAAGCCCTCCATGATCGATTCCCCCTCTGGCAGATCGTCGGAAAAGGCCCCAAGATGGGATCTCACGGGTACAGAAGGTTGTGGCGGTGGAAAAGTGGTTTCTTGGCTCCCCCTGACGTTTCCAGGGTATAAGAGTATATATAGGTGAAAGAAGTACGTCGGTGGAGCTTCATGGGGCCCACGAGGGTGGGTGGCGCGCCTACCCCACTGGGCGCGCCCTCCTTCCTCGTGGCCGCCTCGCGGAGTTCCAGACTTCAACTCCAAGTCTTCTGGATTGCTTTCGTTCCAAGAAAGATCATCGCGAAGGTTTCATTCCGTTTGGATTCCGTTTGGTATTCCTTTTCTGCAAAACACTAAAATAGGCAGAAACAAGAAACTGGCACTGGGCCTTCGGTTAATAGGTTAGTCCCAAAAGTAATGTAAAAGAGCATATTAAAGCCCATTAAACATCCAAAACAGATAATATAATAGCATGGAACAATAAAAAATTATAGATACGTTGGAGACGTATCAAGCATCCCCAAGATTAATTCCTGCTCGTCCTTGAGAAGGTAAATGATAAAAACAGAATTTTTGATGTGGAATGCTACCTAACATATTTTTCAATGTAATTTTATTTATTGTGGCATGAATGTTCAGATCCGAAAGATTCTAGACAAAAGTTTAATATTGACATACAAATAATAGTACTTCAAGCATACTAACCAAGCAATTTTGTCTTCTCAAAATAACATAGACAAAGAAAGCTCATCCCTACAAAATCATATAGTTTGGCTATGCTTCATTTTCGTCACACAAAATGCTCCAATCATGCACAATCCCGATGAAAAGCCAAGCAATTGTTTCATACTTTGTATTCTCAAACTTTTTCAACTTTCACACAATATATGAGCGCGAGCCATGGACATAGCACTATAGGTGCAATAGAATGGTGGTATTCGTGAAGACAAAAAAGAGGAAGATAGTCTCACATCAACTAGGCTTGTCAGTGGGCTATGGAGATGCCCATCAATAGATATCAATGTGAGTGGGTAGGGATTGCTATGCAACGGTGCACTAGAGCTATAAGGGTATGAAATCTCAACAAAAGAAACTAAGTGGGTGTGCATCCAACTTGCTTGTTCACGAAGACCTAGGGCAATTTGAGGAAGCCCATCATTGGAATATACAAGCCAACTTCTATAATGAAAAGTTCCCACTAGTGTATGAAAATGACAACATAAGAGACTCTCTATCATGAAGATCATGGTGCTACTTTGAAGCACAAGTGTGGAAAAAGGATAGTAACATTGTCCCTTCTCTCTTTTTCTCCCTTTTTTTGTTTGGGCCTTCTCCTTCCTTTTTTATGGCCTATTTTTTCTCTTTTTTTATTTTTCGTCCTGAGTCTCGTCCCGACTTGTGGGGAAATCATAGTCTCCATCATCCTTTCCTCACATGGGACAATGCTCTAATAATGAAGATCATCACACTTTTATTTACTTACAACTCAAGAATTACAACTCGATTCTTAGAACAAAATATGACTCTATGTGAATGCCTCCGGCGGTGTACCAGGATGTGCAATGAATCAAGAGTGACATGTATGAAATTATGAATAGTGGCCATGCCACAAATATGATGTCAACTACATGATCATGCAAAGCAATATGACTATGATGAAGCGTGTCATAATAAATGGAACGGTGGAAAGTTTTATGGCAATATATCTCAGAATGGCTATGGAAATGCCATAATAGGTAGGTATGGTGGCTGTTTTGAGGAAGGTAAATGATGGGTTTATGGTACCGGCGAAAGTTGTGCGGCACAAGAGAGGCTAGCAATGGTGGAAGGGTGAGAATGCGTATAATCCATGGACTCAACATTACTCATGAAGAACTCACATACTTATGGCAAACTACAAGTTATCAAAACCAAGCACTAGGTGCATGCTCCTAGGGGGATCGATTGGTAGGAAAAGACCATCGCTCGTCCCCAACCGCCACTCATAAGGAAGGCAATCAAAGAAACACCTCATGCTTCAAATTTGTCACACAACGGTTACCATACGTGCATGCTACGGGACTTGCAAACCTCAACACAAGTATTTCTCAATTTCACAATTACTCAACTAGCACGACTCTAATATCACCATCTTCATATCTCAAAACAATCATCAAATATCAAACTTCTCATAGTATTCAATGCACTCTATATGAAAGTTTTTATTATACCCATCTTGAAAGCCCATCATATTAGGACTAATTTTGTAACCAAAGCAAATTACCATGTTGTTCTAAAAGACTCTCAAAATAATATAAGTGAAGCATGAGAGATCAATAGTTTCTACAAAATAAAACCACCACCGTGCTCTAAAAATATATAAGTGAAGCACTAGAGCAAAATTAACTAGCTCAAAAGATATAAGTGAAGCACATAGAGTATTCTAATAAATTCTGATTCATGTGTGTCTCTCCCAAAAGGTGTGTACAGCAAGCATGATTGTGGTAAAATAAAAAGCAAAGACTAAAATCATACAAGACACTCCAATCAAAACACATATCATGTGGTGAATAAAAATATAGCCTCAAGTAAAGTTACCGATAGACGAAGACAAAAGAGGGGATGCCTTCCGGGGCATCCCCGATCTTAGGCTTTTGGTTGTCGTTGAATTTTACTTTGGGGTTCCTTGGGCATCCCCAAGCTTAGGCTCTTGCCACTCCTTATTCCAAAATCCATCAAATCTTTACCCAAAAACTTGAAAACTTCACAACAGAAAACTTAACAGGAAAATCTCATGAGCTCCGTTAGTATAAGAAAACAAACCACCACTTTAAGGTACTGTAATGAACTCATTCTTTATTTATATTGATGTTAAACATACTTTATTCCAACTTATATATGGTTCATACCCCCCGATACTACCCATAGATTCATTAAAATAAGCAAACAACACACGAAAAACAGAATCTGTCAAAACGGAACAGTCTGTAGCAATCTGATTCATACGCATACATCTGTAACGCCAAAAATTCTGAAATAGATTTGTGGATGTGAGTAAGTTGACTATTAATCATCTGAAAAAAATCAACCTAAAATCACTCTCCAGTAAAAAAAATGGCATCTAATCTCATGAGCGCAAAAGTTTCTGTTTTTTACAGCAAGATTGCAAAGACTTCACCCATGTCTTCCCAAAGGTTCTACTTGGCACAAACACTAATTAAAACATAAAAACACATCTAAAAATAGGCTAGTTGAATTATTTATTACTAAACAGGAACAAAAAGCAAAGAACAAAAATAAAATTGGGTTGACTCCCAACAAGCGCTATCATTTAACGCCCCTAGCTAGGCATCGATAATTTCGATGATGCTCACATGAAAGACAAGAATTGAAGCACAAAGAGAGCATCATATAACATATGAAAAACACATCTAAGTCTAACATACTTCCTATGCATAGGAATCTTATAGGAAAATAAATTATCAAGAGAAGCAAAAACTAGCATATGCAAGAAAGAAGTGAGAAACAATAACAATCTCAATATAACGAGAGGTAATTTAGTAACATGAAAATTTCTACGACCATATTTTCCTCTCTCATAATAATTACATGTGGGATCATATTCAAATTCAACAATATAGCTCTCACATAAAATTTCCTCTACATGATCCACATGCATGGAAAGTTGACACTCTTCCAAAATAGTGGGAATATCATTAACTAAAGTCATGACCTCTCCAAACCCACTTTTATCAAAAAGTTCATAAGATTGAACATTATCCAAATATGTGGGATCTAAAGTTGACACTCTTCCAAACCAACTTTCAGTATTATTGCAAACATTATTGTCAATCTCATATTCATCATCGGGCTTAAATAAATTTTCAAGATTGTAAGAAGAATCACCCCAATCATGATCATTGCAACAAGTAGTGGACATAGAAAAACTAGCATCCCCAAGCTTAGGGTTTTGCATATTATTAACAGAGTTGACATTAATAGAATTTATAATAATATCGTTGTAATCATGCTTTTCATTCAAGGAACTATCGTGAATCACTTCATAAGTTTCTTCTTTCAACACTTCATCACAATTTTCAGATTCACGAATTTCAAGCAAAACCTCATAAAGATAATCTAGTGCACAAAACTCACTAGCAATAGGTTCATCATAATTGGATCTTTTAAAAATATTAGTAAGAGGATGAGGATCCATAACAATAGATTTTCAGCAAGCGAAGATGCAAGCATGTAGAAGGCACATGGTAACACAAGCAAACAAAATATCTAACGAGAAAAAGGCGAACGGGAAAGAAGGGCGAATAAAACGGCAAATTTTTGTGAAGTGTGGAGAGGAAAACGAGAGGCGAATGGCAAATAATGTAATGCGAGGGAGAATAGTTTGTGATTGGTACTTGGTATGTCTTGACTTGAGCATAGATCTCCCCGGCAACGGCGCCAGAAATTGGCAAGTTGACGGGAGATCAAATCTTGACTTGACTTGGTGTAAATCTCCCCGACCACGGCGCCAGAAATCCTTCTTGCTACCTCTTGAGCATGTGTTGGTTTTCCCTTGAAGAGGAAAGGGTGATGCAACAAAGTAGCGTAAGTATTTCCCTCAGTTTTTGAGAACCAAGGTATCAATCCTGTAGGAGATAACAACAAGTCAACTAGTACCTGCACAAACAATCAAGAACCTCGCACCCAACGCGATAAAGGGGTTGTCAATCCCTTCATGATCACTCACAAAAGTGAGATCTAATAAAGATAGTAAGATGAGTATTTTTGGTATTTTTGTTGTATAGATTAGAAAGTAAAGATTGCAAAATAAAATAAATAGGAAACTATAATTGTAGATCGGAAACTTATATGATGGAAAATAGAAGATTATATGATGGAAAATAGTCCCGGGGGCCATAGGTTTCACTAGTGGCTTCTCTCAAGATAGCATATATTACGGTGGGTGAACAAATTACTGCCGACCATTGATAGAAGAGTGCATAGTTATGAGAATATCTAGGCAACGATCATGAATATAGGCTCACGTTCGTGTCAAGTAGACCGAACGATTCTGCATCTAATGCTATTACTCCACACATCGACCGCTATCCGGCATGAATCTAGAGTATTAAGTTCATAAGAACAGAGTAATGCATTAAGCAAGATGACATGATGCAGAGGGATAAACTCAAGCAATATGATATAAACCCCATCTTTTTATCCTCGATGGCAACAATACAATACGTGCCTTGCTGTTCCTACTGTCATCGGGAAAGGACACCGCAAGATTGAACCCAAAGCTAAGCACTTCTCCCATTGCAAGAAAGATCAATCTAGTAGGCTGAACTAAACTGATAATTCAAAGATACTTGCAAAGATATCAAATCATGCATATAAGAATTCAGTGAAGAACCAAATATTATTCATAGATAAACTTGATCATAAATCCACAATTCATCGGATCTAGGCAACCACACCGCAAAAGAGTATTACATCGAATATATCTCCAAGAACATCGAGGAGAACTTTGTATTGAGAAAAAAAGAGAGAGAAGAAGCCATCTAGCTAATAACTATGGACCCGAAGGTCTGGGGTAAACTACTCACACATCATCAGAGAGGTTATGGTGTTGATGTAGAAGCCCTCCGTGATCGATTCCCCCTCTGGCAGATCATTGGAAAAGGCCCCAAGTTGGTATCTCACGAGTACCGAAGGTTGCGGCGGTGGAAAAGTGGTTTCGTGGCTCCCCCTGATGTTTATCGGGTATAAGAGTATTTATAGGCGAAAGAAGTACGGCGGTGGAGCTCCGTGGGGCCCTCGAGGGTGGGCGCGCTCCTACCCCCCTGGGCATGCCCTCCTGCCTCGTGGCCGCCTCGCGGAGTTCCAGACTTCAACTCCATGTCTTGTGGATGCTTTCGTTCCAAGAAAGATCATCGTGAAGGTTTCATTCTGTTTGGATTCCATTTGGTATTCCTTTTATGCAAAACACTGAAATAGGCAAAAAAAAATAGAAACTGGCAGTGGGCCTTCGGTTAATAGGTTAGTCCCAAAATTAATATAAAAGAGCATATTAAATCCCATTAAACATCCAAAATATATAATATAATAGCATGGAACAATAAAAAATTATAGATACCTTGGAGACGTATCGATGCGCTATATATCTCTCTATCTAACGCATAAGTGCACACACTTTATATACATCGGCATTTCTCTCTCACACATGCTCACATTCTCTCCCGGGGTGACGGGGTGTCTCACACACACACTCTCTATATATCTCCCTCTCTCTTTGTGACTACTATGTACCACCTGTTCACTAATCTTAGTTGGAAAACACTATTTCTCACACATGCATATATACACACACACACACAAGGTCTCTACTAGCCCTCTATAGGCACATATATGTGCATACGTGTCTCCCGCACGCACATTATCTTTAGGCCTCTCTCGCACACATTGCCCCCCCCCCCCCTACACAAACACACCTCTCTCTTAGTACTTGGCAGATATGATTCCATCAGATAATTTGGTAGGATATCCCTGACTATTAGGCTGGATGGTAATAGAGGCAAAGTTTTACCCAATTCCGGGCCGTGTAATTGAGGAAAAAGCCTACTCCTGGTACTGTATATTTGTGATAGGGGTGTGTACAAAGTACACGTGAATACCAGGCATTGTGTGTGTGTATACTATCGACGAACTAGCCCCCGGGTTCTATAACATACTCGGGGCCTAGGGTTACAAACCATATATAGTCGGCTTATCATCAGTGGGGATAGAGTCCTCCACGACTCTGGTAGCTTCGTCTTGTACGCCGACTCCTCCACATGGGTCTTTGTATAATGCGTCTCGGTCCAACCTATGTGGCGCAGGATGGAACTGATCCATGAGTCCTCACGTTGACCCACCACAACTAGAAATTATGTGCCCACCACACCCCACATGCAAATCGGCCACTAAGAAAATAAGCATATACAATAGTACAATGTTATACATGAAAGTTAATTGTATGGTGCATCCAATAATATCTATTTTGCATTGTGAATGTTCGTATTTTCTCCTAAAATATTAGTCACGGGAAAGAGAAACGAAGGGCATATCTCTCCTTGTCTCCACCGGACACCCCCTCTTTCTACACCACTTTCACGTACGCACACAAACTATCTCTCAGCCCTCAAAAAGTATGCATGCCCCTGACACATTCACGCGTGACAGTCATTGTATTTCAAGCGAAAGCACTATACGGTCACTGGACTTCAGAATATGCTCATTATGGTCACCGTATACATTCTTGTGGTGATCATATGGTATCTAGCTCATGATATGTCTGTATTTTGTTGATGACACTAACAAACATTTTATTTGATGGGTCATCCGTATTTTGTTGACGACACTTACAGCCGTTGTATTTGAAGCGAAAGCACGATATGGTCACTGGACTTCAGAATAAGCTCATCACGGTCACCATATACATTTTGTGGTCCTAACCAACCCGTGGTTGGATGGTTAGGAGGACAGTGGTTTCCCCAGCCCACCAGGGTTAAACTCCTGGTGCTCACATTTATCCTGGATTAATTTTAGTATTTTCCGACGATGTGCTTTCAGTCGGAGGATATGTTCCCCTCGACTACGAGGCACCTATGGTGACTTCATAAAATCTCAAGACCATATGCTGGCTCACTCTCTCGATGGTGCTCATAGGGGTAGGGTCTGTGTGTGTGTGCGCTGATAGCAGTGGGTGTCTGCGTGTATATATGAGCGCTTGCGTCTATACCATTTAAAAAAACACATGTCGTGATTATACGGTCACTAGCTCACCCGTACAACCCGTATTTTGTTGATGAGACGATCAATTGACCAGTCAAACGTTCCACGTGGCGTAACTAGTGTTGCACCATCAGCGCGCGTAACCGTGGGGCCCACCTATCAGCGCGTATATGAAAGAAATAAATGGTAGTTTGAGTCTGTACTGTGTTAATAAAATATATTTATGGTGATCATACGGTCACTGGCTCACATATAGCTTCGTAATTTCTTCATGACACGATCAATTGACTAGTCAAACGGTCCACATTAAGCAATGCACATTACCATAGGGCCCACCCGTCAACGCATATATGAAAGACGGAAATGGTAATAAATTAGTGGTCGGTGGGGATTCGAAGTCATGCGACCTCTGGTTGGCAGCCCGCGCCCCCTAACCACAGCGGACAAGGATCGCATTGTGACGATACTCATTAAATTAAAATATAAATATAAACGGTCGGCGCCGGGGGCCTAGAGGGATGGCTGGGGTGGTGGGGAGTGGATTTGGGGCGGGCAGGGCGGCGAGGCGGCGCGGAAGCGCACCGGCCGCGGGCAAGGGGGGCGGCGGTTCAGCCGGTGGTGGCTGGCGGCTCAGGGGGGTGGAGGTTGAAGAGGAACTGCAAGCCCTTGATTTCGTATCCAACAGCTGGAAAATTGACTAACCACATATGAAAAAGTCAGTCGACTGACGTGTAGCCTCACCCCACATGTACACATGCACACACGAACACATGCATGCATGCAGGCGTGCAACACTAACACGTACACATGCACACACGAACACAGGAACACACACACACACATGCATGCAACACTGAAACGTACACATGCACACACGCAACACTCGCACGCCTGCATGCACACAACACACGATGCAAGACACACGCTCAACCTATACGTGCATGCACCCTTTGTTAAGGACATGGATATTGTTACGAGTATTAATCAATCTTATCTGTGATAAGCAGAACATTGATGTTTGCAGTGGTCTTTATGAATCACAATGTATCGAACGGGCTATCAACGTATATATGAAAATTCTGAAGTTTTCTTACATTATATAGTACACTTATCTACATGAAATAGATGATGTCATAATCAATGAACAATCATCGGTTTATGAAATGCCCGCTTCTGACTGCCCTGGCACACCAAAAGCTCCTCTGTCATGCGCTGCCTATGTTGGGTCACTGACATGCAAGCCTGGTACCCAACGAGCCCACACGTCAGTGGAAGAACAGTGTGGTGTCATACGTCAGAGTCGAAGGTGCCGCTCGCTGCACGTCTGGCTGAACACGCCTCCTTGCCGCATTCAAACGCCTCCATCAACCCATGTGGAAGCTGAGAAACCCACTCTGGACACACGTCCGATCATGACTGGGCCGGCATTAAACGCAACGTCGACCGAGCTCCTCCCGTCCGCCGTCTATTTAATCTTCTACTTAAACGAGGCTAGACATCGGCCAAGAATCGCACACCTCCGCCGCTCCCCTATCTCCTCCTTCACCATTTTGTCCACTCTTACAATGGCTTATGAAGAATAGTTATCCGGCATCCAAGCCGGCTGGGTGGCCCGCCGAGCCCGCCGGATACGAGTTATGCAGCTTGCTGATCCACGTCCCTCCCCTCGCCCGACGGAGCCAGTTACCTCCCCGAGCCGGCGTGCGGTTCGGCAACTCGCCGCTCCAGGCCAGCTCGACGAGGAGCGGCGAGCTGCTCCATGCCGGCACGGCGCGGAGCACGGGAATCGTCACTACCATCCACGCTGCTGCCTTGTACCGCGCCTCCTGTGTCTGCGACCGCATCTCCCGTTTCTGTGGCCGAGACTCCCATGCCGGCGGCCGCGCCATGCAAGCAGAGACAAAAGCCGGGTGCGCAGAGAGCGACGAGTTGGTGGCCAGCGCCTCCCCATCCGCCGCCATCATCAAGGAGAAGTAGAACACGAGAGACCGCCGCCGCTTGGGTCCCATGAAGGCCACCGCGGAGGCGACGCCGGCATACACAGCAGGTATCCTGCCAGATCCTTTTGTTGCGAGGACCTTCACCAACCCAACATGGGCTCCACGGAAGCGGAGAAGCCCCCTTCCACCTCCATCTTGGGCATTAGCCGACGATATCAGTTGGGCAGTGGGGAAGCGAGTCGTCCTTTGCGGTGAAGTATATACCTCCGGGGCTCCCGGCAGTCCGGTGATCATGCTGCCAGACATGAGGAACACAAATGGATCGTCGGGCGACCATTTAGGCTAGGTATTATTATACCTGTTCTGTCGAGAACTAGCACCGCTTAGTTGATTTGAATGTAATGAAATCCATCATGTTTGTATGAAAATCCGGTATTTCATATGAATTCAGTCATTGTTTATATAAAATATCACCGTGTTTGCATGAATTTCATCCGGTTGGTTGAGTTGCTGTCAGAATGTGTGCGGCTACGGTTGGATGGCATAATTTGCGGGTCACCGGTTGGTCTACGGGCGGCGTGGTGGGACAAAAAAAGCACAGCTCGTGCGAGCTCGTCTCCAACGCATGCGCTGGAGGATGCATGAGCACCCGAGCTATTCCTCGTTCATCGGTGGCAAAGGCACCAGTGGACAAAAGGGTCGCCAATATTTTGGCTACCCTGGGCAAGATCCAAATAGCCCCTCCCAGCACATTCAAATCTCTCATTCACCGTGAAATTTTGTCATGTGTTGATTTCATGGATTAGCAAGATGAGAGATAAGGTGAGGAGGAGTGGGGTGTGGTGGTGACATGTGGTCGGACTGGGCGGAGGCAAGGGGATGGACGACGCCGGCAGGCGGCAGCGGCCACCATGCTAGATTGTTCCAGAGACTTCCTTTTTTAATTTCTCAACAAGGAGGTTGTGGGAGATAAGGATGAACGAGGCAAGGCTTTATCTGTAAACTTGGAGAGACGTCTGGGTATCTTTTGTAATATTGACATAATTTGCTTTCTATCCGTCAGATATAGATCGGACGGTCTATATTACAAGATGGCAGGCACACCATCGTCACCAACTCGGTTTTTTATAAGAGTAGAGAGTAGAGATAGAGATATTTCACTATGTGAAAACAAATTTAAATACGGAAGAGTAGTTGGTGTTCGCGGTCTTCTGCCGGTAGCCCGGGACACAGTTGGATGGCCTCATAGTAGTAGTAGTGTAGAGTACTACTAGTACTACTAGATAGTGAGTGTTTACTAACACATGCATGTGTTAGCAGTATAATGACCACATATGGATTAGATGGTAAGATTTGTGTAAGTTGGATGTCATATTATTGCTCTAACATGTGGTCAAAGTTAGCCTCCAAAACACATTTTATACCCTATATGGATTGAGGAAGTACATGCATTGCCGAGGCTTCTCTTAATCCGTGTGTGCAACGTTTTTATTGAAGGTTGAAATGTGAACATGTCAATGGGAGGGACTACTACAACCCTTCCAAAATAACTGTAGTGCTAATGGTATCGTACTCCCTCCGTTCACCATCTCACATGCTCAGTTTTTCATTTGATAAGAGGCAAACCATGTGGGGCCTACCTTAGAGGCAAGGCTCTATACACTGGAGATGCTCTGTACTTTTGATGTGTCCCATAAACTCGCAGAACAAGGAGAAGCTTGCTTAGTATGCCGTGTCCCCCGCACACGGACGCTGTGGCTGACAGAGTCACAAGATGAGGAGAAGCTTGCTTACTACGCCTACGCCCGCTCTCTCGCCCACACGCGCAGTGGCTCGCAGGACAAGGATAAAATTTTACTACTCCCTCCGTTTACTCCTCGTCCCTACCTTGGTTAGATAGATTATCATATTGTTTGAAATATGTCTTTTAGTAGTAGGAGTAGTACAGTGGTACATAGGTGTAGTACTACAGGAATTTCCTTGGAGTCCGTGGTGCAGCAAGCTACCCTAGGCTATGTTACTACTCCATCCTTTCCGGTTTATGGCTCAATTTCAGAATCTCTCCAACCAAGGTATACGGTTAGTGGTGGAATTAATTGCATAGTTTGCACAAGTAATTACTACGCTCATTTTTCTAAGATGTTATGTTACCGATGCATTAATTACAACGAATGCATGCATGACCACTAAATTTCCATGAATTTCTACATGCATTGGTGAGTTTTCTCTTGACACTGCTTGCATCGGGTGATTTGATGCACCTCGAAATCCAAACATGTCATGGGTACTACTAGTAGAATTGAGACTTATAAAATGGAAAAACGAATTTTTTTAGATGAGCCCTATAAACTGGAAAGGAGGGAGTAGTATGTAGTACTACCTCCATAGTGGGTACGTACTTCGTAAAATCAGATTTTCCCAAAACTAAGTCGCTCATCCTTTATTTGCTTCTTACCCTTCCTACCTCGTTGCCTCGAATAGACTATGACAAACTCCCCTGCCTGCCGTGCGGGAAAAGACCGGCCCTCGCCTTTTTTAGTCCGGGTTTGTATCGATGGAGCGCGCGAAGCAGCAAAAACCAAGCCATGTCATGTACTCCTCCGTCGACGCTCGCTTTCATGAATTGTGTACTTCCTCTCCCCGACATGTGGGACATATAGCAACCGGGTAGACGTGTGATGCACCAAATAACAGTGCAGAACAACAGGGGGGATGAATCCCAGTCGTACCGCCGCTGTAGTAGTAATGAGCAATGAGACGTCAAATCACAATGCCGCACCTTCCCAGATGGACGAAGCAACCATTATTTCACACTTCCCTGAATCCGGTTCGCCATCATCTCCTTCAAGAAAACCACGTATTGTTCCTGCCATTGTTCTACCTCAAAAGGGATGCGCATCGCCTTGGTACATCATGACACGTGGGACCGCATGACAGGCCATGCTCCCCCTCCCACCGCTCGGTAAAATCACCCATTTTTTACTACTTCCTCTATATCGGTTTACAGGGCAGGCACATCGTTCTAGGTTGAGAATTTAACTGGCTATATATGTGATGAACAATATATGTTTAGAAACTACATCCGCTTAAGAATCCAATGATATACTTTTTGTGACATAGTAACTCATATTTAGATAGTCAAATGGATGACCTAGAACTACGTGCACGCCCTATAAACCGAGACAGAGGGAGTACTATATTTTTAGATCAATATAGTCGGGATTCACCAAGGGGCAAAACCAAGTGGTAGGCTGCTCCTGTCGTGTTGGCGTAGCAACTCAAGCAGGGTCAGTTGTCGGTGTACAAAAAGAGGGGCGCACTTTTGTACCCCTCTACCTATGCACGGGCAGTCGGAGCCGCGCCCACGGTCACACCAAGCAGAACAGGGGAGGTGAGCCAAGGTAAGACCGGAGCCCAAGATAATCAAAGCAACACCAAGGCCAAGGCCACAAAGAGCAGAGGGACGAAGAAGGTTCCCCCGGCAAGACCCTTGCCGGGGCAGCCTCAGCAGCCCCAGCAAGACCCTTGTTGGGGCAGCTCGCCCCACACCAACAGAGCGAGCCACCCTTGAGCCCACGGTCTCCAACATCACACTAGGACAGGGCACGGGAGGCACCTCCATGGTGGCATGCAGATCTTTGTGAAGACAAGGAACACTCAAGATCAGATGACGACTAGAAGACGACGATCCTCGGTAAGATCCTTGCCGAGGAAGGCCACCGGACCCCCGGCAAGGCCCTTGCCGGGGACGACAGTGCGCCACGGCAAGACCCTTGCTGGGCCACCCGGCAAGGCCCTCACCAAGGACACCAGTGGGGCCACCGCCAGGCCCGCGCCAACCAAGCTTCCACCACCGTTCACATGCAGCTGCCAGCTCAACCAGCTGGGCGGGCACCTGCGTGGCAACATGCATCTCCCAGGCCAACTCATCGAGCGCCTACGTGGCGGCATGCAGATCTTCATGAAGGCTCCATCACTGCGCCACCTCAGCTTCCTGCCTGCCTACATGGCACCGCATGCCTCACTGGCCAGGGCACATGTCGAAGCAAGGAGGAGCGGTGATGGGCGGGACGGGCCTCGCCCCCGTCCCCAGTAAATCAAGGGGACACCTAAGCTACACATTAAATGTGTCTTGTCCTGTAATACGAGCGATAAGCTCATAGCGCTGTGCGCCTTTCCACCTCCTGTGTGCCACTGTGGCAACCCCTTTCGGCTATAAAAGGAGGCCCATGGCATACTGGAGAGGGATTCGGCTCTTTCGAACCACGCACTCGACACAGCTAGTTCGAGAGCTCAAGAACTCTCTGAAATACACCCACCAAAGCAGGACTAGTGTTTTACGCATCCTCGCGCCCCGAACCTGGGTAAACGATCCTTGTGCTGGTTACTAATCCTGCTCTTCTCGCAACCCCGCGCCACGACAACCGTAGTAGGGATTCTTGTGATCCCATAGGTGTCGTTTCCCCCGAAATCTTTGGCGCGCCAGGTAGGGGGCGCGATTGTGAGAATCTGGTCTAGTAGCTAGCCTAGCAGTTCTTCGTCGCCATGGCTCCTAAGAATAAGACGGCCATGGCGATCGGCTCGTTGGGAGCCGAACGACGCGCGTGCATCGGACGAAAGCACCGGACCGTCGCCGACAGACCCGCCGTGGTCCGCGAAAGCACCAACATCGCTACGGCAGTCGAGATCTGGCGAAGCGGCATTGTTCATAGGCTGACGACCGCCACATGTCGCCAGATCCCAAGACGAAGCTGGGCCCCCCGCAGGCGGCGCGGGGCCCTCCAGGGCTGTCCTTGTGCCACCTCCGGGCGGCGCAGCGACCTCCAAGACGCCCACACCGGCGACAACTGCGCGCTCTTCCCATGGTGTGCGCGCTGAGTAGCGTCACCATGCTGGTGATCCTCGGCACCGCCGTGCGAAGATCCCTGTGCGTCATCCGTGAGATGAAGGGGTTCATCATGCCCGCCGCAGTGCTGGCGAAAATGGCACGCAACTGCTGGGTCGTAACGGAGCTCCTTCTAACGTAGTTAGAAGTCGAAGCGTGCCGCAATCCACGCAGCTGTCGCCGCCGCCCACGCCAGCAGAAGCTTTCCCGCGCGCAGCTGCTCCTCGACTTCCTTCCTGCTGCAGAGAAGCTCGACGAGTGGAGAGCCACCATCCGGAGCCTCATCGCCATCACCAACAAAGACGATCCGCGGCCGGCGGGGCCCTCGGGCCGACACTCCACCCAGCCACCACATGCTGGCGCTGGAAGGACCGGGGGAGCTGCCGCCACGGTGCATTCTCCCCCCCTCGCCAGCCGCCGCGGGTGTCGGCCCGTCGTGACGACACTTGTGATAATATCTCCGTAGCGTCGTCTGACCCGCGTACCCTCCACGACCAGCGCCAAGTTCTTCGGGGACGAGCTCACGAAGACACTCGGACCACCGTCGAGCGCCCACGTGAGACGCGCCACCAGTCGGACAAGCGGGCGGGACCCGCTATGGACCAACCAGCACCGGGGGCCTCTGGCGGCCTACCTTACAAGGTGGGCTGCCCGGCCTTCACTCATGAGCTGCGGCAGTTTCAGTGGCCGTCCCACCGCACGTTCAAGCCCGACATCGGCGAGAAGTGCACTCGCAAGACCCATCCGTCCGAGATCCTCAGCATCTACACCATCGCAATGCAGGCTGCTCGACCTCGTGACGACAAGTTGCTTGACAACTATTTCCCGCTCGTGCTGAAGCCCAATGTTATGTCTTGGTTGATGCACTTGCCGGTGGATTCCATTTCTTCTTCGTCGGATCTGTGCCATGAGTTCATTGGCGCCTTCACAGGAGGCCACCAAGCTCATGGCCAGGCCAGTGATCTACATATCATTCCCCAGAATGAAGGGGAAACCCTGCGCAAGTACATCCAGAGATTCAGCCGGGTGCAGTACAACATGCCCGACGTTCATCCCGCCGCTGTGATCAGCGCGTTCCACCAGAACGTGCGCAACCGCAAGATGCGCGAAGAGCTGGCGATGACCAAGGTTAAGGATGTGGCCGAGCTTCACGCTCGCCGATAGGTGCGCCCGGCTGAAGAGGGAAGGAAGTACCCCGCGAAGAAGCCGTGCGGAAACCGACTCTACCGACGAAGACGCTGACACCCCGACGAAGAAGGGTCGGTGTCCCAACAAGAAACGTAAAGGCAAGGCCGTGCTTGCCGTTGAAGGATCTGACGACACCGGCGCCGGCAAGAAGGTCAAGGCAGACGCCCCCGGCAAGGAGATTGCCGGGTGCGCCGCCTGCCGGGCCTTGGCGCCTACCGACAAGCCAGGAAGATCCGGCAAGCAATACTGCAAGATCCACCGCACCAAGGGCCATGACCTCCAGAACTGCCGACAAGTCGAGCTGCTTGCTGAGAAGCAAAAAGCTGAGTACGACAGGCGGGACAAGGAGAAGGACCAGGACGGTGCTAAGGGATCCGGCAAGAAGCGTGGCGGCCAAGGAAGCCGCCCCAGCAAGGACAACCAGCAAGAGAGGCCCGCCCAGGGTCATGACAAGAAACAAGAAGACGATGATCATGACGAGGACGACGAGTCCGGTGAGCAAGGGTTCTAGAAGGCTATGGAGGCCATCACTACAAAAAAAAACACATCCGTGACATTTTGGGCCGAACGAAATTTTTTTCTATCATACATATGACACTTCTATGACGATAATTGTGACAAAACCCGGTATCATCATAGATGTGGTGGGATCCTACTTCTATGACAAAAAATCAAGATAGAAAACGGGCTTTTCGTCCTGGGTGGGCCGGAGATGCAGCTGCATGACATTCTTTGGGCCGTCCATGACGGAAAAAACCATGGTAGAAGCGAGGGGGAGGAAAATTTCGGGGAGTTCCCGGTTACGGTGGGAGGTCAGGGGCCGAGCAATGCGTGTTTCTCTCGTTCACGTATGCGCGTGTGTGCGAGGCGTTGGCTCTAACTAAACCTGAGTGAGGCGTTGGGCTCTAACTGAACCCGAGGGATTGCACTACAGGTACGGGTTACTGAACCCGAGCGATTGATCGATGGCTGTTAACTGAACCCGATCGAAGCGATTCTTCGCCATCGATGCTAATCAAGCCGATCGATGCCTGCCTCGATGATCAGTGAGCGCTGCGGGGGGGGTTGATGAACAATGAGCGGTGGCGTTGCCTCTGGATGAACAGGACCCGTGGTGTGGTGGAGGGCTGGATGAACAATAGACGGCAGAGGGGTGTCCGTGGAGGGGTGGTTGAACAGGACCCAGTGGTGTGGAGGGATGGATGAACAGTAGATGGTGGAGGGGTGGTTGAACAGTAGCCGGTGGAGTAGCGCACGGTGGAGGCTGGATGAACAGGAGCCCGTGGAGGCTGGAGGAGGTCGACGGTAGACCGTGGAGGCTGGAGGAGGTCGACGGTGGAGATGAACAATATCCCGTGGAGTCCCGTTTTGCGGTACGACACACCCCTCCCGATGAACAGGACCCCCGTTTCGATCATAGGAGGTCTGTTTCGTCTGTTTTGCAGTACGCCACACCCCTCCCGATCAACAGGACACCCGTTCCGATCGTAGGAGGTCCGCTTGCCTGCTTTTGGCGGTACGCCACACCCTCCCGATCAACAGACCCTGCTTCGACCGTAGGAGGTTCGCTTCTCCGCTTTGCGGCACGCCACACCCTCCCGTAAACAGGACCTGCTCCAACGTAGGAGGTCTGTTTCTCCGCTGTCCGGCACGCCAGCCTGGTTTCCATCGCTGCTCCGCCCAAGCCTCCCGATGAACAAGACCACGACTCCGCTCCGACCCAGCCGTTGATCCCACGCTGCCGCTGCCTCCCGGATGAACACGACGCATTCCGCTGCTCTCCCATGAACATGACGCACTCTGTTGCCTCCCCATGAACACGACGACGACTGCTTTCTCGTTCGACCCAGCCATGTACACGAGCCCCGCCGACGTGATGCGCGAGTAGGCGTTCGAGACCCCGCCAGATGTACACATACGCGGTCAGATTTTCTTTCTTGCACCTGGTCGCTGACGCATTTACACATTTGTGCCTCTACTATGACACATGCGCGCCTCTACAACGACCAGTATGTACTTACACGTTCGCGACCAGAATGACAACGCTACGTACGCTTCAACCAAGTGGGTACTGACTGTCAGGCACTTCCTTGCGTGCGAAGATGTAGCTGGTGGGTCCTAGCAGTCAAGGGGGCGAATCGTTTTTTTGCCCGGACGCACTTCCTTGCGTGAGAAGATGTAGCTGGTGGGTCCCAGCAGTCAGGGGGCGAGTCGTTTTGTTTTTTTGCCCGGACGCACTTCTGCGTGCGAAGGTGTAGCTGGTAGGTCCCAGCAGTCAGGGGGAAACGTTTTTTTCATGAAATACGGTGGCCCGTCCGGTGGTCCCCGCTGTCAGGTGGAGGAATAATTATTTTGCGCGTAATAAGGAGGCACTTCCTTGCTGCGGCCGTGGACCCAGCTGTTAGCGTCTCCATGCACAGTACTCTTCCGATGGAAGTCGGTCGTTGACCACATTGACCACACCGCGCCGAGAGCACCACGGCGGTGGACGACGGCGAGGCCTAGGAAGGGGACGACACGGAGGCAGGGAAGACTCGGCAGTTGTTTCCCATGCGGAGGGGAGTTCGACCGTATGAGGGTTTACTTGTTCATCTGCTGTCGCCGGAGAATAACAGCAGGTGTGGGTGAGTAGAGGGATGGCTAGGCCAGCGAAGGGAGTACGGTGGGGCGGTGAGGTCTCTGGCGGCAAAGACAGCCGCCACGGGAGGAGGGAGCAGCAGTCCCGCCGGCGCTTGTTTGATCGGTTCGAGCAGGAAGAGCAGAGATTGAAGAAGACGACGGCCGCTGGATGGACATCCAACAACCACCGCTAAAGGCCAACCATTTTTAGGAAAGCCTCAAATCTGTGGAAAACAACATACAGCCCATCTGCCATTTTTTCTAATAATTTACAGCCCATTTGCTAATTCTTAAGGTTTTTTTTGGAGCACATATTCTTTTTGTTAGCATTACAGCCCATATTGAGGCCACGGTTAAAAAATTATACGAAATTTTGCATATTTCGGTGCGGTCCGAACTGTTTTTAATCCCGAAATTTTGACTCATATTCAAACTGATTTTAAAAATAAATGTATATCAATATAAAATCCAACAAATTCTCCACGCATAAAAATTAATGTAATTTAAAATCTTGAAATGGAAAAAGTTATTTTGAAACTAATTGCCGCTTGATGTGTTTTAAAATGTACAACCAATTTCTCATTATCGATGGGCCATTTTCTCGCCAATTAATGAAAGCTCTCCTCATCTTGAAAGATTTGCAGCCCAACAGGCCCGACAAAGCGACTTACTTGGCAAATCACAAAAAACTGGGTGTGGCCATGGACCCAGTGTCACCTCTCAACGGCAAGATTTCTTCCGATGGAAGTCGCCTTGACCACGCTGATCAAGGCGCTGGAGAGCACCACGGCGGTGGATGACGGCGAGGCCTAGGAAGGGACGACGCGAGCCGGGAAGACGCGGCAAGGAAGCCCGCGGAGAGGAGTACGAGGGGTCACCGTTCGGCCGTGGTGTGAGGTTGCTGCTGCCGCAGGCCCGCCAGCGGTGGGAATAGTAGGGGCGGTGAGGCCTCTGCGGCAGCAGAGCCGCCACGGAGGTAGGAGCATGCGGCACGACCGGCGCTGCTTTGGGCGGCTGGAGCAAGAAGACCAGAGGTTGAAGAAGCACTACGCCCGTTGGATGGACATCGTACGATCACTGGAGCTAGAATCATTCATATTGACTAAGTTGACAAAGCCCTTCATCCCCGTCAACTGAGTAGGCCCATTAAGTCATCCTCCCACCAAGGTGGGGCCCAGCTAGCCGGGGAGTATTCATTTTTTGTGCGTAATAAGGAGGCACTTCCGTGGGTCCGAGCTGACAATGGGGAACGTTGCTGAACACGGTGGCCCGTCCGTGGGTCCCAGCAATCGTGGGAAACGATTTTTCGCAAAATACTGGTGGCCCATCCGTGGGTCTCCGCTGTCCGTGGAGGGATAATTATTTTCCACGACAGGAGGCACTTCTTGCGCTGTCGTGGACCCACTGTCAGCCTCTCCACGTACAGTACTCTTCCGATGGAAGTCGGTCGTTGACCACATTGACCACGCCGCGCCGAGAGCACCACGGCGGTTGACGACGGTGAGGCCTAGGAAGGGGACGACGCGGAGCCGGGGAAGACGCGGCAGTGGATGCCCACGCGGAGAGGAGTACGAGCGTTCACTAGTTCGGCTTCGGTGTGAGGCTGCCATCGCCGTAGAATAACAGGGGGTGTGGGTGAGCGGAGGGATGGCCTGGCCAGTGGTGGGAGTAGTATGGGGGCAGTGAGGCCTCCGCGGTAGCACAGCCGGCCACGGGAGGAAGGAGTAGGCGGCACGACCGACGCTGCTTTGGGCGGCTGGAGCAAGAAGACCAGAGGTCGAAGAAGCACTATGGCCATTGGATGGACATCATACGGTCACTGGAGTATTGACTAAGTTGACAAAGCCCTCCGGCCCCGTCAACTTATTAGGCCCACAAGTCAGCGCAACAATATGGTGGGTCCCAGCTAGCAGGGGGTATTCATTTTTTTGGGCGTAATAAGGAGGCACTTCCTTGCGCGCAAAGATATAGCTGGTGGGCCTGACCTGTCAGCGGGGGAAACGTTTTTTTCACGAAATACAGAGGCCCTTCCTGTGGGTCCTAGCTGTCAGGTGGAGGAATCATTATTTTGCGCCTAATAAGGAGACATTTCCTTGCGTGCGGCCTTGGACCCAGCTGTCAGCCTCTCCACGTACTGTCCACTTCCGATGGATGTCGTTCATTGATCACGTTGACCAGGCCACGCCAAGAGCACCACGGCGGTGGACGACGGCGAGTCCTAGAAAGGGAACGACACGGAGCCAGGGAATACCCGACAGTTGTTTCCCACGCGGAGGAGTACGAGGGTTTACTGGTTCGTCTGCCGTCGCCAAAGAATAATAGCATGTGTGGGTGAGTAGAGGGATGGCTAGGCCAGCGATGGGAGTACGATGGGGCCGTGAGGCCTGCGCGGCAGCATAGCCGGCCACGGGAGGAGGGAGCAGGCAGTCCCACCGGCGCTTGTTTGAGCGGCTGGAGCATGAAGAGCAGAGATTGAAGAAGGACGACAGCCGTTGGATGGACATCCAACAGTCACAGCTCTCGTGTGTTCACTAATTTGACAGGGCGTTGAGTGTGTGTCAACCTTTTTTTATGAAAGCATACACGTCAACTTGTAGTAGGCGCACAAGTCAGCCTCAAATCTGTGGAAAACAACATACATCCAATCTGCCATTATTTCTAATAATGTACAACCCATTTGCTAATTCTTAAGAATTTTTTTGGAGCCCATCTTCTTTTTGTTAGCATCACACCCCATATTGTGGCCACGGTTAAAAAGTATACAAAATTTTGCATATTTCAGTGCGGCCAACTATTTTGAATCCATAAATATCGATTCACATTCAAACTATTTTGAAAAATAATTTATATAAATATAAAATCCAAATAATTGTCCACGATAAAATCAATGGAATTTAAGATCTTGTAATGAAAAAAGATTGAAACTAATTCCGGTTTGATGTGTTTTAAAATGTACAGCCCATTTCGGGCAAACCAATGAAACTCTCCTCGCCTTGAAAGATTTGCAGCCAAATAGGCCGATAAAGCAAGTAGGCCTTGTTTGGGTATTTTCTTTCAAAAATAGAACTGGCTAGCCATTTTCAGCAAGAAAAAACACAACTGGGCTCATGATGTGGTAAACATAAATAAAACCCTGGCTAGACGGGCCACAGCCCAAGACAGCCCCGTTGTTACCCTCGATCCGTCGCTAAAATTAGTATAAATAACAACCGCTTGTTCCTCAAAAAACTGCGCGACTTGTTGGGTCCTGTGTCACCACTGTAGTGTAATTATCTCGCTTTTGACTATGTTGACAATGGCGTGAGCCCCGGATGTTGAACCATTAGGAGGAACCATATTTTTGGGCTTGTACTATAGAGGCACTTGCTTATGCATCGCCATGACGCTGGTGGGTCCTCACCGTCATCCTCTCCACGACAAATATCTCCTTGTTCCTCTCGGTTGTTGACAACGTTAACAACGCAAGAGGGCGGCGCACCGCGCATGGCGAGCGAACCAAGGCCGCAAGGCGGAGGACGACGGCGAGGCCTCGGATGGAATGAACAGGAGCCGTTGAACATGCGCCGGTCCAGTTGAAGGCGGAGGGGAGTACGAGGGTTGATCGTTCGGCACGCGGTGCGTGTTAAATGACGCCTCCCGAGAATAACAGGACATGTGGGGGAATAGAGGGAGGGACTGGCCAACGTCGGAGGGTACGTACGGTAGGGCGGCAGAGGCGCAGCCAGCCATGGGAGGCGGGAGCAGGCGGAGCCGACGGGGTGGTTTGGTTTGGGCGGCTGGAGGAAGAAGAAGACAAGAGATAGAAGATACACGACAGATGTTGGATGTCAATCCAACGGCTGGTAGGCAGAATCGTTTGTTGACTGTCTAGTAAGTCGACACCACCTTGATAGGCTATTTCCTCAAGGGTCCCAACCGTCGTAATCCAAATCTGTCACGGTCATGCAGCGTGCTTCCTATGAAAATTTACAGCCCATTTGATATGCTAGTTCAAATAAGTTTGTGGTGCTGGTGGGGCTAATCACTTGGCTTCAGAATGCATAGTGAGCTCAAGCAGCCAAGTAGAGTGATGTTATTTCCCTTGGTTGGGATTTGTTACAGCATTTCACTATAAATTAAACTAATGGCAAGCCATTTGCCTTGTTTCAAAGAAAATATGACAGTCACAGCCGAGTTGAAAAGGGCAGGAACATCCAACTCCAAATTGACAAACTGTACATAAAAGCACGAGGGTTAATTATTCATCGTGTTTACAAAAACCCAGATTGAAAAGGGCAACAACATCTAACTCCAAAGACTGTTTTCGGAGTCACACCAAATGGATCGGTCAGTCCATAGAATGAACATCCCGGTCGTAAAATTTATCGGATTATGACCACAATATGTTGTAAATAGAAGCCCGCACGCTCGTAAACTCTTTTGCCCACCTGAAACTCCTTTTTTGCTCTTCGACATCCCATCCACAAAACCATGCTGCTGATAAACTTAAGCCCGATGGACAATAGTAACCTCGCATTCAACAGAAGAATGTGACAAATCTTGTGTTTGCACGGTTGGCTACATATCGTTCTAGCGTTATTGTCTTCAATCAAATCCCATGAGAAGTGAGAAAATCCCGATGCTTACGAACCCACCGATTGGTTATAACTTTCTTACCCCGTCCTGTTGCCTAAATATACATGAAGATTGAAAAAAGTTAAGGTCTAAAAGAAGAGTGTCAAAAGAGCAACAGCTGAACGGTTAATTCCAGCACACTATATGTGGGCTTCCAATGTGCGTGAAATTATCACCTTTATATACAACTTCTCCAGACATGGAAAGCATTGCAGCAAGCCAATAATCTATTTCAGATCAAAAATATTCATTTGGATATATAAGATCTTGACAGAATCCAGCACCATTGATAGGCCATCCATTGAGAAACTCTTCATTGAGCATAGAACATAATATTAGTACAAAATGTGTACTCCAAGATGATACATAAATTATGCGTAGAAATTTAAAATGCAGCTTATGGTTACAAGTGTTGATGATAATATAAAGTACCTGAAGAACTGTGGAGCCAAACACCATATTGAAATGAGCACAGAGATCATGTATTACACCCAAGGTCTCCAGTTTAGGCGCAGAGAGGACGGTTATTTGCAACGGTGAATAACTAGAATCAAGGATAAACCTTTGAAGTGAAGGGACATCTTGGATGATGAGCTGCCTTCCACAAAAGAAATTCCAATTCTTACAAGGTTAGGCGATTTTATTTGGAGACAACCGATTCTAACTGTGAAAACAGCACCAAGCACTCCAAATAGCAGGGCAACTAGAGTGGATGATGTTGTGCAATGAGGCCTCCGATATACTGAACCCACACAAGTGAAAGTTTCTTGAGAAATGGGAGTCGAAGGTTTAGTACCAGATTGTCTGGTAGGTAGCACACAAGCAAAGGTGGCGGTGTGGAGAGAGGAGGAAACCGCGAGATGGACATCGTGCCGAGGGCACAAGTTCATGGCGCTCAAGATGTGGTATGTGATTTGGGGAATAGTAGAACTCAAGCAGCTGTAGTTCTGTGAATTGTGGGATTTCAGCCAAAGGCCCACTGCAGGCATCGTATGCTTGCTCGTAGCATGACGGGATGCAGAGGCTTTGAACGGAGCCCCGTGGGAGGAGATGATGGCTCTGGGATTTCAAAATCATTGAAGAGAGATAGCTGACGACAATGAGATTATGGGACACAGCTGGCGCCATAAAGGGCGCCACCGAATTGAGAGGACTTAAGTGGCAGCAATCCTTGGTGGGGAGAAGCGAGATGATCTCCCCAAGGACGGCATCCGGAGATTGCTAATGCGGTCCACCCGAGATTCTATGGGTTCCTCGATCCGGTGGGGCGGGTCGCCGCTTCTCCCCAGCTGCCGGGTGCGGGATCTACAACAGCGTCGCCACAAGGGAGCCTCATCTTCTTAGCGCTGGGGTCAGCCGACCCATTTTCTCGAGGATGTCGCGTCAGCCACAGATTTGAGCAGAGTAACGTAATGACGAGCCTAGTTGTAGTCTTGAGCGAAGAAGATGGGGAGCTGGGGTTTTCAGAGGAGGAGGAAGAAGGGGAGCTGGGGTTTTCAGAGGAGTTAGGTGAGGAATTTGGGGCACGAGTGGAGCGAGCTGACATGAGGTGGGTGGGAGCGAGGAGGAAGAAGAGCACCCAGGTTTTGGGGGTGTGCTGGGTGTGGGTAGCGCCTCATTCAGTAAATATATGGGCTTTTGAATTGATTTTACTATTTACTAGTGTGGATGGGTTGTTTTGTCTTGGGCCCAGAGAAACAATTACTACTAGTACAAAGGAGACACTCTACACTACCCGTAAAAACAATTACTACTAGTACATTGGACACACTCTACCACCACTGCTCCTCCTAGGTCATTGAAACGCTCTTCTCATCGAATGTCGTTATACTTTTGTTCACCCACATGCGGGCCATGCAACAAGGGCCCAAATGCCATCCACCAAATTAGAAGGCAGTATGCAAAGCGGAGAGTCACCCCGGTCATAGCGCGGCAAGAACGAGCCGTCAGATCACAAAACCCCAACTCCCACAGTCTATGTTTGACGGACGGCAACCATCATTTCACTCTTCGCTGAATCCCTTCTCCTCACCGCCTTCAAGAAAGGCAACATCAGATTCGCCACTTTTCTTCTCTCCGAACGAAGGGAAGGTAAGTGGATCCATCATGTTGGTATATTTTCGCTCGGAGAAAAAAGAACTTTTGCAAAGCAAGAATCGATCCTCATTCTCTTTTTGTTTCATTGTCATTGCGATTGTATTTTCCTTTCAAGGGTCTCCTAGTATTCGCTCGGCTTCATGATGGACCAAGGAGAACCAGCAAAGATCTGCCGATATTGGAGCAGACGCGGGAGGCTGATCCCCACGAGACAGAGAGCTCCAAGAAGATGGAGGCAACCACCGAGCCGACCCCAGATACGCTCACGGCCACTACTAAGATGGTCAACACCCCGTTTGAGGTTACAGCCCCGTGGCATCAGAGGAGTAGTTTTCCCCTTCGAGGATGTGTCCCCCACTGAGCTGCCCAAGCTGATTTCCTTCTTTGCCGATCTCGATTGTTGTTTTTCATATAAGTATGTGGTGATTTTTTTAGAAAAGGAAGTATGTGGTGATTAATAATGCAAAATTTTATTAGCGTCGATGCCATGCTATACATAGTGGTTTAAATAACTTGTGTTTCTTATCTTCGAAAAGTAATTCAGAATTTGTTTCGTTTCAATTAGAGCCCGATGCGCATAAGGATTGTGTGGTTGTACATGTCACTTGCTATGAGGCGGACGACTTGAATATACGCACTGGGAAAACATAGTACTTAGGCTGTTGGATCCTGGAAGCCATTTGCGGTTATACCAATGAAGAGTTGTATTCCAGCCTCACTGTTTTCAGGCGTGTTGTCCAGGTGTATCAAGCACAAGAAGTTCAAAGCTACTCCTTCGCTTGTGAGGCATATCTGTACTTGTCAAGCTTACGCAGAAGATGACGTGGCATGCCTCCACAAACAAGTTTATCGATGGCAAGGCCACAAGGTTGTCTTCATGAAGGTTCACAGGATTGAGCTGTCGCGGACGCCCTCGATGATGTTCATGGCAAGGTCCGCCTTGTGTCCAGCCCAAATTAGATCGAGGCATGAAATAGTTGCCCCAGCTAGTGTTTAATAGTAGTTTGGATTGTGTCTAATTATCCGAACCTTTCTCGCCATCGAACCCTCCGGGCTAGTACTGCTTGAATCCGCTCTATCGGAACTGCTGCTACTTTTGTGTGCCCGTGAATCATGTGAGAACCATCGCAATTGTTGCCGAAATAGATGCGTCCTCACTAGTTTTTTCATGAATATATCATGGTAAGACATAAATTGTCACGGTTTATCATACGAGCAGTGTGTGTTTTGATGAAATAGAGCACTCGTTCGAGAACCATGCGCCGACGTATACATAAGTACTTGTAAACACTGTTGGTGCAACCCCACTTGTAAGCAGTTGCGCAAAACACGGCACATGGGCTCAGCTCGCTTCAACACTAGGCTATCGACCAGCTAACAATCAACAATCTGATGTCTGACATATAAGCAACTATGTATCTTGTTACAGTGGTTCATGTAGTTAATTGAGGCCATAATGTAATAAATTCCAAACGTTCACACGCTAGTCCAGCGCTCATGTGGAACACTCACATTAAACTCGTCTTCATAAAAAACTTGAAAAGTATAAGTTAAGCAATTTTATACATCTCAAGGAATCATAGAACATAACAAACATATACTAGTTCACAGCAAAATACAAAGTTGTGAGAAGGTTTACAAATCAGGAAAAACAAGCAAAAGGCTTCTCCGAGCAAAGGGTTATTCTCCCAAGCAGCTTAAATTTCCTAGAGTTCACTCTGTTTTTTCTTGTTGCCACCATCCAGGGTTAGGTTCTCTCATTCCGAATAACCAGTTATAATTGTGGTCTCACTGGAATGCTGAACTCGAACCATGCAAAGGTAATCGACCAGTGAAATTCTTGTGCATTCCACTAAATTTAAGCATCGTTATTTGCAGAAATAAGCAGACCACAATGCCTCTTGTCTGCGCACCTGTTCAAAAAACCGTCGTGCAGCCGTGCCAGCTAGACCGGGGCAGGGGTCCATGGATGAATTGGTAGAAACTGCATTCCGGACTAGGATGCAGTTGTTTTCGCTCGTCCCTGCACTGCAATTACGAAGTAAAACGTACGAATCAACTTCTTCTAGATTGCGTTGGTCATTCTACCTTAGTTACTACCAATGTAGGGATACCTTGAAGACGGGAGGATAGACGACTGCAACGAGGGATAGCCATCTCCTTTTGCGCAGTTGTACTAAAACTGAGGTGTCGCTTTTGATTGCGCGGATAGAAACGATAAGGAGACAGACATCCCTGTTTGCGCAAATATGAAATACGGTTATTTAAAGAGTGACAGATATTACTACTTTCCCCCGTTTCCTCTTAGAACCAAGTCCTAGATTCATGCTACAACTTTCCCACTTTCTTCCCTGTTTGAACCAACGCTTTGAGTCGACTGTATGAACTAGCTTTACTTATAATAATAGTAGAAGTCTAGGCGGCTTTGGAACAGCGGACAGAAGTATAAAAGGATCCACATGAAGGGAGCTGGAGTAGTAGAGCAAGGCAGGTTTCGAAGGAATATATACCTGAGGGTCGTCGGCATGTGGCAAAGACGACGACGGGAGGCCGCATCTTGGCCACAATACCGCAGGGAGGAAGAAGGGGTCGGAGGCCCTCCCGAGCCGGCGCTCTCTCGGAGAGAACGGCACGGCCGCCGATCGGGACGCGCGGGTAGCTGTTGGTCTCCTCCCTTGCCGCCGACGATAGCGTGAACGATGCACCTACACCCCTGCCCCGGTCGAGGTTGTCCGGCCGGATTTGTGACCAGTCGTGAGCTGAGAGAGAGTGTGGCCACCTATGTCTTGCTTAGATATGGAGAGCATGATAGAGTGAACGAGAGGAACCCTAGTAAAGCAAGCGCTAAGGCTCCTGCTTTTATATATAGTGGAGTGATTTTGTTGAACTAGCTTCAATAAAAAATGCGCTCCTATGTGTACCCGCGAGTGGGTGTGAGAGAACTAGTGTGTGCCTGCACCGCTTCTCTTTGTGAGAGTACAATATACTATGCCCAAAGAACGTTCGCCACAAGAGTAATAGTATAAGTGTGTGACGGTGAGCTAAAATAAAATGTGTGCGCCTGCCTTTTGTTTTTAGAAGTTTCGAGGGTAGGGTGTGAGGAGCACATATGTGCGTGACGCCTACCCGCAGATAGACGGTGGGTGCGACGCGAGTCTGCAAGAGGACTCGGAGAGTCATGACTCATGAGGGTGCGTAGCGTGAGAGAGAGGGGGGCACGATCAATGCAATGCATGTGTCCGTAAATCATTATCCGACAAACGCTCGCCACAAGCCTTTTCCCGATTTAACGCCAGAAGAACCGTTAGATCGGCATCCGACAAAGCTGTCGGGTTTTGCCATGTCATTTAATGTAACAGCCATTCCTCCTACACACAAATCTTCCACGTGAGTGTTAGCAACTGCCGATGCTCCTCCGTTCAAATGCAGGCATATAGCTTTATTGAAAATTCGAACCTCGCAAACTTTTACCGAAGTTTTCGTGTACCAAATTGCACATGTAGAATACCCTGTATATATCATTTCATTCATCTTCAAGAGGTAACTATAAAGATGGGTGAGGAGTCTACAAAGAAAGACCATCGATCACCCGCAGCAATTTCAAGCATCCTTTAGTGTCGAGGAATATCATAGGAACTCTATATGATATGATTTTTATAGGATTTTTTCCTTTAGAGCCAATTGGTTCATAGGAATAGATTCATATACTCCACATTTCAAAGGAAATAAACATGATATCATTTCTATAGCTTTAGAGCCACTTGGTTCATATGAATGGATTCCTATACTCCCTTAATTTCAAAGGAAAATAAACATTAGCATATATTCAATAGAAAAGTTCCTATGATATGAACCAAATTACATCTCTTTTCTAATCCCTCCTCATAGGAATTGAGATACATGTCATCTCTAGATTCAATAGAAAAGTTCCTATGATGTGAACCAAATGACATCTCTTTTCCAATCCCTACTCATAGGAATTGAGATGCAACATTTCATCTCTTTCCCTACAACTTCCATGTATACATCTTCCATTCCTAAATAGATAGTACAACCCACTAGTAGTTTTTTCCCAAAACATGCAACTATGGCACAAGAACTATATAGTTTGCCAATAACTTTGAAAGATGGTCGCTGGATGAAGCTAACCCGACAGTATAGAGATAGGAAAATCCGAGCACTACTGGCCGTTGGATATCATCAACATTCCACCAGATCTGCCACACGTACAATTTAGAAGACTCCATGGTTGAACTTAAGCATAATGCACAAACCTCAAAACACAAGCACTTCTCCTTTGTTCTAGAATCTTATGTATCATAATTGATTATTTTTTTCTAAATGAATTTCCATTATTTGTTTTTTACTTTATGATTTACAATGCACAACCCCATGAATCTTAACATTTTTATAAAACTAATTGATTTTGAATGAGATGAACTATAAGAACTAAAACGAACATCTACATCATGCATATATGACTCAAAGCTTTACATGCTATAGTGTGTATTTATTCATAATTTGGTTTTGAAATCTCATGCTCAATACATGTGTACCTTACTAGTTTTGAGTAGAGTAGCAAATTTCACGCTGCCCCGGTATATCAAAATGCAGGGCCCATGCATCATTGCCTTCGGGTCGAACCCACGCCCACAATTTTTGTACGCATTATATCTCCACCGTCCCCGAACCCAAAATGCTGCCTCGCTCCTCGTGAAACCAAGCGCCCACACATATTTAAGGTGTCGACTGAACTCCGCTTACTACGACGTGGGCCCGCACGCCGTAGTACTCCTACAAACCCTACCGCCGCACTCATCATCGGTTTTCTTCAAGAGGACGAGGAGAAGCCGATTTGTAGTGGAGGCGCTTTAAAAAAGGATCTCAGAGTGGAGACCCCTACCCTAGGTAGCTGCTGCACGATCATTGTTTTCTTTTCTTTATGCTCTTGCGCCTAGAGTGAAATGATGGTTGCTTCGTCTCGCCAAAGACTCCAGCTTAATGCGGAAAGGTGGGGCTTTGTGATTTGACCCTCATCGCCATTTTCTACTATCATGCAAGGCCACGACTAGGGTGCTCCAATTCCAACCGCTGTTCGAACTGTAATTTGGTGCATCGCACGTGGAACAAGATGGTGGATGAGCCACATGTCGGCCAAAGGGGTCCTGTTATGTGTCACCATTTCGCAGCGGATCGACCTCGCTTGAGTTGTTACGCCAACACGACAGAGCAACCTACCACTTGGTTTTGCTCCTTGGTGAATCCTCACTATATTGATCTAAAAAGATACGTGCTGAACTACCCCTCCATCTCGGTTTTTTTTTATTTTAGGCGCCTCGGTTTATAGGGCCTGCACGTAGTTCTAGGTCATCCATTTGACTAACTAAATATGAGTTACTATGTCACAAAAAGTATATCATTGGATTCTTGCGGATGTAGTTGTATTTAAAAGTCGAGGGCGGGCTTTTTTCTGCGCGGTAGGTGGCGGGCAGTTCCGCCTAGTCGGTTCAACAGACACGAGAAGACGAGGGAGTAGGCTGCTGCAAACGTAGGGCTGTGTGATTTGATAGCGAAGTTATCACTGGACAGGTGTGGCCCGTGATTTGACTTGCCATTATCATTTTAATCATGGCGCCACGATCGGTGTGAGTCTCCGATTCCTGACCACCTCCATACAGTGTGCCTCTCCCAATGCTCCACCATGTAGTAGAGGCTGGCTTTGCATGAGAGCCCACTTCTCCACTTTTTCCTTGCCTCTCTTTCCTCCACATATGCAAAAATGCCATGTAAAGAGCAAGTACAATAGAGCTGACTCAGCGGGCTATAAGGTATAAACTAGTATATTTTTGCTTAGTTGGAGGAAAGAGAAGAAGAGAGAGAAGGTAAGCGGGCTCTTGGTGAAGAGCCAACTCTAGCACGTGATCCTAGGCACTTTGTGAGAGTGAAATGTGGGCCATATAATAAATAAGTAGTACACTCTTCTAATCAACTATTGTAGATGTTGGCTATAAGATAGGATATAGATGACATGGCAATGGCTTATAGCCAGCAGCTGGCTATACTATTAACCATGCTCTAAAGCGCACTATTGTACTTACCGATGCATGTACAAGTTCATGGAAATTTAGTGGTCATTCATGCATTCGTTCTAATTAATGCCTCAGTAAACATAACTTCTTGAGAAAAACGAGCGCATTTAATTACTTGTGCAAACTACGTAAATTAATTCACCACTCACCGCTCACCATGGTTTGAGAGATTTTGAAATTGAGCCATAAACCTGAAAGGAGGGAGTAGTAACTTTTGTCTCGATTACTATTTGTGGCCTTGTATAGATGCAAAATGTATTTTTTATAGTGGCCTTGTATAAGTAAATGGAGGGAGTACTAACCAAAGTATATGTAGTAGGGACGAGGAGTAAACGGAGGGAGTAGTAAAATTTTCTCCTCGTGTCATGAGCCACTGCACGCTGGGCGAGGGAGCGGGCGAAGGCGCATGAGTAGTAGTAGTAGTAGTAGTAGTATTAGTAGTAGTAGTACTACTACTACTACTACTACTACTGTAAGCAAGCTTCACCTCATCCCACGAGCCATCCGCGCCTGCATGGGCGGGACGACGACTGACTAAGCAAGCTTCTCCTCGCTCATGAAGTTGATGGGACACATCAAAAGTACTCCAACAGATAGAGCCTTGCTCTAAGGTAGGCCCCACATGGTTTGCCTATTTTTTAATTTAACATAACGCTTCAAGTCGCAATTTGTTTGTTCACCCGTGGTAGACGCTCCTCCCTCCACCAAGTGGACAACCAAGACACGTGCCAAATTACCACATGGGCTGCCTTTTTCATACGTAAATGAGCTCCACCATGTCCGCTGGTGTGGTTGGGAAAGAGACGGAGTACGTGCGCCGTGCGTGCACCTCTTCTCTTCAGGCACGCCCCCACCCACGTGGGTGTGTGTGAGAGAGATACAAACCTAGACATAATGCGCCGCCCATCCCCATGCCTCCGCCCAGTCCGACCACCAGTCACCACCACGCCCCACTCCTCCTCACCTTATCTCTCATCTTTCTCCCTCCATTTTTATATACAAGGGGCCACTATCAAAATTACAATTTGCAGATATACAAGGCCACTAACACTAATCGATGCAATATTAATGGTGTTTGCCTCGTGGTACTAGCAAAGGAGGACATTAATTATCCCTTGCATGCATGCGAGAGTTTGTAATGCATCTTGATGTTCCGTGCAATGCACGGGCATCTTGCTAGTCCATGAAAACAACACATGGCAAAATTCCATGGCGAACGAGGGATTTGAATCTGTTGGGAGGGGCAGTTTGATCTTGCCCGGTAGCCAAAATATTGGCGACTTTTTTTGGCCACCGTGCCTTTTGCCACCGATGAACGAGGAATGGCTCGGTGCTCATGCTGTCATGCATCCTCTAGCGCAAGACGTTGAGACGAGCTCGCACGAGCTGTGTTTTTGTCCCACAACGCCGCCTACGCATCAGCGACCGATCATAAGCACGCCATACAACCGTAGCCGCACACATTATGACAGTAAACTCAACCAACCGGACGAAATTCACGGAAACACGAGACAAACCGATATTTCATATAAACAACGATTTAAAATCATATAGAATACCGGATATTCATACAAACATGACGGATTTCATTACATTCTGATGAACTACACGGTGTTAGTTCTCGGGAAAGACATGTATATAATACCTGGCTTAAATGGTCGCCCACGATCGATTTGTGTTCCTCATGTCCAGATCACGATCACCGGACTGCCGGAGCCCTGGAGGTATATGCGTTTCAGCGCAAAGGACGCTCGCTTCGCCACCGCCTAACTGATATCATTGGCTGGTGCCGAAGATGATGGTGGCCGCACCGTTCGAAGTTCATCACCGCCACTATTTCGCCATGGCCGCACCGCTCGAGTTCATCCTAACATTCCCTTCTTCCGTGGAACCCACGCGGGGTCGACGAAAGTCCTTGTAACAAAAGGATCCGGCAAGACACCTGCTGTGTACGCCGGCGTCGCCTCCGCGGTGGCCTTCATGGGACCCAAGCGGCGGCGGCCTCCCTTGTTCTACTTCTCCTAGATGATGGCGGCGGCGGCCTCCCTTGTTCTACTTCTCCTAGATGATGGCGGCGGACGCGGAGGCGCTGGCCACCGACTCGCCGCTTCTCCGCGCACCCGGCTTCGCCGCTGCTTGCATGGGCGCTGCCGCCGCATGGGAGTCTCGCCACGTAAACGGGAGACGCGGTACGAGGCGGCGGCGTGGACGACAGCAACGACGCCGCGGCGCCGCCTCGCCGAGCTGGCTTAGAGCGGCAAGTTGTTGAACGCGCGCCGCTTGGGGCGGCAATCGCTCCGCCGGGCGAGGGAGGGAGGTGGATCGAGCTGCATAGCTCAGATCCGGCGGGCTAACCAGCCGCTTGGATGCGGAATAACTACTCTTCGAAGCCATTGTAAGAGTGGACAAATGGTGGAGGAGATAGGGAAGCGGCGGAGGTGTGCGATTCTTGGCCGGGTTTGGCCTCGCTTAAATAGGAGATTAAATAGACAGCGGACGGAGGAGCTCGCCGGCGCGCGCTTAACGCCGCCCGTCATGAACGGACGGGTGTCCGAGTGGGTTTCTCGGCCCACACAGGCGGTTTCATGGAGGCGTTTGAATGTGGCACGGAGGCGTGTTCAGGTCGGGCGTGCGCATGAGTGGCGCCTCGACTCGACCTAGGACACCATGCCGTTCTTGCACCGACGCAGGGCTCTTTGGGTGCATGGCCTGCATGTCGCTGACCCAACGCAGCAGCGCACATCGTGAGGAACCTTTGTGGGCAGGGCGGTCGAAGCGGGCATTTAATAAACCGATGATTGTTCATTGAGTGTGACGCCATCTTTTCATGTAGATAAGCCTACTATGTTGATAGCCCGCTCGACACGCCAGATTCATAAAGACCACTCGCAAACATCAATGTTCGCTTATCACGATAAGATTGATTAATACCCGTAATAATCCATGTCCTTAACAAAGGGTGCATGCACGATAGGTTGAGCGCGGTGTCTTACGCCGCGGTCTGTGTGCATGCAGGAGTGCGAGTGTTGCGCGCAACAAAGACGCTTTGTTGTTGCATGCAAGGGTGCGACGCATGCAGTGTTCGTGAGTGCATGTGTATCGCAGTCGTTGTTGCCCGCCAAAGATGCGTATGCAGTGTATCGTTATGTGTGTGTGTCGTTGTTGCACGCCTACATGCGGGGTGAGGCTACACATCATCGATCGATTTTTCATCTCTCGCCATTAGATTTTCCAGCCGTTGGATACGTAAATCAAGGGCCTCCAGCTTATCATCAAACCCCACTTCGAGCCGCCACCACCACCGCCGAACCGCCAGCCTCGCCGCCTGGCCGCCCGCCTCCCGAAACCACTCCCCACCGCCGGTCCGCCAAGACCGCCATCCTCTAGCCTCTCGCCGAAGCTTTTTCCGGGATCCCCACCCCACCGCCCAATGAACGCCCAACCGCCAAAGGATCGCCAACCGAGGTCTCACGATCAATACCCACCGACCACAAATTTATTACCATTTCGTCCTTCATATACGCTACGACGGTGGGCCCTATGGTAATGTGCACTGCTGAATGTGGACCATTTGACTGGTCAATTGATCGTGTTATCAACAAATTACGAAGCTGTGCGGTGAGCCAGTGACCGTATGATCACCCTAAAATGTAGTCCTTTTTTATTAACACAATACAGACTCAAACTACCATTTCTTTCTTTCATATACGGGCTGACAGGTGGGCCCCACGGTTACGCGCCCCGATGGTGCAACACTAGTTGTGCCGCGTGGAACGTTTGACTGGTCAATTGATTGTGTCATCAACATAATACGGAGTTGTACGGGTGAGCCAGCACTCACCGCTATAAGCACACACATGCGAACCCTACCCCTATGAGCACCTTCGAGAGAGTGGGCCAGCATATATGATCTTGAGATTTTACGAAGTCACCATAGGTGCCTCGTAGTAGAGTGGAATATCTCCTCCCACTGAACGTACATCGCCGGAAAATACTGAAATTAACACAAGATAAATGCGAGCACCGGGACTTTAACCTTGGTGGGCTCGAGAAACCACTGTCCTCTAACCATCCAACCACATGTTGGTTAGCACGACAAAATTTATGTGGTGACCGTGATTAGCTTATTCTGAAGTCCAAAGGACTATATCGTGCTTTCTTCAAATACAATGACCGTAAGTGTCGCCAACAAAATACGGAGCACGATCAAATGCAAAGTCCGCCGCTGTCATCAACAAAATATGGACACGATCGTGAGCTAGATACCGCTGTACAATTGTATATGCTTATTTTCTTAGTGGCCCATTGCGCTTGTCGGTGGTGGGCACATCATTTCTAGTTGTGGTGGGTCAACATCAAGACTCATGGGTCGGTTCCATCCTGCGCCACATATAGGTTGGACCGAGACGTGTTATACGAAGACCCATGTGGAGGACTCGACGCACAACACGGTTACCAGTAGTCGGAGGAATCTATCCCCACCGTGATAAGGCGACTATATATGATTTGTAACCCTAGGCCCTTAGTATGTTATACAAGCTTGGGGGCTAGTTCTTCGATAGTATACACACACTCACAATGCCTGGTATTCATGTGTACTTTGTACACACCCCTATCACTAATATACAGTACCAGGAGTAGGCTCTTTCTTCAACTGCAAGGGTCCGATCCGAACTAGTGTAAAACTTTGCCTCAGATTACCATCCAGCCTAACAACCAGGGATATCTCTATCAATGACGATATGATGAAATCATATCTCGCCAACTACTGAAGAGAGATGTGTGTCGGGGGGGAATGTGTGTAAAGAGGCCTAAAGGTAATGTGCGTATGGAGACACGAGGGCACATATATGTGCGATAGAGGGCTAGTAGAGACCGTGCATGCGTTTATATGCATGTGAGAGAAATAGTGTTTTCCAACTGAGATTAGTGAAAAGAGTGGTACATAGTAGTCAGAAAGAGAGAGAGAAACAGAGAGAGCATATCTAACTTTTTTTTGCAACCAAGGAGATTATATTTGGAACCATCCATGAACTGAGGTAAGTTGCATATTTTTTTAATATATACTCGTGTACAATGTATATTCAAATGTACCCCCTCAATTCCAAAATAATCGTAGCTTTAGGATTTTCAAGACTAAAGATTGCTGAAGTTTGCCAAATCCTGAAAGTTCAATTCAAGAGAACCGAAAACGCATGCTTCTGCTCCCAAATATTGAACGGCGCCAAATAGGCCTCTCCGTCACCCAAACCGCTGTGAGACTAATGTTTTGGTGGTAGGAAATTACTGTCCCCGACTCCGCCGTGTAGCCTATCGGCCCGATGTCCAAAGGTCTAAACCGCGAGGTTTGTAACTTCACCAAGACGCCAGCCTCAACCGCCCGAGAAGCATTCATACGCCGTGGGAGCCTAAACACCCATGCGCCGCCAAATCTATCCCGCCCACATTTGGGACACACGACATGACTGTCCTTCCCCAACCCGCAATATGTCCGAAATTTTAGATGGTGGCAAAGTTTGTAACATTCCCCAAATTTCAAACAAGCTGGCCCCAAACCGAACATTGTTCCCCTTAGTTCCCCGCCTCCGCTTCCCCATTCATACTCCTGGGCGCGAAACCCTCTCCACCAGCCATGAAACCCCAGCCTCCTCCGCTGGTCCGTCCCTCCACCCCATAGCGCCAATCCACCGCCGCCCCTCCATCACACCGAGCCGTACCTCGACGCGCCGCCCAACACAACCGCAACCGCAACGCCTCAAGCACTTAGCAGCAAGCCGAGGCAGAGCTGCCTCGCGACGCCAAGGTCGACGCGTTTCGTACCGTAACCACTCGACCACGCCGCTGGCGCGCCTCACTACGCGCGGCTCCACTGCCGCAACCGCCCACCGATCGTAGCTGTTCCCGCCACGCCATCGCTCGCCGCCGATCTGCTTCCCCGCCGCGACAGACGGCCACCGCACCACACTCAACAACTTGGCCATGGGTTCGCCCAAGGCTGCACCATCCTCCACAACTTCTGGTTTCCGCTAACAACAAGAAGATCATCGAAAAATAGAAGGACACAACATCGCCAGCAGAAAGAGGTACTCCTCTTCCTTATTCGCAAATCTTACGCTCGCCACACCGTATTCATCCCATGAAAGAAACTAGTTGAGCGCTTTATTATCGATCTTCTTCGTGATACTAAATGCACAAGGTTTCCTCCTTTTATTATTTCACCTTTGCTAGAGGTCAGAGTCGCCTGGATTTCAATTTAGGGTCACGAACCAAATTAAAAGAAGCAGCACCCGCTTAGCGCTGCGGAGCACCTAGTCCGCCTGCACTCCGGGAAGCGGCGATCGGTGTCTATCATTGGGGTGTGGGGCGCAGGAGCTGCTTGCGCTCGATCTGGAGGTCGGCAGGCTTGAATGGATGGTCGGGCGGTTCCAAGCACGGCGGTGCGGTGATGTCGAGGGAGGGCGGTAGGGGAGGAATATTGGGCCGGTGGTCGTCATGCTCGAGGAAGATCACAACACTGACTGGCGGAGGTAGATGAAGGCGATTCGCCTGCTTCTTTGTACATCGACGGTGCAAAAAATGGACTGGCCTATTTTCTTTCAATGATTGTTATTTTCATAGAACCCTATAGTAATTTAGTGTGCCATGCATGTTGTAGAGCTATCATATGTCACCTGGCCATTTATTTCTCACCGACCTGCTATCTCGCTACCTTTACATCTGTACTAATTATGCACACACTTCACCGATACTCACACTATTGTTTTTTTATGCATGGGTATTTCAGACTCTGACGCAATGTTGATGAATGCAGAAAAGAAAAGGCAGAAGTCGTTCCAGTGTAATTCAAAGACAAGCACTAAGCTGCTTTCAAGACTCTAATGGGTGCAAAGGTCGCAGCTTGGAGACAAGAACGAGCTCGCAGCTTGATGATCTCAATTGCCACACACAACCATCCAGTGTGCTTGCTTTAACTTCACTGTCAAATGTGGTTGCATGTTGCATATGGTGTCTAGCTTGTATTGCTTCCAATTTGGTTAAATTGCATCTAATTACTTTACACATTATACCTTTGATAATGACATGCCTTCCTGTTTTTGATACATACTACATATGTCTATTAACCATGTTCGTACATCAAACTAATGCTCTTGTATCCCTCGTCAATCACTTATGATGAGACAACCACCCGGTGGGTTACTGTGAGACGCCCTACTCGTTTAAAGAGTGCTGTGTCATCCTCCCCACATGATTCTCAAGAAACAGCAAGGCTTAATGAAGATAGTCAATGTAGCTCTCTAGATGATCACCGCAATTCCCCCACACCACCATCGCAGGTGCTTGCTCTTACTTGGCAGTGTGATATGTGGTTGCATGTTGCATATGGTGTCTACCTTGTAATTCTTCTAATTAGGGTAAATTGCATCTGCTTAGTTAACACATTATACCTATGAATATGACATGCCTTCCTGTTTTTTTGGTACATACTACGTCTTTCTATTAACCATGTTCTTACATCAAACTACTTTTCTTGTGTATCCCTCATCAATGCTCCTAATTTGTTAAATTTCATCTCCTTAGCTTACACATTATACATGTGAATATGACACGCCTTCCTGTTTTTGGTACATACTACATCTGCCTATCACACCATGTTCTTACATCAAACTATTGTTCTTGTGTATCCTCATGCCTATCGCTTATGATGAGACAACACGCTGCTGGGTTAATATGAGACGCAATACTCTTATAAAGAATGCAATTTCATCCTCTCCGCATGATTCTCAAGAAAACAGCAAGCCTAAAGGAAGACATTGAACGAGCTCGCACTGAAGACCGTGACTTCCCTACACCACCATCACGGTGTGCTTGCTCTAACTTCAGAGTGTGATATGTGGTTGCATGTTGCATATGGTGTCTAGCTTGTAATGCTTCTAATTAGGTAAATTGCATCTGCTTAGTTTACACACTATACGTGTGAATATGACATGCCTTCCTATTTTTGGTACACAATACATGTCGGTGTACTAGAGTAGGGGTACTTAGTATCCCGAACTGCAGCACGGCAGTTGCAAGACTCAAGGCAAGGCTTGCTCGGTGACCGCTAAGGTCGCCCATGGTTCCTTTGGAGCCATTCAAGAACAAAGTATTTGGCCAAGGAGACAAGGCCCCGGCAAGAGGAGCTTGCCGGAAGGCCACTCAAGGCACGCAGAGAGGCAAGACCCCGCAAGAGGAGCTTGCCGGAAGGCCCGGAGAGCGACAAGCTTCCGGGCGCAAGGATTCAGCATGCAAGGCGCTTGCCGCGCAGGCAACCACTCTTCATCTCCGCTTCCAGCTCATCCACCAACATGTCGCCATGGGACCATTCCGGCGCTGCTGTCAAGAGGTCAGGCGCCGCCGGAGAGCAGCTGTAAGCGGCGCCGACAAGAGTGCCATCGTGGCAAGCGTGGCACTCGACGGTCCCTATTGTGACTGCTTAGGCGATATGGACGGGCATTTAATGCTTTTGTCCCTTGCCGTGAGTTAGGTAGAATACACTGCACAAAGTAGCTGTACCAACCGCAACTCATTTTCCCTTTTACCCTTGTCTACGCTACACCGCTGGTGACCCCTTGAGCATATAAAAGGAGGCCCATGCTAACGTAGAAGGGTTCACTCATTCAAACCAGAGACACTCACGCTAGGTCTTGTAGCTCTCAGCCCCTAGCAAGAACACAACATAATCGCACAAGCAGCAGTAGGAGTATTATCTCCGGAGAGCTCGGTTGGGTAAACTGCTCGTGCTTCGCCGACCGCTTCTTCAGGCGACTCTCCGCCTCCCCACCAAACCGAAGGGGCTCGGTCCGCCGTCCCATAGGTGTTCGTGGGTTACGATCAGCTTCCCGACATCTTTGGCGCGCCAGTAGGGCGCCGAGGTTGTGTGAACCTGATCCGGCGCTCACACGAGCAACATCTTCATCAACATGCCACCGAAGAAGAAGGCTTCGGCGGCAGCGGAGTCGTCCACGTCGATCCGCTGCCACCGGAGCAAACGGGTGGCGGGGTAGACGCCGGCGGAAGAACGGGCGTTGACGAAGCTCATGACGTTGCCAAGTCCAAGGACAAGGCCGCGCAGACTCGGCGTCCGCAGACATGCACCGCGCCTCGCCTCAGAGCCACGGACCGACAGCCATGGTATTCATAGTACCATACGCCGTTGGATCAAGATCGAGCTGGTGGATCCCGAGGCCTTCAAGACCAGCGCACGCCAAAGATGTCGGGCACGAGCGGGTACGGTCGCTCGACGGATGCTGCTCCTTCTAACATAGTTAGAAGTCCGAGCATATCCCGCCTCGCACTGCTCGCCATTGCCACCCACCACTCCAGCCGAAGCCTTGGCGAGGGCTCAACTGCTTCTAGACTACCCTCCAACAGCCGACAAGGTCGACGAATGGAGGGCCACCATCCGGAGTCTCATCGGCTTTGCTAACGGCGACGCCCGCGGTAACCAACTACATCGCTGCCGCGGCAAGACGACAAGGCACGAGCCGGTGGCGACGAAACCTGTGGGGGTGCAACCACCCTGCACTCTCCACCCAGGAGGCCAAGATCACCAACTCGTCGGATCCACCTCGACAGCGACTCCACCGCGCCATCGGATCCACGAAGCTCGCCGTGATCGCCAAGTTCTTCAAGAACGGCAGCAAGAAGACGCCAAGTCGCATCAGCGCCGGAGAGAAGCGCGACGTCAATCCGACCAGCGCTACGGGCCTTCGCCGATATGCATGCACTGGGGAACCAGCGATTTGTCGTGACGCGTAGGTTGCCCTGCGCTCACTCGTGAGCTGCGGCAAGTCCAAAGGGGCCAAAGAAGAAGAATTTCTGCCGACGTGCCGAGAAGTACGATGGCAGGACGATCCGTCGGAGTTCCTCAAAGATCTACACCATCACGGTGCAAGCTGCGGGGACGACGACGACAAGATCCTGCCAACTACTTCCCACGGGTACTCAAGCCCAATGTCGATCTTGGCTCATGCACTTGCCGGACAGCTCCATATCCTCTTGGTAGATCTATGCCATCGTTTGTCGGCGCTTCACAAAGCGCCACAAGCCTCATGGCCAAGAGAGCGACCTTCATCCGCCGCCTGTAAGGAAGGAGAGTCCGCGCAAGTTCATTCAGAGGATTCAGCTGTGCACTACAACATCCCAGATGCCCACCCTGCCGTGGTGATCAGCTGCTTCATCCAAAACGCGGAACCGCAGGATGAGGGAAGAGATGGTGATGTGCAAAGTCAAGGACGCTGCTGAGCTGTATGCCCTGGCCGACAAGTGTGCGCGTGCCGAGGAAGGGAGGAGACTCTGAGAGAGAGTGCGTAGCAGGACCTCGATAGTGAGGAGACCGCCCGGACGAAGAAGAGCCGCGACGGAACAACAGTAAAGAAGAAGGGCAAAGATGTACTAGTTGTCGAGCAGTCCGCAACGGTGGTGCCTCCAAGAAAGCCAAAATTGGTGGCTCCGCAAGGAGGTTACGGCGGCACCGACCGCCAAACTGGGGCGGCCGCCGACAAGGTGACAGCTCCAACAAACAAGATTGCAAGATCCACCGCACCAAGGGCCATGACCTCCAGAGCTGCAAGAAGGTCGAGCAGCTTGTTGAACAGCAGAAAGCTGAGTACGAGCGGCGCGACAAGGAGAAGGCCCAGGAAGGTGTTGGGGGGTTGGCAAGAAGCGACCTGGCCGGGGAGGACGCCGCGGCAAGGCCAAGCAGCGGCAAGGAGACAGAACCTCCCTGCGGCCGTGACAAGGATGAGGACGACGACGAGGATGAAGATATGGAAGACGATGAGACTGATGAGCAAGAGTTTCAGAAAGCCACAGAGGTCCTCCACGTTGACGGTGGTGCTTCTCTGCATACTTCACACCGCCAACTCAAGCGGTGGATGCGGAAGTTAATGCAGCAGTAACCATCCGTAGAGTCACGCAAGCCTTTGAAATGGTCCAAGACGCCTATCATCTTTGATATTGAGGACCACCCTGATCGCATAATCTGCGGGTCGGGTGCTTGCCGATGTTGGTCTCACCAACTATCCGCAACCTCAAGGTCACCAAGATGTTAGTTGACGGCGGGCCGGCTTAACCTGATCTCCTCCGCGGTGCTCCGAAGCTTCAGATCCCCGACAGCGAGCTCAAGAGACGGCACATTCCAAGGAATCAATCCGGGAAGGAGCAAGTCAAGGGGAAGATCACGCTATCGGTAACATTTGGCAGCGAGCTAAACTTCAGGATCGAGAGGGTCACGCTCGACGTTGCTGATTTTCCATTGCCTTACAATGGGATACTTGGCCGCCCAGCAGACTCGCCAAGTTCATGGCAGCCTCTCATTATGCATACAACTTGCTCAAGATGCCAGGCCCGATAAGTGTCATTTTTGTCCATGGCGACAAGAAGGATGCTCTTATCTGCGCCGACAAGATCTACCGGGAGGCGGCAGCTGCAACAGATAGCAAATCACTTGTCGCTGAAGCTCCCGGGGGGAAGAAGAAGACCAAGTCCGCAAGAGCTCGATGCCCACTCCGCAAGCGCACCTCTTCGAGTGCTGCGCTACCGCCGAGGACGCACCATCGAGCTCCACCGGCAAGTGCAAGAAGACGATGGCAGCTCCACCAAAGACCAAGAAGGTGGCCGCCAAGGAGGACGGCACTTGTGGTACCTTCACCATCGCGCCACTCTCGACCCTAAATAGGAAGGCGCGCTGCTGTTGCTTTCTCGCGGCTAACGCCGACGTGTTTGCATGGCAACCGCCCCGACATCCCCGTGTTCCTGTGAAAGTAATTGAGCATCACTTAGCTGTCTGTCCTCGCGCGCGCCCGCAAGCGTAAAGTCGAAGGTGCGGTGGAGCGCCAAGAATTCATTGCGAAGAGATCAAGAAATTGGAAGCAGCAGGCCTTGTCGAGGAGTGCTCCATCCCACGTGGTTGGCCAATCCTCAGTAGTTGTACGCAAGGCAAATGGGAAATGGAGACTTTGTATCGACTTCACGATGTTAATAAAGCTTGTCCCAAAGACCCATTTCCATTGCCGCAAGATCGACCAGATTGTTGACTCCACGGCTGGATGTGATTTGCTTTCATTTCTTGATGCATACTCAGGATATCATCAGATCTTCATGGCAGAAGAGGATGAAGAGAAAACCGCATTCATCACCCCATGTGGCACATACTGTTTTGTACGGATGCCTTTTGGGCTAAAGAATGCTGGTTCAACGTTTGCAAGAGTAGTCCATGACGCTTTTGAGCCGCAAATGCATAGAAATGTAGAAGCCTACATGGATGACATAGTGGTCAAGAGCAAGGACAAAGCAACTCTGGTTCAAGATTTAGATGAGACCTTGCAAATCTGCAAGATCAATCTCAAGCTCAACCCCGAGAAGTGCGTGTTTGGAGTCCCTTCCGCAAGCTTCTCGGTTCTTCGTGTCTCAGCGGGAATTGAAGCCAATCCCGACAAGATCAAGGCCATTGAGCAGATTGAAGCACCAAAGCGCCAAGGATGTACGAAGACTTGCCGGTTGCGTGGCTGCTCTCAAGAGGTTTATCTCTAGGTCTGCTGAATGCGCCTCGCCATTTTTCAAGATTTTGAAAAGGCAGGTCCAATGAAATGGACTCGAAGGTTGAGGCTGCGCTGCAGACTTAAAGAGGTACTGCCCTCCACTCCAATACTTGTCGCACCTAGGCCACAAGAGAAGTTGCTGCTATATATAGCGGCAACCAATCAAGTGGTTAGTGCTGCGTTAGTAGCGGAAAGGGAGGCGATGATGAGCCGGCAACCGAGGCAGATGCATCCAGCGACAAGGGGGCTTCACCGGCAAGCTCGTCCCGATAAGGATGGATCTACGCAGACGCAGGAGAAGATGCAGAAAAGGATGGTGCAGCGCCAGTTTACTTTTGTCGCCCTTCTCGCAGGGGCTAGGTCAAGGTACTGTGTGCGTAAATTGCTTTTCGCCTCCTCATGGCCTCGAGAAAGCTGCGCCATTACTTCCAAGCACATGAGATAACAATCGCCACCGCTTCCCTTAAGAGGATATTGCAAAATCCGGAAGCAACAGTGTAGGATTGTCGAGTGGGCACTGAACTGTCAAGCTTTGGCCTCAAGTTTGAAAGCACTTCAACTATCCAAAGCAGAGCATTGGCAGAGTTCATAGCAGAATGGACGCCAACGCAGGATGAAGAAATTCCAGAGATGAGCATCCCCGTCAAGGAAGCAAGCAAAGAGTGGCTGATGTACTTTGATGGTGCCTTCGCTGCAAGGCGCCGGTGCGGGCGTACTGCTTGTCGCGCCCACCGGAGAGCACCTCAAGTACATAGTCCAAATGCACTTTCCCAAGGAGCAAGCAACAAACAATACTGCAGAGTATGAAGGTTTGCTTGCCGGTCTCAGAATTGCGGTAGACCTTGGGATCAAGAAACTCATTGTCAGGGGTGACTCGCAGCTTGTCGTCCGCCAAATAAACAAAGATTATCAGAGTCCATTGATGGAAGCCTACGTTGATGAAGTGAGAAAGCTAGAAGAGCACTTTGACGGCCTGTAGATGGAACATGTTCCAAGAGCTCAGAATAATATTGCTGATGGCATGTCGAAGTGCGCCGCACTCAAGTTAACTGTGGAACCAGGGATTTTTGTGCTCAAGCTGACTCAGCCGACTGTAATGCCATCAATCGGACAGTAACAAGAAGAGGAAGTTGATTTCGGTGACTACTTCCCAGCCGAGCTCCCGAGGCCGCCACCGCCAAGGTCCCCAAGTTCAACACCAATAGTGCCGAGGAGCAGTCTCGCTCCGACAAACCCTAGGGTTTGTTTGAAGCTGCACGCCCCGACAAGTTTTGTTCGCAAGCTTGCCGGGAACATCAAGCTCCGCCGAGCCGCAGGTTCTTGCCGAGAAGCTTAATGTTCCCGCAGCAGCATATGTGCCTTTAGTCCTTGTTGTCGAGCCACAAGCTCCAAAGATGGGCACAAGAGATTGTCCATTTTCTTCAGACAGAGAACTTCCCAAGAGCAAGAAGAAGCGGAGAGAGTAGCCCCGCAGTCAAGTATGTACCAGTTTGTCGACAAAGACGCTGCATGTAAGAAGACTCAACGGTGTGAAATTGAAGTGTATTCACCGAAGATGGATGAAGTTGTTGGCAGAGATACACGGAGGCATATGTGGTCACCACATTGGCAAGAAGAGCACTTGCCGCAAAGCTTTCCGCAAGGTTTCTTCGGCCGACAGCCATCCAGATGCAATCGCACAAGTAACCAAGTGTGAAGCGTGCAGTTCCATTCCAAGCAGATACACCAACCAGCTCAAGCTCTCCAGACGATCCCTTTATCCTCGCCATTTTCGGTCGGGGCTCGACATTTCGCCCTTTCCCCGAAGTTGTCGGGGCTTTGAGTACTTGTACGCCGTAATCGACAAGTTCACAAAGTGGCCGGAAGTGGAAGTAGTGAGGAAGGTGACAAAGACAACAGCGGTCAAGTTCTTCAGGTCGATTGTTTGCCGTTTTGGAATTCCTAACAGTATCATCACTGATAACGGCACACAGTTCACAAGCCGCACCTTCATGCAGTACGTCCAAGATCTTGGCGCCAAGGTCTGCTTTGCTTCTGTTGCTCATCCGAGAAGCAACGGTCAAGCAGAGAGGGCAAATGCTGAAGTGCTGCGTGGGCTCAAGACCAGAACTTTCGACATGCTGCATAGGTGCGGAAGAAACTGGATTGAGGAGCTGTCGGTGGTTCTTTGGTCGATCAGGACGACGCCAAATCGAGCCCATCGCCGACACCTTTCGCCTAGTCTATGGAGCAGAGGCAGTTCTCCCCACGGAACTCAGATACGGGTCACCCGAGTACTCGCTATGATGAGTTTGAGCAAGAGCAGCTGCGATAAGATGACGCGCTGCTCCTTGAGGAGGACCGCCTTCAGGTCATCAGACGAGCTGCTCGTTATCAAGAAGCTTTTGCGCCGCTACCATAGCCGCAGTTAGTGCCGTAAGCCTCGAGGAAGGTGACCTTGTTCTTCGCGCGCTCAGTCCGCCAAGAATTCCAACAAGTTGACGCCAAGTGGGAAGGCCCTTATCGGGTGAAACGAAGTCACTAGGCCCGGCGCTATCCGCTTTGAGACCAAGATGGCATTCCGTGAGCAACTCCTCGAACATTTAGCATCTTCGTAAGTTTTACTCAGAGGCGCGGTTTCGAACCTGTTCCGCAACCACCTTTTGTACAAGTCTTGCCGATGTTGCATGTAATCCTTTGTACAAAGCCGGGCGCAGACCCTGCATAAGTAAAGCTCATGTGTTGCGCGAACTTGTCAACTACATGCTTTCATCATCATTTTGCATGTGTTATCTAACATTTTGTGCAGCATCCACACCCGTAGCAATAACGAGCCACAAGGCTCCATAACTTTATTTTCTTCTTTCTCTTTCTCAAAGAAAGGAAGGTTCCTTCGCCCACAAGTTAGCCGGGGAAGGAGAAGATAATGGTGTGGGCCACCAAGCCGCCGCCGAGGAAGTTTCACTTACCGAAGCAAACGACGTAAAAGCTAAGTTGCCAAAGTTTGAGCAATCGGTTTTAAATCTTTAAGTTATCTTCCTCGAACGATAGTACTTTGTATGGAAAACCTGTGCGCGGAGGAACCAACTCGTAGCTGGTCGCTACTTACTTTGTTTCGAGTCCGCTCAACAACTTAAGTGAGCTGCAACTAGCCATGCATAAGGTTGTTTGTCGGAGGCGGCACCGCCCAGCAGGCTCGACGTTCGCACTCAACGCCATGCAAAGGTGCCCGTGCCGATAAGTTCCCTAAAAGCGAGGGCACAAACATACAAAGGAAGGAATCAAGTAAAGGAAATAACATTGCAATCATTGCCTAAGATAGAGTTATATTACAAAATAGCTTGTCGCAGATCTAATAAATTGTTCTCCTAAACATTATCAGCAGCGACAAGGAAAGATAAAATGGCGACCTAATTCACGCGGTCGCCATCAACCCGCTTGATCTTGCCCACCTTGTCCACAATGGGTGCGACAAGGGCTTTGAGCGCCCACATCAAGATCGGCGGCAGGATCCGAGGACGCCTATGAGGTTGAGGCCTGGATTGCGGAAGGCCACCTTCATCAACACCTTTCCGAGAGCTCCCGCACAGATCCGCACGATTCTCGCCAGCTGCTTTGGGATCTCTTCCCGAGTCGCTGGAGAGCCGCCACCATGCCCTTGAAGAACAAGCTGAGTTTGGCGCTGGGTTGAGGCGCCGTCGGAAGAGTACCCAAGATCCACCATCCCAAGCTCCGCTGGGCCTGTGGTCGATGGCGGCGGCGATATTCACAAGACCCTCGGTCCAAGGCATCACATTCTCTCTGAAGGTGTTCTCGGGCGGTTGTGGCACTCGTTAGCAGCTCCTCGTCGGTCTTGATCTTCTCCAACAAGGCCACCTCCCGCCTCCTTGGCGCCGCCCAGCCGCTCTCGTGATCAAGGTGGTCAACTTCAGCTCAAGATCCGCCTTTGGAGTCCTTGGCGGCGCCGAGCTCCTTACTCCTCTCGGCGAGACGGCCCCGCAGCTCGCCAAGAGTGTAGGCGCCCTTCTCGCGCCGTGCTTAAGCGCAGCAAGCTCCTCGCCGCTCTTCTCCGAGGTTGGCCTCCAGCCGCGCCACCTTCGCCTCCAACTCTTTCTTGGCGGCCTCGGCAGCTGCGGCAGCGCCTTTGCTTCCTTAAGAGCTCCGCCAATTGATTGCTTCGCTGCAAGCTCTTCCTCATAGCTGTCAAGATTGATCTTCCGCCACGCCAACTCACCTTCTGCGCAGACAACTTCTCGCAGCAAGCCGCTGCTGCTCCTCGACCTCAGCCTTCTCAAGAATGAAGGCTGTGCGCTTCAACGAAGTCGCTCCCGCTCTTCGCTACGCCCGGAGAGCTTCTTGGTTGGCGCCGGAGCTCTTCGCGCTTCTCCATGTTCTGCTCCGCCCTCGCGACAAGCGCTTCCCGGATTCCAGCTTGACATGTCGGGCGCGGTAGAGCGACAAGCAGCTTCCGCAACTTCTCCTCCTCGGACTTCGCCGCTGCTGCTGCTTGGCGCCACAACCAGCGACAGCCCAGCGGAGGCGAGCAGCTCTTCATCAAAGGTCTCTCTTCGACCGGCGCCTGGAGCTCGATGCCCTGGGGAGCTTGATGAAGACGCCGCCGCCGCATTTAGATAGGCGCCGGCGAGGCTCTTCGAGCTCGGGCGCTGCACGAGTGGCGGAGGGATCGGCGGTCGGCGAGCGCTCGCGCGCCTCGCGGCCTCGTGGTCGCTGTAGGCGATCGCTGACCCTCGCCGACTGGCGGGCGGCAGCCTTGGCGGCCTTCTTCGCCGGCGGATCCATCGGGCGCCAGCCTATTCCTCCATGGTGGCGACGTTGTCGGTGTTGCCTTGCTGCCCTTCCTCCCGGCGACTCGGGCTCCATCAGCTCAGAGCGGATGGATCTCGATGACCGAAAAGAAAGAACAATCAAGCAAATGTTCAAAAGAAAAACAGAAGAAAAAGAACCCAAGGGAAATTTTCACGCAAGAGGATTACCTGCAATGGGATCTGCAGCCATGGTCTCCACCACCGGAGGATCACTGGTGCTGTCCCTCGCCGGAGAAGTCTCCCTTGCCGGAGAACGCTCCCTTGCCGGAGAATTCTCCCTTGGCGGCGTAGTCGAAGCAGATGGAATTTCGGGAGTGGCTTCCGGGCACTCCTGATGAGGCTGCTCTGCTCCTACACAAACCAACAGTCAGATATCAACAAAGAAGGAGCATCCATGCACACCTAACCGTAAGAAGTAAACCATATACTTACGTTGGGGGCTGTGCTGGGGGCTGCTTTGAGGAAGGGTTGCCGGGTCCGGCAAGGGGGTCTCAGACGCGCCTCCTGTTGCCACGGGGGGATCGTCCTCGATGACAACCACCGGGGTCTTGGCTCTCTTCGACTCTCTCTGGGCCAGCGTCCTGAAAAAGGAAAGAGTTCAGAATGAAGCAAGTCAGACACAAGACAAAGCAACAAATTGAAGAATTACAAGTGCAGCGACAAGATCTTACTCTTCTTCTTCCTCGGAGCTGAGCGGAGAGGTCGATTCTGTTCACCTTCGTGCGACGAGCTGGAAGAGTAGGCTCCTCTGACGCTTGGCGGGTGCAGGAGCTACGGCCACTGAAGGCCCCGCCCGCTTGCTTGGCGGGCGTGAGGTGCTCCCTGGCAACAAGTGCTTGCCGCTGGTGCTGGAGCCGCTGGGCGCGACGGCTTGTTGGTCTGCCTGCCGCCCGCCACTTCCCCGGCCTTATGGATACGCCTTCTTGGTGGAGCTGTGGGCTCTGCTCGCGGCAAGCTACTTGAAGGAGTGGAGGAGGCGCCCTCGGCAGGCTCGCTCGGCTCACCCTCGGGCTCGGCCTGCTCCTCCTTGCCGGCAAGCTCCTCTCGATCGACAAGGCTTGCCGCCTCTGCTGCCTCTGCCTCCTCCACGGTGAACCCAAATTCGCCAGCGGCAGCAGCTGATTCCGCCTCCTCCAGCCTGGTGGCGATGCGCTGCATCTCGTCGTCGGTGGTGTCACGGGTGAGCCTTTTCTGCTCGTCGGGGCGGATCGGCACTTCTTCCAAGCTGTCGAAGAACTGCTGCACGACGTCATCCGCAGGCTCTTGCCAGGTTGGAACGATCCCATGCGAATCGCACAACGGCATCATTGCACGGATGCGGTCGAGCGAAGAGTTGTTGCACAATGGGACGACTCCCCTCGGCAACCTAAACCACTCGGGGTGATCGGGTCGGCTTGAACAGCTCCAAAGCAGCATCGCATCCAACTCCAAGACAGTGAAATTGAAGTTGAGGCCCGGGCGCAGCCTCATGATGTCCGCCGCATTTTGGAACTCCCAAGTAGGTCTCCTCCTCTCCTGCAAGGGAGCGATGCAGCGGCGAAGGAAATCTGCGCCAACAGCGCCTACAAGTGAGTCCGCAAGCCCGAGGCGCAAGATCCGGTCACGACAATCTTCAACCTAGCATCTTCGCGCCAAGTTGCTCCAATCGCTGCCGCAAGACTATTGGGGTTTGGCGAGATCGAAGGGCTGCGGGTTCTCCTCAACGATCCAACACCAATCGGCTCTCCCTCCTCCCACTTGCTACGGAGCTCTCCTTCCAGATAGGCTTCTTTCTTGCCGATCCCGAGATCCAAGCAATCCCTCCCAAGTAGCTCTCTCTCTCAACGCTGGGCATGAAGAAGTGGCGGAAGAGGGCTACGCTGGGTGGACTCGACAAAGTTTTCGCAGAGATGTGCGAAAACTGCCATGGTCAAGACAGCATTGGGGTGAAATCAAGGAGGCAAAACCCGAGGTGTTCATGATATCGCAGAAGAATTCAGAGAAGGGCGGGCAGAGCCTGAATAGAAGAAGAGCGCGAAGAAGGGGTACCCGCCGAACCAACTCGATGCGGCGGCCGAGAGTACCTTTCGGCGCTGGATGCGCAGCGCCTCCGTCGACCAGAAGAGGTAGTACCATTCCCTCAGCTCCTTCGCGGCGAGCTGAGGGGGGAAGATGGCCCGCTCTCTTCAGACTAGAGAAGAAGGGGGGAGCGGTGGTGGTTTTCAGATGAGACAGCAAATGGCGAGGTGGGCGACCTGCCCCTGTTTCCCCTGTTTATAAGGAGGGAGAGGGGGCGGACGCCCGCTTTTCCAATAAAGAAACCCCCACGATCTCTCCCACGATGCCACGCTCGACGCAGCATCTGCTCGTGGGGGATGTGGTGGGACCGAGCAAGTTACGGCGTGATCTAGGCCAAGGTGTTCTGCAGACTGCTTTTTGGGCCTGGCCCAACAGCGCTGCACTGCAGGTGGCCCAGCCCGGGCTCTCTGTCGTGTACTAGAGTAGGGGTACCTTAGTATCCCGAACTCATGCACGAGCAGTTGCAGTACCCCGCGGCAAGGCTTGCCTGGTGACCGCCAAGGTCCTCCATGGTTCCTTTGGAGCCATTCAAGAACAAAGTATTTAAGCCAAGGAGACAAGGCCCCGGCAAGAGGAGCTTGCCGGGAAGGCCACTCAAGGCACGCAGAAGGCAAGACCCCGGCAAGAGGAGCTTGCCGAGAAGGCCCGGAGAGCGACAAGCTTCCGGGGGCGTCAAGGATTCAGCCGCGGCAAGGCGTTTGCCATGACATGCAACCACTCTTCATCTCCGCTCCAGCTCATCCACCAACGTGTCGCCATGGGACCATTCCGGGCGCGCGTGTCAAGAGGCTGTGCGGCCAGCGGAGAGCAGCGGTAAGCGGCGCTGACAAGAGTGCCATCGTGGCAAGCGGTGGCGCTCCTGACGGTCCCTGTTGCACTATTTAGGCAACATGGACGGGCATTTAATGCTTTTGTCCCTTGCCGTCAGAGTTAGGTAGAATACACTGTACAAAGTAGCTGTACCAACCGCAACTCATTTTCCCTTTTTACCCTTGTCTACGTTGCCACCTGTTGGTGACCCCTTGAGCATATAAAAGGAGGCCCATGCTAACGAGAAGGGGTTCGACTCATTCGAAAACAGAGACACTCACGCTTAGGTCTTGTAGCTCTCAGGCTCCCTAGCAAGAACACAACATAATCGACAAGCAGCAGTAGGAGTATTATCTCCAGGGAGAGCTCGAAGCTGGGTAAACTGCTCGTGTGCTTCGCCTTGATCTGCTCTTCGTGCGACCTCCGCCTCCCACCGAACCGAAAGGGGCTCGGTCCGCCGGTCCCATAGGTGTTCGTGGGTTACGATCAGCTTCCCCGACACTAGATCTATGTGTTAACCTTGTTCTTACATGAAACTACCTCTCTTCTGTATCCGACATCAATCACTTACGATGAATCACCTTTATTCGTTGCATATTGGATATTATTTCTAGCCCGTTGCCGTGTATTGCTTCTAATTTGGTCAAATACATTTGTTAGGGCACCCTTTTAATTTGGCAGAGTGATATTGGTTTCATCTTTCATATGGTTTCTAGCTTGCATCGATTCTGACAAGTTCAAGCACCTTGTGCTTAGTTTACATTTTATACATCATACATGTCAATATGTCACGCCGTCCTGTTTTTCATACATATTCCATCCTCCTATCATGCATCTGCCTTACATGAAAGTAGTGTTTGTCAGTATCATGCATCAATGAGTTCTGAAGAGCAAATTTTATTCCTTTGTCTTGTGGGTTTGACTTGACAAGGCAAAATCAAGAAAGAGGAAGGAAAAGAGTAAGGAAGGCGATGATAGTGGTCCTCTGCAGCAACATAAACGGAGCATCTGTGCCGATTCTCCTTGTACTGCTAGTGCATTACAAGGTCCAAGTCTCCGCTCCCCTACTCCACCATCCAAGGTGCTTTCTCTAACTTGGCAGTGTGATATCTGGTTGCTTTTTGCATATGGTGTCTAGCTCGTATTGCTCCTAATTAGTGTAAACTGCATCTGCTTAGCTTACACATGATACATGTGAATATGACATGATTTCCTGTTTTTGGTACATACTATATATGTCTATCACACCATGTTCTTACATGAAACTACTCTTCTTGTGTATCCTACATCAGTCACTTATGATGGGACACCTTTAAGTTGGCAGTGTGATATTGGTTTGCGTCTTGAATATGATGTCTAGCATGTATTGCTTCTAGTTTGATGAACGCCACCTATGACGAGACAATTTTAACTTGGCAGAGTGATATTGATTGCACCTTCCATATAGTGTCTTGCAGTGTTTCTAATTTGTTGAAGTGCCTTCTGCTTAGTTACCACATCATAGGTGTGAATATGTCAAGCCGCCCATTTTTTCATACATATGCCATCCTCGTATCATGACTTTGCCTTTCATCAGAGTAGTGTTCGTCAGTATCATGCATGAATGAGTTCTGAAGAGCGAATGATATTCCTTTTTCTTGTTGGTATGACCTCACAATGCATAATCAATAAAGCTGAAGGAAATTGGCAAGGCATTGGATGATGGTGGTCCTTCCGAGCAACTGAAACAGAGGTTCTCTACAGATTCTACTCCGCCATCCTCCCAACAAGATTGGCAAGACAACGCAAGGCTAGACAATCAACGTAGCTGTGTAGATGATGAGCACATCTCCCCTACTCCACAATCACAGGTGCTTGCTCTAACTTGGCACTATTATATGTGGTTGCATGTTGCATATGATGTCTAGCTTGTATTTCTTCTAACTTTGTTGAATTGCATCTGCTTACTTTGCACATAATGCCTGTGAATATGACATGTGTTCCTGTTTCTACATCAGACTACTATTCTTGCATATACCACATCAGTCACTTATGATAAGGCACCTTTAAGTTGCCGCTGTGATATTGGTTGTGTCTTGCATATGATTTCTAGCATGTACTGCTTCTAATTTGTTGAAACGCCATACAGTTTGAACTTGGCGAGTGATATTGGTTGCATCTTTCATATGGTGTCTAGCTTGCAGTGCTTCTAATTTGTTGAAATGCCTTCGCTTAGTTGTTACATCATAGGTGTGAATATGTCACACCATCCTGTTTTTCATACATATTCCATCCTCGCATCATGTGTTTGCCTTTCATCCGAGTAGTGTTCGTCAAGATCATGCATGAATGAGTTACAAGAGCGAATTTTATTCCTTTTTCTTATTGGTTTGACTTCACAATGCAAAATCATTACAGCTGAAGGAAATTAGTCCGCAATGGATGATGGTGGTCCTTGAGCAACTCAAACATGGGGTCTCTACAGATTCTACTCCGCCATCCTCCCAACAAGATTCACAAGACAACACAAGGCTGGACAAGAACGAGCTGTGTAGAGCGATGAGCACATCTCCCTACTCCACCATCACAGGTGCTTGCTCTAACTTGACACTATTATATGTGGTTGCATGTTGCGTATGATTTCTAGCTCGTATTGCTTCTAACTTGAATTGCATCTGCTTACTTTACACATAATGCCTGTGAATATGACACGTGTTCCTGTTTCCAGAATATACGTGTACATGATGAGCACATCTCCCCTACTCCACCATCACAGTTGCTTGCTCTTTCTTGGAATTGTTATACGTGGTTGCATTTTCCATATGATGTCTAGTTTGTATTGCTTCTGATTATGTTGAATTGCATCTATGTAGCTTACAACTTATACCTGCAACGATCACTTACCCATAAGACACATTTAACTTGGGACTGTGATGTAGGTTGCATATTGCATTGTCTTCTAGCTTGTACTGCTTCTAATTTCTTGAAATGGCACTTACGACGAGACACTTTTTACCTGATGGAGTGATATTGGTTGCATGTTCATATGGTGCCTAGCTTTCATTTCTTCTAATTTTTTGAAATGCCTTCCGCCATCTGTTTTTCATACATATTCCATCCTCCTATCGTGACGTGTGAATATGAAACGCTGTCTTTTTTGTATATATTCCATCCTCCTATCCTGCGCTTGCCTTACATCAAAGTAGTGTTAAATCAGATCATGCATCAACCAGTTATGCAGAGCTAATTTTATTCATCTTCTTGTGGTTTTGACTTCATAAGGCAATATCGAAAATAGGAAGGAAAAGAGTAAGTTAGGGATGTTGGTGGTCCTCTCGCACCGACGCAAACAGAGACTCTCTAGATTTTCCCCTACTACTGCTAATGAAGTTGAAGTCCCAAGTCTACATGATGAGTTCATCTCCCTACCTCACCATCGCAGGTGCTTGCTCTAAGTTGAACAGTGTGATAATTGGTTTCATGTTGCATATGTTGTCTAGCCTGTATTTCTTCTATTTTGATTAAATTGCACCTACTGAGTTTATACGTTATACATGTGCATATAACATGGCTTTCTGTGTCTAGAATACACTGCATCTATCTATCATACCATGTTCTTACATCAAAGTACTGCTGTTGTGTATCCCGCATCAGTCACTCATGATTGGACGCTTTTAACATGGCAATTTGGTAGTGGTTGCGTCTTGCATTGATTTCTATGTTGTACTGCTTCTAATTTTTCGAATTGCCACTTATGACAAGACACTTCTAACTTGGCAGAGTAATATTGGTTGCATTTTTCATATGGTGTCTAGATTGCATTACTTCTATTTTCTTGAAAATCCTTCTGCTTAGTTTGCACATCGTAGCTGTGAAAATGTCATGTCGTCCTGTTTTTCTTACATATTCCATCCTCATACGGTTCTCTTACATCAAAATATTGCTTGTCTGTATCATGCATCAATGAGTTCTGAAGAGTGATTTTATTCTTTTGTGTTGTGGGTATAGCTTGACATGGCAAAGTCAGAAAAGAGCAAGGAAAATAATATAGTAGGGAGTGTTGTTACTCGTCGGGTGAAACGGAAAAGGTTCTGCCGTCGAGATTCTGCTGGTACTTATAGTGCGGTAAAGGTCCAAGTCCACCGGCTAAATCTACAAACACAATATTACTTATAGGTGAGCTCTTATGACGTGCGTGAGTCTTTATGCTCTCGAACATCGATCAGATAGTACGACCCGTTATGCAGATTCTTGCTGACCACAAAAGGCCCTTCCCAAGGTGGGGATAGCTTATGCATATCCGTGCGGTCTTGAATGAGCCAAGCACCAAGTCTCCTTCTTGAAAGGTTACGGTTCGACCCGTCGATCGTGGTACCGACGAAGATCCTGTTTGGTAAATCGCCGAGCGAGCAGCCGCCATATCTCGTTCTTCATCGGTCGATCCAAAGCGCCCTGCCGTGGTTGTCTCAAGTATCTGCCTCAACATAGGCTGCCACACGAGGTGAGTCATGACGGATATCGCCGGGAGGACCGCCTTCGCTCCATAGACCATAAAGAACGGTGTGTATCCAGTGGATCTGTTAGGGTAGTATTTATACTCCATAACACCGATGGTAGCTCTTCTACCCAACAGCCCGGCCCTCTCAGAAGGGACCATAAGCCGGGCTTGATACCTCTCAGATCTCTGATTAGCTCGCTCGCTTGACCATTGACTGTGGGTGAGCTATCAAGAAACGCAAGCGGATGTGCTCACGCTCACAAAATACCTTCATGGCACCTTTGGACAAATTGGTACCATTATCTGTGATGATACTATGTGGAAAACCAAACCGGAAGATCACCCTTTTGATGAACTGAACCGCCGTGGCCGCATCACACTTGCTAACAGGTTCTGCCTCGACCCACTTTGTAAATTTGTCAACTACCACCAACAAGTGTGTATCCTTGTCCTTGGACCTTTTAAAAAGGTCCAACCATGTCCAGCCCCCAAGTCGCAAACGGCCAAGTAATTGGAATCATCCTCAGTTCTTGGGCCGGTATATGAGCACGTCTAGAAAACTTCTGGCAACCATCACATCGCCTGACTAGATCTTCCGCATCAGCATGGGCAGTCAACCAACAAAAACCGTGGCGGAACGCCTTAGCCACCAAGGATTTTGAACCGGCATGGTGACCACAGTCTCCTTCGTGGATCTCACGCAATATTTCACAGCCTTCCTCGGGGACACACAGCGTTGAAACGCCTACGACACACCGCAATGATGCAACTCGCCATTAACAATGGTCATAGACTTAGACCGCCCGAACTATCCGCCGGGCCAACGCCTCATCTTCTCGTAACTCGCCCTGCTCATGTACGCCAAATAAGGGAGCGCCCAATCCGGAATGACATGCAGGGCTGCCACCAACTGAGCCTCCGGATCAGGAATAGCCAAATCTGCTTCATCGGGGAGCTTGACTGACGGGTTGTGCAGTACATCAAGGAAGACATTGGGTCGGACCGGTTTGCGTTGAGAGCCCAACCGGCTTAAAGCGTCCGCAGCTTCATTCTTCCGTCGATCCACATGGTCCACCTGATAGCCTTTCAAATGACCTGCAACAACATCCACCTCCCGACGATATGCAGCCATGAGTGGGTCTTTGGAATCCCAAGTGCCCGACACCTGTTGGGCCACCAAGTCCGAAGTCATCAAGCACTTAACCCGCTTAGATTCATCTCCTTAGCCATCCAAGACCATGGAGCAAGGTTTCATACTCAGCTGCATTGTTAGTACAAGGGAACATTAAACGGAGGACGTAACAAAACTTGTCACCTCGTGGGGAAGTTAACACGATTCCAGCCCCCGAGCCTTCCAACTGCCTGGACCCGTCAAAGTGGATGGTCCAATAGGTATGATCCGGCTTTTCTTCAGGTGCTTGTAACTCCGCCCAATCATTAATGAAATCCACAAGTGCTGGGATTTTCTTGCCGTCCGAGGCACATACTTTAAACCGTATGCCCAAGCTCTATAGCCCACTTAGCAATCCGCCGATCGCCTCCCGGTTCTGTATGATATCACCCAAGGGAGCTGAACTGACCACTGTGATGGGATGCCCTTGAAAATACTGCTTCAGCTTTCCATACACCAGCTTCTGCCAATGCGGGTATCTCTGCTTGGACTCAATAAGCACCTCGCTGATATAATCAACCGGACATTAACCGGATGCTCCTTCTGTGCCTCCTTCCGTTCTACCACAATGGCCACGCTAACTGCCCTGGCATTAGCAGCAACATATAGCAGAAGCGGATCTTTGTCAATGGGAGCGGCGAGTATAGGCGGGTTGGCTAATTGCCGCTTCAAGTCCTCCAACGCTTCATCGCGAGCCGGACTCGAGATAAAGCGATCTGTCTTCTTCAAAGATTCGGTACAAAGGAATGGCCTTCTCCGAGGCGGTGATAAACCGCTCAGCGGCAATCCGCCCGCCAATCGCTGGACATCATTGATACACTTTGGCTTAGCCAGGAGGTGATAGCTGTAATCTTCTCCGGATTAGCTTCAATCTTCGTTGGACACAAGGAAACCCAATAACTTGCTCGCCGAACACCGAAAACACATTTGGCCGGGTTAAGCATCATCTTGTACACCCGCAAGTTGTCAAAGGTTTCTTTAAATCCTCAATCAGTGTTTCCTTCTTCCTTGACTTAACCACAATATCATCCACATAAGCATGCACGTACGGCCGATCTGTTCATGCAAGCAATCAGACATAACGCCGATAAGTTGCTTGGGCGCTCTTGAGCCCAAAAGGCATAGACACATAGCAGAAGGATCCAAAGGGAGTGATAAACGATGTCTTCTCCTGGTCCTTAACCGCCATTTTGATCTGATGATATCCAGAATATGCATCCAAAAAGCTCAAACGCTCACAACCCGCCGTAGCATCAATAATCTGGTCAATGCGGGGGAGGGAAAAAGGATCTGCTGGACAAGCCTTGTTAAGATCTGTGTAATCCACACACATGCGCCAAGTCCCGTTTTTCTTAAGGACTAGCACCGGATTAGCAAGCCACTCTGGATGGAAAACTTCAATGATAAAACCTGCTGCTAAGAGCCTGGCAACCTCCTCTCCAATGGCCTTACGCCTTTCCTCGTTAAACCGGCGAAGAAACTGCTTTACCGGTTTGTATTTGGGATCAACATTAAGAGTGTGCTCAGCGAGTTCCCTCGGTACACCTAGCATGTCAGAAGGCTTCCATGCAAAAATGTCCCGATTCTCACGGATGAACTCGATGAGCGCGCCTTCCTATTTAGGATCCAAGTTGGCATTGATGATGAACTGCTTGGACGAATCACCGGGTACAAAGTCAACAAGTTTAGTCTCAGCCGCCGATTTAAACTTCAAGGCCGGATCGTGCTCTGTAGTTGGCTTCTTCAACGGGGTCATATCCGCCGGATCAACATTATCTTTATAGTACTTTAGCTCTTCGCTGGCACAAACCGACTCTGCGTAAGCCGCATCACCTTCCTCACACTCTAAAGCGATCTTGCGGCTTCCATGAACCGTTATCGTCCCTTTGTGACCCGGCATTTTTAGCTGCAAATAGACATAACAAGGTCGTGCCATGAACTTGGCATAAGCCGGCCGTCCAAACAGGGCGTGGTAAGGACTTTGAATTTTCACCACATCAAACGTCAATGTTTCCGATCTGGAGTCATGTTCATCCCCAAAGGCCACCTCCAGAGCTATTCTACCAACCGTATATGCTGACTTGCCAGGCACCACACCATGAAACACTGTATTGGACGGTTTGAGATGTTTATCTGTTAACCCCATGCATTTAAAGGTCTCATAATACTGGATGTTGATGCTGCTCCCCGTCCATAAGTACCTTGGTGAACTTGTATCCTCCCACCGAGGTGCCACCACTAGGGCTAGCTGACCCGGATTGTCAACCCGGGGAGGATGATCCTCTCTACTCCACACAATAGGCTGCTCTGACAAGCGTAGGTAATGAGGCACGGAAAGCATTAGAACTTTTGAACTCCTGCATAATGTAACAATCCTTCCAGAGGTGGTTTGTTTGGCGCCCTTCGTCGTCCATGCTTGGACGGGGTTGATTCAATGATAATTCAACCGGTCCGGATTGTGATTAAGCGCACCACCTCGGTTCGGTTGTTTACCCTTGCGCCGCTGGCCCTTGTCCTGCGCATTGGTGTTGGCTATGAAGCCCATGTTACCATTCGCCTTTACGCTTGTTTCCTCAATTACCCGCCGAGTGATGCTGTTGGCCTCTCGGAGTTGCTGTTCTGCTTTCCTTCCTCGTCTCATCCTCCTCCTCGGACTCGGGATCCTTGGTACTATCGTAATCAGCATACTTCACTAAAACACCCATGAGAGTGCCCATGTCATTGCAAAACGCTTCATGCGACCTAGCTTCAATTTTAAAGGTTTGAACCAGCAGGTTGCCCTCTAGGGTTAAGATTGCGTAATCAGCGTTGATCCGGTCTCAAGAATGCAGAACTTCAAACGCCGCGCATCCAATGGGTTGTGGATTCCTCCGCTGGACACAAGCCGCCAAGTGCACCACGATATGGGCTGCTTACAGGTATCTTTGAAATTCTGAATGAAACGGGTCCGTGAATCGGGTCCATGAACTGATGGAATTGGGCGGCAAGTTTTTCAACCAAGCACGGGCCGTGCCTTCAAGCATCATGGTGAAATACTTCACATGCAGCTTCATCCACATCCAAAGATCTCCATGGCCATCTCATAGCTTTCTATCCACGCTCGAGCGGATCGACGATATAATTGGGCACCTTACGTGGCCCCTTGAAATCTTTGGGCAAGCATACATTGCGTAAGGAGGGGACGAGGCAAGGCACCCCCAAAGAGCTAGATGTAACTCCAGGCTCGAAAATAGTCGGTCGAACCGGCTCAAGCTGATAATCCCGATGTCAGGTCGCTAACTCGGCCTCCCCACGTGCCCGGCCTGGTCCACCACCTCTTGAGCGTTTTCGAAACCACCCGCCGGGTTGTTGCCGGCGGGTGCACCGCGCTGCGCATTACTTGACACGGCCGGTTCATCTGCGTGCCTGCTATAGCTCCGGCTCGGGCGGGGGGTGGAGTGGATCCGATCACGGCTGTATGAATATGCTTCCTGTTGGACCAGAGCCGTCCTAAGGAGCTCTTTGACCCGGCGTGTTTCTACCGCCTGTGGTGAATCGCCTTCGATTGGAATTGCCTCCAACCGCGCCGCAGCCGCAACAAGGTTATCCATCGGGTTGGAGTAGTGACCTGGAGGTGTTTGCACAGCCCGAGGCACGCCGGCATGATGGCGAGGTAGATCTATCACACGGGCTGAACTGGCGCGCCGCGTCAAAGTGCTTCCGCGGTTCACCATGGCGGCGGATTACTTGGTCCTGCCACGGGTGTTGAAGAGGTCTCTTCCTCGAAAACCGAGGGAAAACGGGATCTGTATTTTCTTTTCATGACTTCATGCGACGATTCTCGATCCAAAGATGAGCCTATAAGCTGCGCATCCAAAGCGCCCGTTCGCCACCATCCTAACGTCTGCAGCTGCCAGATCCGCTTTAGCCTGAGTGATTTGTTCCTTCACCTTTGCAATCTCTGCATTATGC